>OU015751.1:104947968-104996583 GCA_907169655.1 Acomys percivali
GAGAGAGAGAGAGAGAGAGAGAGAGAGAGAGAGAGAGAGAGAGAGAGCAGAATTTAGATTTGAGTGGGAGAGAAATGAGAAGGATCTAGAAAGGGTTGGGGATGAAAAACCTTAATAAAATATATTATATTTTCAATAAAAATTTAAAAGTTTGTCATTTGAACTAGGTCACTTTTTGAAGTAAGGGACATACTCAATGCCTTCAATATTTGTTCTGTAAAATCTACTATATAGTTCCTGAAAACTGAGCCTATAAGTAACCTTTATGGTCTACATCATACCAAAAAATAGTAACTGTGATTTGGCTGCTTTGTTGAACTCTGTTCTACCTTCCTAAACCAATGATTAAAGAAATTATAGTTCAGGATAAGTGGAACAATCCTGTTAGTCTAACACTCTGGGGGCAAAGCCTGGAAAATTGTCACAAACTTGAAGCCAATCTGATATGCATATTAAGTTTTAGGACAACCAAAGCTATATAGTAAGGGGAATTTCTCATAAAACAAATAATATTTTATTTCTCTCTTCTTAGGTGGCAAACATTCTTTTCTAGTCTTCTTTTTGAGTATGGGATCATACCACATTGATGCAGAGTTTCTTTACTCATTGTACATGACATAGTAAATCATAATAGGAAGCAGGAAATACACTGCTGCAGCTGAAGGGATGTTCTAGACAGAATGTTTATTTTCCGTTCCTATTTCATATGCTCATACACTGAAGATGGATTTTGCTAGTAACTCTTCGTGGGAAATTATGTCATAAGGTTGGAGCTATCATGAGGGTGTTATTACCCTTATTGGAAGAGATATAAGAGAGATAGTCTCTTACTACAATGAAAATATTCAAGAGAAGATAGCCGCATTAAACCTATAAGAGGATATGAAACAAAAATGTGTTCATGCAAATTACAATCTTGGATGTGTAGCCTCAGAGCCTATTAGAAATGCTTGTTGTTTAAAACATCAGTCTATGGTATTTATTAATAAGCAGAACTTATAAACTTTTATTTATTTTTGTTATTTTTAAAAATATATTTATTTACTTTATGTATATATGAGAGCTCTATGCATGTGTACACCTGCAGACCAGAAGAAGGTACCAGGTCACATTATAGATGGTTGTGAGTCACCATGTGGTTGCTGGGAATTGAACTCAGGACCTCTGGAAGAGCAGACAGTGCTCTTAACCCCTGAGCCATCTCTCCAGCCCCTACACTTTTATTTTAAATAAGTGTTTCTTATTCTTTTACATTTATTTATTTATTTATTTATTTATTTATTTATTTTTGCTTTTGTCAAGACAAAGTTTCTCTGTGTAGCCTTGGCTGTCCTTGACTTGCTTTGTACACCAGGCTGGCCTCGAACTCAGAGATTCACCTGCCTCTGCCTCTTAAGTGCTGGGATTAAAGGCGTGCACCACCATGCCAGGCTCATCTTTGACATTTATATTGTAGTTATATCTTAACTTGTCCTTAAGCACATTAACTTGTATAGGATGGCTATAAATACAGCATGCAGAACTATCCAAAATATCCAATAAAATTCAAATTACGATGGAAAAGAGTGCTTGTTTTATTTTTTTCATCATGTCCTCTAGTGCACCTATACTACCAAATCTTGATTAAATATGAATGAACAAGAAGATCTATTACCAGAGTGAGAAAGTAGTAAACTTCTTAGTGGTACTATGTAAGAATAAAGGCGTGGGTCAATTCCTTACTACAAATGATTGGAATTGTATATGATTGACGATTTTCATTTCTAAACTCTAAGGAGATAAACTCTGAAGGTAGTTTACACAGTTAAAATTGTTACTGAACTCCACAAGGAGACCAACATAGTCAACTAACCTAGGCTCATGGGGGTTCACAGAGACTGAATCACCAACCAACAAGCATGCATGAACTGGATATAGGTCCCCAACACATATGTAACTGATGGGTAGCTTGGTCTTCATGTGGTTCCCATAATAAGTGGAGAGGCATCCATCTCTAACATGGACTCTGTTGCCTGCTTTTGGGTTACTTTCCCATAGCAGGGTTGCCTTACCTGGTCCCAATGGAAGAGGATACGCTCAGTACGGATGACTTGATGTGCCTGGGTGCGTTGATACAGTTGGAGTGAGAGGCTCCCCTTTTCTGAGAAGAAAGGGAAGAAGAAAGGGGGAAGAGAGGAGGAAGGTGAGACTCAGAGGAGAGGAGGAAGGGGGCTGCATTCAGGGTGTAAAGTGAATAAATAAGCAATTACAAAAGTCAAAATATCATTACTGAAAATGATCTTAATTGTCTCCAGTTTTGCTGAAGGTGATTGTGACATGTCTTATGGCATGGGACCAGAAGATGAAAAGACCCAGAATAAGAAATCCCCTAGGATAGTCTTTCCCCATACCATGCCACAGTTATTCAGAGGAAAAGGAAGAAGTAATCTCTCCTTACCCAAACCAGTGGACTTTAGGAACTCTGAGCCTTACACTAATTAGCTGAGTAGAACAGGCACAGCAAACTTTGCATTAATAACTGCAAACTAGGGATGATTCTACATTTTTATGGCTTAACATGGTTGGTTCAAAAACTCAGACCAGAAATAACACCAGAACTGACCACTGGGCAGTGGTGGCAAACACTTTTAATTCCAGGATTGGGAAGGCAGAAGCAGGAAGGTCTCTATAAGTTTAAGGCGCAGCCTGGTCTGTAAAATGAGTTCAAGGACGTCCAGAGCTTCACAGAGAAACCCTATCTCAAAAAACAAAACCAAACAAAAAACAAAAAGCCAAAGAAACAAAAATCAACCAAACCAACCAACCAAGCAACAACAACAACAACAACAGCAACAGCAACACTCCAACAAACAAAAAGATTAGAAAAAAGAAAGAAACAACTGGTTAGCCATGCTGACTTGCTTCATTTCATTTCTCTGTATATAGCCTTTTTGAACTTTATCAGTTGAACATGTTTAGAGCATTGCTTCATATATCAGAGCATATATAAAAATAATTATTGGTGCTGGAGGCAATATAAATTCTGAATTTACTACTACCAGGACACCGTTAGTGAATTTAGCATAGAAGCAATAATATAAAACATTACAAAGTTATAGAAATAGAAAATCCAAGAAATTTAGGTAATTTTGCATGATCATACATTTTTTATTATTTATGTGAAAAGTTATAATAGACTATTGTATCTTCATTCTAAAAATGAGGATATAAAAGCACTATGGATTATGAATTAATTAAAACAATATAAACAAGTTAATTTTATGTTAACATAAATAATTATCTCATTTCCCAGTTATCAGAGTATAACATATATATATATCATCAGGCTTTGAAATGCATATTGACAAGTGATAAATGCAATTAACCTATGCCAGCCTGCAAAACAACTCCTATCACTTACACCTCAAGACCAGTCTTGTGAGACTGAACGTGCTGTGCAATCAAGAGGAGTAACTTTATTACTCACAAATAGGCAACAACAGTCAGCAGAGGCCTAGGACGCATGGGGAGCCAGCTCTGAACAGCATAGGGAAGCTGCTCAGGGCAGATGGAGCCTCATCTGTACAAACTCCACTTGACCTTACATCTGAAAGCACTCTACTCTGGATTTGTGCATCAGGAATGCTTGGATTGGTGAACCAAGGTCATAGGATGCCCTGTTATAGAAAAAGACATGCAAAAACCACCACACTGCTCCCATAGCTCCTTATCTGAGGTTCATGACTTTTCAGCACATTTGTAGTTATCCTGAATATTGCCTCTCTCTCTCCTTCTCCCTCCCTCCCTCTCTCTCTCCCCCCTTGTGTATGTGTGTGTGTGTGTGTGTGTGTGTGTGTAGTAGTAGTAGTAGTAGTAGGAGTTGGGGAGAAAATCATGTACTGTCCAAGGCCATCCAAGGCCCAGGCATTTTGACGGTGTTCTATTTCACAAAGCTTATCCATGTCTTGCTCATATGGACCTCCCCAGATCTGGATTCAGAGATATATCTCCTCATATTAACGGAGGACTGCAACTGATGGGATCTGAATATAGCACTATGGCAGGAAACATTTTGTGAGTTCTAGGAAGACCATAAACATACAGAGCAAGTTCAGGTATTGTTTGACTCTTTATGTCCTTTCTTAATTGTTTATGAGCTATCCATTCATGCCATGTACTGTCCATTGCTCTGTGGGTGCCAATGCGTAGAAAGACCATCATATCCACAGTATGTGCTCTTATATTATGTTTTAAATCATGGCATAATATATTTCAAGGGAAGTCATCACAATTCTGATAATCCTAGCAATCGCATGATGAGTCAGCATGGTGAGAGAATATCCCAAGTAGATATGAAGAGTAGTGAAGAAGCATTTTACATCTTCCAGGACTACACATGAGACTTTGTCCTGGTTTTGTACGCAAGATAGATTTCCTTTATTGGTTCTGGCTGTTAGCTACTGCAATACACTAGGTACATACTGAGTCAACAAGTTGCTGTCATATTACGTGTCCTTCTATAGAGGATACTTTAGGAGCCTCGCTGTGCACACCAACCACCACACTTCAGGGTAGGTCTTAGGCCCAACATTAGACAACCAATACAAAACTAATTCAATGGTATTTTTGGAGAACTTTTGTGTGTCATAATGCATTTTGTTCTTTTTGCCTTACAAATATTTCGCTTATATACTAAATTTAGCAATTTGTTTTTGTGTCATTTTGGAATGAGTGAATATATGCTTCTCAGTTTGTGTTTCCTCTGAGGTTTGTTTACTCTTTTTTTCTGTTTGTTTTGTCCTATTCTGGTTTGTTTGGTATTATTATTGTTGTCATTATTGTTTTAATTATTTCTTTGTCATCTAATGATCCAGAAAGAAGGAATGTGATTTTTGGATGGGTGGGGAAGGGAGGAGCAGCTGGGAGGTGCTGCCAGGAAAGTGAAAACTACATTAAGACTGTCTTGTATGAAAAAAAAAATCTGTAAAAATACTAGCCCAGTCATTCAGTTGCTATTTTATTGAATGGCACTTCTACTTAGAATAGTGCATATGTCTGAGAATATGTAGTCTGACCATTTACTAATTAATATCCATGGGTATTATTCCTTTATATATATTCATAGTTTGCCTCATATAGACTCTAGGTTTACAATTTGAAAGAGTGTTCTACCAGATGTAAGCTTGGTATTGTCAGATAGTCTAATCTGCATGCCTGTAAGTTAAAGAGATCTGAAATATCTACAAACCTATTGAGCTAGCAGGCTTTAAAGATTTTGCTAACAGTCCCTAGGCTGTGGCTTCTCGAATGGTTTGGGGTGTATTTAGTGCTGCTGATGTTTTTATGTTCACATGGGTACATGCTGTCTGCTCTAAATTTTTCTGATTTCTTCTTTAATACATTAACATTTAATTTGTTTTCTATACATTTATCTTTATATATATTCATAGTTTTATATCATTGTGGTCAGAAAATACACTTTACATTTATATTACTTAAATATGCACACCATGTGTGTGCTCATGGATGTAATTCCTTGTGACCTAGTAGCTAGTCTTTAAAGTTCTATGAGGATTTGCATATACTGTGTATTCTGTTGCCTTTGCATAGAATGCGTTCTATGCTTCTATTTCAGTGTGATGTTCTTTTATTGATTTCTGTTTGCTTACCTTATCTATTGATGAAAAGAAGAAATAAAAGTCCCCCATGCCTTCTGTATTGTAATCTATATATCACTTTAATTCAGTTGCTAAAAGAGATATTTCAATGTCAATATATATGCATATATGTGTATATATTGAAAATATTAAATTAATTTAGATTAACATAAGAGAACAAATATTGGATTTCATCATTAGATTTCATACCTGTATGCATAATATGTTTTGCCCACAATAACCTCTATTACTGTCTCTTTTGATGCATTAACCACTTAATCATTGTAAAATGAATGTATTTCTTTTGCATGGCTCTTAAAAGTGAAAACTTATTTTTCTCATTAAATATGCTAACAATTTTTGTTTGTTTGTCACAGACATGAAATGTTTTCCTCCAGGCCTTACTTTCTGTGTATAGGATCTCTAAAACTAAATAGACTGTAGCAGAAAACACACACTTGTCTATTTACTAGTCTAATAACACTTTCAGAAGTAATCTTTTGATTAGAGAATTCTTTTCATTCTTAGCATAAAAATTATCATTATCTCTTAGGAGCTTACTTCTGACATTTTGTTAACCATTTCTGAGTGTTTCAGAGTTTCTGAAATACTTCCTTGTCATTGATTTGTGGTTTGATAAAATTTGTTCAGTCTGTATTTTCTTTTCTGTAAAGGCACCATAGGGATTACATGAACTGTATAACTGTATTTGCAACTTTTCTTATAGCAGTGATGAAACACCTGACCAGAAGCAACTTAGGGAGCTTGAACTCATTGTTTAGAAGATACAGTTCAGTCCTCGGCCTTCAGCTGAGGATGCAGTCAACCATAGTGGGAAGGCATGCTCACATCTTCACAGATTATGAAGTGGACACAGAGGAAAGATGATACTCTGCTGGCCTCTTTGTTTCCCCATTTCTTATGTTTGTTACTCCAGCCCATAAAATAGTGCTGTTCATTTTCCATCCAGGGAAGATCTTGTGCTCACAATTAATCCTCTCTGGAAACCGCCCCTCTAAACACACAAAGGTGTGTGTCACTATTGTCATAGACATTTATGAATACAACTGTGGTAGTTTGAATAAGAATGGCCCACAATAGGCTCATAGAGTTGAATGGTTGGTCACCAGGTAGTAGCACTGTTTTAAAGGATTAGGAAGGCGATGTGTCATTGGGGGTGGGCTTTGAGGTTTCAAAAAGCCCATTCTAATACCAAAGTCTCTCTCTTCCAGTTGCCAGGGGATCCCATGTAGAACTCTCCACTACTTTTCCAGCACTATTCCTTCCTCCATACCATCATGCTCTTTGCCATGATGACAATGGACTAAACTTTTGAAATGGCAAACCAGCCCCAATTAAACCTTTTGTTTATAAGCATTGCCATGGTCATTGTGTCACTTCCCAGCAGTAGAAGGTTGACCAAGGCAACTGAACTGATAATCAAAATTAACCTTGACAAGTCATTCTCTTCTGAATTTGCCACCAAAATATTTCACTTCATATAATAAGAATGCTTCATCTCTGGTCTCTAAAACCTCATGTTCACTCATTATACTAAGTTTATTTGGTTCCTCTCTTAGAGTCCACAATACAGTGGACATATATGCATAAATATTCCCAATCCAAAAAGTAGAAATTAGATATGACAAACAAATATCAGGGCAAGGTGAGCCTGAAATCAGTCAGTGTTAATATCAAATTCTATGTCTGCCATCTAGGGCTCTTGCTGACAGACTAACTCCATGGCCTTGGGTAGCTCTGCCACTTAGCTCTGGTGACTGTTGTACACATGGTCATTCTTTTGCTTTGGGATTATTTGATGTCTAAAACTTTTCCAAAATGAGCATCTTATGCTTCTTCTTCTTCTACTCCATTTTATAATTCCCTTTGGTCTGTGGCTTCACATTCAAAGCTCCATACAATGCTGTCCTTGGACCTCCTTTCGTAGAAGCCTTGCTGCATATTTTCTGGCCCCAGTTTATTTCTGGAATGATAGCTGAAGTATTCTGAGTTCCCACTAGGGTGGTCCATTCTGTAGCTTTATATGTGACACAAAGTCAAACTCTTCCACACTCCTTCCAAAAGCTATTCCCAACAGCCTCTTAATTATGTGGTCATGCACATCAAAGCAACACATTCAGAGTAATATTCTGTGTTATTTTGTATCTCATTTCTACACTAAGTATTTGACAGATGGAAGTTAAGGGAAGGAAAGATTTATTATGACTCATTGTCTTCATGGCAGGGAAGACATGACAGTGAGGGGCTCCTTTATCAAATCTCAGTGACAAGGTAGCAGATGTCCTCCTCAGCTTTAATTATCAACTTGACCCACAGCCTAGAAGCATAGGAGATATGTATGAGTCTTGCTGGCAAACTTGCCTGTTGGCTCTGATTCCTTAACAATTCTACTTTATTAGGGATTTATTAAAGGCATGTACCTCCCTTACAACCCAACTACCTTAAATAGGAGGGAAGGAGATTAAGGAAAACAAGAATGAAACCTTCTGGGTATCAGTTCCACAAGGCAATTCTCCTGGTGTAATTCTCAGGTGTGTAGCAGATCATCTATGCAACAGACGAAACTGCACCATCTGTGGACTGAACCTGGAGGTCTCCAACGAGATTGCCAAATCCTCCAACTCCCCATGCCATGGGCCAGAATCTCTGATTTTTCTCTCTGGTTCCACGATGTCCTTCCTATCCCCTCTCTTCTTCCTCCTAATCAATGATCCTTTTGGCAATACAATACCCTGCTCAGAATCTCTGGCCCCGGTCTTTTGTCTTGGTCTGATCCTTCCTCTTTCTCTGAGTCTCTCTAAGATATTTATCAGTTTGTAGAGAGAAAGTCTCAGTGGGGTCAAGCATCTCAAGGCTGTTTTCACCTTGGGCCCAGACTAAGGCAAGGTTACATTCTCTTCACACTTGCCCAGATCTAATTAGCCTGTGGGTTTGCCTGCAGGGAGTTAGTCTCCTTTGTCAGTTGATGTAAATGGGGCTAGTGCACTGTACCACTTCCAGGATAGGTAGTTCTGGGCTCTATTAAAAAGTTTCCAAAGCCTGAGGAATGAGCTGAAGCAGGGGATCAAGCACATCTTCCTCTATGACATTAGCTTTACGTTCCTGACTGTGTTCTTACCCTGAATTCACTCAATGATAGACTGCCATCTGCAAGCTGAAATGAGACTTTTCCTGGCTAAAGTTGTGTGTGGTCAAAGTGTTTTGTCACAGAGATGGATATGGATCTTGAAAGGCAGCAAAGAGGGACATTCTAAGTTTCTTGGGGTTACTCTGTTTCCTTTTTAAAAATTTCTTTTGGAGTCTCTGTTCATGGGATGGTGATAATCACATTCGGGGTATGGTTTATTTCCCAGTGTATCATTTCCAAAAGTGCACTTACAGAAACACAAACGATTGCTTCACTAATTTCTTGAACAGTTTTTAATCGAGTCAATTGATATTGGATAATAACCCTTACAACCACATACAAAATAATCACATTTTAACTTTTCCTTAATATTTTAGTGTAGTCATCTCCGGGTGTATACATTTTATATTATGCATCCATTAAATAATTGTGGTTATAGTAACTTTTGATTTTTTAAATATATTTAGTCTCCTTTATTCGTTGTATGATAATTTAAAGAATTTTATAAATTATATGTTACTAAATATTTTTATTTGAGTAGACTTTAGAAGTTGTTTTCATGTTTTGCTCAAGTTAAAGAATTCGTTTTATCAACACAAAAAGGCAAGTATGGTGGTCACAAACTCCCTCAATTTTCACAGACAAACTCTTCCATTTAAATAGATTAAATTTTAAGATAGAAGTGTTTGTGTTAGAAATCTTTATCTAGTGGATTTCTGAAGGAAAAGTATCAGAAATAGTATTCTTGAATGGCAATTTGAACATTTCATTCCACTCTTCCCAGGCCTATGAGATTTCTACTATGGAATATGCTGACATACTTCTAGAGTGCTCTTACATGCAATGAATCACATTTTTGAATCACAGTTTTTTGTTGTTGTTGCTTTTCTTTTGTTGTTATTTTGTTTTTACTGCTTTTGAAATTTCCTCCCTCATTTTGAGATTATTAAATCTTTGTGAAATTAAATCTATTTGGAGAATTTTCTATCATTATCTCTTTTCTAATTTTTAAAATATATTTTATTAATTTATTCATATTACATCTCAGTTGTTATCCCATCCCTTGTATCCTCCCATTTTCCCCTTACTCCCCTCCCCTATGACTGTGACTGAGAGGGATCTCCTCCCCCTGTATATGCTCATAGGGTATCAAGTCTCTTCTTGGTAGCCTGCTATCCTTCCTCTGAGTGCCATCAGGCCTCCCCATCCAGGGGACATGGTCAAATATGGGCATCAGAGTTCGTGTGAAAGTCAGACCCCACTTTCCACTCATTATCTCCTAAATAAACTTTATGATAATTTCTCTTTCTCCAGTATGTCAGCCATTTTCCTGGTTTGTGCTGTCTTGTTAAAATATACTTGCTTAAGGCTGTCACTAATGCCTTCCAGATTTACTTCTTTCTTCTTTAGTCCCTTTTCTTTTTTCTTGGATTTCTTTGCTTGAGTAATTTGAAGTAATGTGTTTTCAAGATCTCAGATTCATAATTTTCCTTGATAAATATTTCTCTTAACTTCTCTACTGAATGGTTTGTTGTTGATTTTTTTCATCATTTCTGAGGTGTATTTGATTCACTTGAAAGACATTTTCCTTGTGCTATTCTTATTCTTCTCAGGTACATGTTCCTGAACTGATGTGGCTGTCTGTCTACATTCTTTTGTAGCCCACTAGGTTTCAAGATGACTATTCTGTATTCTTGTTTTCAGGCAGTCTGTATATATTCACTTGGCTGGGAAGGGAAACACACTTCTTACTTCATTCTTTATGTGCTGTCACCATTTACTGACTATTTTTAGCTTTCTAGTCAGGAACCGGTATCTGAATTTTTAAGATTATATTCACTTCGTTCTTTTTTTTTTTTTTTCCCCAAGTTGCTTTCAGCAAGGAAACCACCCCTCCAGAAATGTCTGATAGGCTGCTTGGTAAAGACCACAGTTGGCTTTCTCCTAGAAGTTTCAGTCAAGCTAGCATGGTGTAGGATGCTATAAGGAAATGCCTGGAGCAGAGCAACATGGGGCTATTAGAATGTACAGCACTCCTTCCTGTGCTCTTTAGCTAGTCTTTTATCATGTCTTTGGTTCCCTCCTGTGCTGCAGTTTCCGTTCTGCATTATTTAATTTTATGAAAGGTATTTTGTATATAAGTAGGTGCTAAAAATTGGTTTTTCTATAAGCACACAAACACTCTATTTCCTTCCTGATGACACGTTTCTCAAATAAAACTCAAGAGCTATTTAAAGACATTGTAATTTTAGTAAGATCACACTGAGGGTCTCTTGAGAGTAGTCAGTAGACATTCCTTGCAGAAGGTTTTCCCTTTAAAGAGGAAACTTTGAAGAGAATTTCATTTTAAAATCATATGGAATTTAGTCTGTTCCCATCCTTCCACACCAACCCCTTCATGAAAACTTACACCCAAAATTTATCCTGCCTATGAGATGTGCAGGGACAAAAATAAAGCAGAGACTGAGAAAATGTCTAAAGAATGCCTGGGCCAACCTGAGACCCACCCCATGGGAGACAGCCAACTTCTGACACTATTAAAAATACTATGCTATGCTTGAGGAAGGGAGCCTAGCATAGATGACCTCCTAGTGGCTGATGAAAACACATGCAGAGACCCCCCACACACACACATTGAGTGGCGTGCAGGAAGTCTTACGGAAAAGTGGTGGGAGAGATAGAAGACTCATAGAGGACAGAAGCTCTACAAGAACACCAGCAGAGCCAACTCACCAGGGCCCAGAAGTGCCTGCAGACTGAAGCTTCAACCAAGGACCATGCATGGACTATACCTAGGCCCCATACACAGATGTAATCCATAGGTAGCTTGGTCTTCATATGGGTACACTAGTAAGGAAATAGAGGCTGAGTCAGTCGGCTGACTGCTTTTTGATCACTTTCCCCTATCAGGACTACCTTACCAGGCCACAGAGGAAGAACATGCCCCCAGTCCTGAAGAAACTTGATATGCTGAGGTAGGTGGGTAGGGGGAGACTAGCTTTCTCTGAGGAATAGGTGAGGCTGGATAAGGGAAACAGGGAGGTAGACGGGGAAGAGAGGAGGGAGGGGTCTGTGACCAGGATGTAAAGTGAATAACTAAAACAATATGTAACTTAGTGGTTACTGTGCACATACTAGACTCATGGAAATATATACATGTGTAGTTCTGATGGCACATTATTGATTAAACAAGGAAACCTGTGAACTTTAATAAAATTTATTCTCTCCGTAAGAAGAGTTAGTAAAGGGAAACAATTTCTTGTCTTTTGACAGTAAAAACCACTAAAGCATTTCCCATCAATACCTGAGCCTGTCTATTGCTCTCCTTTCAACTCACTTTATAATAACAAGATGTGGAAGGTTGAGGAAAGTCAGAAATCCTATGTATGTGTATATTCTTCATTCTAAATGGATGGATTTCTGGCAGTATTGAAACCACAATGCTGTTGAAAGAAAGAAACAAATCATTTTAGAAATGTCTATGTATATACGGGTACATAAGTGCATGGAACAATAATTAATAAAAAATAGAAGACATGAATTTGAAGGAGAGCAAGAAGAAATATATGAGAAGGTTTAGAGGGAGGAATGATAAGGGAGTGGTTAGATCATTATAGTCTTACAAATCAAAGATTAAAAGAAAAAATTTAAAGCAATATTAGCATAAACCTGAAAGAAAGCAAAATGTGTTTCTGATGTCCAAAAAGTTGAGAAGAAGGAATCAGAATCCCTGGACTTGGAATTACATGTAGTTGTGTGGTGCCATGGGGATGCAGGGAATTGAGCCAGATCCTTTGGTGGAATAGCCAGTATTCTTACCCACTGAACTGGACTCTCTTTTTCATTTTTATGATATTTCATTTACATCTGAGTTACATCAGATCCAGAGGAGGCTCACACACTCATGTTTTCCATACACATATTATTAACAAACTGTGTTGCCCTTAAAACAGAGACACTGAATGCTTGAACAGTATAATACCATATATTAGAGATGTATGGTTGGACAGTGTTTTTGTTTTACAGTAAAAAAAAATACTGTCAAAAGAAACACATATACAAAGGTGTACAGTGATGAGGATAAGGAAAAGGTTTCTTATGAATAACCTTGACATCATAGAATTGTCCTCTCAATTCCAATGTAAGATTTTGGGTATTGTTATAGTCTTATAGCAAATGTAGAAAAAACAGAAAGCCTATATAATATATTCTTTTTGAAGGACATGGAAGAAAAGTGATCACTGAATCAAATTGGACAAAATATATTTGTTCATTGAGTCAAGGAAAGCAGAAGCAAAATGTGTTTCCCTACAAAAATAACTGAAAGACCTTAATTGAGGCAAATAATTGTCAGGTATATCACTTAAATAATACTAAAATTATATCCAAGAGCACAGCAGGTACTACTAGATACAGATGCATAATAAAAGCAGTCCTTTTCAAGTATGTTAAATGGGAAAATTCGTTTTAAGGATTGTTGTTGTAAATTTAAAAAATATTTTAAACTTATTTAATTAGCATGTGTTAATGGCACAAAGTAGAAGATTTCACCGTGGCAGTCCGTATGTCCAAACAATAACATTCTTTGCCATTTTTATTTCTCTTACCCACTTCCTTATCCTCCCCCACTTTCCTTTTCATACTCATAATAGTAACTCTTCCCTGTCTTATGTTGGCTTTAGCATCTTTTGAGTTATATTCAGTTATATGGTGGCTGGCCATTTTGATTCTTAACTTGGAGGAATTAATAAATACCCATGGTATTACTAAGAAATACCTTTGAGTGTTTGTGTGATGGCATTTCCAGAGAAGATTAGCTGAGGAGCACAGATCTGCTCTAAAGGCAGGCCTGATAGCTCAGATTGAATAAAATAACGTACACCGCAAAGCATTGGGAGGATGTCCCCCTCAGTCACAGTCACAGGGGAGGGGACTAAGGGGAAAATGGGAGGGAGGGAGGAAAGGGAGGATACAAGGGATGGGATAACAATTGAGATGTAATATGAATAAATTAATAAAATATACTTTAAAAAAAAAGAAGAAAGCACTCAGCGCTGGCTTTTGCCTCTGTCTGTGTCCCAACAATGGCCACCTTTCACCAGCCATCTGTTTCACCTGTGCCCTGATGAGCCTTTCTCTCCATGTGAACCATGTCTCCTTAAACCATGAGGCAAAACATACATTTTTGTTAGAGATTCTGTCACAGAAAAGCGATAAGTGACTAACTCAAATGGTGTAGCTGTTTAAGCAGCTGCTCTGCTTTACAGTTTTGAAGAACTTTGTACTCATTTGGTCACAGCAGCTGCACCGGCTCATATTCCTAACAGTAGGGTATGAGTGTTCCCTTTCCCACAGCTTCCACTTTAGCATTTTCCAGTGTTTGTTTTTATTAGTATTAATTCTGTCTAGGTGTGAAGGTATCACAATGTGGCTTTGATTTTCATTTTTCTTTCTTTCTTTCTTTTCTTTACTTTCTTTTTCTTTCTTCTTTTTTTTTTTCTGAGACAGAGATTGTCTGTGTAGACTTGTTCCACTACACTACACTCAGCATTGATTTTCACTTTTTGATGGTTAAGAAAGCTGTAATTCACAAATTTATGTGGAATTTGTAGTATCTGATTAAAAAGTGCCTGCCTGGTTATTTTGTACACTTATTTATTAGATTACATATTTCATTGGTGTTGATTTTCATGTTCTCTATGCATCTGAGAGGTTGATTCATTTGAAGATAGATAGAGCTGGTAAAGATCTTTTTAGGTTCTATAATATGCATTTTGTTGAGAAGCTTTTGAATCATATGATTCTATTTCTCAATTATTTTCTAAATCATTTGAGTGCATCTCAGAAAACTTTGTCTACCCCAACATCACACATCCCTGTGATATATTTCTATAGAGGTTTCAAATACTTTGGTCCATTTTAATTCTATGAATTAATTCATTTTTGTAAGGATATAGGCACAATTTTGTTTATGCATGTGCATGCTGTTTCCTCAGCACCTTTGGATGCATGCAGATGCTATATGCCTCTTTTCTCATATTTGTTCTCATCATTTTTGTGAAGAATAATATGGCTGTGCCTGTGTGGGCTTATTTATGAGTATTTTGTTTTGTTTTGTTTTATAGAGGTCTGAGAGTCGTAACAGGACCATTCTCTTATGTTACTGTGGCTCTGTGGTATAATTTAAAACCACATTCTACACAAGGTCCACATGCTCTTTTATCCTTCATTATTTTAGTTGCTTAGCATCTTTTGCATATGTATACAGGGTTGATTTTTCTGTATAGATTGCTGAGTTCTGGAAGTCCCTTGAGGCTGCTGCTTTAAAGTGTTGTTCTTCATTTTGGTATAATTACAATATTGTAGAACATTTTATGAAGTGAGTCTTAGAATAAGTTTTGGGTGATTGGGGTAAAACTTTTAAGGGCATTGTGTACTTATTTTTACTTTCATATTTATTATAAGATTATGAAAATACTCTATCTTCTATTTTTTCTCTAGTGTACTACCTTGTCATTAGGCACAAAAGCCTTGGAGTAATATAACTATGAAAAGAAATCTTTGAAATCATGAACAAAAGAAAACATTTCGTTTTAAAGTAGATTATTTCACGCATTTTTAGAGTAACAGAAATAGCTCATGTTCGTGCATGCACATAATGCTGGGTTGAAGGAATTCCTTCCATATCTTGACATTGTTTGCTTACATGGTATAGGCTTTACCACTGTTTTCTCACATCGTTGGTAACATTTTTATTCCTCATAAATGTGGTGTAGTCTAATTCATTTGTTTTTGCTTCTCTTTCCTATATTTTTATGTTGTTTTAAAACTTACTGTCATATTTAATATTTTAAAGGTTCTTTCTATGCTTTTTGCATAACTTATAGACTGTTGTATCTTTCAATTAATTTTTTCAGCTTTATCTAATTTTTCTTAGTGTTGCAAGATCAGAGCCCAGCACTCTTCTTTGGCATTTGTGTCTCTGCTTTCCCAACACTAATGAGGTAGAGATCATTGTTTAGCGCAAATGGTCTTGGTGTTCACTCCATAGATCATTCGCTTTCTACATTCATGTTTAATTTGGGCCCTGGATTCTTCCAAAATGTTCACTTTGTTTCTGTCATTATGGAGATGACACACTGCCCTCGGAAGGAAGGGATCTAGGTCATATTGTATCCCATGTAGAGAAAGAGGTTACAAAAACTCCCAGGATTTTCTTCCCTCAGGTCTCTCTGGCTTCTTTCCTTATCATTTATCTCTTGTTCTGGCATGCATTTCTGCTATGCTGTGACCTGCCAAAAGGTTATCAGACAGATGGACTCATAAGAACTGGTGTCCTGCTCCATTTCCTACTTCTAGAATGGTATGCTAGATACATGTCTATCCTTCATAAGTACTCAGTTTTGAGCAATTTCCAATATAATGCACAATATAGTTTATAAATCCTTAAAATTTAAAATTAATTTTACTATTTTCTGCTATTATTTATCCTCCCCTTTTATTTTTGCTTTTTTAAAAACAATACTTCATTTTATAGTTTCTTGAACCATAAAGTTAACATGTATATGTGAGATAATTAATTCTCTTTAGTATAAAATTATAAGCTCAGTATGAATGTCTCTGTATCCTTTACTTCTTGTAGGTTTTGTTCTGTGCAACATTTGTTTTGATGTTCTCAATTTGATTCTAATTTCATTGATCTACTGATATTTAAGTTTGTAATAATATCTGCACATCTTCATTTTTTTATGCTTCATTCCTCTTTTGATGTCTGCCACCATGATAGAACCATCATTGTGAAAACCAATGGCCTTGTAATTCTAAGTTTTATTTTGAACTATTTTCTGGCATTGTATATTACAACTGTTATGGCTTATAAAATAAACAGACACATATGTGTACTGGACTCTGTTTCTGGACTGTTACTATCAGAAAATATCAGGTGATCTTACTTCCAGGCAGTCTTAGTGTTGTATTACCTACCATATTGCAGGAAGATAGATGTTAAAGACAGAAAAAAGGGTTGGAAACTTGCTCTGCTTCACAAACAATAATTGCAACCAAAGCTCATAAAAATTAACCAGATTTTAATGATCCCAATTTTCAATATTACTACTACTAAATTTAAAATTAAAGGTGAACTTTAATGGAAAAATTCAAATGGCAATAATCCAATGTGTGTGTTCAGTTCTTGAGAATGTCCCAAGTATAAAAGTAATGTGTATTTCCTCTGTCTTAGTAGTGTGATCTGTGTATTGTGGTAGGTATGATTTGTCTACACTGTGAAGTCTGCTATTTCTTTCATTATTCTCTATCTCATAGTTTTTTGTACTTATTACTGTAGTAGAATATCTAGTCTTTTATTATTAGCATTTATTTTTTATATTATTAAATCACTTGAATATATATGTGTATAAATATATATATATATATCCAATAATGGCCTTGTTTTTCTATTGTAAACTTATTTTTATTATACTCTTTGTTATTTGAAATTTGTACAGCCACTTCTATTCTGTTATATTTTGCAGGATGAATGTATCCTTATATGTAAAGTTAGTTTCCTATAGATCAGGGATCGAGTTATTTAAAAAAATATCCTACATCATAATTTTTGTCATGATAAAATCTTAACATATAAATGTGAATCAATTTATAGAGTAATTTATAATGCTTTGATACATTTTTATATTCTATAATTTCATACCCTCCCTTGCTATCTCTAAATTCATATCCTCTTCTTTTTAATAACTCTTATGTTCCTATGCATGTGTATGCATATGTATATACAATCTGCTCAATTTGTATGATGTTACTTGTATGTACGCATATACATTCAGGGCTGACCATTTGGTATCATAAACAAATTGGTGTGCTCTTCCTTGTAGACTATTTTCCGGTTCATGGCATTCCTTAGTTGCCTGTACTTTTTGTAGAGTGGAGACTTTATGGTCTTTGCCCTGTACAGTTTGGCATATATATATTTTTTTTTCCTGTCTTTTCAGCATATGTTTAGGCAGGCATGCCTGTGTGTAGATTCTTTAAAGCAATTTTGTTTAAGTTATTTTATCTACCACCATTTTCCACCCGAATCCCTTCTAACACCCCAACACCTGGAAGGAGAGACAGAAGGTAAATGAGGAGATGGGGCATTTAGATCTTTTTACCACTTCCTTCTGGTTAGGGGCATTGTGTTCCTTGGGTAAGTCCAATCGATAGACCATTTGACACACCAGCAACGCAGGGGCAGGAAGTAAGAGGGTGAGTAGCCACACCTACACCTTCTGAGTGTCCCCATGCCTCTCTGGGCTCTGGCATTTATACCTCTCATGAGTCTACAAATTCTACACTTAAAGTATCTGCAGGTAGGAAAAATCACGTTCCCGCTAGTGCAGGAGGCACATCATAGTTAGTAGCTGCTGACAATCGGAAGCAGTCCCATATCCCACAATTGGGATTAAAACAAAAACATATTGACACAACATAACTGGATTTTTAAAGAAACCAAAACTTTCATTGCACTGGTGAGACTTCATGACTTACTGGTAGACCTGTTGTCGCAGGAAACTCTCTGATCCTCTGACATTTACATTCTTTCTGCCCCAACTTCTAGTTTTCTCTGAGCCTTATGTACAGGTATTTTTACCTAGATGTATTGTTTGAGACTGAGATACAAATTTCTGCACTTAGATTGATTGTACTTTTCTGTAACGATTCCCATCTATTATAAATAGACGCTTCCTTGATTAGGGCAAGGAGTATACGTTTCTATGAATACTGATATAAATATTTTGAATGTAGTTGGGTATTGTGCTAGTTTAAGATTCTTTTCTAAGACCCAGGACTTCACAAGCCCTCAGTAGTCTTTTTAATACCACACATGACTTCCAGATCCTTTATGAATATACTAGATTTGGATTTCAACAACACATTCTCTATATTAAAGCTGGTTAAAACTTGCTGGTTATATTTTTATTACAATTATATTTTACTATTCATTTATTTAGTGTTTTACTAAATAATAAATTTAGTCTAATTAATATTTAATTAGCATGTAATTAATATCTATTTAATAGCATATAATTAACATGTAATAAATATCAAATATTAATATTTTGTAACACATTTACTATCATAATTATGTCTTCAGCATTGATGTCAATTAAAGTACTTTCTATTTTATTCTGTGTTTATATGTGTAAGATATAAGCTTAGTTATCAACTTGACATACCTGGAAAGTAGGAACTTTTAGAAATAGCTTCAGTGAGATACCTCCTGTGAACATATCTGCTGGACATTTTTTAATTGTTAATTAAAAAAATGTTTGAGGGACAATTCCACTGTGCACAGTACCAACTCTGGGCAGGTGAGCATGGGTTATGTAAAATTCCTAGGATAAAGCAGGAAAAAGCAAGGCACTAAGTAGGGTTGTCCATGGTCTTTCCTACTCTTTATACCTCCATGTCCATGCTTGCAAATTTGTATTACCAAGCATCAATAAAGGACAATGTCATGGAAGTATAAGCCAAAAATTAATAATACTGCATTCCCTCGCTGCACAAGCTGATTTTGGTAAGTATTTTAACACAAAAGAAACTAAAATAATAGGGGATCAAGTGAACAAGACTGATAGAAATTTTGGTCCTTGTCAGTTTTGATCCCATGTCATTCTTTCTGATCTCTGTGTCTTCTATCAGATGAACTGTCTTTCATTTGAAAGCCAAAGGAAACACTTTAAGCCCAGGATATGGTTTTCTGCTTTATCATATTATAATTGCTATATACAAGAATTATGTACCATATATGGATTCAAAATTAGAGATTTTGAGCTTTAATGCCAAACATTTTATATGGAAAATGGAGATCATAAGAAAACTATGTTCAGCATGTATTTAAAATATTAACTCCTGGCCCAGATAAAGAATATATCCATTTCAATAACTGGCTTTTAATACAAATGCATGTTATAATTTGAATTTTAAATGTAACCTAATGTGTTTCTAAAATTCTAATCATACATATTTCATTTTAGAGCCTAAATTAGCAGCAAGGCACTTGAGTAAGAATAAGAAAACGTTGAGAGTGTGATAGAAACTTTAAATGAGAACAATATAAAGATTATACTTTCTTCAAGGTAATAAATTAATAGCGAATGTGAAGACTGTCACTCTTAAAATTTCCCTCTGACGTTGTACTTGAAAATATTCTTTGCTTTTAACATATAAATATCTAGTAACATAGAAGTGTTCTTATGGCTGCTCACTCATATATCAATAATTGTAACATTCTTAATCATTGTTTATAGAAGTAGGATGAATGTGGGGTGTTTTAGGAAGATTTATTCTGAAGAGTTAGGAGTAGACAACGAATTCGTAGATAAAGAAAATCATAAAAGTTAATTTTCTGCTTCAATGTCATTCACAGATACCTTTCAAAACATTTACCAAAATTGTGTCATGTCATAGAACTAAGAAATCAAGGAATGCTCAAACCAAAAGTAATTCGGGGATAAACCCTTATAATTCCAAATAATTATAGGTAAAAGTGCAAAGAAACTTTACTATACATCACAGAATTTATACCTGGTGTTGCATCTTTCATTTCATTTTGTGAGCATGGACCTAACCAATTATTTTATGTACTTATGACTGAAAGAATAATTAAGAAACTCCATGATGATGTCACATTGTTTTTGAAAATTCCATTGTTCCAATCACATTTCACACTCAATTAAAATATTCTTTTATTTATTTATTTATTTATTTATTTATTTATTTTGTGAATGAATGTGTGTGTGTGTGTGTGTGTGTGTGTGTGTGTGTGTGTGTGTGAGAGCGCGTGTGCGCGTGCGTGTGTATATATATATACACACTTTGGGAAAGCACTCTATGTAGCATGTGCAGACGCAGGAGGACAACTTTCAGGAACTGACTGTCTTTTTCAATGTTGTGGGTCTAGGTTTAGAACATGCGTTCTCAGGCTTGGGTAGAGTGAGGTTATTTACTGAGACATCTTGCTGTCCTAAACTCATGCTTTTAAATAAAAGATGATATGAAATTCAGAGCTCATGATGCTGGTAGGTGCTACTCTGAACTGGAAGAGAATGTTATTCATCTATATCATCCAACTGAAAATGTTGGGACCTACAACAGTGACATGTCTGAAAGATACACTGGAACAATAGTCGAACAAACACTAAAGAAGGTTCAAAACCAATAAAAAAATTGGATTTGAGGTCCAATTCATGAGATGTAACCCATCCATTACACTACTAAAGTGGCCACAAACTTGATACCAGAAATATTATGGGACTAGGGAAAACCTACTAATGCTCTGATAAAAGAAAATAGTAATAAAATGATTCTTAATGACATAATGCTATACTCACAGATCAGTGCTCCACTTAGCCCTCATCAGAGCAGCTTCTTGGAAAACAGAGATTCATAACTGATCAATGTGCACAGAGTGAGAGACATTGGAGCACTCACGTTGTTAATGGGATGTCTGCATCAAAATCCTCCCCTCAGGTGTTAGGGATCCACGCTGAAGAAAAGATGGAGAGAGTGTAAGAGCTAGAGGTCATGAATGACTCTAGGAAACTGGAATGTCCCAAACACAACAGGACTGCTGCATATATCAACTCTGAGACAATGACAGCATGCATAGCACCTGCCCACACCCAAGCCAGATGGAGTCCTGGTTGAGAGGGGAAGAGAATATGAGGTCTTTCCTATAAGCAAGAAGCTATTTCAGTTGATACCCATTGTTCAAGAGAAAAATCACCTTTTATTTTAAACAATGTAGTGACCCTGAGTATATAAACCACATATGGATATGATTATAGAGTAATTCAAACATTTAAAGAAATTCTACCTATGAACTGAAAATTATGGGAATGAAGAAATTACACTTCTTCACATGTTCTCAGAATTTGGATATGGCTACAAGTCTTGATGCAACTAACCCAGAAACAATATGTATGTTCTAGTAGATCATGCATGTGTAGAAAGTTAACTACCTGTGCTATTTTGTACTACCTGACATTTAAAATGAACATGTTATTTTTCGTTAATATTAGAGATTGTAGAAATTTGAAACAGATTAGTGGAAATAGCACAGATTCTATATTTTATACAATATTTAATGTAATAAAATGTAGTCTTGTTTGGATGAGTATGTGGAATTAATCACAGTAGTATTTTTTTCAGGAATGCTAATGAAGAAAGTGGAAGTGAAAATAAGTATAAGATAGTAATTTTCTTAGATTTTAATTTTGTTATAGTTTGAAGTTATGTGTGTATATATATTTCTATGTACTTCTACATATATACAACTGTCTTTGTATGCATATGTGAAGATAGTCAAATATTTGTAAAGTTTATAAACCAAAAAACATAAAAATAGTAAGATTCTTTAAAGTTAAAACTAAAAATGATAGTCTTGGACAAAATTAACAGTCTTTTCTCTTTCTTCTTTAATTTCCTTTACATTTTTGTACCTTTTCTTCATTTTTATACATATAGTTTAGTATTTTTCACAATTTTAAATTACATTCTTAATTTTTGTAAATTTTTGTAAATTACACTCTTTAGTTACATCATTTCAACCTGTTTTATGCACAAATTCTTATTATGTGAATATTTCTCTCTCTCTCTCTCTCTCTCTCTCTTTCTCTCTCTCTCACACACACACACACGCACACACAAACACACATACTTGCACACTTGCACACACACAGTGTTGGAAAAAACTTTTTACAGATGACTTATTCACTCTTGTTTTCTCCTATTTTGCTAACATTCAAGTATATGGAGTATATGTTGTGACTTGACAGAACTAACTGCTTAGAAAATTACATTGAATTGCTGAAGGTGTATTGTGAGGAGTGAGTGTACCCTTGTGTGAATGAGCATTCCTAACATGAGCTCTTTTACATCAAGGACACCAATGCCCAATACCTCAGATCATGGGAATGGCAAGGACTTCCTTGGGTCTGAGTAAGGATTTTGACAATTGGTTAACTTCTAGCTAAAATCATGATTTGTGCAAAGTATCAGCCACATCTTCTTCCTCCCAAATGATTGTAGCTTGCAACTGCTCCTTACAAATATCTCTGTAAAGATTAGCTAGATTTACTCATACAGCTGGATACAGAAAAAAAAACTTGCTTCATTGTTCATTTGGTGATAAAAATCATGTCAGATATTCTGTGTTTCCTGGCTGCTGGTAAGTCTCCATTCTGTCACATGACCACTCAATCCTAGCTTTACATGACCTTTGGTTGACAGTTTTTTACTCTCTGTTTCCCATGTCAGCTCATGTCCAAAACCTTGCAAGTCTTGGCTTGGGAAGTCTTGTTTTTACTTGAAGGGGACTTTATAAGTTTGTAATTATCTATGAAGAAGACCTAGATCCAGTCCATGCATAGTCCTTGGTTAGTATTTCAGACTCCACAAGCCCCTCTGGGATCTGATTAGTTGGCTCTGTTGGTCTTTTTGTGGAGTCCTTGTCACCCCTATATCCTTTTATCCTTCCTTCCACTTTTCCACTTGACTTCACCCAATGGTTCTCCTTATGGAACTGCCTTTCCAAGCCACAGGGAAAAAGGAGGAAGTCAGTCCTGATGCAACTTGATGAGCTGGGGATGGTGGGGAGGGTGTCTTCCTTTTTCTGAAGAATACAGGAGGAGTGGAGGAAGTGAAGATGGGACTGGGAGGAGGAGAGGGATGGATATAAGACTGATATGTAAAGTGAATAAATAAATAAATAAATTTAGGAAAAGAAAAAGTTTCTAAGTAGATACTGAAAATTTAGGAAAACATATTAATTGAGTCATATATCGTTCTCTACATTCCAAATATGGCCAGCACATATGCTCACATTTATATTGATTTGCTTTGTATTCCATTTTTTAAACTGACTCTGTGATAGTTGCTCTTGTATAGAGTTCCAATAACTAACCATAAGCTAAGCATATGCTGACCATAAGCATCTATCTTATTCTACCTCAGGCTCTTCACTCAACGGAAGGATTTGACACACCTAGGTACTTCAGGGGTACCATTTCTTCACACTTTTCCTTGTGATGAAGTCATTAGGCTTTCATTATCATTTATGAGACCTGTCTCAGTTTCCCAGCTTTCAAATCACTGTGGTCTATCCTTGATAACATCTCATCATCTCTATTTCTATTCACTTAGGTTGGTCTTACCTACTTTACTCACCTTTATTTATTGTCATTATGCTAATGGCTACCAAATGTGTACTTCTTGTTCAAGACTGTGATTTCCAGATATACCTATAGAGTAGTATACTCAAATATTACCACTGGGCATAACATAATTTTAACGTGCCTTCTTAAACTCCCACAATTCTTCTAATAGTCTCTGGTTAGGCAGTCCATCTTAGTAAGTGTCTAAATTTTCTGAAATCTTTAGAACAATTTTTATAATGTTTTTGCCTTTTATTTTTCTCTTAAGTACCTCATGGAATGCATCAAATAACCTGTTGGATTTTTCCTTTTAATGTGCCTATATGTCCAACCACTTTGTGAAATTCTTGAAATATTGTCACTGCTTACTTGCTTCATAATTCATCTCATTGTTACATCTCTTTGTCCTAATACAGCTCATGGCAAATCCTGGCATGCCTTTTTTCAAAGATGTCACAATACACTCTTATTAAAAGCAGAGTGATTTCCAAGTTTCCCCTTGTTCTGGCTTATTCATTTCTACAACTTCAGCTCAGTGGGTTGGTTTTTCTCTTGGCTTAGACCTCGCCAACTATGTTAATATTCTCAGAATCCTTCCAGCTGGACTAGTTCCCTTAAAAAAAAAAAAAAGAAAACCAAAACCAACAACAACAAAAAGCCCTTTGTATCTGTCCTTTTTATGTGAAATATTACTTGCTGTAGCTGCTCCTGTCATCGCCTAAATCTCCTGCTCTCAGTTTGGCCCTTCATTATCTCCATCCTTAAAGTACCATGTCCAGAACTTTGCCTTGTCTACTCATTTTAGCTTTCCACTCATGTATCTTCAACTGAAGCTATAATTTATTTTTAATATTTTGTTTCTTAGATTACTAACATTACTGTTAGTACATCAAGATAAGGGACCTTTGATTGCTTTGGCAGTAGTGATGACAAATATTACAAATCAAATTCTGTCAAATGATACATAAACGAATATTGAAGGGGATAAGTAATATTGATTTGGTGCTGACTTATATGAAGAATCATAACTTGTTTATATATAAGAGGTATGAAAATGATAATTTTTATGAACCAAGCAACAACACAAATGTAGGAAATAAAATGAACCATAAACAGAAACCCTTATTAAGAAATATATGGCTCCCGGTGTCCTCAAGTGCATGTCGCTGCTCTCCTGTTCAGGTGGGTTGCTCCTCATGAGCCTCTGGCTACTTACTCTATTATCTGGTTCCAGGGGATCCGGAGTCATCGTCCCAGCCTCACTTGTGAGAATGGGAGGGCTCAGGTGTCTTCTTTACTCAAGCAAAATCATTTAATTTAAAAAAGAAAATATATGGAGGAGAGGTACACCCTTCATAGCCTCGATACATGTGGGTGTTTTATTCATTTTGGAAAAACGTCTTTGAACATCAGACACATCTAATATAAATGTTGATTGAGGATGCAAGTTCTATTTATGCTCAGTCAATATTGGTTTTACTTCAGCTTCCTAATGTAATAGAAATTCTAGCTATCAATAATAGGAAAAACAATCCAAATTCTAATGATACTAGAATTAGTCCACATTATCCAAGTAGGCATTAGGCACTTGATTCCTAGAATTACTCTGACTCTGCTCTTTTCTTTTTCTCATTAATATTTATAAGGGGTTCTAGGATTGATTAAGCAGATGTGAAAATCAAACTACATATAGTGGGAAATATAGATATTTAATAAAATAACAGTAAAAAACATTAAAAAACTAAATGGTTACAAATTAACTTAGATTAAGTAAAAAAGAATGTTTAATAGTATGTCTATGCTCAATTCTTGTAGAGACTGGGTAAGCAATAATAGCATATTAATGTCTTTCAATAAAATACACATTTATAAAATTATAAATATGAATTAATATTTATTTTTTGTAATGTGCATCAGTATTATCAGTAATAATCAGCTTTTTGCCCTTATTCTCATTTCCTGAAATGAATACCTCTCTTAGTTTCTAAGTTATGTGCCTTATCTCCACCAATTAAATCAATTGTTCACTACTTGGAATTCCTCTGTACCTACATTTTGATTACAGCAGCAATAAACTTCCATTATGATATTTCCAAATGCAAAGCAGTCCCCTTAGACTTAATAACAAAACATGAAATGAGCTAAACAATTCAATGATTTCAAAAATATTCTGTTAATATTGCTATAAAATTTGTTTATTTTTTAGTTATATCCTTTCTTGGACGAATTATTTTTAATTAGAATAATGAAATAAATTTCTGTTTTCCACAGATGGAATATTATATGAGCTTTAGTTTAGAAAAGAATGTGTAATTTTCCTACATATTACTTATTTTAAGCATGATTGTACGTTGTATTTTAAGGTTATTTTCTTCTACTTTCCTCCATTTTATGTCTCCAACAAGCCTTCATTAAGACTAAGAATGGGGAGATCCAAGATGGCAGCGAGCAGTGTGGACCGTGTTTGGAGGCTCCAGTGACCAATTCGGGGAACTGCACAGATTTCTGAGCCAGGAGCACCGGGGTCCCGACACCACGATGGCATGAGTGCTCCATGGTTCAGGGGGACCAGGGTGCTGAGGACCTGCGTGCCCCTGAGCACGGGAGGAGTGCGAGTTTTCTCGGATCAGAGCAGCAGCGGCGACACCAGCGGCACCAGTGGCAGTGACTGAGGTTTGCAGCTCAGAGCCTTCCGGTGGAGGCGGTTAGTGTGGTGGCTGGTAGGAGTTGCTGCGGGAGAGGGGACTCCGGACGGGATTTGGGTAGCGTGGTGCAGTGTGACACAAACTGGACTCAGCGGACAGTTCGGCCCCAGAGTCCCGGGTACAGCTCAGTGCACAGTGCCGTGGAGATGCTGGATCAGCACAGCAAGCAATTCTGCCCAGGGCAACAGCTCAGCGCAGCCACGGCTCCCCTGCTGTGATGCAGGCTGGGCAGAGTGCTCAGGTCCACCAGGGGTGCCGGCTAAGCGCAGCCACAGTTACCTGCTGTGACGCTGGCTGGGCGGAGCACTCAGGTCCACCAGGGGTGCCAGATCAGCGTAGCCACAGTTCACCTGCGGTGACACAGACTAGGTGGTGCGCTCAGGTCCACCAGGAGCGCCGGCTCGGTGCAGCCGCAGTTCACCTGCTGTGACGTAGGCTGGGCGGAGCACTCAGGTCCACCGAGGGCACCAAGTCGGCGCAGCCGCAGTTCACCTGCTGTGACACAGGCTGAGCGGAGCGCTCAGGTCCACCGAGGGCACCAGCTCAGCGCAGCCTCAGTTCATCTGCGGTGATACAGAGTGGGTGGTGCACTCAGGTCCACTGGGGGCGCCAGATCAGCACAGCCGCAGTTCACCTGCGGTGACGTAGACTGGGCGGAGCACTCAGGTGCACCGAGGGTACAAAGTTGGCGCAGCCGCAGTTCACCTGCTGTGATGTGGGATGGGCAGAGTGCTCAGTTCCACCGGAGGCGCTAACTCACATCAACGAGAAGTTCTGCCCAAGACACTAACTCAGCTTAGCAGGTAGTTTTGGGGCACTGACGCAGGTTGAGGTCAGCACACAGATTCAGCCCAGAGGCCCTAGCTGGACTTGACGGGCAGATAGGCCCAGAGATTCTAGCTGAGCAGTGCACACAGGTTCGACAGCCCCAAGACTCTGGCTGGACTATCCACGCAGTATAGGCCTGGAGTCCTGGGCTGAATTCAGCATGCAGGGTGGGTCCATAGTCCCTGGCTGAGCTCGGTGTACAATGCCGCCCAGAGACTTAGGTGGAGCTCGGCGTGCAGTTTAGGGCCAGAGTCCCTAAGCGTGCTTGGCAGACAGAATGGGCCCAGAGACTCTAGTAGAGATTTTGGCACAGTCCCGGCTCTAAGACTCTGGTTGGACACAGTGTGCAGTTTGAATCCAGAATTCCTGGCTGAGCTGGACGGACTGTTTGGGCCTGAGTCAATAACTGACCACAGCAAGCAGTTTGGCCAAAGCCCCTAGCTGAGCTTGGTGTGCAGTCCTAGCCCAAAAATTCTGGCTGGACCCTGAGTGCATTTTGAGCCCAGAATTCCTAGCTGAGCTCGGCAGACAGTTCAGGCCCTGAGATTCTAGATGAGCTTGGCGGGTGGTTCGGGCCCAGTGTCCCTGGCTGAACTTGGCAGAGAACCCAAAAGACTGTGGATACCTTGGCCTACCCAACGCTCATCCAGAGACCCAGAACGATTGCAGGACCCACGGCACAGGGGAGCTGAAGATCACTGGCTGTGAGAGCCCAAAACGACAGGGCTAACTTCCTGTGACCCACACCAGTGAAGCATCAGAGCTTCCAGCCTACGGAAATCGCGAGAAAACAAGTGAATCTATCATCAGACGCCATACATCCAACTCGGGAAGCTACCCAACAAAATCAAAGGCGGCAAGCTGTCTAAAGGACAGCATTGAAGCATATGAAAAAAAACCAAAAACAACATGGCGTCTTCAGTTTCCAGCTATCCCAAAGAAAACAACCCAGAGAGCTCAAATACAACGGAAATACAAGAAAATGACCTCAAATCCTTAATAAGGAGCATATTAATGGAGGAAACCAATAAAATTCGTAATCAAATACAGGAAGACTCAGCCAAACAGGTGAGAGACATAAAAGAAGCACATAGAGTGGAACTGGAAAAATTTCAGGAAAATGCAAACAACCATATGGAAGAAATAAATAAAACGGTTCAAGCTCTGAAGACCTATAAAGAGGCAATGGAAGAAACTCAGGAATATACAAACAATCAGATGAAAGAAATAAAAAAAATCAGTTCAAGATCTGAAGATGAAAATGGATTCAATGATAAACACACAGACAGAAGAAAAACGAGATCGCGAGACCTCAGAGAAGAAGGCGAGCAACACAGAGGTGAGCTTTTCTAACAGAATCAAAGAGACAAAAGAACGAATCTCAGGTCTAGAAGATATAATCACAGATCTTGAAGTAACCATTAAAGAAAATGCCAAATCTGGAAAACTCCTGACACAAAACATACAAGAAATTAAGGACACCATGAAAAGAAGAAATCTGAGAATAATAGGCATTGAAGAAAGAGAAGATATCAGACTCCAAAGCCCAGAAACTATTCTCAACAAAATCATAGAAGAAAATTTCCCCAACCTAAAGAATGAATTACCTATAAACATACAAGAGGCCTACAGAACACCAAATAGAATTGACCAGAAAAGGAAAACTGCCCATCACATTATAATCAAAACACAAAACATACAGAACAAAAAAAAAATATATTAAAAGCTGCAAGGGAAAAAGGCCAAATAACATTTAATGTCAAACCTATCAGAATTACACCAGACTTCTCAGCAGAGACCATAAAAGCCAGAAGAGCCTGGACAGAGATACTACAAACCCTGAGAGACCACAGATGCCAGGCCAGACTACTTTACCCAGCAAAACTATCAATAACCATTGATGGAGAAAACAAAATATTCCATGACAAAAACAAATTCAAACAGTACCTATCCACAAATCCAGCTTTACAGAAGGTACTAGATGGAAAACTCCATCCCAAAGGGTCAAGTTACAACCAAAACTACTCGGGAAATAGGTAACTATACCATGGCAAAAACACAACTACACAAACACTTGATTGGAAACAACATCAAAATTAAACTCTTAACAGTCACTGGTTGTTAATATCTCTCAACATCAATGGTCTTAATTCTCCAATAAAAAGACACAGACTAAATGAATGGGAGCATAAACAAGATCCAACATTCTTCTGCATTCAAGAAACACATCTCACCTATAACTATAGGCATTACCTCAGGGTAAAAGGTTGGAAGCAAATGGTCACAAGAAGCAAGCAGGCATAGCCATTTTAATATCAAACAAAATAGAATTTCAACCAAAATTAATCAAAAGCAATGCAGAAGGACACTTCATACTCATCAAAGTTAAAGTCAACCAAGATGACATCACAATACTGAACATCTATGCTCCCAATACAAGGGCACCCACATTTGTAAAACATCGCACATAAGCAACTTAACAAAACAGCTGGAAGCGCTAGAAAAAAAAAAAAGAAGAAGAAGAAACACCCAAAAGGAGTAGACGTCTGGAAATACTCAAACTCAGGGCTGAAATTAACAAATTAGAAACTAAGAAAACAGTCCAAAGAATCAACAAAACCAAGAGATGGTTCTTTGAGAAAATCAACAAGATAGACAGACCGTTAGCCAAACTAACTAAAAGGCAGAGAGACAGTATCCAAATCAACAAAATCAGAAATGAAAAGGGAGACATAACAACAGACACTGAAGAAATACAAAGAATAATAAGATCCTATTTTGAAGGCATATATGCCACAAAATTTGAAAATCTAAGGGAAATGGATGATTTTCTTGATCAATTTCACTTGCCAAAGTTGAGTGAAGAACAGATAAACAAGCTAAATAGTCCCATTCCCCCTACAGAAATAGAAGCAATCATTGATAGTCTCCCAACCAAAAAAAAAAGCCCAGGGCCAGATGGTTTCAGTGCAGAATTCTACCAGACCTTCAAAGGCGATCTAATACAGATACTCTTCAAGCTACTCCAAAACATAGAATTGGATGGAACATTACTAAATTCATTCTATGAAGCCATAGTTACATTGATACCTAAACCTCACAAAGACTCAAGAAAGAAAGAGAATTTTAGACCAATTTCTCTTCTGAACATCGATGCAAAAATACTAAATAAAATTCTTGCAAAATGAATACAAGAACACATAAAGGATATCATTCATCATGACCAAGTAGGCTTCATTCCAGGCATGCAGGGATGGTTTAATATATGGAAATCCATCAGTGTAGTCCACCATATAAACAAACTGAAAATAAAAAACCACATGATCATCTCTTTAGATGCAGAAAAAGCATTTGATAAAATCCAACACCCATTCATGTTTAAAGTTTCAGAGAGATCAGGGATACAAGGCACTTTCCTCAACATAATAAAGGCTATATAGAGCAAGCCAATAGCCAAAATCAAAGTAAATGGTGAGATACTCAAGGAAATTCCTCTAAAATCGGGAACAAGGCAAGGCTGCCCATTCTCTCCATATCTCTTCAATATAGTACTCGAAGTTCTAGCCAGAGCAATAAGACAACAAAAGGAGTTCAAGGGTATCCAAATGGGAAAGGAGGAAGTCAAACTATCCCTATTTGCAGATGATATGATAGTGTACATAAGTGACCCTCAAAATTCCACCAGAGAACTCCTACAACTGATAAACACTTTCAGCAATTTGGCTGGATACAAAATTAACTCAAAAAAGTCTGTAGCTTTCCTGTACACAAATGACAAGCTTGCAGAGGAAGAAATTAGGAAAGCCATACACTTCACATTAGCCACAAGCAATATAAAATATCTAGGAGTTACTCTAACTAAGCAAGTGAGAACTTGTTTGAAAAAAATTTCAAAACTCCTAAGAAGGAGATTGAAGATGACATGAGAAGTTTGAAGGATCTTCCTTGCTCATGGATAGGGAGAATTAACATAGTAAAAATGCTCATCCTAACAAAAGTAATCTACAGATTCAATGCAATCCCTATCAAAATAGCTACACAATTTTTTAAAGACATTGAAAGTTCAATATTGAACTTCATATGGAAAAACAAAAAACCCAGAATAGCAAAAACGATCTTGTACAATAAAAGGTGCTCCGGAGGAATCTCCATACCTGACCTCAAATTGTACTATAAAGCAATAGTAATTAAAACAGCATGGTACTAGCACAGCAACAGGATGGTTGATCAGTGGAATCAAATTGAAGACCCAGATATGAACCACACATATGGTCACTTGATTTTTGACAAAGAAGCCAAATCCATTCAATGGAAAAAGGATAGTATCTTCAACAAATGGTGCTGGTCTAACTGGATGTCTATGTGTAAAAAAAATGCTGGACCCATATTTGTCACCTTTTACACAACTCAAATCCAAGTGGATTAAAGACCTCAACATAAAACCAGAGACACTAAGACACTTAGAAGAAAAATTGGGGAAGAGCCTGGAACATATTGGCACAGGAGACAACTTCCTGAACGGAACACCAACAGCCCTGGACTTAAGGTCAACAATTAATAAATGGGACCTCATTAGGCTGAGAAGCTTCTGTAAGGCTGGAGACACTGTCAAGAGAACAAAGCGACAGCCTACAGACTGGGAAAAGATCTTCACCAACCCTACATCTGACAAAGGTCTAATATCAAAAATATTTAAAGAACTCAAGAAATTAAACACCACCAAACCAAATAACCCAATTGGGAAATGGGGCTTGGAAATAAACAGAGAATTCTCAACAGAAGAATATCAAATGGCTGAGAAACACTTAAAGAAATGCTCAACCTCCTTAGTCATCAGGGAAATGCAAATCAAAACAACTCTGAGATTTCATCTTGCACCCATCAGAATGGCTAAGATCAAAAACTCAAGCGACGCCACATGCTGGAGAGTATATGGGGAGAGAGGAACACTCCTTCATTGCTGGTGGGAATGCAAACTATACAACCACTTTGGAAATCTATCTGGTGCTATCTCAGAAAACTGGAATAGGGCTTCCTCAAGACCCAGCTATTCCACTCCTTGGAATATACCCAGAAGATGCACCAGCACATAACAAGAAAATTTGCTCAACCATGGTCATAGCAGCCTTATTCATAATAGCCAGATCATGGAAACAGCCTAAATGTCCCTCAGTAGAAGAATGGATAAAGAAACTGTGGTACATATACACTATGGAATACTACTCAGCTATTAAAAACAAGGAATTCCCGAAATTTGTGGATGAATGGATTGAGCTAGAGATGATCATAATGAGTGAGTTAACCCAAAAGCAGAAAGACTCAAATGGTATATACTCACTTATATCTGCATACTAGCCCAAGGGGCATGTCCCATGAAAGCCTTCACTTACCAGGAAACTGGGACAGAGAGGAGGACATCCTATTGGGACTCTAGATGAGAGAACCATGTGAGAATAGCAAAGTAGAAGGATCCAGTGGGTCCTAGAAACCTACAAGTAGAACATTATGATAGGCAGATTTGGGCCAAGGCGTCCCGCTCAAACTAAGGCACCAGCCGAGGACAATACGGGCGGTAAACTTTAAACCCCTACTCAGATCTAGCCAATGGTCAGATCAGAACAGTCTCCACACTTGAGTGGAGAGTGGGATATGACTTTCTCATGTACTCTGGTGCCTCACATTTGTCTATGTCCCTTGGAGTGGGAGACCTGATTGCCCTCAGAGGAAGGACAGCAGGTCACCGAGAAGAGACTTGATACCCTATGAGCATATACAGGGGGAGGTAATCTCTCTCAGGAACAGTCATAGGGGAGGGGAATAAGGGGAAAATGGGAGGGAGGGAAGAATGGGAGGATACAAGGGATGGGATAATCATTGAGATGTAACAAGAATAAATTAATAAAATTTAAAAAAAGACTAAGAATCGGTTCATTTTAAAAAGTTAAAAAATATGCAACATTCACTATTATTGCTAAATTATTATGTAATGACACAATATTAAAAATGTCTTTCACAATTTACCTTGGTTTATTTCTTATAGAAACTAACAATTTTTTGTACATGTTTAAAATGGAAGCATCTTTTAAATTCTTGAAAATGATGCTATTTTGTGAAATAACTGTTTTAAATCAATAAACATATCATTTGTAGCATCGTCTTTCTAATTTCTCATTATTAACTAAGCTTAGGTCTAAAAACAGATTCTCATGAGTATTTCACTGACAGATCATTTTTGAAAGTGGTGTGCAGTGTTTGTATATAATGTTTCAGTGTGAATGGCCTCTACACTCTGATCCCAAGATGGTATTCCTACTAAAATGGTATCTGCTTGAGTCATAATAACTATCTACTGAAATTATGATGTGAACTCTGATTTTGAGAGATATGCCCTTCGATAATTTAAAAAGCTTCATGCACCTTCAAAAAAATTCTTTATGCATGGAGGAGGTCAAAATTTATAGGACGAAATATTTATTTGCCATCCAATGAATTAATTATACAACGAATAAATATTTTTTCATGCATCCCAAACAATTACCCTGGATGGTGATAAACAATCATCTATTCTTTAGAAGTAATTGAAATCCAAGTCATGAGGTAAGAATACAGAAGATCACATTGCTTGAGATAAACCAGACTCAGAAAGACAATCATCACATATTCTCTCTTATTGGAGGCTCCTAGTTTCACATCTTCAGATGTGACTACATAGCCTGTAGTAATCACAGAAGCTAAGGAAGTAAAACAGGATTGTTCCTTTGACAGAGGAGAGTAGCAGGGTACAATGGAACTGGAAAAGGGAGGGGGCTTCTTAGGGAAAGAATGGGAGGAAAATACAGAAGAGAGTATTAGGATGGAAAATGGGAATGTTAGCATACAATTTATATGACAGAAGAATGAGGAATGGGGAGGCTCATTAGGGAGAGAGGGGGAGTTAAATACAGGAGAAGGACTCAGGTAGGCAAATAACAACAGCATGGTTGAAAAAACAATGAAGATGCATTCTATTAACCATTTACTTAAAATAACCTATAATGTACATAATTTACTGTATAAATGCACACATACATATTTATTTATAAAAGAAAGCAGTTCTTTTTTACAGTTTCTGAGGGTGAGTCCGTGACCACCATGACAAGAAACATGGCAAAAATAGGCAGGCATGTTCCTCCCCTTGCTCCTTCTCCTCCTGCTCCTCCTCCTGCTGACGCTACTGCTGTTCCTGATAGTGGTTTCTGTTTGCTCTTGGTGCTGTTACTGCTCGATATTTACTTCTGCTGCTGTTGCTGTTTTTTTTGTTGTTTGATGGATTGATGGTTGCTGATTGGAGAAGATCAAGTTTGCCCCAAGTATCCTGATGCCCCTAATAAGCAGGAAGTAGTCTAATGATATAGATGCCCTCTGTCCCTTCTAAACATATTTCTCTCCTACCTAATGTTGTGGATGGAAAGGATAGAGTGCTGTAGGGTGGTAGAAAACAGAGCCCAAGAAAGTAGCCCAAAGTCTGGCTATAAGAAACCCTTTTTTAATTTGCTGGCTAGAGCTGTCTAAGATACTCTGGAAACATACAGAATATTGATATTGCCCTTAGTTACTATCAGAGATGGAAGGTAAGATCATATAGCTGAAGATACCCTACACTATGGAAAAAGGGCCCTGGATCTCCTGAGCTTGATCTTACCTGAATGGCTCCTCCCAAAGGGCTACCATCATGATACCATAATGTGCTATGCATACTTCCAAGTGGAGGAGTAAGCCAACATTATTCCCCAAATATGATGTCTATGAACTGTGTCAACAACCAGAATGGCATGATAACACTTTGGGTATAGCAGGAGCACATGTACTTTGGCAATAACAAACAACTCTCTAATTGGATTTATGACCCACTCAACAAGAGGCATACCATGCCTGATACTGGAAAATTAGCTAACTAATTAGTGATAGTGATATCATGGTCATTGGGGAAGAATCTTCAACCACGAATTTGCTAAATCAGCATTATGCCTAATAACAATCTATAAACATTTGTCCTTATGTTCACAGGTAACTTAAAACCTCTGCCTTTTACTTCCAGCATGGCTCCCTAAAGGTGATCCAGACAGGATAGTTACCTATTGCATACCAAACAAACAAAAACAGATTAATTATGTTTTCCCCCTCATCAAGGGTAATTACCTTGGCAAGACCACTACTGAAAACCACTACCAATCAAAATGTATAGCCATGGGATAAATCTACACAACACTCCTATACCTAAAGTTCAAGGAACATTGGGAAAGAGTTAGTAGAAGGATGTAAGAGCAAGAGGATCAGGGAGTTTATCGTGCAATTATGTCTCCTGGTAATACCAAAAGCTATATTCATAAAAATTTCATCTACATGACTGCTTGCTTATTTGGTATAGGTATTGCTTTCAGAGGACTCAAACCGAATGATCAACATCTCTAGTTAGCAATCCTTCCAAGGATGTTCTCTAATCTAGAGATATGGCACAGCCCCAAATTTCTATGCTTCACCTTTATGGTTGCTAGAAAAAATATAATAAAGGTTATTCATCATTTAGCTTAAATTAAGATATATCTGGGAATACTATATTTTTTAACTGATGCAATTCTGTTTTCCTTTACATGTCAGTTTGAGTCCCAGAGAAAAGCATAATTTTGAAAGTGTGTAAACTTTCAAGATTTGCAGTCTAATCGATGGCAGTGACGAAAGTGATCACACTTAACATGCTGGTTCTCACTGGAGAACTGCAGAGCCTTACAGGTGTATCTGTGAAAATCCTGTTTAAGAATATGTTGCTGGTCCTGTCCATCGGCTAGTCTGGGTAGGGGTTCGAAGTTTACTGCCTATATTTTTCTTGGCTGGTGCCATAGTTTGAGGAGGACCCCAGGGCCCAGATCCGCCTGTCATAAAGTTTCTCTTGTAGTTTTCCAGAACCCTCTGGATCCTTCTATTTCCTCATTCTCTTAGGCTTCTCTCACCTAAAGTCTCAATAGGATGTCCTCCCCTCTGACCCACTTTCCTGGTAGGTAAAGTTGTTCATGGGGACATACCCCTTGGACTAGTGTCTTGATATAAGTGAGTATATACCATTTAACTCTTTTTTGCTTCTGGGTGAACTCACTCATTATGATAATTTCTAGTTCAATCCATTTGTCCACAAATTTTGGAAATTCCTTGTTTTTAATAGCTGAGTAGTATTCCATAGTGTACCACAGTTTCTTTATCCATTCTTCTACTGAGGGACACTTAGGCTGTTTCCATGTTCTGGCTATTATGAATAAGGCAGCTATGAACATGGTTGAGCATATGTCCCTGGTGGAGAAGGAGATCTGACTTTCACACAAACTCTGATGCCCCATATTTGACCATGTCCCCTGGATGGGGAGGCCTGGTGGCACTCAGAGGAAAGATAACAGATCACCAAGAAGAGATTCGATACCCTATGAGCATATATAGGGGAGGAGGTCCCCCTCAGTCATAGACATAGGGGAGGGGAGTAGGGGGGAAGCAGGAGGGAGGGAGGAATGGGAGGATACAAGGGATGGGCTAACAATTGAGATGTAATATGAATAAATTAATAAAAAAAAGAATAGGTTGCTGGTAAATTAAGAGAGGAGAACTTAAAACATACATCATATTGGTTCAAAACAAAAGCAACCAAAGATACGAAAGACGAGAAGCAAACAGACACAGCCTGCACTTAGAGAAGTGCATCACTAAGAAGAGGGAATGCTGTCATAACACATGATTTTAAATTAAAACCTTCATATGCTATGTGGCATAATTACTTGAGATTCCAATATACATGATTTGATTTAGTACATGTTTATTAAATAGAAGTTTAAGATCAGGTGAGACAGTGTTGCAGGACTCTCTCTGTAATTAATATTCCGATACTAATGAAAGTGGAAGGAGGGACATATCACTGGTGCACTTAGGCCAGGACAGTTTCTGAAAAGCTCTGATCTTGGGTCCAGTTTGCATTCTTATTTTGTATTCCAAAACCACAAAGTTGGATGCCACGCAAGCAAGATTTTACAGAAGCCTATGTTGCAGTCAGCAGATTGTAAAGTGCACTGACCCATCGGTTCAGCCATTTCTCCAGGTCATTCTGACGCAGGTAGCAGGTGAAGCCATGCTTGGCAAATAGGCAGTAATGCATTTCTTTAAGTAATTAAATCACTAAATTTATCAATAAATTAGCATCTAATAATTGCTGTTTTTTTACATCAGTGGCTCAGCAGGCAAAGATGCCTGCCACTTAAGGATGGTGACTTTCAGGATTTATGTTAAGGAAGGAAAAATGACATTTCTGAAATGTTCATTGATGATTGCACATACAGCATAACATGCATGTCTGCATTATGGGCATGTACTAGTAAACACACACACACACACACACACACACTAGTACACACATACATACACACAGAAGTACATACATCACAGTACCCACACATTAATTAATTAATTAACTAATTAATTCAAATATATTAAGAGAGACTTTCTACTATAATGTCAGTTATGATTGCTCCTTGATAGCAGGGTTTTGGCATGGATGTATTACAGTCTTCAGACATCATCTGCCTGATTTTAATTTTTTTTCTTTTTTTGAGATAGGGTTTCTCTATGTAGCCTTGGTTATCCTATACTTGCTTTGTAGATCAGGTTGGCCTCAAACTCACAGCGATCCACCTGCCTTTGCCTCCCAGGTGCTGGGATTAAAGGTGTGTGCCACCATGCTGAGCCAAATTTAATTTTATCCTCATTTTCCATCTACTATGAAACATTGCAAAAGTTACTTGATATTCTATTTCTCTGCCCACTCTAAAATAAAAATGGCCAAACTACTTTATGCATACTGTTACAGTTATTACGAATATCCATTCATAGGAAGTTAATGCGTTTCATTCAATTAAACACTATCAGAACAAGCTTTGTCCTCACAACTCATCAATTGTTATTTTCATAATTATTGTCATCATCCGGTAAAGAGAGAATAAGCACCATAAGTAACCATGACATGTATTAAAATGCTTGATTGAAAGTGATTTTTACTATGTTAAGACATGGAATGAGTTTCGTGGTTTATGTCAGTATTTATGCAGTTAATCCATAATATAAACTTGGAGAGTCATTTGAAAAATATCTTTAACATCTTCACTGAGGATGTCATTTATACTGACTGTCAATAAATTGAAAGAACATGAAGAAAGTTTTCATGTTAAAATTTGTATGCTTGTTCGTGTCAATTTTAAATATTATTTCTGATAATTTTCTCAAATATTGTATTTTAAATTTTATATTATAATTTGATTACAGCGTTTCTACCACCTTTTCCTCCCTCTAAATCCTCCCATATAACCCTCCCCATTCTGGTTCAAATTCTATTATTGCACATTTTAAGTATATGTATATACATGTATATCTCGAACTATAACTTGTTCAGTTTTTATAATGCTACTTGTATGTATGTTTTCAGGATTGATCCTTTGACTCTGGACATTCAATTGTGCTCTCTTCCCTAGTAAACAAGGACACTTCTTCTGCTTCTAGGTCTACATAGTTGCCTATAGTTCTTTGTGAAGGGTTGTGGACCCATGGGCTTTTCTCATACCATTTGCATGTTCATGGATTAACATTCTTGTTCAGCTCACATTTGGCCAGGTAGGTTGGTGAGAGTTCGTGGGTGTAGCTTCTGATGTTGCTAGAAGGCGCAATCTCAGAGTAACCTCCTTGATCATCTGTCTCTTACAATCTTTCCATGCCCTCTTCCAAAGTAGTCAGTCCCCGAATCTTAAGAGAGGGAATGCTTTGTAGGTACATCCACTAGGATCCACAGCTGTGCATTTTGATTGCTTGTGAGATCCATTTGTGGTAAAGTTTCTTTAATGAGATGGAAGACTATAATTATCTGTAGCTATAAGGACAAACGTGCATAGACTGTTATTAGGAAATATGCTGGTTTAACAAATTAGTGGTTTTAGATTCTCCTCTACTAACCATGACTTTATTACCATCGAGTAGTTAGTCCTCTGCGTTTCCAGTATGAGGCATCAACCACATGCTTACATCAAAAAACGGTTAAGAAGCCAATTATATCAGCAGTTTGTGCATTACAGCTATCCAACATATTAAAGTACAAATCATGATTTGATATAAGAATAAAATGTATGTTTTTCAATGTAAAGTTAAGAATGCCTGCTACTTTTAAGAATTTTTTTTTCAGGAAAAATAAAAATGTACAAATTCTTTAGTTATTTCTCTGGTTTTACTTAGGATGAGATCTGCAGAAAAAATCATATACTTATACATATATATGTATATATGTGTGTATGTATGCCTGTGCATATGTTTGTGTGTATGTATATATTTTTACGTAAACATATGTAAATAACTGTTTTGGTCAACCATGTTGGTCTACTGACTATTATTTTTAGAATAAACTAAGAGCCACAACTCTGGGAAGGTCTATACTAGAATTCTCAGAAAGTGTTATGTGAGGAGAAAAGATTTTTTCCTCATAATGGCCAGCATATTTCAGTGGGTGACTCAGATATAAGGAGGTTCTAGGAATAAGAAATCATTTAGTTTTAGATTCTTGCTAGTCGGTTGCTGTCCCTCCTGCTGCTCCTACTGCTGTTATGGCTGCCATTCTCCACTGACAACAAACTCCAGCTTTGTCAGCCTTCCCATATGACTTAAGACTAGAGAATTGGAGTTTCCTAGACTTTCACCACCAGATGTGAATGCTTTGTCATTAGTTTCCTGGACAGAGCATCTACTAAGTTCTAAGGTGTTTCATTATGTATTGGGAGTCATCATCGGACTTCGAAACCCCTGTGGTGTAAGCCAACCTGTAGAATTCCCTTTGGTAATATGTATATATTATCATGGTTCCCTTTTTCTAGAGATTGATATACACTGTAATAACACACACACACACACACACACACTGCAATGCTTTCTCACAGAACAGCAGCGCTGTAGCATTTTTTTCTTTTGCATCATAGCGTCTTACAGAACAATCTCAACAATAACACTCATATGTTACATTTACAAGGGAAAGGAGATTAGTTTGTGTATGGTACTCTTCTTTGCTTATAGTGGTGATTTGGAATTTTTAAAAATAAACATGAGGACTTGGCCACTCAGGGTTGTGCAGTTGGTTAAATAAGCAGAGTGTCTGAGGCTCAGTCACAATGACTAGAGCTCACTTCTCCAGGGTAAATTTAAAAACTTTGTGGTAGCAACTCATTCCTGTAATCCCAGGGACTAGGAGTGCTGGCATAGATAAATCCCTGGCATTGGCTCATGGATTTGCCAGCCTAACTGGTTGTTGAGCTTCATGTCCAGTTAAAGACTTTGTCCCCATAATAAAGATGGAAAGTGATCAAGTAAAGTACTAACACATATTATAAGACACCATACACATGTGTGTGTACTCATGGGTGTACTTATATGTATACACATATGCACACATCCACACTGACACGCATACATGTGATACTTGTACTCACTCAATGAGCTACACACAAAGCTATGGTATGACGACTATGGTTTTAAGAATCTACACAGACACTATACCTTTGAACTACATCTGCAGTCCCATTTTACAATCTTGATTTTTTTTCTTTTTTTTTTCTTTTCTTTTTTTTTTAAACAGTGTCTCACTAAGTTGCCCAGACTGGCCTTGGTCTCAGTCTCACTGTGTAGTCTGGTAGGCTTGAAATAGAAATCTTACCTTGACTTCCAAAATAGTTGGGATTATAGGCCTGCCCCACGAGGGTTCATTTGATCTTCAACCAAGTAACTGAAGAAAGATTCTGGTCCCAACATATGATTCACTAAAACATTACTTTTGGTAGAATAATTTTAAGAAAAGAAGAAGCAAAAAGGAAAAATATACTAATTAAGTCAAGAAAGAAACAGTCTCGCCCTATTCTTGAAAATGAAGAACATACATTGAAACATATCTAATAACTCTTTATCAGTGCTAGCTTCCATTAACTATATTCATGTTATCCTCTTATGTTTTCCCATTTTCTCAACCTGTGTATTTTCAGGACAAGTTGGAAAGGATTGAGGAGTATTTTGTTTAAACTGTATATATTTTTTAATTTTATGTACCTTGCTAAAGAAGTAGAAGCAAACTAAACTGACTTTTGTTCTGTAGTATGAAAATGTGGACAAGGCTCCTCATTCATAATCAGGATGCTATATGGGATTATTATTTATCCAGTCATTACTTTATTTTAACAACAACTTTGTAGTGGATGTGTCCCAAAAGTGCTCTGCTTTACAAAGTACTATTTGGCTCAATTTACTGTAGGCATGCTGGAGTGTAGTTTTCTTAACTTTTGTTACAGTCTTGATGTAGAAGTTTCTTCTTTTTTCTTTCCTTTCTTCTTCCTTCCTTCCTTTCTTTTATTTATTCTTTTGCTTTAATAGGACAGTTTACTTGTTGTGTGTCACTTTTGAGATATCCTAGCTATTTGTCCTCATTTCTTTCTTTTTAATAACACTTTACAGTTTATAAGCCATCTCATTTGTTTCTCTTCATTTTCAAAAATGCTAATTTTATTTTTATTTATGTAGTGTGTGTGTGTGTGTGTGTGTGTGTGTGTATGCACATGAGCTGCTATGAGTACATGTACACATGAGGGCTAGAAGAGGAGGGCATCAGATTCACTGGGACTATACTTAAATGTGGTGGTGAACTAACAAGAGTACCAAGAGTTGATATCCAATCTCCTATAAGAACAACATTTGAATAAGGCCGCTATGAACGTGGTAGAGCATATGTCCCTGTTGTGTGCTGGAGCTTCTTCTGGGTATATTCCAAGGAGTGGAATAGCTGAGTCTTGAGGAAGCCCATTCCCAGTTTTCTGAGACAGTGCCAGATAGATTTCCAAAGTGGTTGTACTAGTTTGCATTCCCATCATCAATGAAGGAATATTCCTCTTTCTCCACATCCTCGCCACCATGTGGTATCACTTGAGTTTTTGATCTTAGTCATCCTGATGGGTGTAAGATGGAATCTTACAGTCATTTTGATTTGCATTTCTCTGATGCCTAAAGACGTTGAACATTTCTTTAAGTGTTTCTCAGCCAGTCGAGATTCCTCTGTTGAAAATTCTCTGTTTAGTTATGGGCTCCATTTCTCAATTGGGTTATTTGGTTTGGTGGTGTTTAATTTCTTGATTTCTTTATATAGTTTGGATATTAGACCTTTGTCAGATGAAGGGTGGAAACAGCCTAAGTGTTCCTCAGTAGAAGAATGGATAAAGAAACTGTGGTACATTTATACTATGGAATACTACTCAGCTATTAAAAACAAGGAATTTCCGAAATTTATGGACAAATGGATTGAACTATAAATGATCATAATGAGTGAATTAACCCAGTAGCAGAAAGAGTCAAATGGTATATACTCGCTTTTATCTGGACACTAGCCCAAGGGGTATGTCCCCTGAAAGTCTTCACTTATCAGAAAAGTGGAACAGAGGGGAGGACATCCTATTGGCACTTTAGGTAAGAGAAGTGTGGAAGAATGGGGAAATAGAAGGATCCAGAGTATCCTAGAAACCTACAAGAAGAACATTATGATGGGCAGATCTGGGCCCAGGGGTCTTGTTCAAACTATGGCATCAGCCAAGGACTATACGTGCAGTAAAAATCGAACCCCGACCCAGATCTAGCCAATGGGCAGGACATTGTCCACAGTTGAGTGGAGTGTGGGGACTGACTTTTACACGAACTCTGGTGCCCCATATTTGACCACGTCCCCTGGGGGAGGCCTGTCAGCACTCAGAGGAAGGATAGCAGGCTACCAAGAAGAGACTTGATATTCTATGAGCATATACAAGGGGAGGAGGTCCCCCTCAGTCACAGTCATAGGGGAAGGGAGTAGGGGGGAAGCAGGAGGGAGGGAAGAATGGGAGGATACAAGGGATGGGATAAGTATTGAGATGTAAAATGAATGAATTAGAAAAAACAATAACATTTGTTAAATGTTGCACCAACTTTCAAGCAACTTATTTATTTTGTTTCGTTATTATGATTCTGTTCATTTTGGATTTAGGAAGTTATCTTCACATGTGTTTTTGACATCATGTTTGTTAGTAATAGTTTAGAATAGGGTTCTGAAGTTCAATTCAACTTATAGAGAGGGACCATCAACTACAAATGGACTCTAAGTCAATGAATGATTTATTTAAAAAAACAGAGATAGAGACACTGAGATAGAAAAAGAATGTCATGTAAAGTTGGATGAATTAAATGACTGGTAAACAAAGGCCAATAAATTGGTCCTTGGCAACCTCTAGTAGCTAGCATAAGGAAAAGTAACTACTCTTTGAAAAAGCAGGGACCTTATTTTTGAGAACAAGATAGAATTACATCATTTTCCCTTCCCTTTTTCCTCACCCCAAACCCTCTCATATACCTTTCCTTGCTCTCTCATTTATTTTTTTTTTTCATTAATTGCTAGACTCTTTTTTTTAAATTATGTGTTAAACATAAAAGATTAGGGAATTTGTTGAGACATTTTATCCCCTGGTAATGTCACAAGACATGCCCATAAAGTCTCACCAATATGACTTCATAAGCATCAAGTAAACAAGGGACACTCCAGCAGAAAGCCCCGGTGGCCTCAACCCTATACAAAGAACCACAGACAATAGGGGAAGCTGAGAGTTGGTGAAAGAGTCTTACCTAGGAAAGAGCACACATCTTGTTTGTCAGATACCAAATGAACAGAGTAGCAATCTCTATCTCATCAGACAGTAACCATTACTATTCTCCATTTTCTAAATCCAGATAATCCAGAAAGAGGGAGACTACCCCCAACAAAGAAGTTGTAAATCAATGTGATTATTAAATCCATTCTCAAGGAAATGCTAGACAGAGTTATTTGGCTTCTTGTAGTGGCTAATTTTCTTCATACTAGGGAATAAAATCTTTACAAAACAAAGAGCCACTATCATTGATCATTGCTGTAAGTTGAGAGAGTAATTTATTCAAATAAACCGTCTCCCCCGTGCCATTTACCCAGTTGGTTGTGGTTATTTGTGGAGGTTGAGGCCTACTAGGCTTTCTGCCCTTTGCTCCCTGTTTAGCTGATGATTAGGCAGCCATGCTGATGACTGGAACCAAACCTAAAAATTTGTAAGACAGGCATATCAACCCAGAACCTGTTTGCTTATAATACTCAGTCCTGTGTCCAGATGCTCCTGTGTAGCCTCATAAATATGGAGCTTGAAGAAAAAAAAACAGGCTGAAACTGGCATGTTCATTACATTGATAAAGAAAATGAGATTTATGCAAAGTGACTTGTCCACGAACATATATCAGTTCCTGACAGAACTGAGATCAATGGAAGTCCTGCTGAGAAATAGAAGACAAGCCAGCACCTATTACCACATAATTAATATAAGCCATCTGGGCATCATAGTTCCCTTCTCACTGATAAAATATGAAGCCCAGGCATTACTAAGCAAACTATGCCACAGCTGCAGGCAATACAATGAGCAGCTGTGTGCAATGTGCATCTTCTGAAACCATACAGATGTTCTACATTACAAATATGGCAGAGACAGTAAATGGCATTTTTTAAAAAGATGAATTGCAAAGATAATACTTGACAGTGACAGGCAATGCATATGCTTTTATGATACATAAATCATATTGCCTCCCATGCATTACTTACTATGATTTATACAGTACAAATTTCCTGAGTCTAATGCAAATAGAATATGTTCAAATTAACCACTGAAAAATTTCTTTTACTTTTCTTCTTGTCTCTAATCATTAGAAAATTTCATGACATTAGATAAGCATGACAAATACCTCCAATGTTTATTAATATTGGATAAGCATGGCAAACACTTCCAATGTTTTTAATTAAATCAAATTTAAGTCAATTTACAATAAATTAAATTTAATTAAAACCCTTAATTTTGTTCAAGGTTGACATCTGGGTTATGCTACAGCACAGCTTCCCTAAGGTGACTCATGTTCTTCTCACATCCGTTAATTGGAAACTTTGTAAAGTTTCAAATCTGATAGAATAAGTTGTCTCATAGATGTCTCAGGTACACAAATAACTATGATGTTCAAATTATCACGACAAGGAAAGGTTAAAGGCAGTATCTGAAGATGTTGAAAGTTAGGCAAGATTACATAAGCAATTAAGGTATATGTGGAGACATAGGTGGCACTTGATCAAGGTATCAAACTATCAATCCCTAACAAATGATTAACAACAATTTCCATGTCACTGTATGTTTATGTGTGTGTGTGTTTGTGTGTGTGTGTGTGTGTGTGTGTGTGTAACATTTTTATAGGGCTCTGAATTCCTCTACAGCCTAATTCAAATAAGTTCTTAGCATTTAATGGGAGAAAATGGGTCTTTAAACCCATGTGTAGTAATCTCTGTGAACTGAATTGTGTGTAAACACAAAAGATCTTGCTGACATAGCATAGACACAAGGCCTCTGCAGCTGCTAAAGCAATGTTCATACATTTCATCAGTCTTACTTTTTTAGATCTTCTTAGACAGTAATTAGACACATACACATATGTATATATTTATATGTGCATTTTTAATATATATTTATCCATTCTACATTTATATTTACATTGAAAAGAAGCTTTTTTAGTAAACTGTGGCCAGGTGAACCTATAATTCCATGACTCAAAAAAAGTGAGCCCTAAGAGTGTTCCAGACACATTTAGGATGTAATGATCCATGCTAATTTCTAGAATTCTAGAAGCACATGAGTTGGAGGTTGGGTCCAGTTCAGAAAGTAATGTTCTTTCTGAATGAAGTTTGAGTAACTGAGTTCAGCTTCCCAGTCCCTGTGTAGAAGCCTGGTGCTGCTTTACTTGTCTATAACTATTGTCACGGAGGGAATGACATGTGGACACAGCATGGTGCTGTAGGTCATTGACAGCCAAAACTAGCTAAACTGATGAGCTCTGGGTTCACAGAGGGACCCTGTATCAAAAAACTAAGTGGAAAATTATTGATAAAGAATATGAATATCAATTTCTGGCTTTTTCATGCACATAATGCATACATCCACACAGAAACATACAAATATTTCCTACTATGCCAGCAAAGAGACACAAAGAGATAGCTAGTTTATTTATATTCTATTTTCTTTTTTGAGACTATACTTTTCTGTATTTCTCAGGATAATTTGTGGCCTGAACATAAAGATTGAATATTGTGTTGTGTCCCAATAGGTTTGTTTTTTTTTTGTTTTTGTTTTTGTTTTTGTTTTTTGAGACAGGGTTGCTCTGTGTAGCCTTGTCTGTCCTGGACTCCCTTTCAGTGATCTGCCTGCCTCTGCCTCCCAATTGCACTTTGGAATTACAGGCATGCACCACTGTGCCCCATAATTCTAATTTTTTAATGGGTTCATTTTTCTCATCTTAGTCCCATGTACACATTCCTCCTTCTACCTCTTTAAAGTCCAACTCACCTCTCATGTCCAAAAGCCTCAGTGAACAGCCCTTCACCTGTGTATGGTATGCATCTGAAAACAGAAAAATTATGATAGTATTGGTACTGAGTAGTATTGAAAATTGTGCATAAGTGTTCCTTGTATTTATTTATTTATTCATTCACTTATTTTCTGAGAACTGAATGCTTCATGTATGCTAGGCAAGTGCTCTGTCACAATATTACCCGTAACATTCTTCACTGCTAAATTGGCATATATCAAATAGCCTTGTTATATGATGTTTTGCCTCAAGACACATAATATAATGATAAAAACCATATGTATTTGTGTATATATATATAATGTGATATTTTTATAACTTAATTTATTCTTTTTTAATTATAATTTATTCACTTTACATCCTGATTGTTATCCCCTCCCTCTAATCTTCCAGTTCTTGTCCTCCCTCTCTCTTCTGCCCTATTATTCTCCCCTGGACATCTGATGGGAGACTCCCCACACACTGTTTGATCACAGTTTATCAGTGAGTGGTAAAATTTCTTTTTTATGGCCTCCTGTTTCAAATACAACATATTATCAATAGTTAACATTCTATGTGACAATGTAACAGAAAGTATATATTTCCTTCCCACCCCTTCATAATCTACATTTTCCAATGACTTGCTTTTGCCAACCTCTGATTACCACCATTCTACTCTGAGCTTCTCTAAGATCTGGTGTTAAGATAATTATCATTCTCTGTCAAGCCTATTTCACTTGCCATGCTTTCGCATCTATAGATGATCTTGGAAATGACAGGATTCCAGATTTTAAGTCATAATTCAGAGCTTTATCACATAGAAGTTAATAATGCTATCTGTTACGCATTTAGATTTATTCTTAAGTATGAATAGTGTTATCACTTCATATCCTCTGTTGCTTTCTGAATCTAGTAGTGCCACTAAAGAATGTGACTCCTTAGGGAGAAATACATATCTTCATTTTTCTGTTTATGTATATATCCTACAAGTAAGAAATTGACAAAAATAAATTCATTAAATACTACTTGTGCCTGAAAATTGTTGAAATATCTGCCAAGGTGAAGAAAGTTGCATGCAATTTTCATCTACGAGCTCTAGATTTTAAGTAGAAATATTTTGAAAGAAATCCATTTATTAAAGTAGTTACATGGGATAATTTTGACTTGGAAATCACATGGTGAAGTAGCAAGGAGTTTAATTTTTCTTTTGCTTTTTTTCTTTCTAAAACATTTATTGTTATTTATTCAGATTACAGAATGAATGTTATCCCCCTAGCTTGTATCTTTCCATTACCAACCCCCTCCTTCCCTCCCTCTTCTGCGCTATTCCCCTCCCGTAGACCTCTGACAAAAGGGAACCTCCCCACCCACCATTTGACCACAGATTATCAGGTCTCATCTGGATAGACTGTTTCCCCTTCTTCTGTGTGCCTGCCTGGCCTCCCTACCAAGGGAAAGTGATTAAATCTGTGGCGCCTGCGCCACCCCGGTACCAAATCGAGGGAGAGGGACTGTGGATTTAACTCTCTCTCTCTCTCTCACACACACACACACACACACACACACACACACACACACACACACAC
>OU015751.1:105009299-105024562 GCA_907169655.1 Acomys percivali
AACTCCATTATAATGCAAGAGCAAGCTTCTCTGACGATGGCTGAATGAGTCAGAGATGTATTAGTATAGCAGAATGTCATTAGTAGTCAAATTTATTAATATTTTCATTTTGCAGAACAATAGTTTTCCCCTGGAATCATGGCAGTGCCCATGGACAACAAAGAAGTGTCAAGGATGCTTTCTAGCTCATGGAGTGGGACTTGAACTCAGAGAGTGGTTGGTTTCTCCCACAGTGTTTGTACCATTATTGCACCAGTGTCATGCAAACAAGGCACTATGTAGATCACAAATTGCAGTTTGTTGCTAGGAGCTTTTATAGATCCCAGAAAACCATAATTATGGGGGGGATATATGAAATTAACTAATCAGTGTCTGTGGGATAAGAAGTTTATTCTGTTATTCTAATACATTTCCTGAAGGTAGCCTAATGGATTATTGATATGCAAATCTTCCTTAACTAAGTCCCAGTGCTTCAGTAAAGGAGGATTTTTTTTTCTTGTTCTAAACTGTTCTTTTAATTGTTTTCAAAATACATGATCATGACATTCAAAATAGTAATTATAATTCTTTTTCTACATTGAAATATTCCGTGTTTTAAAAAACAATTATTACATTTATTTTTTTTAATTAATTTATTCTTGTTACATTTCTATGGTTATCCCATCCCTTGTATCCTCCCATTCTCCCCTCCCTCCCATTTTCCCCTCCCTCCCATTTTCCCCTTATTCCCCTCCCCTATGACTGTTCCTCAGAGGGATTACCTCCCTCTGTATATGCTCATAGGGTATCAAGTCTCTTCTCAGTGACCTGCTGTCCTTCCTCTGAGTGCCACCAGGTCTCCCCCGCCAGGGGACATAGTCAGATGTGAGGCACCAGAGTACTTGAGAAAGTCAAATCCCTCTCTCCACTCAAGTGTGGAGACTGTCTTGTCCATGGGCTAGATCAGGGTAGGGGTTTAAATTATTCGGCCTGTATTGTCCTTGGCTTAGGGCCTTAGTTTGAGCGGGACCCCATGACCCAAATCTGCCTATCATAATGTTCTACTTGTAGGTTTCTAGGACACACTGGATCCTTCTACATTGCTATTCTCACATGGTTCTCTCATCTAGAGTCCCAATAGGATGTCCTCCCCTCGGTCCCAGTTTCCTGGTAAGGGAAGGCTTTCATGGGACATGTCCATTGGGCTAGTATGCAGATATAAGTGAGTATATACCATTTGAGTCTTTCTGCTTCTGGGTTAACTCACTCATTATGATCATCTCTAGCTCAATCCATTTGTCCACAAATTTCGGGAATTCCTTGTTTTTAATAGCTGAGTAGTATTCCATAGTGTATATGTACCACAGTTTCTTTAACCATTCTTCTACTGAGGGACATTTAGGCTGTTTCCATGATCTGGCTATTATGAATAAGGCTGCTATGAACATGGTTGAGCAAATTTTCTTGCTGTGTGCTGGTGCATCTTCTGGGTATATTCCAAGGAGTGGAATAGCTGGGTCTTGAGGAAGCCCTATTCCCAGTTTTCTGAGATAGCACCAGATAGATTTCCAAAGTGGTTGTACTAGTTTGCATTCCCACCAGCAATGAAGGAGTGTTCCTCTCTCCCCACATCCTCTCCAGCATGTGGTGTCGCTTGAGTTTTTGATCTTAGCCATTCTGATGGGTGTAAGATGGAATCTCAGAGTCGTTTTGATTTGCATTTCCCTGATGACTAAGGAGGTTGAGCATTTCTTTAAGTGTTTCTCAGCCATTTGATATTCTTCTGTTGAGAATTCTCTGTTTAGTTCCAAGCCCCATTTCTCAATTGGGTTATTTGGTTTGGTGGTGTTTAATTTCTTGAGTTCTTTATATAGTTTGGATATTAGACCTTTGTCAGATGTAGGGTTGGTGAAGATCTTTTCCCAGTCTGTAGGCTGTCGCTTTGTTCTCTTGACCGTGTCTCTAGCCTTACAGAAGCTTCTCAGCCTCATGAAGTCCCATTTATTAATTGTTGACATTAAGGCCTGGGCTGTTGGTGTTCTGTTCAGGAAGTTGTCTCCTGTGCCAATATGTTCCAGGCTCTTCCCCACTTTTTCTTCTAACTGACTTAGTGTCTCTGGTTTTATGTTGAGGTCTTTAATCCACTTGGATTTGAGTTTTGTGCAAGGTGACAAATATGGGTCCAGTTGCATTTTTTTACACATAGACATCCAATTAGACCAGCACCATTTGTTGAAGATGCTATCCTTTTTCCATTGAATGGATTTGGCTTCTTTATCAAAAATCAAGTGACCATATGTGTGTGGATTCGTATGTAAAGGAGGATTTTAATGTTCCTCTTGGGATAAATTAATACTAGTATTGTTCCTGTAGCTCATTGGAATCAACCTCAGATTTAGACACTATACATTTCTGTTTTCTATTAAGAGAAAGTATTTCATATTCTGGTTGATCCATTAAAAATATGAATTATCGCTCTGTTACCTTCTATGTCCCTTCCTTTTGGCTTCTCCTTTTCCTATCCTCCTTTAAATAAAGACAGAAAACACTAGTAATTTCCTTTCATCACTCAAGGCATTGATAGGAATTACTCTAACTACTGAATCTTTTCCTTCTAATCCAAATCATTTGTAGTACAAAGAAGTAATATACAAATTAGTTTTTAATATATCCACAGTTACCAACAAGCCATAGAAACACTATTGAAAAGTCAGTAGTTTTAAATTTGGTGCTTGTCTGTCCTTCTAACAGATTATTTTTTTTCTGTGAAGACAAATTAACAGATATCAGAGGTAAGGTAGTATTTGTTACCTTATAACAACAGTTAGCTTTAATAATGTATCTGTTTTTCTCCATATTTAAAATAATAGTGTATAATTAGAAACATAATATACATTAAATATAGTAAGACAAACATTTGCATCATTCAATTTCCACCTTAGTATCATTGATCACAGCAGTGATCAATGTTTCTTTATTTGTTTTCTCAGTAGATATGAATGAATTATGGATTTAAAACAAAAAAAATCTAGGTGGTACATTGTGTTCTAGAAAGCAAGGTATTAGCATAAAAATGTAAAAGCCAAGTTATGATGCCAAGGCTGGACAATTTCAATTACTCTCAAATGTTTTTTAATATGGTATTCCTAATGCCCATTTTCTCTACTTAGTATAATACCAAATGTCCAAGTTATGAATTCATTAACTTACCTAAAAATTATCTTAAAACAGTGTGATTCTACCTGTATATTATTCTCATTCTCAAGAAGCAGGTGCAGTGAAATTATGATGAGCTTAGTCCAAGATTGTCCTAAACAACAACTTATAGACTACCTAAAAATATATAGTTAGTGCTTGTATCTTGAAATAAGAGAAAAAATAATTGAATTTTATTGGTAGGCAGCTACCTTTCTCCATATATATTTTTATAGACTGTACTATCTTTGAACTTAAAAGCTGGACTAGATATAATGAAGTGTTTGGAAAATAATAAAATGAATATAAAACCAAGGCAGGGTTTCTCTTGCCATTGCCTCATTAGTGTAAGATATAGTCATAAGATACAGTATGTTTTTACATTTAATCTTGAATTATTTAGTGTTTACAGTGACTATAGCACTGCCATTGTTTGATTTTTCTCTTTCCCTATTCTAGGAAGATCTATCTGCCTACTCTTCCCAGTCCCTTACTCTAAACCCAATTTCCATGCTTCTAGCTTGGTTCTCAATAATTTAACAGCTACAATCTGCAAACAAGTGAATACATAGTATATTTGTCTCTCTGGGTATGGGATACCTCACTCAGGATGACTTTTTTCTAGTTCCATACTTTCGCCTTTGAAGTTCAAAGTTTTATTTTTTAAATAGCTGAGCAATAATATATTGTGTAAATACTATATTTTCTTTATCCATCCATGTGTTGAGGGATACCTAGTTTGCTTCTAATTTTTATTAGAACTAGAGCAACACTGAGAGATGACTCAAATATTAAAAGCACTGGCTACTCTTTCAGACGTTCTACATTCAGTTCCCAGCACACAAATAACATGTAGTTTCATTGTGTCTGATGACTTTTTTTTTGTACAGATATACTTGCCTTTACTATTTTAAACACTTTGTTAAACTTGTTGGTAGTGTTGTAGATCATATAGACAGCATCAAAAGCCAATGTGGCCAGTATGGCTTAGAATAAATCTTGAGACCACGGTTTGAAAGCTCACAGTACATCACATGGATGCAAAGATTTTGCCTTGAGTGCCATGCTTCATAGTCCTTTCCTTTGCTAGGTAATCACAGCACCTTTACTGTAAATTTATAAGTAATGTATTTAACTCAGACAACAGTTAGCCATTTCTACACAACATGGAAAATCAAACAAATTCTTCTGTGGTACGTCAGGATTTATTTTTGTCATTAATTTTTCTATAAAACTTGTATAATTCCTGATTGTTTCATAGTTCTTCCTGCTATATGTAGTTTATTTTATTCATGTGTAATAATATAAATGTATACCTTAAAAAAGGAACATAATAAAATATTCTTTAAAATACAAAAACTTGTATTATCCATATAGTTGACTTTCTATGAGCCCATATTGTCAACTCACAAACCTACAGGCATCTGAGACTGAGCTGGATTATAGTAAATCATAATTTACTTTTCCTAACTATATCGAACATTTTAACAGCTGCTGTTCTAATGTTACTGTTCTTTTTGGTCCATATACTTTGCAGTGAGATACTACATATTGTAAGATTTGGGTTCATTGTCACTCCAGTATTGAATTTTATATTTATCAAACATTTTATACTATTTTCATCACTTCAATAGACCCAAGACATGTTTTTAATATTAAAAAATGACATGATATCCTTAGATATATGGGTAACAGCTCCAAATTGTTTGAGGCTTAGATATTTTGACCATGTGATGGGGGCCAGTCTTCGAGCCCTTGAAATATTGTTACCCTTTAAAGCCATCCTATGCTCCTCATATTAATTTATATGTATTTATTGATTTATTTGTTTTTATGTGTACTTGCACGTTTGTGTAGTGTGGCATGCATGTGGAAGCCCAAGGACAACTTTGAATCTTTAGCGTGCAGTTTCTGGGAAATAAACTCAGATCATCAGTCTTAGTAGCAGCATCTTTGCCTACAGAGTCACCTCAATGACCCTACTGTTTATATTTGTGTCACCTTTTTATGCTGGCTTTTCTTACTCTCACACACTTTACTTTAGGAGCCTTGATGCTCACTGCTCACATGAAATTGTTATTGATGACATCAAATTTGAACCTCTGAACGACAATAGCTTCCTTAAATTATCTTCACTGTAAGGTGGAAACAGGGGCCCGTGGGCCTGTTACTGATCATGAGATACTAGAGACACCTGGAGGTTTTGGACGTGGTAGCTGACCTCATCTTTGGCTGAAGTATTAGTGTTTGAGAAATTGTGCTATGTCAGAGTACGTCAAAGACAAAATGAGGACCTGGTTCGTGACATATGGCAATTTTCTACTTTATGCCTGAATTATTTTGTGCCTTTAACCTGTGTTCATTCCTCTGAGAGTAAATTGATTTGTTCTCTTAATTTACAGCCTCACTGTTCAAAGCTTTCTTTATGAGCTCGATCACACTACATGTTTCTCCTGCTCCTTAAGTAATCACCCGCTTCACTAGAGAGTCCTTTAGTCTGCCAGGGATTAGGTGTGTTTTTCTGTCCTAATATTTCCTTAAGTTACAAGCAGAATACAATTTTCTGTGGCAACATACATTGGCTGAATCGTCATGATAACAGTTACCAATCTGAAATTAATGTATAGGAAAAAAATCTCACTTGGGATGACAATATGATAATAATATTCTTTATAAATGAAATTTCTCAAGCAACTGTAAGACACACTCTTCTCTCAACATTTGAAATATTTTTAAATTCTCTTAAAATCACCCCGTGTTGAGGGTGATTTTCAGAGAGCAATGCATAGCTCTAGTTATAGTAGCAATGTTTACTACTAGGAATTTAAAATAACAGTGAGTCTCAAAAAAACAGAATAACGCTGGTTTGCTGTTTAACAGGTCTGCTGAAATCCTGCTGACTACACCGCTGGAATCTTTCCAAGGAACTGAGTCTAAAAAGGTTTACTTCTCCTGTTTCCATTAACCTCTTTTCTCTCCTATCTAGGGTAGGTGGGTTGGAAGGGAGATATAAGCATTAAAGAACCCCAAATAAAGGATATTTGAAAAAGTTAAAAAAAAAACCTGATTTTAAAAAGGTCAAGCTTGGATGCAGGTAGAGTCGACGGCCAAACTCTGCCAAGACAGGGTAAGCAAGTCCTCAGTAGTCTCAGCTTCACAAATATGTCTGTCAGATATACTGGACAGAACTCTGAAGATGATGCTCCAACAATATAGAGAGTTTTGGGTAACTAGTCAGGTAGAATACTGTTTCTGTCATCTTTTCATTTGGATGAAATCCTTTTCTATTCTCTGAGGGAGTTGAAGACCAGGTAGCTAAGTTTTACAATGAAGCTTAATTTTTTAGAGGTTAAGATGTTTTTAGGTCTAGATATGTGATCTAAGTTGATAATGACAACATGTGATGGAGATTGATTTACATTCAGAAATTTAGATAGGAAAGATGTGTTCTTCAAGACTGTCAAAAGCAAATAGCCAAAACAGCAATAATGTAACATTTATATAATTTCTTATTGTGTCAAAGTTCTTCTTGCCACAGGTAATCTATTGTGTGTATATATATATACAAAAATAAAATAATTTTAAAAACAGAAAGAGAGTGATTGGACTGATTCTGTCATGTTTTCCAGTATAAGTAAAGTCAGAGTCCTGGATCATTTATCTTTCATTGATAATAGACATAATCCAGAAAGTCACCTAGCTTGCCCTAAACAGGGACTCACAAAGACTCCCTGAAAGAATGAAGCCTCTATATTTTAAGGTATTAATCAATTCCTTTTTTTTTCTCATCTTCTACTTATAGAGACTAATAAAAGTGAATGAGCAATCTGGCTTCACAGTGAAGTGTTGATATGTACAAGCATTTGAACGCTGTGTGTCTCTCCATGTCCTGAGATGTTCTCTTCATGGCTCTACTTCCATTCATGATCATGGCTCCTAGAGCTCCCTATTTAATGTCTGTGAGCCTTGGATACTGGCCACTCTGTGACAAAATAAAGGAAATGCCCTACCCTCAACTATGCTGGCAGCCTGTGTCTGTAACTGTCTCTGGCCTTTCCATGACCTAGATTGTGGCAGTCATTCGTCAAGTAGCACAAGAGTCCTGTTTTGGATTCACTGCTGTAACTTGCAGAGAAACACACCAGCCTCAGGCTGTCACCACAGTCACACTTTCTGAACCCAGGCCATTAGGTTAGTCACTGCTTTATCATACACTGTTGTTATTTTTTTTCAGTATACCCATCAGTCTGTCAGACCTTGTTTTCCTGCTTCTGACAATCCCTGAGCTAGGGCCAGAAGAAAAATGATTTTATCATTTAAAAGCCAAACTAAACCAAACCAAGCAAAGATGAAAACCAACCCTAACAGCTCTTTTTTAACATGTCTTACATGCCTTCTCTATCTATGCCACATAACAAATGGCTTCTGTCAGTGCAGCCATTCTTTTGGTTGAGGCAAGCATTTTTTTTGTGGCACCACAGCTCACGGAAGTTTCCGGGCGCAGTATACTCTTCTGAAATGTATTGATACAGGCCTGGCAGCAAATGCTAAGCTAAAGCTTAGACCCTGCGACCCTTGGAACAAGCCTCTATTTCAAAGAGCCAGCACACTTCCAGCCAAGATTTGGCTTCATGACCCTACTGACACTTGTCAGATGCAAAAATGTCTGTCCAGCTCATCTTTGCTGGGAAAGAGTAAACATTGCCAAACAAAAGACCCTGTCACTTGGCGGTTAGGGCATTTGTCTCTAACTCCTTCCATTTATTTGTGACATTATGATCCTGGTTTATGTTCACGGATTTCTTGTTCAGTATTTCATACTGAGCAAAAATCAAAGAACATTTTATAATGTAAAGCATAAAGTGACCTCTCATAGTTTACAGAAAAAAAAAAAAAAGCCTATTTGTAAGTTTGACCACAACAAGAACTAAAAATAATATATTTCCAAAGCTTGAAGTCAAGATTAAACCATCATTAGATTTTTAACACATCTATTTCACATTCCGGAGGTAGGCACTTAAAGGCATTTCATAACATTGATACACTTTTAACTATTTTTGGCTTCAGTTTGGCTGAAGAGAGACGTTGACCAGATATATTCTCCATTTTCTCCTTCATTTTGTTCTTCTTTTCATGATTGTGTGTGTGGTATGCCTTTCTGTACGCATGTGTGGGTACAAGTGAGCAAAGTGCATTGTGTTTGTGCTTGTATGTGGAGGCACAATATTGATACTAGGAATCGTCTGGATTGTTCTTTAGCCTTATTTTGGAGGCATAGTTTCTCACTTAGACTCAGAGATCCCAGACACTGAGTTTGCACTCAGGATCCCTGTAGGCCCAATTTTCTTAACAAATATATTTTATTACGAACTTGTTAACCAAGAGTACCTCACTTATAACCCAACTAACCTAAACAATATGAAAAGGAGATTAAAGAATACAATAATTAAACTGTAAGGATATCAGTTCCGAGGAATGATTCTCCTAGCATAATCAGCAGGATTTCTTCTGCTGGAAGCTGGAGCAACCAGAACCTGGAACCTCAGCCAGAACCCGGAGCCCTGAAGCTTTCCCTCAAGTGGTTCTCTCTAGGAGCATCTCGAAGCAGAGTAAGGAACAGCCAAAACAATCTCAAGTCTCCAAAGGCCCTGCCTCTTGTTTTTGGCTTACATTTATACCTCCTCTCATAATTTGTTCAAGGATGTTTTTCAGCTGGTTAATAACCAGTCTCCCCCATATGGTGGTTCGACTTCTAAGGGCATAAACATCATCTGTTCTCTCACAAGACTTTTTCTCATGCCCCATTTGTGATCTAAACCAAAAACATATTTATCTCTCCTTCATCTTCTACTTTCTATTAAATAAAATGAGCTATATACAACAAAATAAGAATCATCCATTAAATCACATTTACAAGGACTAGTCCAATTGTAGTTAACAATTTTTAAGAAATTATTCAACTATCTATCCTATGCTACCGATTCTTATCCTAATGTCTAAGTTTTTTTTCTAACTAAACTTATATTGATACTGTGGACTATGGCTATCTAGTCTTCCAGCCATTCAGAGATCACAGAAGCAAAAACTATGTAATATGAAGGAGGTGCAGGCAAGCAACTTCCAAAAGTATTGACAGGACAGAGAGCTGACTGTCTGGACAGTCACAAGTTCCTCTCCATAGTTGGGGCATCCCGTCTTCAGCCAGCTGGCCCAAAGCATCTGACAGACTGCCTCTGGACTGTCACAAAGTATCTCATAGACTGCTTGAAACAGGAATCCTGAAGGACTGGCCCACCTAATCTCTGCAAGGCTGGGAGCCAATTACTCAGTATCAGGCTTGCTCATGCTGGACAGTCATTATCTCATCAGAAATAGAGATAAGCCATGATCCTCAGACCAGTGGCTACCTGCCACTATCATTTCTTGATGCCCACATAATTAGACTGGAGGTGCTTCCAGGAATGGATGTGTCTCTCTGTCATAAAAGCCCTTCATTATTATATGTCATTTTCAGTCCATCTCTGAAGTGTTGGAAAAACATCTATCTATTCTATCCATCTATCTATTCCTTTAAAAACACATACAAAAAACTAAATAAAGCTTATCTATAATTAAGTAATTTAGTATCTAGTAAGATTTGTAAGTGACCAACTACCAATTTCTATCTCTGACCACCCTGAACAAGTTATAAGTTATTTTCACCTTTTCAAATAAGTTGTATATGTATAATACATTAAATGCCCAAAAAAATGACCGTAAGTTTCTACCAACAGATCCCTGCTCCTGTTTTCCATGTCTCGAATTACCAGTGGCTGCCGTGCCATCTATCAATTATTAGGTTCTGGGATCTGAACCCTAGGGCTTTTGCTTACCTAGCTTTAACTGCTGAGCCGCATCCTATGCTTTCTTTCTGATTTCTCAATAAATGAAATAGACTGCCATCTACAGAGAGTTCTACTTAACAAATACGTAGTCATATCTGTAATAGGAATTCCTCTGTTGGTTCTACAAAAACACTGCAGTAATAGGTAGTACCTCTACAAATATTTATAGAAAAATGTATTTTATTTTAATTGTGAATATGTAGGAGTGTGTATATGTGTACATGCATGTGAATGTATGTTTATGTGATTTCATGTGTGTATATATGTGTGCTCAGGCATGTGGAAATCAAAAGCAAATGTTAGGTAATTATCTTTAGGCATCATTGTGCTTTATAAAACAAGGTCTCTCATTGGCTCAAAGCTCACCATGTAGAGCAGACCCATTGGTGGGAACATCCAGAGTTTTCCTTGACTCTTTGTGCATTCCTGATACGAGAGATCTAAGAGCTAACCACCATGAGAGACCTTTTATGTGAGTTTTGGAGACTGGATTCAAATATACATGGTTGTGTGGTAAACACGTTCCTGACTGAACAATTTCCCTGGCATGAAAAGTTCATTTCAAAAAGTCAAGATACAGCTGTTAGGTTATAATAGCCAGATCATGGAAATAGCCTAAATGTCCCTCAGTAGAAGAATGGATAAAGAAGCTGTGGTACATATACACTATGGAATATTACTCAGCTATTAAAAACAAGGAATTCCCAAAATTTGTGGATAAATGGATTGAGCTAGAAATGATCATAATGAGTGAGTTAACCCAGAAGCAGAAAGACTCAAATGGTATGTACTCACTTACATCTGCATACTAGCCCAATAGGCATGTCCCACGAAAGCCTTCCCTTACCAGGAAACTGGGACAGAGGGGAGGACATCCTATTGGGACTCTAGATGAGAGAACCATGTGAGAATAGCAATGTAGAAGGATCCAGTGGGTCCTAGAAACCTACAAGTAGAACATTATGATAGGCAGATTTGGGCCAAGGGGTCCCGCTCAAACTAAGACACTAGCCAAGGACAATACGGGCGGTAAACTTTAAACCCCTACCCAGATCTAGCCAATGGACAGGACAGTCTCTACATTTGAGTGGAGAGTGGGATATGACTTTCTCATGTACTCTGGTGCCACACATTTGACTATGTCCCCTGGAGGGGGAGACCTAGTGGCACTCAGAGGAAGGACAGCAGGTCACTGAGAAGAGACTTGATACCCTATGAGCATATACATGAGGAGGTAGTCCCTCTGAGGAACAGTCATAGGGGAGGGGAATAAGGGGAAAATGGGAGGGAGGGGAGAATGGGAGGATACAAGGGATGGGATAACCATAGAGATGTAACAAGAATAAATTAATAAAATAATTTAAAAAAATAAAAAATAAAAAGTCAAAATACAAAATTCAAAGAGACAAAAAATTGGAAAAAGGCAAAATTTTCAAATTTTGATTTACAGTATATTAAAATCAACCAAAAGAGTTGTATAAATTGTCTGGTAATGAGGGCTGACTCATTTTAATCTATGTTTGCTTCAGAGTATCTATATGATTTCACACGTGCATATGGCTGTGCATGCAAGTGTTTGTGCACCTGTTGTTTATAGCTTAAAGATTCCAGCCAGTGCCATCTGTTTCTTACCATTTTGGAATAGAGATGTACTGAACATTATTTCTTTTCTTGGCAATGATCAGAACCCCCTAATTTCCCTTTCTGGTTCTGTTACTTAACAATTGCATGACTTTGACCATTTATCGCATAACTTGCATAAACATTATCATCATATCATCCTTCCATCTGCCTGCTCTACTGTTCAAAAGATAAGACAAGATCTCTAAACTTATAATGTGAGTTGTGGTTACAGTTCATTACTTGCTGAACTGTTGCAAAAAATATCCCTGTATTCCATCATAGTTGGGGACCTGATCAGTCTACAAACATCCTGCTTACCATATTTTCTCTCTTATCTTCAACTTTGGTTTTAGCTGAATTGTTTTTGGTGTAAGCACCATCTATATACTGCTTCCCCACATACCAGTGAGCTTAGTTTATATGGATCCTAGAATTATTTCCTTTCATAATAAGAACAGTTTCCATGTCTAACAATATTGAAGTTTGAATGTCATTACTTCTTTAGAAGCTTCACAACCAAAACAGAATGATTTGGAAATTGTTGAAAGGCTCTCCAGGAATAATATAAAAAGTACCCCAAGTTTGGTAGCAAAGATTTTCAGGCTTCATCTTGATATCCCATACTTGCGGTGACAACAAATATGGCATACTCGGTTCTGATTAGGTAAATGGACTGTGAACCTCTAGCCTTATCACTCGCAGGAGGTTATATACATGGATTATATACTTCCTATACACATGGAAGTCAGGAATTTATAAAGAGAAGCTGTCCTGCCAACGTGGAGTCTCGCCCACTACTGACCTGTTATTGACTCTGCAAGGTTGTAGATATCTTTCCCAGAGAAGAGGTTAATAGAAAACTCTTCCATTTTCTCCTAGACCAAGAATCCTACTGGTCTTCAGCCTGGGTTGTTGTTCATGGATAGTAAAACCTGGCTGGTGTCATTCCTCATTAACAGGTAACATGTATATGTTCTCAAGGTGAAAGGCAAGGATCAGGTAATATGGTAGGTAGATCGTTCTTATGAAACAGAATCAGTCTTATTCTGTGCCTCAAGAAACCAGGTTTGGTCACTCATCTGTAAAAGCTAGTTGAAATAGCTAATCCATAGTATAAAGGGAAAAGATGGAGATTTATTAAATGTGGTCAAATTTGGAAGATGGAGAAGAGCTACTTACTACTTTGTCTCTTTCATGGTCCTTTAGTAAGATTAAACTCAGTGGAAGTCAGCCATATATACACATAAACAGTTTAGCCAAGGCATGGTAATGGCTACCACTGACCCTTTGTAGTCTCTAGAAATTGTAGATGTCTTTGCCAGAGAGAAGGGTTTCACAGTAAAATCTTTTCTCCTAGCCCATGAATCCTAGAGATTTTCAAATTTCTTGAGATGCTTTGTTTTGATATGCTGAAAGCTAAAGTGTCCGTTTAAATACCTTCATTTCTATCAGGCTTTTACAATTCACGTTGTCAAAGCCTACAGTTTAAGTCTTCCCCATCTGACATTAGAGAAGGCGGTCGAGAGATAAGATGCCCCCAGAGAGCATCTAAGAAGTGGTCCTTCCAGAAAAGCATTAAATGATGCTTTCACGATGCTTTAGTGAATTGCTAAACATTTCTGCATATTTGGTTCTCCTTTCATCCTTGCCTCATTTACTTTCTCACTTGACTACCTTTCACTGAAACTGTATTTCCTAATAACTGGCTTACATATAGACTTTGTTCCAGGAGTTGTTATGTTTTATTTTGAGAAACAGATGATGAACGGGGTTACTTCTACTGTAAATTTCACTCCCATTATTGTGTGTCCCCCAGATTGTGTTTCAAAATTTTCTTTCCCCACATTCCTCTTAATTTTTCTGAATTGTGACCTTTTATGATAGATATTACTATTTTATTAATTTATTTTTCCTTTTCATGACAAAATATCAATCATAGCTTCATGTAACTATACAGAAATATTTAAATTGAATAAGCATACTGAGTTCTCCTGTTTTCCCTAATGTATATAAATATGTTTTTTATTATGTATAATATATTTAAGTTTTTAAAATACAACACATTTAGATATTATATTTGTTTGAGAAGTTCACACATAGTACTCTACTTATATCATTTCTACCTTCATTTGATCCCTCCAACTCCTCAGGTGTTCTCCCACTCCCTTTCAAATCTATGAATTCTTTGATAATCATCATTGTTACATGAACAGGCATACATTTGGATAAATACACACACACATACACACACACACACATATATAATCTAGCAGTCATCTATTTATCATCTCTATATCTCTTGTGAGTCCATGTAGTGTTTTTATAAGTATATGTGTGTTTAAGTTTGGCCACTTGAGTTTGGACCACTTGTCAGGTGTCTCATTCCTGAAGAAATATTGGTTCTTTCTCAGATATCATTGATCTCTCTAGTTTTCATCTAAAGGCGGAAATTTGTGAAACTGTTCCCATTCACTTTGGCATATCTACTATTTTTCTTATTTTTCAGGTCATTGTTAAGCAATCATAGTTTTGATGTCTCTTGGGTGCAGGCTTCCTGCCTTATACAGAAGACATTATCCAACATCGGGTGTTTTGTCCATCTTCCTCCGTCCTTTCCTACAGCATTTACTAAGTTCTATAGGTAGCAATTCCATGGTAGATGTATGAGTTGGGCTTGGGAACTCTGAGTTTTGTTAGTTTAGGTGAGAGCTACACTTATCTGTGGGTATGAGGATAAGCACTTAGAATGGCATAGTATTTAATATTGTATTTAGAATACAGTTAAAATTATATTGGTGTGTGGAAATGACAGTAATAGATTCTTTTCTGGGTGCATTATCTCTTCCTTTAAGAGAGATTGACTAGGTTTACAGTACCTGACATGAATTACTTCCTATTGAGTACATATTTAATCCAGTAAAATGGTTATTTGCTATTCCCTCCAACACAAAATATAGAACATTGGCACGTAATGCCAATCAAGTCATTGCTGTGACTCACATTCTTTGCAGCTGTGTAGGGACTGTTGCTTGTTCCTGTCTCTTGGGAGCTTTTGTAGACTCTTCTGATACAATTAGAGCCAATACTTTGGGAAGAAGCTGCCAGGTTCATTATAGCTCCACACTCCCAAGTTTTGTATTCCAATAGGTGGCATCTTAGGCAATAGGATCTTAGCTTCTAGTTTTAGAAGAGAAACAAGGGCAATGTCAATAGCCTACTTTGGTTTGGGAGTCTCTTCAAGTTGTTTCCTATTTAGTGTTGATGTTTTCTTTACTCTATTTCCATAGGGAAAATTGTTTCCTGCAAATATTGCTACACTGATGTGTGTGTGTGTGTGTGTGTGTGTGTTGGAAACTCTTGCATCTACAAATTCAGGTCTAGGATAACTACTAAGATATAGTAGGTTCACTTTAATCCTTCTGTGTTAAGCAAAAGATGAGGCTCTGGTACTGTAAGAAAGCCTCTCATTGACACATGGATCAACACACAGAAAACTTCTTTTCCAGTGTCATTTCTGTCAGGCCTGTTGTTACCCTTATTTCTTTTCAAACTCATGTGTATCCTGCCCAATTTTAGCTTATA
>OU015751.1:105024572-105041403 GCA_907169655.1 Acomys percivali
ATATATATATATATATATATATATATATATATATATATATATATCAGATATAATACTTTCAATGTCTGTGGAAGGAATTATGGCCCTAAACAGAAGGCTCAGTTTGTGACTTGTTTACTTACATTGGTGTTTTCGGAGTTCAGCAAAGTACTCAGAAAAAGTGGTAACTGAATAAATATTTGTTGCCTAGCTGCTTTTGTTAGGAAAAGTTTGTATTAAGCCACATTATTTGTTCCCAGAGAAATAGAAGTGTTTGTGATAGGATAATTCTACATGGATTGATGGTTTTAGGGAGATGGAAAATATTTTTGAGAAAGGCTGTCCCCGTGGAGGGACTGCATAAAGCTCCTTAATTTGAATGATGTATATCCATCCGTAAAAGAGAAGGGCAAACACATTCTTAAGTTTTTAAAAACAGAGTCTTAAAAATCTAAAAAAAAAAAATCTATATGGGGACATGGAAATATAGAATATATTGTTTTCACATGAATGAAAATAGCTGATGAAAGCTTTGTTTCTGTTATCAACTTGAAGGGAAAATTATAGTGTAGCTTTTCTGTTAACTTTCTTTGTTACTTAAGGTTTTATATTGAGGATTTCACTGAATAATTATAAAATTACTAAGGTAACTAGCACAAAATGGTTGTTTATACTCAGGATTCAAGCACAAGTATAATGTTTTAGCACAGAATATTCCTACTTCATTAAACTTGTTCTTTTATACATTCAAAGGTTTAGAAACTATGGGCATCCCTGACCTTAGTCGTAGAGATGCTCAGCACAGTAAGACACAGGAGTCGGGAAGACAAATGGACTAAACTCACCATCCATGGCAAGTTCTTTTACAAACTGACACTGAAGGCTATAAAGTAGAAGAACCCTCTCCATTTGTGCAAAAAAAAAAAAAAAAGTATTTATTACCCTTTGTTTTTTTTTTTAAAGAAGAATGTTGTAATTTCGGCAGGAACAAAAGTGTCCTAAAGGAAAAAATGTGTTCATTATTGCTATCTGACTATTGGCATAGTAGACCTCTAGCCCAGAATCAGAATTTCCTCAAGAGTGTAACAAAAGAGAAGGAAAAGACACTGATCTGGTTACTAACCCGCTGGGAGCTTGTGTCCAATGCTGATATCACATTCTGACTTGTCAAACCACCCACAGGCCATAAAGACAATTACGGCAGGTAGGACACCCCGTCCCCCCCGCCAGCCTTGACCTAAATGCTTCATTTTGCTTTAAGACACCAAAGATAGGCTTGTGGTAGCCACCGGTTCTCTTTGTTTCTGTTCTCAATGTTATCTCACGAACGACACCCCTTTTCTACTTTCCACCACTCTTTTGTCCTTTTAACTGGACTGTTGAGGGTAGGTAGTCTACTCTAGCTTGTTACAGCTTCAGTACCCTGGCTCAGACCTAATGAATTTAATACCAATATTTGAATTAAACAGTAAAAGAATACATCAGCACATTTTGTCCTGGGTACTTCCTTCTGATGATCTAAATCACTTCAATGTGAATTATTGGGAGGATTTGAAAGTAGCTAATCTGAAAGTGGCAGTTTATTCCTTTAATCCTAGCTGTTCAGAAAGCTAAGATGGGAGGGTAGTTTGAGGCTCATGGTCACCACAAGCAACAAAGGAAAACAGAACAAAAGTTGGTTTAGGTTTCTGGAGAAATGAATGTCAGGACCAAGATGCACCAAGTGACCAATTACTGGAATCATTACACATAAACTTGGAAACAATTTTAACCATGTTCTTTGAGGTAAAAGTAAAAGTTCCTAAAATGATGGAAAGATACATTTCAGCAGAAAAATAGAAAACTGTTATAAAAAAAGAGCTAAATGGAAGCTTTATAGCTTGAAAATACAATATCTGAAGTAAAAATTTACAGGGAATGTGCTCAATGGCACAGAAAAGAGCCAGTGAAGTTCATGAAATGTCTACAGAGAAAAAAATTCTTCAGAAAAAGGAAAAGAAACTAGGGCTCTGAGTCTTAGTTTTCTCTAGATAATATGAAAACATCTTATTCTTTTGTTATTACACTTTCAGAAGCATATGAGATAGACTAATAAAGAAATTTGGTTTAAAACAAAAAAAGATAAACTTAAATATTTCTAGAGATTATGCACATACTGTAAATAAAAGCAGACAAAACAACACACTCATTACTATAACTGCTCCAAAGACTGAAGATTTTCATAAAAAATTATAAACTCATGGTGAGACAACATATTTAACACTACCAAGAAAACCAATATCTATCTTACAAAATTCTGTATGTGAGAAGAGTCTCTCAGTGATATGGAAGGAAGTTTATATGAGGTTTATATAAGCTCAGACCATTCCAGTATGCACAAGACCTATATGAGTTCAAGCCACACTTGGTCATCAAGGTCTAATTTGCCAACATGAAATGAATTCCATGTTTGTTTGTACTTTTTTTGTGGTAGAACGTTTTTTTTATTTTGTATTTTTAGTCTTATTGTTTTTTGTTTGTTTGCTTTGATTTCCATTTTAGTGAGTCATTTTGTAAACAGCCTAGATATCCCCAACCAAAAAAAAAAAAATGAATGAAGAAACTGTGGTACATTTACACAATGGAATACTACAGAGCTATTAAAAACAGGGAAACCTTGAAATTTGCAGGTAAATTGATGGAACTTGAATTGATCATCTTGAGTAAGGTAACCCAGACCCAAAAAGACACACATGGTATATACTCACTTATAAGCGGAGATTAGCCACATAATACAGGATATACTATAATACACTATAAAACACAGACCTAAAGAAGCTAAATAACAAGGAGGACCCTAGGGAGGATGCTTAATTCTCATTCAGAAGGGAAAGTAGATTAGACCCCAGAAGCAGTTGAAGAGAAGGAACTGGCCTGGAGCCTATCATGGAGATCCTCTGAAAGAACCCCCCCCCCCTCCGTGTGGGATCCAAGGAGATGCTGATAATCACAGCCAAACTTTGGGGTGGAGTGCAGAGAGTCTTATGGAAGAGTTGGGGGACAGAAAGACCTGGAAGTAATAGGAGCTACACAAGGAGACCAATGAAGCCAACAAATCAGAGCTGGGGGTGTGGTGGGGGTAGGGTGTGGGAGTGGGTACTGCAGAGACTGATGCAGCACCAAGGAAAATGCATGGTAATGACGTAGGCTTCCTGTTCAGATGTAGTCTATAGACAGTACAGTCTCCTTGTGAGTTCATAATATGAGGAGTTGAGGCTGCTTCTGACATGAACTCTGGTACCCACTGGTTGATCACTTTCCTCTGGCAGGGCAGCCTGTCCATGCTATAGAGAAAAAGGATGCAGAGAGTCCACATGAGACTTCATAGACTGGGGTCAGATGATAAGAGAGGAGGGGGCTCCTTTCCTGAGTACTAGGGGAGGGAGGGAGTGGGCATAAAAGAGGGAGAGTCAGTGTGGGAATAGACAAAGGAGGGGGCTACAATCTGGATGTAAAATAAACAAATTAAATTTTTTTAAATATTAAGAATTTTTCTAGGTTTCACCAAATAATATGGTGTTTACAAGACCCTTACAACATCTTGTAACCTTGTATTCAGGGAGTTACATATATGTTCTGGTCTCTGCAATGTACACTCAGGCACACATACATGCACACACACAAAATAAAAATAAATCTTTTAAATATAAAATAAAGTTTTGCAAGGTGACATATTGGAAATATAAAGAGATGTGGTAGGGAACAGTAGTATTATATATGTAGAGCCTTGAATCTGACGCTGGCACTATAATCAATTGAACATCAAAATAATAATAATAATAATGTTAGCAAAAAGGCAGTATTAATGATAAGGGGAGTGTGGTGGTTTGAACAGGTTTGGTCCCCAATAGACTCATGTCTTTTAATGGTTGGCCCACAGGGGATGGCATTGGTTAAAGTGTGGCTTTGTTGAAGGAAATGTGTCACTGTAGTCGTGGGCTTTGAGGTCTTTTAGGACTAAGCTCCCCCCAGTGTGGAACTCCAGTCTCCACCTGGCTGCCTGCAGAAGACAATCTCTTCCTGGCCGCCTTGGGATAAAGATGTAGAACTCTCAGCGCCTTCTCCTGCACCATGTCTGCCTGTATGCTGCTGTGAAGATGATGGACTAAACTTCTGAAAGTGTAAGGCAGCTCCAACGAAATGTTTGCCTTTATAAGAGCTGCCTTGCAATGTTATTACCTTGAAATAAACACCTATGGCAGGGAGTAACTGTGCCCTGGTAAGCAGGTCAGCACTGTGATATGGTATTACTTTGATAAATATGCTTTAGTCCAAAACATATCTACAAACGGCATGAAACAAAACCAGAAGCAATTATTTTACATAATTATACAGGAAGCTATTACAATTCTAAGACCATTTTAGAACACTTAGGAAAAAGTCTCACAGACGTAAAATATTTGAGGATTGTGTGGGAAATTTGTAAAATTGACATAGACGTTGTTACCTCATATTAACCAAAGAAGTTTGTTACAACTAATAAACACTAATTTTTATGTCATAAAATTTAATTCGAGTAGAATACAGCATCTCCACCTATCATACTTTGTGTTTTGTTGCTGTGATAGTGGCCAAAACAGAAAGCAATTTGAAAAACTGCTGGCTTATTTGGCCTCCGTGTCCTAATCACGGCACTTCATCAAGGGAAGAAGGCACAAACCAAAGCGTGGAGAAGGCAGGAGGCAGGAATTGAATCACAGACAACGTAGCAATGCTGCTTACTCGCATTTTCCTCAAGGCTTTTTTAGCCTGGTTCCTATGCCACCCAGGACTTTCTGCACAGAAATGGCTGCACCCTCAGTGAACTGGGCACCCTCAAATCAACAGTTAATCAAGAAACTACCCCTACAGACTTGTCTGCAGGCAATCTGATGGAGGCAATTTCTCACTTATGGCTCCCTCTTCCTAGCTGGCTCTTGTTTGTGTCAAGTTTACAAAAATGTTAGTCAGCACAAGAGTCAAGGTAGTTCCCTTGGTTCACAATATCAGCCACAAGTTCTTTCCTGTCAAACAGGCCTTAGGTCCAGTTAAATTGCTTCTGGTTATCCGCAAGATAGATGTGGTTTTATTATACCACTATGGATATCTTGACAGCACAGTTGCTGCTATGACTCACAGGATTTGCAGGACTAAAGGACTGCAGATTGCTTTTTCCCTTGGGCAGATACTATGAGAGCCAGTCCTCAGAAAGGAAACTTGATGGTCAATTTCAGCACCATTCCTCCAAACTCTGTGTCTGAAGTATGTGCTCTCATTGAGAGTAAAGTCATACATTCAAATTCTTGGAGGCGGCCAAGAACAACATCAATGATCTACATTATTTATGGAGTCCCAAGTCCTCTCTTAATAGTATGGTTGCCTGAACATTGACCAGCATGAATACAGTAGTCATTGCTACACCAATGTAGACAGGGACTTTTCCACATGAATCTTGTGGCAGAGGTTCCTGATGAGGCGGGAGAATCTGCCTCTCATAGATGTAGGCTCTCATTTATGGTGTTCAGTCTGAAGATGTAAGCCATGGACACGTGTGGATTGATGGCAGAAAGGTCTTTGTAAATGTCATATCTTTTGTTTGAACAAGTCACTTTGCCTCGTTCCCTTAATTTTGGAAGGGAGATAGTGGCTTCAGGTCTAGCATAATTTTGACTTTAGTTAATGTGATATCTATTAATCACTTAGAAAACTCCTTGATGTAAAATGAAATATCTACATAAATAAATAATATGCTCAGAAATTGAAGAAGACTTTGGAATATTGCCTCTTTGTGGGAAAATTTAGTTTAATTTTTACCAATTTGACAAATTGGAGGACAATGTAGATTTTTAGGTTGGGATACAAAAACAAGCAAAATGAAAGAATTATGATTTCTTTAAACCCTTATGAATAATTTCCCAACAAGAAAATGTCAGCTACAGCTACATTTGTAGTCCTCATATTTAGAAGCATGAAGCAGGAGTCTTGTACGTTTAAAGAACTCATAATCTACACAATGAGTTTGTGGCCAGATTAGGCCACAATGTTAGAACCTGTTTTAAAAATCATAACCTATTTTATAATAGTAAACATCTTCAGTCAGGATTTGGAAGATGGGGGCAAATGGGTCTCTGTGAGTGTTAAACCATCTTGGTTTATGCAGTGCGTTCCAGGCCAGCCAGGGTTACGTAGTGAAGCCCTGTCAAATGTCATCATCCTCAGCAGCAGAAAAGTCAAACAAATTAATAGAAGAGGGAAGGAGTTTATCTGAAACTCTAAGAAAAAATTGCGATTAGGTTTTGCATTTTTATAATTGTTACTGATTAATTTACTAGAATATTCACTATAAATCAGAGGTCATACAATTACAGGAACTATAGATTATTTTATTATCCTACTAAATATCTGAATCAATTTATTGATGCCATCATTTCTCAAAATTACAACTAAATTTTATATCAAAATACATTGTTCTACTAATATTTTTATTTTCTAATAAATGGGAATGCACAATATATAACTTGTGATTCTGTCTTTTTACTCTGATGATTAACCATAGAATGTAAATATTGCTGTCCTACTTTATTTAATAAATAACTGTGAAATGTAGTCATATACTATGGAAGATTTGGTTGTTGATTGTGTTGTTTGGTTTATAGTTCTTAATGCTGGTAAAATAAATAATAGTAAAATTTCAGATTATGTGGAAGTAAGAAGACTGGGAGTGCGTTTACAAGGGTCAGTGGGATAGTAGTTTCAGGCTTGAAAGAACAAAATTTTTCTGGTACTTACTGTTTATTCTCTCCACCCATAGTATTATTCACTGTGGAAACAGTATTCAGTATGAATTCCTTTGTGCTTCACAAATGCTTTCTTCATCTGTGACCTTTTATTTTTTCCTTCATCTGAAACCAGTTATGCTTTCAAGAGGCAAAAATAGCAACAGGTGGAAGTACAGGATCACATGCACTCTTTTTTTTTTTTTGGTGGGAGAGGAAGAACTAGGAATAATAAAATATTATTATGTGTATATTACATTATAGTTAGCAAGAGCACCAAGATATGACAGGTATAAACATGATAATTGCATACTAGATATTTCAAAATTCTATAAGCAAAGTACATGATACTGCATTAATATGTATAAATAATAATTTTGTTCATATTTAAAATTAAAGAAAAAATGTTGATATTGGTTGTGAAATTAAAAAGGAAGTTGTAACTTCAGAGTCCCAGAAGAAACATATGATATAATAAAACATAAAAAAATAAGTACACATCAAAAAATAATTGTGTGTGTATATGAGAGTGAGAGTGTGCGTTTGTTTCCATGTATGAGTATAGTTCTTATGTGTAAAAGTGTGTGCAAGGAGGTCAACAAATAACATTCATATGGCTGTTTGCCTTCAAGCTTGGTTGGAACAAGCTTGTTTCCTCAATGTACACAACAGGCAAGCTAGTACATTAATTTCTTGGGATTCTCTCTTTTCTTCCTCCCATGTGGTTATAGGAGCTCCATGGTCATAAGCATAATGGTGTTGCTGAATATGGCTTCTGTGTGAATGCTGGTGATTCAAATTTGGGTCTCCATGAGTGTGTCATCTCCCCAGACCCAGTAGCAACATTTGCTATTAATCACTTAACTGCTGACACAGATTTCCTGGCGCAGTGCTGAATAGTTTAGCTAGTTCTTGAAGTACAGCCCAATGTACTCAGGATATGCAAACCAAATACTAATATGTAGCAAAGATTTCATATTATTTCAAAAATGATTTTCTTTCCTGTGATAAATACTATAATATATGTTGAGAATAATAAGTTTACAAAGTCAACCCCAGCCTCTGACATCCTTGAATTTCATACAATTCTTAACTCTTTCAAATTTATGTTCCCTGTACATTTTTACTAATTTCTATTGCATGCATACATATAAAACACACATATGTATATATATGTGTGTGTGTGTGTGTGTGTATGTATGTATGTATGCATATATATATATATCCTGTTCAGTCCATATATTGCTAAATGTATGTATATTTTAAGAGTGACTGTTTGACACTGTAAAACCAATTGGTGGTATTTTCCCTAGGGAAGACCACCTCTTTCAAATCCAAGCTTTTTCAATAGTCTATCATTTGTTTGTGTAAGGTTGAGACTTCATAGACTTGTCTCATCACTTTAATATGTTCATTGGTGACTTCCTTGCTCAGTTTACCTTTGAGAAGTCATGTTAGCTAAGATCTAGGAATATAGCTTTTTATATTACTAGGAGATACATTCTCATAGGAAACTCTTTGGTCTTTTGCTTTTTACAGTTTTTCTGGCCTGCCTTCTACAATGTTGCCTGAGACTTAGATGTGAAAGTGTTTACTAGATGTATCAGTTGGGACTGTAGTCCATTTTACAATTGGGTCACTTGCTTCCTTGACTGATTTTTCAGGTGTCTCTTTTGTTTTTGTCTTTGTGGGTTTTTTTTTTTTTGATTTGTTTGTTTGTTTGTTTTTTATACTTTCTGCATGCTAATTCCTTGTCAGATGTATAACTGGCAAAGGTTCTTTCCCATTTTGTACTCGTTTTCTTCATTCAAATGATTGTTTTCTTAACAGTACAGGAAACTTTGAGTTTTATGAAGTCCTCCTTGTTGGTTTTTGCAAATCTGTTCAGGAAGTCCTTTCCCATACTGTTATCTATGTTTTTTTTTATAGTAGTTATATAACAGGATATAGGTGACATGAATAGAAAATAGAAAACTGGAAAGGGGCTCCAATATGGCAGGAGGGAAGAAAAGAGAAGTTGGGACAAAGAATATTGTTTATTTTCAACAAGAATCACATTACTTTATATTTACCTAAAATAATGCATAATATATAGAATATATGTGTATATACATAGGTATACATATACATCATCTATCTACATATCTATCTATCTATCTATCTATCTATCCTACCTATCTATATATCATATATCTACTGTCTGTCTATCTGTTTATCTTTCTATCTTTAGAGGAATTTTAATCCAGCAACACATCTGCTCTGGCAAGGGATCACATTCAAAGACTGAGGTCTGTGGGATCCAGTTGGAATGCAGAGAAGCCCTTAGTACACACCTTAATCCCTCTGGCTAGAATTCACAGCCTTAATCCCTCTGGCTGGAGTTTACTACAGACCTTTTATCCCAAACAATGATGTCTAACTCAGGGGCGCACATGAAGAGTTAGAGAAAGATTTAACGGATTGATTCAGAGATAGGATACAATCAATTCTCATGAGAACAGACAGAAAAGAGATGCTACTTAAGAACAGCACAGAGAGAGCAGGGATTTTGTGGAGACAATGCTGTAGAGTTTGGGGGTACAGTATAGTTCATAGTACTTCAGTGCAGTTCAGTTGAGTGCAGATGAGTTTGTGCAGTTCAGAGGTAGTTTTCCAAGCAGAGAAATTCAGTGAGAAACAGAGAAGTCTTTTTGAAGCAGTCAGCTTGGAAAGGAGTTTTGAACCAGAACATCCAAGTTGAACCAGCCAACTAGCCAGCATTCAGAAAGAACTAGAAAGGGAGAGCTTATTCAGAGGCTGAAAACATCCTAGGCCTAGGTCTGGAAGCTTCTAGCTTCCCTACAATCTAATTTTCTGCAAGCCTGGACCTTGAAGGCTTCATCTTCCAGCCTCTGTCTGATAACTGAGGGATAACCTGAGGGCTTAAACCAAGCCTTATATTCAAAAAAGGCTTTGATTCAACTCTCATCTCATCCCCTCTTTATGAGGAAATAAAAACTACATTTACAACTATCTATCTGTGTCTACCTCTACCTCTAATCATACTCCCGTCTCATCTATATCATCTATGAAAGGTAACTAAGGCACTTGAGCTAACAATGTTCCTTACAAGAACAATAGACTAACAAAATCCCAAGTGCCTGGCATGAGGAGTCTCCTTCTGAAGAGTTGGTCAAGATACTATAATTAGCAGCTATATAGATTATCAAAGTATCCCTTGGTTGCCTCTCAGGAGTTGAGGATCATCCTCAGTTGCTGAAGACACTCTTAGGACACCAGGTTCGGATGACTAGAGCTGAATCTGACCTGTATGTCTCTTTCCTGTGATCTAGCACCTGTGGTTCCAGAAAATACTATGTCATATGTAATAAATAGAAACACCAAAAAGAAGCTATCCATGTAAGAGTCAGGGCATGGGAGGGGTCAAAGTAGCATAGCTCGGAGGGGCTGGAATTGGAAAGTAGGAGGGTGAAATGATGCAATTCTCTTTCACTTTTAAAAAGTATGTGTTAACTCACTCATTATGATCATCTCTAGCTCAATCCATTTGTCCACAAATTTCGGGAATTCCTTGTTTTTAATAGCTGAGTAGTATTCCCTAGTGTATATGTACCACAGTTTCTTTATCCATTCTTCTACTGAGGGACATTTAGGCTGTTTCCATGATCTGGCTATTATGAATAAAGAGTGAGTTAACCCAGAAGCAGAAAGACTCAAATGGTATATACTCACTTATATCTGCATACTAGCCCAATGGGCATGTCCCACGAAAGCCTTCCCTTACCAGGAAACTGGGACAGAGGGGAGGACATCCTATTGGGACTCTAGATGAGAGAACCATGGGAGAATAGCAATGTAGAAGGATCCAGTGGGTCCTAGAAACCTACAAGTAGAACATTATGATAGGCAGATTTGGGTCAAGGGGTCCCGCTCAAACTAAGGCGCTAGCCAAGGACAATACAGGCGGTCAAATTTAAACTCCTACCCTGATCTAGCCCATGGACAGGACAGTCTCCACACTTGAGTGGAGAGAGGGATTTGACTTTCTCATGTACTCTGGTGCCTCACATTTGACTATGTCCCCTGGAGGGGGAGACCTGGTGGCACTCAGGGGAAGGACAGCAGGTTACCAAGAAGCGACTTGATACCCTATGAGCAGATACAGGGGGAGGTAATCCCTCTGAGGAACAGTCATAGGGGAGGGGAATAAGGGGAAAATGGGAGGGAGGGGAGAATGGGAGGATACAAGGGATGGGATAACCATAGAGATGTAACAAGAATAAATTAATAAAATAAATAAATAAAAATAAACAAAAATAAAAAGTATGTGATGTGGTTTTAAGTCCTGTCTTAAGGAGACCCAGCTGTTTGCAGAAATCAACCTTACAAGCAGCTGAGCACTTTGAGGCTATCTTCAGAATCCATCTTCTAGGTGAACCTGCCTCCACATTATTTTTTGCCACTCATGGGAACACGTGACATGCAAGTGGTGAGGAAACGGGTGCTGTTGATCTTGTGAAGTGGTAGTGTTAGGAATTTCCTCTGTACTTGCTGCAAGTGCTTCTGTTATTGCATAAGAATATGTTTTTGTTTTTTGAAAATTTGCTCAACCACATCAATTCTAACCATGTTGCTGTTTGGAAGTAATGTCTCATCATATTTCTAAAATAATAGTTAATGTTCTTGAACCATCCATAGATTGTACAATAACAGCACATATAAGGATTAATTTACCTGTTAGCTCACTAAGCTTGAGGTATAGTCAAAGATATATTAAGGCATTATTTGCATGTATTTCTTCGAAGAATTTTCTGTAAGAGAATAACATTGAGTAGAGGTAAGCCCTCTGAAGTGTGCGAAAGCTGTAACCTAAGTGCTGAGGGCCAGAGCAGAGGAATGGTAGAGAAAGATCAAATTTTCTCTCCTTGCTTCAGCAAGGACATCTTTTGTTGATGGAAGGTAGCAGTCCTTGTTCTCAGTCATTAGCTTTGGAGTAAAACTGACTTATTTCCTTTCCTGAGTCTCTGGTTTATTATATAAAGCAGATTATGAAACATAACAGCCCCCACAATAATATAAGGTACTCATTATCACCTATCATTTATAGCTATCTATCATATCTCTCATCTATTTATCTAGGTATCTATGTATCTTTCTATCTATCTACTACCTATCATCTATCTATAAATTTTCTATAATATATCAAATTATACTTCTATATCTTCTATTTTTCTATTATCTGCCTATCTATGTATCTACCTAACTATTGACACACACACACACACACACACACACACACACTCATTTATCTAACTATTTAGTTCTATATTTATTCTATTCTCATTTTTTCAGAACCCTGACTAATACAGTGTGCAGTCCAGATTCTCCGCTTGTAAGTAAAGGACAGAAGTGTCTCTTGATTATAAGAGTTCATAAGATGATATAGTTGAAACAGTGGCAAACTGTTGATGTTAAATGCCATACTGCTCAACATTTACATATATAATTAAGTTAGGGAACTAGTTTGTTCTTTTTTCTTGATATTTAAAGATCATAGTTTTAGAAAACGTCCTCATTATTCACTATATATGTATGATTGTTTTGACATAAGTTGAAAAGATAACATCTGTTTATCTTTATTTTGGCACACTTCTTAAAATCGTATAACCATTCAAAGAAGTCCTTTGTTGCACTAGTAAAATTGGCAATTTGAACAGTCATTGCTAAATTTTAATCTTGTCTTTGACAGTTGTTTCCTCTGCAGCTTTAGGCATTTTACTATACGTTGCAGGACTGAGGCTCCTACTTTTAAATAAGGGTAAGACCTATCCGATTCAAAGATATTGAAAGCATAAAAATGTGTGGTAAAATGTAACAAGGTATCCTCCCATTTTCCCCTTTCATGTGTATTCAGTAGTCTTACATTAGATACTCAGTTCTATTTGAATGTCTGCCCAAGTATAGTCATGCTTATGTATCAGTTATAGATTTCTTATGAACTGCTTCTATGTACCTGAAGTCTTCTGTAAGTTGGAAATGGTAGCCTTTGGAATATCATAAAGCCATTTGCTCCATATTACTTCTTATCTTGGGCCACAACTCGAAGATAGAAATTACTCCTAAACTTCCAGTGTGGAAATTTTTCTTTAAAACAAAGACTTCAAAACATATTTTCTTCTTACTGGCTTCCAGCAAGCTTTCAAAAAGTGCTTAATATGCAACCTGTGCGTTTCTACTATGTAAGTACTAGGGATGCAAGTGTACTTTATAGGAAATTACCTACAAAATACAAGGTTACTTCAGCAGGTAAATGAAAGAAAAAAGTAACACCTGATCCTATCAGTATTTTAGGTGGTTAATTCCATAAGAAGTAGGATATAAAAGTTAGATGTAATGTTATCAGAGAAACTGTGAAATTAATGAAGTAGAAAATACACTTCATAACGATATGAAATATTTGTAACTTATTCATTGGAAATGACAATAAAACAGAAATTTGAAGTCAAATTATAGAAGAAAACTATATCATATGCTATTAAATATTATTGGATTTCTAAAAATATTCTATGAAGTGTTTCCTTTAAATCCCCAGCAGCAGACCAGTTCTAAACACTCTGTCATAACACCACAGTCCTGAGGGAGAATTTAGACATGGAAACACAATATGAGCTTCATTATATTATATTAAATTTGGCATGAAAATGCACATTTCACAGTTAATTTATTATCGAGATTCCAATCTTCATGAGATTCAGGGTAAGGAAACAAAAAATAATATTAAATACAGTTGGTTAAGATAACTAGGCAACAGCAGTCTCTCAAAAATTGAAGCTAACAAAGGAATACTGGTGTCATTTTATACATATAGACAGTAGCTTATTTTCAGATAGTATCACTTGTAGGGATTTAAAAAAAACAATAACCTTTAAAGATTACTTCACATAGACAAGTGAATAGATCAATGAAAATTAGACACCTAATAATTTGACACATGTATTCACTATGACATGTCTGATGCAAACTAATCTCATAACGCATAGCATTACCTTATTTACTGTTGGTGTGGTACCAGTCAAAATGTACTATTTTGGTTGTTTTCACACATATGAGTCATATTATTATCCAAAGTCACTATGTTACATTAAATCTTTTCAGTTTACAATTGTAAACTTATATACCTTCACACAACCATACACATAACCAAAATATATGTTCATAAAATATGTGTCCTGTAAACATGAAAATGTTATGAGGAACTATTTCTCTAGCTCAGCAAAAGGAACATAGCCCAAGTACCAAATCCTTGGCTGTGATATACTAGCCTCACATGACTATAGTGTAAAAGAGCAGTTACAAGTCTCTCTTCTCACACTGTTTAGTCATTTATTCTATGAATCTGCAATTAAGAATGCTTATTTTTAAAAGTTGAGATAAAGTTAAAATAATATCTTGGTTGAAGAGAGTTCTTAAAATGGAATTATACTATTGGTGTAAATGCCAATAATACTAAATGGGAGCTAAAAGTGGACAAATTAATAGGTTTGATAGCACACAACTGCATTTCTAGCACTCGGAGGTAAGACAGTTTATTTAAGGCTACCCTGAATTAAAAAATTAAGTTCAGGCTATCATGAGATATGAGATATAGCTATACATTATTGTAAAAACCCAAATAAACCAAAATTTCAAAATGAATAAAATAAATAAGTAAATAAAATGCACTAATGAATAGTCATGATGGTACGTTTTTATGATTCCATTATTTGGTAGATGGTGACAGGAGGATTATTTGCCTAGGCTACATAGTAAGCATCTGTCTCACACACAAAAGATTTACATGTACATATGTATATACATAAAGAACAACAACAACAAAACCTTAAATTTTGAGAGTTAACACACACATACACACACACACAAACCAAAGATATATTGAACATACAAACACTATTTTATTATATGTGCATGATTCTTAACTACATTTTAAAAATGAGTCCCTATACCCATAGATAAGGGTAGTCCTCACCATTCACCAAGGAATCATCTCTTTGCGACAGCTAGAGATTATGACAGAAAACCACAACCAGCCAAATGCAGCTGTGGAGCCCAGTCCTTACAGAAACATGTACCAAACCCATCAGCACCCAAGTCTCAGGAACAATGTAGAACAAGGGTGGAAAAACTGAAAGAACCAAAGGTTCTGATAGTGTACTGTACAATAAAAATGCATTTCTGGCATTTTAGAAATGAGTTTTACTTCAGACTTATTTTACTATAACAAAATCCTCGATATAAACACTTGGGAAGCTGGAAACGTGTGGTCCAGCTCACAATTTGCTGTTTCTGCTGGGAAGGTCAGAAGACCCAGTAAGTCTCAGCAATGTGGTGACATAAAAATGATCTGAACAAGGCAGAACCTAATTGACCTCAAAACACAAATACCAGAAAGAGTATTCCCTGTAGGAAATGTATATCAATAAACATTAAAGGTATTATTTTAATATGTTCTTATACTAAAGTATGTTATTAAGTTAATAGGGAAACATTATTTAGAATGGTTTAACAAATAAAACTATTCAGCCATATATCCTCTGAAGACTGAGTCGCTGGCCATTGGATGCAGTTGAGAAGCTATAAGATGATGAAAGTAACAGCTGATCAAGAGTTTACTATGATAAGTGGGCTATTATTTGAAGTCGGTAGCTAGGCCTTGCCTGTGAAAAGTAAATTTTGTTTCTCTGACCATTTGTCTGTTGGCTTCTTTGTTGATTGTTTAGTGAGCCTACTCAGCCTAAAAATGCTCCCACAAACTTGATATTTTTGTCTTTCCTCAATGTGAGCAGTGAAATATGAATGAAACCAAACCTACCCTGCTTTTGAAGTGTTTCTCTCAGGGGTTTTGTCAGAGCAGAGTAAATGTAAAGTAAGAATAATTAGCTAAAAATGTTAGAAATACATTTTAAAATTATATCAGTTAAAGAAATAAAGTTGCAAGGATTCAACTAGGATGCTTTTAAACAACAAAACGAAATACATTTTATGTACAAACAGGGAAAAGAATTCTATTTCCATATGCTTTAACTTGATATATGGTATTGGTTTTGAATAAAATAAATATAGAATGCACACTGTAACCTTGTGATATTTTTGAAGCCTCTCTTGGAGGATAGCTGCCTTCTCACTGTGTGCTGAAAGAATAGCTCGTTCCTGTGAGGGAAGAACAAACATCTGAAGTAGATGAGGCTGTTTACAGAATCACCCAAACTACTCTCCATGAGTTTTTCTTCTGAAAATACATTATAAAGAAAACATTTAACATTAAATTTCTGTTTCCTCATTGTAATACAACTAAATAGTGCTGGTGAAAGTGGGAAACTAAACTTAAGAGGTGTGTTGTCATCCTCTGCTATTTCTGTCAGCTTTTCTGTGGACTTTTCTACTTTGCTCTTATAAAGAAGATTAGTCCTCCAGGGGGGACGTTTGGGCAGTTTGGAAACTTATGTAGACATTAATATGGAGGGAAAGTTGGAAAGAACAGCAGTTGAACTGCTGAGATAATTCCTGTCAGCTGCACTGCTCAGAACTGGCGTAGGTCCATCAGATGCCGTCTGGTCCTGCGGTCTCCCACTGAAGGCGCTGTTTTGCATAGTATCTCTGGTCCAGTTATGCTTGACTGATTTTGGATGAAGATGAAACGTTGGCCCACTCTTCAGAACTTTGCTACTTACGTGCTTCTCAAATATGAACTTCATTAGTTTCCTTTTAGCCGTGAGGCAGCCACAGATTAGAGTTTGTGGCTAGCAATCAACCTATTCAATTGTTTATATGATTGAGACAAAATTTGCAGTGCCTACACATTATAGCCCTAAGATGTCCTTGTTTATTTTCTGTTTTGTTTTTCAGAGTAAAAAATTGTAATAAGTTATCATTGGAATACACTGTGCTAACTTAGACTGCCACAATGTAACTCTGAACAATTTATCTTTTTATTTTAAATTTTTACATATGCATTTATATTATTACACATATATACAGTAAACTACCAAAGCTAGAAGAAC
>OU015751.1:105041803-105100245 GCA_907169655.1 Acomys percivali
TATTCAGAAAGATAGCATGCCTCAGTTGCCTTCTTTCTGAATGATGCTTATGATTCATTTTTTTCACCTTTGAGCATCATCAATGACTCTAATACCCTGGTATTTTATTTTTAAATAACACAATTTTCTGTTTCTTTTTATCCTTTTCTTTTAAGATACACAGGGATTGGCTTTTCAGATAAACTATGAAAATATAAACATTTCGGAAATTGCTTAATCACAATGACTTTTCCCCTTATTTACTATTGGCCATCTGCATTTGACTCGTTTGAAGTAAGTGTCTTCCCTGCCTTGTTGGGTCTAAATTTCCAAATGAGTTTCAATATCTATCCTATCTCAACTCTAATAGCTTAACTTCTTTATCTTGATCTAAAATGATCTTGTCCCCTAACCAACTAAACTTGGTTGTAAAACTATACTATCTTGTTTTCAGTGCCCCTCAGAGACTTGAGAAGGAATAAAGCTTTAATTCCTGAGTGAACCAGCAGTGCGGGTTAGCAGCTTCCAAAATGTACAAATTGACTTAAAACAGTTACTGCCTGACCAGTCACCCAATACACTTTATAACGTTGAGCCTCACCTTTAGTTTTTTGGCCTAATATTTCCGCCAGACTTGTTCACAGAGCAGGAACTATTGAGTACTTGCTTACCCTGACTTGGCAGAGTGTGGCAGTCGACTCTGCCTACAGATAAAGTTAAATGAGTATTAATTTTAAGATATTAATAAAAAAATCAAAGTAGAAATGATTGGTTAACACAAGAACAGATATTGAAACACAGAATCAAAAGAAATATTAGAGTGTGACAGATTGATGTAATTATTAATAGTCTCTACAAGACATCATAAAAGTGAAAAAATTGAAAATATATACCAAAACCTCCAAAATGAAAACGTGTATAGAAATAAAGGAATAAGAATAAAACAATTACAAGAGCCACAAATCTGATAAAATTATTAGGGATATGATAGATATGCCTGAGAAGAGAAGAAGAAAAAAGGGAAAAGTTGTAAAATTAGCCAGGAATGTTACAAGCTTAGTGGTAGACACTAAATAGTATAAATACTCAGCTCAGAGAAAACGAACAGGAATAACAAAAGAGCATACATCCATCTGTGTTTTATATAGACTGAGGAGAATCAATGATAAAGAGGAAAACCATGCAATATGTACCCACTAACGTTACTCTAACTGAAAAGTAGATGGAGGAGGAAGACAAGAAGGAGGAAGAATATAAATAAGGGTGGGCAGAGATGTGGATGAGGCTGATGTTGAGAGAGAGTGGAAAAGGGAGAAGCAGTAGTACGTAAGAAAAGAGAGAGGAGGAACAAAATTATACCCGTCTTCTCACTAAACTACCAACTTAAGAACAGATTGGAACTCAAATAAAAGAAAAAGAAGGACATAAACCTGTTCATACTTCATTCCACATGTGCCCATTATCAATTACTGACACAGTTAAATGGAGTATAATATTGATCTCCTATCAATTTACTGGATTAAACTAATTTGCTAAACATAGATAGATCTTTATTAGAACTTTTTTTAAAAATGAGCTGATGGTTCATAATGATTATGTTTTTCCCCACAGTTTCAATCCTGAGATTTTTGCCTTCAGTGTCTTCCTAAATAACTGAATTAATAATCTCCATGTTTCTAATAAGACCTTTAGGTGTTATCTAAATTATTACATCTTTGAAGATACTTGACTTATGTTCCAGTGACCACATTGGCGTCACATCTAGAGAAGGATTAAAAATAATAGTCATGCACCATTTCACAGTAGGACCTTGTCTGTATAAGTGTTATCCAAAAGAAAAAGACATAGTGTTCTTGCTCCATATACCTTGTAACAAATACAGACTGCTTTTTATCTGACGGCCATCTTTCCTCTTTTGAGTTTCTGCAGTACTGGGAAATTCACTAGTCCATGTACATGTGATGTGAAAACTCTACCCTGAGCTACATCCTCGTATCCTAAAACAATACTGACCTACAACATAGCAGATTAATTTTCCTTATTTTCAGTATCTTAGAATGCAAATTATTTGCCATGAACATTCTTATTTATTTATTTATTTATTTTACATCCATGTTATAGCCTCATACCTCTTCACCTCTCTGTCCTACCTTCCCTCCTTCTCCCCCATTCTCCCTCCCCTATTCCTAAGAAAAAGGGGACCCCCCCTTCCTATCTCCCTCAGCTCATCTACTCCTATTAGGACTTAGCATGTTCTCTTCCCCTGAGTTCTGAGTTCTCTTCCCCCTGAGTTCCCACTAGGGGGAAGTAATTGAAAAGCTTGCAAGAGAGTCCAGGAATAAAACGTCCATGAGCTTCATACTTTGTTCCCACTTTCAGCCACTACCTCTGTCTATTGTTTTTCTTATTCTGATTGACATTTAAACAAACACCCTTGGATCCTCCTATTTTTACATTTTTGACCTTTTGTTCTATCTTATGTCTTCGAAATACTTTCTGTTACACGTAGCTTATTTATTCATTCTACTTTCAGTATAGTGTTCCACTGGGTGAACATAATTTAATTCCCTTTATCATTTGGCTGTGGTTCATATTTGTACTCTTACTAGCTTGGATCAAATAGGAATTGTGCATTCCAGAAACATTTCTATAGATATGTACTGATTAGCAAGAATATATATATATATATTCATTGAATAATGGAGTTCTTTGAATATGCACATACAAATAACACAGGTGAAATTGTGAGTTGTGTAAACCATTTGCAAAAATGTAAACTTACTTGTAATTCTTATGAGTAAAAACTATGACCTCTACTTTCTCTTAAATAGACACTTCATTTAATGTTGCTGGATTCAATTTTTATTTATTTTTTGTCTGATGATTAATGAGGATAGCATATATTTTTGGGTATTCATTGCTTTTATTCTTTTGTGAAGTGCCCATTCAAATATATTCCAAGTTTTAATTCCTTTGATTAAATTTATTTTAACAACTATTGAAAAAATTAAACTGTATATAAATGGAGTCTTGACATATATTAGAAAATATATGTAAGGTTAAAAAACTATTCTCTGATATTTGTTTTTGTTTTTTGAGGCAGGGTTTCTCTGTGTAGCCTTGGCTGTCCTGGACTCGCTTTGTAGACCAGGCTGGCCTCGAACTCACAGTGATCCGCCTGCCTCTGCCTCCCAAGTGCTGGGATTAAAGGCTTGCGCCACCACCGTCCGGCAATTCTCTGATATTTTGAGTAGTCAATATATTACAATTGAAAAGTGATTAACAAACTTTTTGTTAGATTTTAAGATGTGTACCTCATGATTTCTATCTGTAGTAATCTTGTTTTCAACAGGACCCCCAAAATCTTGTTCTTATACAACTCCAACATAATACCTCTTATTCCTTTCTCTCCCTTCCTCACCTATATACTGCCCTGACTATGGTTACCTCCAGGCACTCAGATTTTATGTTATTAATTTTTTAGATTCTCCTAATGGGTCTCATGTGTGGTAACCTTCTTTGCGTTACTCGCTTATTTCAATTTACACCACAAATCTTGTTCCAACCAAGTTGCAGCTAACTGAGGATTCCATCACTATTGAGGCTAATCAGTATTTGGTTGTGCCTATACACCATAGCTTATTCATTAACTAGGTGATGAATTCTCATGTTGCTCCCACTTCTAAAGTATTGGAAATAGTACAATGATGATAGAAGTCATGTCATATAACTGATTCATTTCTTTTGACATACATCCATATGAGCCTGCATTATATGCTAATTCAAATTTTATTTTTAAAATAATTCTCCATTGTGCTATCTGTAATGACTGTACTAATTTACATATTCACCAATGTATTTAAAATTCTGGTTTTTCTCATCTGGTACAACCTTTGATAGCTTTATTATATTTGATAACAGCCTTTCTAGCAAAGAAGATGATAAATCTAATTTCATTTTTAATTAGAATTTCTCTGATGATCTGTGATATTGAGCATCTCTTTCAAAACTGTTTAAACAGATTTTATGTCTTCTTTTGATATGTACATACTTATATTTGTAACTCTTTTCAAGTTGTCTCCAGTTAAGTACTAATTGAGCATCAAAATCAAAAGAAATTTATTAATGATATTTAAATAGAATCATGAGTATAATACACACAAAAAATAAACTGAAGTACATGACTTTAATTATCTCAATAATCAATGAAGGAGTCAGTAATATAATAATGCTGATTCAAGTTTAATCCATAAAACAAATGTATATCATGACAGGATTTGTTTAAGAAATGCGTTAATAGAAACAGAATTCTTAAATGTCTTATAAGACTTAAAAGTAAAATCCAGTCTCCTTTGGTTTTGTTTTTCTATCTAACAGGATTGTATAAATTAACATTTAATTTCATAGTTTCAGTGCTCTATAAAATAGTGAATAGCAAAGTAAAACACAGATGTCCTCTAAGAAAATATAGACAGTTAAATGATTCTTGAATCAGCCTGTTAAACAGTGACATTGAGAGGATATTGTTTGTATCTACCTTATTTTAAACTTAAAAATATTTATTTCCACAAAAGTAATGGTTATAAAAATCATGCCACACATAACAAGCTTAAGACAGGCCCTTGAAAGACAGAAAACAATTGCTGTGACTTTCACAGTCTACTCTCAGTGTTAGGGGACATTTTGTAGAGAGCTAGCTCGTTCCCAACCTTTTATTTTAAAAGTATAGACTACATCCTAATTAGTAAGTATTAAAAATGTAAGCAATAAATTTGGCCCAATGAAACATATGTTTAAGTTATTTTGTTGGTTTGTTGGGAAAATAATATAGAGAGAAGTAGGGAGATCTTTCCTTTTTACCAACTGTTTCCCAATATAAGGTCAATGGGAGACTTTTTTTTTTTTGGGCTATTGCATTGTTTAAAGAATATCTAGAATAAGTGTACAGTTTTGTAAAAGAAAACCTAGTTCCTGCATTATTCATAACTCTACATAATGAAGTGTTCAATGTTGTTTGAATTCAGTGGAATATTTTAAAAGAAATACAATTATTTTGTAGTTGGAGCAAACGTAATTTCTTTAAATGAGGAAAACATCCCAAGCGGTTTCACCATTGCTGTCTTTGTCTGACACAAACTCCCTTACTCATATAGATGACATTTTAAACACCTGCTGTTTTTAAATGGTGCTATTATCATTAACAGTTAAATCTGGGATGGCATAGCACTTATTGCCCTCTGTTGTCAAATAGTCCACCTGTTTTTAATTAGGTAAGTCATCTATGGCGACATATAGCATGCCATTTTGGGTTATAAGTGGCAGGTTCTATAGGAGGACAGCTTTTCCTAAACTAAATATTTTCTTTTCTCTCATACTATTCCAAACTTTGAGATAAGATAGTTTTCAATATGATCCTCAGACTTTATATCTCCTTTAATTTTTAAAGAAACCTTTAAAACTCAGAGCTCTTAAAATATCAAACCAGCAATCGACATGACCATGATCTGATCAGCTAATAGTCAACATGTATCCTAAGCTTTGTATCCTGCTTTATCCTAAGCAGCCTGCCATAGCACTTTCAAAGTATTGGAAATAAACTTTGCTTTATAATTGATTTATATTGATAAAATACCTCATATTAGGGTAGAAATATATATGTGTGTGTGTGTGTGTGTGTGTGTGTGTGTGTCTGAAGAATAAACGTATATTTGAATTCTAAAAGACTGTATCTAGACTTAACTTATTTTGCATCTATATACAAAATTCTATACCAGTGAATTAAAAATAACTTTGTCACAGTTGAGGCATTAAGTTAGGAGTATATTCAATAATCTATTTTTTGTCCTATTATTCATATGTATTTCTATATTCCTTCTTCTTTCTTTTCAACCTCTATTATCAACCTAAGAAAGAAATATAAAGAAAAAGAGAGACATCTCTGAGTCCAACTTCATTTTTCTCTCTGAATAAGCCCAATAATAACTTAAAACAAACTCCCAAAGTAACTAAACATCTATAGCCCAAGACAGCAACCAAAAACCTACCCAACCCCCTCTACGGGAAAGGGGCATTGTTCTCTTGAGGATTCTTCCAGCTGATTTGGGACAAATGATAATTTGTAGGAGCCCCCAAAAATTGGGGAAAATGGTTAAACAAGCTAGGAACAGCATTTGTGGTCCAGTTGTAAATGTTGAGAACATCCAGGATTAATAGAGGTCCTGTGTGGGACAGTCTAAAATGCTGGACCAATTTAGATCAGAAGCTTTCTTCAAAGCTGTCCTAGGAGCTGTCCTGTTTTGATGAGGCACAGAAACTGAAGCATTTGGTGCTGTAACATGAAGGATGCAGGTTGTCAGTTTGAAGCATACGAGAGGAATGAATCCTGTCATGTCTGATCCAGCGTCAGTTTCCTGTTTTTTGTTCTAGAAACATATACTTTCTCACAAGCATTGTATAGTCTTTAAATTATAAATATATGAGGTGTGTATGATGCACAGGACAATTAACCCTTGTTCTCTGCTCTTTGTATGAACAGAAGAAATACGTCTGTAAATCTTCATTCATATGAAAAATGGCATCTAATAACATATCACAGGGATTCTGTAACCAACAAGAAGCCTTGTCTATGCATAGACATTCATATCTTAGCCAGTCTCAGAACTATTCCCATGTAGTGGGATTAGCAATATAAGTTATCTGCTTGCTCTTCAGTTTGAATTCTTTACATCCAATTGTAGCCCCCTCCAGAAATCACCCTTCCTCCCTCATCTCCTCTTCCTCTCCCCTCTAGTCCTCAGAAAGGGGAGATCCCTCCCTTCTAACATCTGACCTGAGCCTATGAAGTCTCATCTGTACCACCTGAATCCTCTCCCTCTGTTGCCTGGCAAGGCTATCCTGCCAGGGGGAAGTGATCAACATTCAGGGGCCAGAGTCCATGTCTGAATTAGTCCATACTCCCCATTTTGTGGGACCCACAAGGGGACTGTGCTGCCTATCTACTACATCTGAGCAGAGGGTCTAGGTCCACATCATACATGACCCTTGGTTGGTGCATCAGTCTCTGTATTGTAGTGTGGTTATCCTGTATGATGTGGCTAATATCTGCTTATGAGTTAGTACATACCGTGCCTATCTTTCTGGATCTGGGTCTGATTCTGGGTTACCTCACTCAGGATGATCTTTTCTAGTTCTATCCAGTTACCTGCATATATCACGATTTCCTTGTTTTTAACAGCTCAGTAGTATTCCATTGTATAAATTAACCACGATTTCTTTATCCATTTTTTGGTTGAGGGACATCTAGTTTATTTCCAGATTCTGGCTATTATGAGTAAGGCTGCTATGAACATAGTTGAGCAAATGTCCTTGTTGTATGGTGGAGCATCTTTCAGGTACATGTCCACGAGTGGAATGGCTGGGTCTTAAGGTAGAATTTTTCTCAATTTCTTGAGAAAGCGCCAGATTGATTTCCAAAGTGTTTGTACAAGTTTGCCCTCCTACCAGCAATGGAGGAGTGTTCCCCTTTCTCCAGATCATTGCCTGCATGTGCTGTTACTTGAGTTTTCATTCTCAGCCATTCAGATAGGTGTAAGGTGGAAGTAGTTTCACACTTTGTCCCATACATTTAATTCAGTATACTATCCTTTTCATAGTTATAGGGTAAATGTTCTGCTTGTATTCAGTTCTCGTAACAGTTAGGGTACAGTTCTATGTTCCTTAGGTACAGTAAATAATATGCAAGACTGACACTGGGCTACTGATTAGAGTTGTGGGTATTCTTTGTATACCTGAGTGTAACTGCACAGCTATGCTTTTTCAACTCTGAGTGTTATCCTGAAAACGTAAGGCATCTGTGTCTCCATTAAAGCATTTTTCAAATGCTTTATTTCATTAAGCAGATTAAAGTGGCAGTGTGTTCACTGTGAAAACTGCTCATCTGCATATTTGTACAAAAGATTGATGGTTTGATTATCAATTATTCTAATTTCAAATTCAAGAAGCCCGATTTAGGGTTTTGGATTAGAATCTACTAGAATCCAGTTCATGAATATTGAGTTTTAATCAGTTTTGTGGGTGATTCATAGTTATACAAATTATGAGTGCCAAAAATGATCCCCAAGTATAACTTCAAAGTCAGTGCCATTAGGGAAATTAAAAACAAAGAAACACCAAAATCAATGCACTGGATATACCACCTTGTTGCTTCAGGATGGGGACTATCCATATCAAGCTGATTTTTCATTAGCTAAAAATTTCCCAAGACATAGCACAATTTGGAAATTAATATAAACTGACTCCATCAAGAAAGGGTGCCAACTACATAAATTGATTCCGAATTATACTTTAGTGTGTAACATATTAATTAGCTAAATTTTTTACTTTTAGACTAATGATTTTATATATTTCAATTTAGCATTAAATGCTGCTTATGGATATTTCTTGGAAGGGTTTCCTTGATTTTCACATACTACTGTTCTTCAGAGACCTCATGTCTTTTTTGTAGAATACAAATTTCTTAATATTAGTCCAGGTTAAGCTTTGTATTCTTTCTTTTTTTTTTTCCTTGTGGAGTTTAACAGAATCACATTACTATTTTTATGAGAAGGAAAATATAATATTTTATATAATACATTTATCTTTTTCAGAGTCTGAAATACTTTATTGAAGTTAAATTGATTTGTCAAATCAATTAGACATTGTTGGACACTTTACTTTGTGATGTGAAAGCACATACTCCAAGGCCAAATTTATGGCAAATATAATACCTAAACTGAGAGAAATTGAAAATTATGAGAATTGGTTTAGGTAAATGCTCCATGAATTTGGCATTTAGAGTCCTTTTACTAATAAATCCAGCTACACTTCTGCCATACATCTACTCTGGATAAACCAGTATGGGTGAATGCTCTTACCTTACGTAAGAGTGACATCAGCCACATTAGCATCTCCTTGGCTCTCTACTAGCTTGCAGAGATACAACTTTCCCCCCATATGACAAGAGGAGAGGCTGAACTCTGTTGAAGACATATTTGGGGATCAGGGAAAGAATGAAGCTATCATGAGTGCATTTGGCAAAGTTTGAGCAGGATTTATCTAGCTTTCCAGCTTTAAAATAGTTCTAAGAATGATCTTTAATACATGAGTAAAATGTAAATATGCCAAAAAAAGGCATAGTTTAAAATGATTTAATGACTAGATGACATAACTAAGGATTTGTACTATTTCCATGGTATATGTGAGAAACACACACACACACACACACACACATATGACTTACCTAGGAAATAATTATAGTATTGTCTTTCTATGTATATACAAACAAAATGAAAAAGTTATTATTTAACTATTAACATGAGCATTTAAAGTGTTGCTTTCTTTCTGCCCTGCATTACCATTTTTGTTTATCAGTCTAGTTTTTTGTTTTGAAAAGTGTAAAGTTGTATCTTTTATTAATTTAATTATGTATTCATTACGTCCTGGTAGTAGCCCCATTCCTCCTCTCCTCCCTGCCCCACGCTCCCTCCTCCACCTCCTCCCCCACCCTCTCCCCTATTCCTCAGAAAAGCAGAGACCCATACTCACACACCTCAGCTCATCAAGTTGCATCAGAACTGAGTTCATCCTCTTCCCCTGTGGCCTGGCAAGTCAGTCTCATCAGGGGGAAGTGACCAAAAAGCAGGCAACAAAGTCGGTCAGAGACAGCCCCTACTGCCCTTACTAGAGGACCCACATGAAGCCAGAGCTACATCCATGTAGATGACCTAGGTCGGGTCCATGCATTCATAATACTTTGAAGTCTGACATCAAAATTTTCTTGTATGTTTATTTTCCCTCTTTAAAAAACCGTTCATTTATGTCTTAAGATTTTTATATAATTGCATGATCCTTTCTTCTGTCTCCTCCATCCAAAGGCTCCTATATACTTTATCTGAGTCTAGATGTGGTTTGCCTTTGTTTATACACAACGCCATAATGATAGCATCTGGATAAAATACTGCTAGCTGTGAAGCTTCGTCTGGCTAAAAGCAGAAGCATCTGGAGGGTTGGCAGTGACTGGTCTATCCTTTCATTGGCAACACATGCCTTTTCTGTCTCATTGAGCAGAGGGATGCCAAACAGTGTTGAATTCTCCTTGGTTCCCATAATTAGATCCTGTAGCCATATTTGCTTGTGTAGGACAAACAAGGAACTTTGATGGTCAGAGGACAATTTTATCAACGCTGCAACTCTCTTTGTAAAATCTCATTCTGCGTGCTCTCAAGGACATGAGCTTTGTTTTTGGTTTAAATACGCAGCCTGTGTTGTGGCGCTACAGAAAGTTCTGAAGTCACAGTCATCATTACTCTGTTCACATTAAAGAAAAATCAATGCCGAGAGAAAAGGTGATTCTACAAATTTGTGAGTAGATTTGAAAGTCACTTAAGATTTAGAAAAGATTGATATGAGGGTTACGTAGGTTTCATAGTGCTTTCCTTGACTGACTTAATGTATGGCTTAGGCATGTGGTTTAACATGTATGAAGGAACATGACATCCACTCAGGAATGTGATGATTCATAGACTCATAAAGACTTATTCTGTGGCTATTTTATTCTAGTTAGTGCTACACCTGAAGTGAAGAATTAACCTGAGGTGGATTTACCTTAGTGAAAAGTATAAATATACATGAAAATAAACTGTGTTTTGACAGAGGTGACCACAAAATTATAAAAGACAAATTGTGAAAGATGAGCACAGAAAGGGCCTCTGAAAAGCTATACATTCACTGTGATCTGTTTGGAATTAAAACAAATTCTCCAGGTATTGAGGTATAAGATGAGAGTATTCAAATGAGAAGTTTACAACACTATAGGGGAGAATTTCTAAAGGGAGCTATACTTAATTAAATTTAAAAAAACTTAATGAAATGATTGTTTTTAAAAATTCATTCAAACAATCAATATTAATAGGACATTAAATGGGATCAATAACTCAAACAGACTTACCATAAGCAAGAGGATTGAGATAGTAATTAAAAGCTCATGCACAGATGGACTTCCCCCAGAAATTTGCCAGTCCTTCAAAGCAGAACTACAACCAATAGCTCTTAAACTATTAAAAGTAGAAACAGAAATAATACTTCTAAACTTTTTAGAGAGACAGTATTACTTTAATATGAATACTGGGTAAATACACAGCAACAACAACAACAAAGTGCCTGCAGAATCTGTAATGAACATAGACTCACACATTCTCACCAAAATAATGTCAAATGGAATATAGACACATATCAAAACAGATAAATACATCTATGAAGTGGGTTTTATCCCTGAGATGCATAAATGGCTCACCATGCATATGTCCATCAATCATTTAAGTGAGAAACAGGTTAAAATTTTCAGTGCGTTCTTACAGAGAGACTTGGGGAGACCGAAGCACCAACCAAGGACCACACAAGGACAGAACCTAGGACCCCTACACAGATGTAGCTAATGAGTAGCTCCAGCTTCATCTGTGTCCCTGAGTAGAGGCTGTCTCTGACAGGGACTCTGTTACCTTCCTTTTAATTACTTCGCCCTGGTGGGCTGCCCCTCCAGGCCACAGGGGAAGAGGAAGCACTCAGACCTGATTCCATTTAATGAGTTGGGACCTTGTGGAACGAGGAGGCAGAGGATGATAAAAGCCAGAGGGTATGGAGTATGCTAAGGAAGCACTAAAGCATTGCAAGTTGTATGAACAAGTTGGGGGATGGAAGGCCAGGCCTGGAGCAGGGTGGGGTGTCAGGAACTCCACAAGGAGACTATCAAAGTAGGGGATCTGACGGGAGGGTGCTGTACAAACTGTTGTACCAACCAAGGACATCGCAAGCAGAGAACCTAGACCCCCTGTTCAGATTTAGCTAATGGACAGCTCATTCTCCAAGTCAGAAAGGGGGTGTGGGAAGCCAGGGACTGACTATGACAGGAACTCTGGTGACCCAAGATTTGATCACTGTCTCTTAGCTGAGAGACCCTATGGGAACACAGAAGAAGGGGATGCAGGCTATCCAGATGAGACCTGATGCGCTGTTGTCAGAAAGTGGGGGAGGAGGATCCCACCTGTCGGAGGTCTAGGGGCAGAGAAGAGAGCAGAAGAGGGAGGGAGAGTGGGAACAGGAAGATAACAGCTAGGGGATTATAATCAGGATATAAATCACAACAAAAATTAAATTATAATAAATTATAATTAAATTAAATTAAAAAAGAATTTCTTGGCCACTTAAAGAAACACTTAGAGAAATGCTCAACATCCTTAGTTATTAGGGAAAGGCAAGTCAAAAAGACTGGGATTCCATCTTACACCTACCAGAATGGCTAAGATAAAATCTCAAGTGACAGCACATGCTGGCAATGATGTGGAGAAAGGGAAACATTCCTCCATTGCTGGCAGTAGCACAAACTTGTAGTATAAGCATTTTAAAAATCAAGCTAGCTCTTTCCCAGGTTGAGAATAGTGCTACCACAAGATCCAGCTATATCACTCCTTGGCATATTTCTGAAAGATGCTCCACCATACAACAAAGACATTTTTACATAATGGAACATTACTGAGCTATTTAAAACAAGGAAATCTTGAAATTTGCAGGCAACTGGATAGAATTAGAAAAGATCATCCTGAGTGAGGTAGGTAACCCAGACCCAGAAAGACACGAATGGTATATACTCACTTATAAGTGGATTTTAGTTCAACATAGATGTCCTCTGAGAGATTGTACCCAGTAGACGAAGGGGATAGATGCTAAGAGTTATAACCAGACTCTGCCGGGAGTGCTGAGAGTGCTATGGAAGAGTGTGATGGGGGATAGAAGGAGACCCAGAGAGTTCAGTAGCCACACCAAGGACCATCTAAGCCAATGGATCTTGAACCAGGGGGCTTGCATAAACTGTTACACCAACTAAGGACAATGCATGCAGTGAACATAGACCCCTGCATATATAGCCAATGGACAGCTCATTCTCCATGCTTGTTGGGGGAGCAGAAACTGCCTCTGACATGAACTCTGATGCCCTCAATTTGATCATTTACCCTTGATGGGGAGGCCTTGTGGGCACACAGAGGAAGTGGATGCAAGCTATCTGTATGAAACCTGATAAGTTGTGATCATGTGGTGGTGAAGGAGTCCCCTTCTGTCAGAAGTCTAAGCAAGGGGAATAGGTTGGGAGTGGGAGCTAGGATGGTATAGGAAAGACACAGGGAGGTGACAGGTGTAATGTGAATAAATTATACTATTTTTCAAAGGAAGCAGGAAAAGAAAACACTGAATAAGCGCAGCAGGACTGACAAACATGAAATCACAAACACTGTGGTAGCAAGCACAAGCCTCCACCAACAATCCCAGATCCGTAACAACCACTGCCCCAGTGTTTAGAGAAGTGGATAAGAGGACCTGTGTCTAAACTCAAAGCTATGTCTAGCTGGTAACTATTTGCAAGTGAGAAATCAATTCTTTCCAACAGTATCAATAGGGATGCAAACCACTCTTAAGTCCAACCAGCCACACATTCTTGGCTCTTCTAGTTTTGTAAGAAATCATATCTTAACATTTCTCACTGTATGAGTTACCTAAACTTTATACAGATAACTTATCCAGAACTTTAGGTAATTGACCCAAGTCACATGTTTCACAAATGATAGCAGCTAATGGATATTCCAAACCAATAAAGTTGTATGTTTATTTGAAATATCTTCCTTCAATTAATAGCAAATTTCCCTATTGTCCTATCAAAATGTTTAAAAACAATATATTAATCAAACTTTAGAAATTAAAAATATCTAATTTTTGTAACAGTTTACTTTGCCATTTCATTTTTATTATATATGTGCAAGAGTTAAAAAAAGAATGGATAGTCCATATTTTGTGTTGCTATACAAAACACAATATGAATAGAATAGTTGCTTGTCATGGTGACAGTCACTTTTCATCCTCACCCTCAGGAGTCAGTGGCAGGCAGATCTCTGTTTCAAATACATACATCATACATACATACATACATACATACATACATACATACATACATAGTAACAAAGACACAGAAAATTTATCAGTTGTCCAAAATCAATATTACCTTTGAGTACTTGGATAATAAAGTACTCAGAGGCTGTAGTTTGGTAGTGAAATGGATGAAGACAAATTTACAGTGATTGAAAAATTATAAAATAGATAACATAGTTTACAGCTTAGGCAAAGCTGTAATTCATCATAGTAGTTTATATATTTGTTTTATGTATTTTAACAAATGGTGGATGCAGCAATTCTATTCTAGGCAATGTGTTAAAATATTGGCATTTCAAAGTTGTTCATTCAAAACCTCCTTTGACAAGTATTATGTAACAAACACAAGATTGTGAGTTGAACCATAAATCTACAAAATGTTCAATTTAAAATAAATTTTAGAACAAGTAAAGAATAGAAACTTCAATTTTTAGTATGATGTTGTGCGATACATAATTTATAATAACCTTAAGGCAGTTACAACACCTGAAATTAAATAGGAAATAAAATTATTCCCCAAAGATACTGAAGGTGGATGCTAGAAATACATTTTCAAACGAGTGCTAAAATTGTTTCTATTATTCTTGAGTGAGTCACTCAGCAACTGTGTCCTCATTACAACAACCCTCATTGCATTTCTCCCAATATTAGTTTAACCTCATAGGTGTGATGTTCTTAGCATATGTCACTTTGCTGTTAGATAATATTATATATAACGTATGTGATTATTTATTGTAACAGACCATTGTGTGTCTTGGTTTCTTTTAGTGTGGCTGAAGTCTGTGATTAGTTTCAAACACTTTTGATATCATGAAACTCAAATAATGTTCTCAATCAAAGAACATACAATAAGTGCATAGCTTCCCTTAGATTTTATTTTTTAAGCACTCAGTTGACAGATAACTCATAGCAACTCTTGTAAGTGATGGAAAATGATTAGTGATAAAAACCACACAAATCTCTATATCTCCATATGTCTATAAGTTTTAAAATATTCATTAAAATAAAATCAAGAAAAATGGTTCGTGAATGTTTATTAGTGTCTGATTAATTTTTGCTCTCTCTATACTCAGTATTATACATCCATTCCATGAAATAATATAACCAGGATACTAAAATCCATTGTTCCTTACATTCAGACAAAAATCAAAGTGGAATTTTATGGTTGCATTTACTTAGGCTGTTACATTCTTAATATCCTCCAGGACATATGCTCAGAGAAACAAATAAGATTACAACCATTTATTTCACTGTCATAATGAATAAATTTTATAGGCTTCAGGGTAAGCACAACAGTTCTGCACCTACACAAACACACACACACACCCGCACACACACATTAACATACATACTGCGACAAACTTGGTATACATTCAGGACTCTTAGATCAACTGTGTGTTGAGATTGTTTCTTTAAAGTCATGAATAAACACATTTTACCTTTAACCCATTCCAGCTATGCAATTCCAGGATCACAAACAAAAAATAAGATCTTCTAAAATCCCATTGTCCTCTTTGTAGACTTTATACTGGTGTATGTCTTATTTCCCATTGTGAGAATTCACATTGCATGTGTTCTTCCAAGTACTCCCCTTTGCAACTGTGTGCTGTGCTCTCAAGTAGACACAAGCCAGCTCCATTTTCAAACTCTCCAGAATTTTCTCCTTTTCGTAAATGAAATTGTATTCTACATTTGAGCTGCCTTAAGGAGAAATACATATGGCTCCACATACTGAAATATATTATTAGGCTTGGAGGACAAGATCCAGTCTCTCTTAACAACTCAACAAAATTCACTCAAGTTCTACAAAAAAATATTATCAGAGAATTCAGTTCATTGACATAGAGGATATGCATAGACAAACAGCTTCTTTCTACTTCACTGAAAAACATTTTCTTTTTTTCTGGGAAGAATTTTCAAACTTTCTGAAAATAGTCTCTGACAATTTTAGGCTCATAATTCTTTGACTTGATTCCTAATGGCTGTTAGCTATTCTTACTCTGGAAGGCACTATGCTCACCAGCTGTAACAGATGCTCATTTCTCTCTCATTCTCCCTATTATCTAAGTCCAGAACTCAAGCCTATTCTTCACTCTTATTTTCAATTTTGTCTATTTAATCATCTACCTGCAAATGCAATCTGAATGTGAACATGTCTTTCTATTTATTTTGTATGACCACATCAAACCATATCAATAAATTATCTCTTTGGGAATGCTTCTGAAACCTCTAAATATTTAAATAAAGTCCAGTACTCTGGGTAATTATCAGTTATATTATTTTTATTATTTTTATTTTTTTAATTCATATTACATCTCAATTGTTAACCTTTCCCTTGTATCCTCCTATTCCTCCCTCCCTGCCGCCCCCCTCCTTCTCCCCTCCCCTATGTCTGTGATTGAGGGAGACCGCCTCCCCCTATATAAACTCTTAGAGTATGAAGTCTCTTCTTGGTAACTTGCTATCCTTCCTCTGAGTGCCGCCAGGCCTCCCCATCCAGGGGACGTGGTCAGAAAAGGGGCACCAGAGTTCATGTGAGAGTCAAATCTCACTCTCCACTTTTAAACATTTTTTATATATACATTTATATTATTACACATAAATACCATAAACTACCTATAGCAAGAATAACTGTGACACAATCAGGATTATATACATGTTACATTCCTAGTGTTTTGGCTATTTGTATTTGACAGCCTTGAAGAAAACATCCTTCCTATCTTGGTTAGTCTAAAATTCTGAATGTAAATCAATCTCCATCATATTTTGTCTTTATCAACCTAAAACATCCATATAGACCTAAAAATATCTTAAGCCCTAAACAACTAAGCTTCCTGGTAAAATTAAGGTACCTGGTCTTCAACTCCATCAGAGACTTGAGAAGGAATAATCTTGATTACCTTGTGGATCCCACATGTGGACAGTAGGGACTACTTCGGATATACACTCTGGCTACTGAACTTAAATCACTTCCCCCTGGCAAGATAGCCTTGCCAGGCTACACAGGGAGGTTACAAGTAGCACAGATGAGCCTTGATGAGCTTACGTCAGACGTTAGGGGAAGAGGACTCCCTTTTATCAGTTATATTATGACACTAAAATCTTGTTGTACTTCCATTTGCTTAACAACATTAACATATATTATTGGGATTATATCACAGTCTCTCACCTTTGAAGCAAGCACACAGAACAGATGACACTAATTGTTTTAATTTCACCAAGGATCCAATACATTAAATGTTTACTAGAGACTGTTCTGGTAGAGCATAATAGAGCCATCTCTTTCTGTATTTACCATTCATATTCCTAAAATTCTGGCAGTGAAAAATTGCTAACATTTGAGTTATAGGGCAACATTCAATTTTGCACAATTATGAAAAAATGTTGTATTTGAGTCTGGTGCTTAGATTAAAATCTATGTCAGTTATGGACTGAAAGCCACTATAACCTTTTTTGCTGTATGTTTAGTCTACGATTGTGTCCCTTTTAAAGCTTTGGTAAGTGAGACCACAGTTTAGGAGACTGTGATGAAGATTGTGGTCTTCTTGGCTGTTTCTTTGTTAGCATTGAATGTAAATAATTATGTTCAAGACTGTTTTTGTCCTGAGCATAGTAATAGTATCTTTTTTTTAATATCTGTGTGATATTATGCAGCACCAAAAATGTCATCAAGTACAGATATTTTGCCAGTAACTCATTCTTTCTATTATTAAATTTGCTATTTGGGATGTGCAAACTTCACATAATGAAACTTACTTTTATTTCTAACAGGAGTGAAAGTGCTGTAGTTTAAGTTCTCTTTTTTCCTAATCCATGAAGTTTTTATGTAAAGCAATGTTTTGTCCTTCTGTTTCTGGTTACAAAAACACAAATGATAACCCAGACGTGACTGAATTTTGTTTAAAAATATGTAATATCTGTGTTGCCCTCATCCTATGCATCGGCTTTGTTTCATAACATAAAATACCCTGCAGGCAAAGGGATGCTTTCAATAAGAAACCAATTTCTAGATATTTGTCATTGTATTCACTTAGGATTTTTTAGTGCTCTCTGAAAAACCACTGACTTGCCTATAATAGTATGTTCTAGTATTAACTATAACAAAGTCTCACAGAAGTCAATGCCATTGTTAAAGGTCACAAAGCCATAATGTTGTACAAGCTGTCTTGAAATACAGGTCCCTAAGCATCTGATAATTTGTTTTTTCTTTTGAATATCAGAATTCTAAGAATTCAGAATTTTGAATATCAGAATTCTAAGGAGTAAACAATTTTAAAATAACAATAATATACATTATACAAATAGTAAATTATGATATTATGAAGGATCACTGTTAGGTTCTAAAATTGTGAAAATCAATCACTAAATTGTTTTAAAGTGAATAATATCACTAAGATGTGTGAGTAGACATATCCCTAAAATAATAAATGAATTCATGTGCCCTTACAGTGGTAGTTAAACAGCATATGCTTCTTTTATAAATTTTATACGCATCCATGTACCATGTCATGTGGGAGACTAAAGAATCATGCTGTACAGAGTTATGATTTAGGTAAGTCCTAGAAGTGGTATCTTCGAACCAGGGGCCTGGTACAAGGTGTTGCCCATTATTATCTATATTGTTGAGTAGGTACGCCTAGAGTGGATCACTAAATCCTCAGTTTTGCCTTCATATGTGAGATAATTGTGCTAGCTGTATGTTTTTCTAATTTGGCATGAACAAATTTCACTCAGAAAGTATCTTAAATGAGAAAGTCACCATAAATTTGTCCTGTATGATGCTGGTACATATCTTGGTTAATGATTGACTTGGGAAGGTCTAGTACACTGTGTGTATTGCTACCTCTGGATAGGCTTTACAGTACGTATGAACAAATAGTTGAACATGAACTGGGAAGTGAGCCAGTAAGCAGTGATCCTCCATGGTTTCTGCTTCAATTCCTGCCTTGAGCTCCGATCCTGGCTTCCTTGGAAGATAAACTTGAATGATAAGATATAATAAGCCTTTTTACTATCAAGATGCTTTTGGAAATGTTCTTTTTTTTATCACAACAGAGGAACAAACTAAAACAATTGTATTATCTTGCTTAAAATGTTTAAATCAATCACAACATAACATATGTACATTTGACTGTGTAAACATAAAAGGTAAACAACAGTGATAAATAGTGAACAATAAGGATTGTACTTTGGATGGTTTTATTTTCTTTACACAAAAGATGATTAAGAAATAATAATTTTGTATGTTTTGCTTTGCCTTCTTCTTTTGTTTCTTAGTTATTATTGTTGTCTTTACAATGGGAGACAGGCTACCTTATTACATTGCCACAAATAAGAGATATGAAACACTCATATTCCCTGTTATTCTCTTCTTTGGTAACAGCTTTGTACTTACAGATAATGATTAAATATTACATGTATTTGTAAGTTCTGTAGTCTACTTTGGAATACTTAAAACATATTACTCATTGAAAGCACATGAAGGAGTTAAATATATTTTTTGTAACATTATGGTAAGTTTTATGGCAAAGATATTCAAATAATCTGAATTCTATATACAATACAATCAAGAAAGAGTTTGTTGCTTTCCTTGTTCTTGATTTGAAATTCATAGGTTTCCAGAATAGCTAAAACAATCTTGTACAATAAAAGATCCTCCAGAGGAATCTCCATACCTGATATCAAACTGTACTATAAAGCAATAGCAATTAAAACAGCATGGTACTGGCACAGCAACAGGCTGGTTGATCAGTGGAATCGAATCGAAGGCCCAGATATGAACCCACACACATATGGTCACTTGATTTTTGACAAAGAAGCCAAACCCATTCAATGGAAATAGGATAGCATCTTCAACAAATGGTGCTGGTCTAACTGGATGCCTATGTATAAAAAAATGCAACTGGACCCATATTTGTCACCTTGCACAAAACTCAAATCCAAATGGATTAAAGACCTCAACATAAAACCAGAGACACTAAGTCAATTAGAAGAAAAAGTGGGGAAGAGCCTGGAACATATTGGCATGGAAGACAACTTCCTGAACAGAACACCAACAGCCCAGGCCTTAATGTCAACAATTAATAAATGGGACCTCATGAGGCTGAGAAGCTTCTGTAAGGCTGGAGACACTGTCAAGAGAACAAAGAGACAGCCTACAGACTGGGAAAAGATCTTCACCAACCCTACATCTGACAAAGGTCTAATATCCAAAATATATAAATAACTCAAGAAATTAAACACCACCAAACCAAATAACCCAATTGAGAAATGGGGCTTGGAACTAAACAGAGAATTCTCAACAGAAGAATATCAAATGGCTGAGAAACACTTAAAGAAATGATCAACCTCCTTAATCATCAGGGAAATGCAAATCAAAACAACTGTGAGATTCCATCTTACACCCATCAGAATGACTAAGATCAAAAATTCAAGCGACATCACATACTGGCGAGGATGTGGAGAGAGAGGAACACTCCTTCATTGCTGGTGGGAATACAAACTAGTACAGCCACTTTGGAAATCTATCTGGTGCTATCTCAGAAAACTGGAATAGGGCTTCCTCAAGACCCAGCTATTCCACTCCTTGGAATATACCCAGAAGATGTGCCAGCACACAACAAGAAAATTTGCTCAACCCTGTTCATAGCAGCCTTATTCATAATTGCCAGATCATGGAAGCAGTCTAAGTGTCCCTCAGTAGAAATGGAATAAGAAACTGTGGAACATTTACACTATGGAATACTACTCAGATAATAAAAACAAGGAATTCCTGAATCCATTTGTGGATAAATGGTTTGAGCTAGAAATGATCATAATGAGTGAGTTAACCCAGAAGCAGAAAGACTCAAATGGTATATACTCACTTATATCTGCATACTAGCCCAAGGGGCATGTCCCATGAAAGACTTCACTTACCAGGAAACTGCGACAGAGGGGAGGACATCCTTTTGGGACTCTAGATGAGGGAAGCATGGGAGAATAGCAAAGTAGAAGGATCCAGTGTGTCCTAGAAACCTACAAGACGAACATTATGATAGGCAGATTTGGGCCCAGGGGTCCCGCTCCAACTATGGCACCAGCCAAGGACAATACAGGCCGTAAACTTCAAACCCCTACCCAGATCTAGCCAATGGATAGGACATTCTCCACAGTTGAGTGAAGAGTGGGGTATGACTTTCACATGTACTCTGGTGCCTCATATTTGACCATGTTGCCTGGAGGGGGAAACCTGGTGGCACTCAGAAGAAGGATAGCAGGCTACCAAGAAGAGACTTGATACCCTATGAGCATATAAAGGGGGAGGAAGCCCCCCTCAGGAACAGTCATAGGGGAGGGGAGTAAGGGGAAAATGTGAGGGAGGGAAGAATGGGGGGATACAAGGGATGAGATAACCATTGAGATGTAACAAGAATAAATTAATAAAAAATGTAATAAAAAAAGAAATTCATGGGTTTCTATACATCTAAGATTGATACTCTGAAAACTGAATCCATGTATAAAAATTACTTATGAAACATAATATTTTATGTTATGACTTGCTTAAAAGCATAATTTCAAATATATTTCAATACTTGAAACTATGTCAGCCATAAATTTGTATAGTGATTATCAAATATGTCCTGAGGATATCTAGGCATTTCAAACTATGTTTCAGTAAAAACCCAGAATCACTTAAGGTCTTCCAAAATTTAAGACAGCTCCAGGTCCCATAACTCAGCTCTGTAGTGTCTTCAGCGTTAAGGCTTACCTCCCAGCTCTGGGTGTTACCAAGTCATTGCAGCAAACAGTATTGTCCTGGAGATGTGCAAGATTCCCCTTTCCAGCAACACGGGAAACACACATGGCACTAAACTATTCCTAGGCAGTTTATCTGTAGCATGATAACTTGTAGAGAACTTAACCCATATAAAATCTCTCTCTCTCTCGCTCTCTCTCTCTCTCTCTCTCTCTCTCTCTCTCTCTCTCTCTCTCTCTCTCACTCTGTGTGTGTGTTGTTTGTGTGTGTGTATGTGTGTGTGTGTTTGTGTAAAATGTGAAACTTCAAATAACAGGTTTACAGGTGGCTTTTCCATAATCTTTAGTGTTGGCTATCTTCCCATGTACCCTCATCTAGACCCTGTCCACGAATCACTCAATCCTACTTGAACCTTCGACCCTCACCATCACTTATTGGCCACTTCATATCGCCTATGTTCCCTGTAGAGAAACAAACTGGTCCTTGGAATCTAGATCCCAATTTTCTAGCTCTCATAGATTAAGAAGGAGTTATTTTATTCAGGCTTCTGAGGGCGAAAGCTAATCAATTGTGAACACTGTGAGATACAATAATGACCAACATGGAAAGATGATCTCATTAGTCCAGTAGTGGTTTGTATGGTATGAAAATAATACCCACTTTCTGATTGGATTTGAGGTCACTCACTACACTGGAAGAAACAATACTTGTATAGTTAAATGGGACAAAAATCTTTGCCTAGGAAAGTCCTTGGCCCTAGGGAGAGTCTACTACTGTTTATTATTTTAGTAAATAAATAGTCTCAACATATCCTTTTAAATGAATATAGTCTCAATCTATCCTTTTATTATTCACCTTTTTGATCAGAATATGTTGTATGAAAATATTTTCAATAGAAATTATCTTTTGTTATTTCTACATAACCCTTCTTTTCCTCTTTCAAATTAAAGACCTCTTTTCTTTAATTGTTATTACATATATACACATATATTCTAAAAAAATACATAGAACCTGCTCAGTCTCCATGATGTTATTCATATATATGGTTTTAGAGCTGACCATTTGGTATTGTATAAGAAACAGTTGTACTCTTCCCTGGAGAAGACTATTTCTCCGGCTCTCAGCATTCATTTGTTAACCTGTAGTCCTTTATATGGTTGCAGCCTCATGAGATTTCCAGAACTATGATAAAAAGTCTATTGCTGTTGTCCTTATTTATTTAATACTTATGCAGTGTGTTATTAAAATTTTATGCATATAGATTCTGTCACTTCAAGAAGACGCTATCTCACAACATATTTCCCAATTCTTTTGCTTATTTAATAATATCTCAGCACCTCCATCTTCAATGTTCCCTAAACTTTAGGTGAGGGCATTGTACTGTAGATATATCAGTTGAGACTGGATTCAACAGGGCTCATCATCTATAATATTTGATTATTTTTGTTGATTTTTGTAGTGTTCTTACCTGTTTCAGGAAAATATTATTCATCTTTATTTTTGGGTATTAGTGAGGAGCTCAAAGCTCATTAGAGCAGGAGAGAGAGAGAGAGAGAGAGAGAGAGAGAGAGAGAGAGAGAGAGGTGCGGAGGAAGGGAGGGAGAGGTGGATGGAGAGAGAAAGATCATTTCTGAGTGAAAGTGCACACGAAATCCAAAAGTAGTCATCAGATGTCCTGGAGAGGGAATAACAAGCACGAGTGAGCCAAATGATGTGGGTGCTAGGAACGGAACTTGGGTCTTCTGCAAGGCAAATACATACTCAAAATTCTTTGTTATTTTCTCCATCCATTATCTTATACTTCAAAATATGCTTCTTTTTATAGTAAATAACAATTAGTACAAATAATCACAAATTGATAGAGTAGAAAGAAAAAGCACGTCTACCCCAAAACCCCATCTTTCTGAATATGGAAATTATCATGGATGAGATAGATGGGCAGAGTGATTCTAAGTGTACATTCTTGAAATTACAGAGCTGTTGTGCAGAAGAATTCAGAAAAGCCATGGATGAATATGCAAGACCTGCACAAGCTCAAGCCAATTAAACTCAAGCATGAATATAAGAGGGATCCATAACCCAGGAGCTATTGACGATTGAGGGTTATGGCAGAGGGAGTGTCGGCTTTCCTAGGAGATATAGCCATTGGTAGGGGGTCCTGCTCCAGCAATTGTACTACAATTGCTCAGCACTTGTGCTCAGCACAGTGAACTCAGCACTATTTTAAAATTGAGCACATGAATTCTGAGGGAATAATTAGGATTGTGAAGAAGTAGCGGAGAGGAATGGGAGAGGAATTTGATCAAAACATTGTATATAAGTACATGATTATCAATAAAACATCTAACTTTGAACAGTCTTTCAATTTGAATTTTCATTTATTATCAAGAAATGTACTCTCCCTTATTTGGAAACAACCTTAACTGTTCTGTGATGTTCCACCTACATGCTTCTATGCAGCTGGTTGTTCTTTGTGTATCTCAAAAAATAATATTGCTGAAATTATTTGTATACATGATCAGATATGAGAAATCAGCAACATTTGTTAAACCAGACAAGGAATGGATTTATATACCTGGTGTGATGCCATTAGTTTAATGTATTTGTAATGGTCACATTCATAAAAATTTGTATGTGAGTAGTTGAACATGTAAAAGGGACATGTGGGTACCGCACTTTGAGCGCCAAAGCATTGACATAGATATAAATTGCCAATTCTATGGAAGTAGCACAGTTTGCAGATCTTCCTTGAAGATTAGGGTGCACGTGTAAGAGCTATGCAAATGTTTACATGGCAATCATCTTCCATAAGGACATAAGTTTCACAATTTAAAACAGTTGTTAAATTGTAGACCAATAGATATTTTAATCAGAAAAATGATGTCACTGCAATAATGTAGCAATTCACTATACAGTGAAATGCCTAAAGGAGAAGTAAAGGCTTGACATGAGAGTTGTTTCCCATCAACACAAGACAGGAGGACATTGTAGAAAGAAAGTGAAGACATTATAAGCTTGCTGATTTTGACCACTGGACACTTTATGTGCAATGAACAGTGAGAACATAATGTGCCCTCAGTATACAGGTCTTTGAACTAACACAAACAGATAGTTTGTATTTTAATTTACTTAATTCACAGTTGAATGAGACTGGCTCCTAGAATTAGCCAAAGGTGAGTTAAAAATGTAATTGTTTCCTTACTGTTATTCAGTAGCTAGTTATCATTAGCTCAGCTTTTTTTTCCATTTTACCAGGAGAAGTCTTTTCAAACTTTGCAAGTTTGGTAAGGTCATTTAAAATCCACTAAGTCCTCTAGGAATGCTGCTGTATAGAATAGGAGTATTCAGCAAACACAGAAATTATTAAAAACATCTTTGCGGTTTTTATTGGAACAGCTCTTCCATATTTATCACACTCAGAATCAATTTCTCTCCAAACTGATATTCTTACACAGGCTCTAAAGACCATTTGGAGAAATACAAAGTAGAAAAGAATCAGGGTGATTATTTTAAAGAAAATAATAAAAACTAAGTCCCACTGTGTATAAGGATACAAAGAATACCTCAACCATCTCTACAAAAGTATATTTATATTTTATTGTTAGACTGGTTTTATCTGTCTCTTTCTTATCAACAGAATACTAAATATTCATTCTTCTCTCAGTTTTGCATGCTTGTGAATATGGAACAAGAAAGTAAACTTCTGTTTCTTTAAATAAAATAATGTCTGACAGTATATGAAGTCTATGTATAACAACTAATGGAACCAGTGTTTGTTACCTTAAAAATGAAATTGAGAACTATAAGTTGCAGGATTTCAGCACCCAAAAGATAGTGTGATTAAAATGTCATAAGATATATGTATGTCTTCTTCTTGTATGTTATAATTAGGCTAAATATGTATGTTAATGAGCAATGGTATATTTAATTCTGCTTTCGAAATCAGCTTATGTGAGATGTCACAGTTTCCCAGTGTTAGTTTTAAAATTACACAATGCTGTTAGCTGGTCACAGATGCTATGATTTTATTCACAAGGCATAGAACATATATATATATATATATGCATATGTATCTATACATATATGTCTGTTTTATACTGAAATAATTCAATTTGCATTTATCCATCTCTTGGTTAACTAATGTTTATAACTATGTATTATTAATTAAAATTATGAAGTAAATGACTCACACAAATCATGAAATATGTTTGATTTTCCTAGAAGTGATCTGAAATGAAGGTGGAAAACAATGTGTGAAGAATTTGAGAATATACTTCTCTGCTTGAAACACAGAGAAAGAGGAGGGAGGAGGTATACTTCTGCTCATGGATCTGAAAGCAATTGCTAACCAGGAAATGAGGAGACAAGAAGAACATTGCCTTCTTGGACCACCAATCTATTGTAATTGGCAATTTCTAAGTCAGTGAAAACTTCTGTACGGATAAGCTATAGACTGAGGCTGAGAAATGGCACTTGGAGTTGCCCTCTAAAGCGTCTATACTTATGCAAACATTGGCATACACACCATCACAGACCTCTGCACCTGCAAACATAAACCGACACATAAAATGAATAAAGATATTTACTTGTACATATAATTGTTAAAGCCTTACTATGACAATAAAGGGGATCTCCCAGTACTTTTGAAAAGGATGGAATATATGAGGCCAAAAAAAAACCCAACATATCAGTGTTTCAAATAGAATATGCTTATTTAGGGGGCACAAAAGTGCTATTTATTGAACTTCAAAAATTTGCACTTTACATGCTTTTATTCACTTTCTTTTTAAAAATTATCAAATGTGTGTCTGTGTGACTGTTTTTGTCTGAGTTTGTGCGTGCCTGTGTGCACGTGTGTGTGTGTGTGTGTGTGTGTGTGTGTGTGTGTGTGTGTGTGTGTGTGTGTGTGCAGGTGTCTGCTGAAGCCAGAAAGGGCATCAGATATCAGATCCCCTTGGAATGGAGTTACAGATGTCTGTGAGCTACCATTTCGAAGTTGGAAACCAAACTTGTAAGAGCAGAAAGTGGTCTTCACTGCTCCTGCTGCTGATTGGGGCCCAGTCTAACACTTTAACAGGACTCTGTACTCTCTCTCTCCCTCCCTCCCTCCTTTCTGCCCTCTTCCTGTAACTTGGGCTCTGTTTCTTTGTCTCTCTCTCTCTCTCTCTCTCTCTCTCTCTCTCTCTCTCTCTCTCTCTCTCTCCTCTCTGTCTCTTTCCTTCTTTTTCTCTCCTCATTCCTCCTTTTTCTCATGATAATTTTCTCTCTTTCTTTTCCAGCTGAGTATAGTACGTGAAATACAGGAAAGTAACAGGTATTATCTGCTATACAGACTCCTGAAACTCTGTGGGAAAAGACAATAATTATTTTTTTCATTTCTGCAATTTTAACTAGCAAATTCCTGCTCATGTGTACTGAGGTAACGTTCTTCTGGGATGCCGCACCCTGCTGTCCTTGCTTATATGAGTGCAATGTTGCAGAGGAAAGGGAACAATGAAAGTTATGGCCTTTGGGGATGTTTTCACGAGTGTTATAGGATGTTGGAAAGCACACACTGTTGGGTGTTGAGTTCCTCCTGTTTCTGTCTGGCCTGGAACACTTTCTGTCTCAACTTGACCCAAGTAAACAGGATAACATAATTTCCCAACTTTCTAAAAGAAGATCTAAATGCCTTATGAGAAAATGTCTAGGGTGTACTTGTGCCTAGGTTTTAGTTGTGGATTAAGAGACAGAGGTCCTTGCTATGCTTGGTGGCAAACGCCTTTAATCCCACCACTTGGCAGGCAGAAGCAGGTGGATTGGCGTGAGTCAGAGGCCAGCCTGGTCTACCAAGTGAGTTCAGGACAGCCAAAGCTTCATAGAGTGACCACGTCTTGAAATCTAAGAGAGAGAGAGAGAAAGAGAGAGAGAGAGAGAGAGAGAGAGAGAGAGAGAGAGAGAGAGAGAGAGAGAGAGAGATGTACACTAAACATCTGATAATGGGGAGAGAAGGGGCAAGAGTAAAATACGTAGGTAAGGTCAAACAAGGCTGAGCAATGTAGGCATGGGAACCTGTGTGGCTCTTCTCACCTATGCTATTTGCTCCACATCTTTGTTTTGTTTTTGTTTGTTTGTTTGTTTTAATAATGTTTAAATTTTATTTATTTATTCATTTTCATCTCAATTCCAGCCTCCTCCCTCCTTTTCTCCCAATCCCACCATGTCTTGTCCCCGTCCCCTGTTCCTCAGAAGAGCGGAGCCCCCCACCCCCACACCACAGTTTATTAGGTCACATCAGGACTGAGAATGTTCTTTTCCTCTGTGGCCTTAGGAGGCAGGGAGAGTCATCAAAAAGCAGGCAAGGAAGGCCATGCCACACATCTTAACAGTGCAGCTGGTAGCACTTTACTTAAGAGTGGAATCCTTTAGTTTTGATTTGCTCTACTGCTTCATAGCCGACCTGAAATAGTTTCAGAATTCTATGTGGAAAAGAGCTTCCTAATGAAATGTAAGATAACATTTACAAAGTGACTTATGTCATGAAATGGTATTAGTTATGCTTAAAAACAGTTTCCAAGCAATAAAATATTTGGTACTCTATATTGACATGTAATTTGCTTATACAAATTTTCATATTACATTTTAATATGTTGATTATTTTAAACTTTCTTACGTATGGTCTTCATATTTCAAGATCAACATAATTTTTAATGTATCTAAATGAAATAGTTTTGTATGTTTTTAATGCCATTAGGTTTGTAATATTGCCCTAAATACTATTAAATACTAATAAGAATAAAAGGCATTTAATGATTATATATGAGTGTCTGTGCTATCAATTTTGTAAGTACACTCAGATCAGAATAAAATTTACATATTCTGAATTAATACACTGAAAAGACAGTGCAAAGCAACCAATACTTGTGAACTTTAAAGTAGTCCACATTCTATCTTGATGTTTTTTCTGCTTTTTTATTCCTTTTTGTAGAAATTATTTTAATATATTTGTATTTTTAATTACCACAATTTAGTGTTTCAGTCAGTGAGCAATATTCCAATGTTCTCATAGCATATAGTCTACATAAAATGTGTTCCTTCTCCAAAATACAATTAATTTTCCATCTTTATATATTTAATATTTTTTTAATGTAATCAATTTACTGCCAGTTACCAGACTCCTCTGTCCTCTCCTCACAGTCTCACCCTCGTTTCTCTTCACCTGTGCCCCCTATTCTTCTTCACAGATAAGGGGAGCCGCCAAGGGGTATCAACCAACCCTGAAAACTCAAGTCACAGAAGAAATACATCCTCTCCTACTGGGGGCTGGTAAGGTAACCTAGCTAGAGTAAAGGGATACAGTAACAGGCAACAGAGTTGGAAACAACCCCTATTCTCATTGTTAGGGAATCCACATGATGACCAGACTGCATATCTGCTGAATATGCGTAAACAGGTTTACTTCCTTTGGTGTCAGCAATAATAATGTAACACTCCAAGTGAAGATTCACTGTGGATTTTGTTAGGAAATATGACATGAATATTTGGGTACTTTGGATCAATTCTCTAATTGTTTTTACATTTAGACTGGTTTACATATTGGAAAATCTTTGGTTCACTTATGCACACACAATTAAAGCAAAACTTCATTGGTAATTTTAATATCTTTTCCTCAACAATCTTAGAACAAAGCTACACAAACTGTGTTTGTGACAAGACATGAATAATGCATTATCTATGACAAAATGGGGTGCATTCAATATACCTTTACTGTTTTACTTGCTGGAAAATGCATGCAAACTTGTCAAATGATTCTCATAAAATAATTAAGATTAATAATATAACAAAAAGACTGAATCATAACTCTATCAACACAAGCTGTCACTATCAGCTTGGTATTGATCTTTAAAATATATACTCTATTATTAAATGAGGTAGGATTATGATAATATTACAATAATTCCAATAATATACAACTGGAGTTTCATATTTATTTATATTTTGTGTGGAGTGCAGGACAGTGTGTAGTATCCAAGAATTGACATTGTATATTTTCCTTGACTGTTTTCATTTTATTTATTGATGTATGATCTCTTATGTGAACCCTATTTTCTACAATTCTGGCTCATCGAGATAACCAATTTATATCTTACTTAGGTACAGCATTATGAATCCTGAGATTACAGGCAGCCACAATGCCTGTCTGGTTATTCCTTGTGTTGTGAATAACTGAGCTCTGGTCATACTGTTTTCAAAGCAAGCTCTTTCTCCATTGCAGCTTCTTCCTAATTCTGAATGCATTAGTAACCTTTTACATAATGTACAAATAAATATTGAATTCTTATGAAAGTTGCATCTAAAATTCAAGGGGAGGAACTATATTTTCTCAAAGTTATTTCCTTCAGACTCAAATTTTCCCTCCTCTTGTGTCATTAAATATGTGTGCACATTAGACTAATAATGTATCTTTTTAAAAATGTCATAATCTTATTCTTCATTTTGTGTCAAAATTTGGTTAACATTTTGCGCCCAATGTTCTTTGCAAATGCTCATGTATTAAAGTTAAAGTCCTTGTCTCAGTTGGGATCACTTTTGGAAAATGATTAGGTCATATGGAAAATGATTCCATCAATTCACTAATCCATTAATGAGTTAAGGGATGGATGTGCCAATTATAAGTGAATTCTAGTGACAAGTAAGCCCATGGAGGTATGCCTTTCTGGTCTTTGTGCCAGAAAGTGAGATGGTGTGCTGCCATGTGCTTCTTGTAGTGATGTACTGCATTAGCCTAGAAGCAATGGGATGAAATGAACAGAGACTAAACTCTCTGAAATTGTAATTGCAAACAAATTATTCTTCTCTGAGGTTATATTTTGTCAGAACTAACACAACCCTATTCAGTTCTCCCTCTGTATTGTTCAGTACTCTCTCATTTATTATCATCCAAATCATCAATCTCTTCATCAGCCTCTAATAAATCACTAAAATGTAGTCATAAATTCATACCAACAGCCGGGCGTGGTGGCGCACACCTTTAATCCCAGCACTCGGGAGGCAGAGGCAGGAGGATCGCTGTGAGTTTGAGGCCAGCCTGGTCTACAAAGAGAGTCCAGGACAGCCAAGGCTACACAGAGAAACCCTGTCTAAAAAACCAAAAAAAAAAAAAAATTCATACCAACAAACACTCAAAAGTATCTTTAGAAGCTTCTCTATTAGTCTCCAAAAGGCAAAGAATAGTGTATAACAGTGTTTGCCCTGCTTGGTCATAAGGCTGATTCTCTTCCAATATCTGCATCTCTTTTCCATAAATATGTCAAATGTAATGGATATCATGTCCTCTGTCACCTTAACATATGCTGTAAGTCTGCTTTCCTGAATAGACTTCAGGTGTCATCTGCTTCAGCACATACTCAGACACGCATTTCTTCAAAGCCCAGTTAAGAATCACGTCTTGGGGTTACAAATACCTATTTTCTGTCACATCATATACTTCTGTTTTCTTCTAAGTTTACCATCACTGAGTATAAATTTAGGAGATGAAAAACTGTCATAAAGCTTAATCAATGGTTTCTGAACAAAGAGGTAGAGCTGAGTCAATGCTGAGCCTCAGTTATACACACACTTAAACTTCAGAATCCTCACTTCAGGCATGAAGAGAAGCAGGTGGCTTAAATGTGTGAACCACTGATAATTATTTGACCTAGGATATAATATGTTTTGAGAATGTCACACATAAAAATTACATCTCAATCACTCCCACGCTTCTACCCCATCAGATGCATTCTGTGTACTCCTTCACAAATAAATGGTATTTTCTCCATTTACTTTTTTATTTCTTTTTTAATTTATTAATTAAACATTTTAATTTTTTACATATACATTATATTATTACACATATATAAACAATAAACTACCTATAGCAGGAAGAACCATGACACAATCAGGAATTATATAAATGTTACATTCTTAGTGTTTTGGGTATTGTATTTGACAGTCTTGAAGAAAACATCTTCCTTATCTTGGTGCATCTAAAATACTGAATGTAAATCAATCTCCATCACATCTTGTCATTACAACCCTAGAACATCTATCTAGACCTAAAACATCTTAATCCCTAAACAACTAAGCTTCATTGTAAAACTAAGCTGGTCTTCAATTCCATCAGAGGCTTGAGAAGGAATAAACTTGATTATATGACTATCCCAGGAGTGCAAGTTAGTAGCTTTCCAAATGAGAAGATGACAGAGAGAGTTTGCTACCTGAATAGTCGCCCAAAACTCTATAACATTGGAACATCTTTTACTATATTGATTCACTCAATACACGAGCATGGGAGATATCTCCATCCTCTGAAATAGGTGTACTAATATACTTAATATTATTTGTGGCTATTGTGAAGAGTGTAGTTTCCTTAGCATCTTTCTCAGCCTGTTTGTCATGCTTATATAGGAGGGCTACTGATTTTTTGAGTTGATTGTGTATCCAGACAATTTGCTGAAGGTGTTTATCTGCTGTAGGAGTTCTTTGGTAGAATTTTTGGGTCACTTATGTGTACTATCATATTATCAGTGAATAGTGATAGTTTGACTTCTTCTTTTCCGATGTGTATCCCCTTGACCTCCTTTAGTTGTCTTATTGCTCTAGCTAGGACTTGGAGTAATAAAATGAAGAGATACGGAGTCTGTGGATAGCCTTATCTTGTCCCTAATGTCAGTGAAATTGATTTGAGTTTCTCTCCATTTAGTGTGATGTTGGCTATAGACTGGCTATATATTGCTTTTATTATGTATAGGTATGTGTCTTGTACCCTTCTCTCTCCAGAACTTTTTTTTATGTCCAAGAATTCTTTTTTAAATTTTTTATTTTTTATTTTTATTAATTTATTCTTATTACATCTCAATGGTTATCCTATCCCTTGTATCCTCTCATTCTTCCCTCCCTCCCATTTTCCCCTTACTCCCCTCCCCTATGACTGTTCCTGAGGGGGATTCCCTCCCCCTGTATATGATCATAGGGTATCAAGTCTCTTCTTGGTAACCTACTGTTCTTCCTCTGAGTGCCACCAGGTCTCCCACTCGAAGGGAAATGGTCAAATATGAGGCACCAGAGTACGTGAGAAAGTCATACCCCGCTCTCCACTCAAGTGTGGGGAATGTTCTGTCAATTGGCTAGATCTGGGTAGGGGTTTAAATTTTACCTCCTATATTGTCCTTGGCTGGTGCCTTAGTTTGAGCGGGACCCCATGACCCAAATCTGCCTATCATAATGTTCTACTTGTAGGTTTCTAGAACCCTCTATCTGATGCTATCTCAGAAAACTGGGAATAGGGCTTCCTCAAGACCCAGCTATTCCACTCCTTGGAATATACCCAGGAGATGCTCCAGCACACAACAAGAAAATGTGCTCAACCATGTTCATAGCAGCCTTATTCAGCTAGCCAGAACATGGAAACAACCTGTGTCCCTCAGTAGAAGAATGGATAAAAAAAACTGTGGTTTCCAGGGCTTTTAACATGAATGCCTGTTGGATTTTGTAGGATGCTTTTTCAGCATCTAGGAGATGTTCATGTGGTTTATTTTTCCTTTCAGTTAGTTTTTATAGTGAATTACATTGATGACTTTCAGTATATTGAACCATCCCTTCATGCCTGGGGTGAAGCCTACTAGGTCATGGTGAATGATAGTTTTGATGTGTTCTTGAATTTGTTTTGTGACTATTTTATTAAGTAATTATATTAAGTATTACGTATTTATTGAGTATTAAGTATCAATGTTCATAAGATAAATTCTTTCTTTGTTGAGTCTTTCTGTGGTTTAGGTATCAAGGTGAATGTGGCATCATAAAATGAGTTTGGTAATGTTCCTTCTGTTTCTATTTTACATAATAAAATGAAGAGAATTGCTATTAACACTTACATGAAGGTCTGGTAGAATTCTGCACTGAAACCATTTGTTCCTGGCCATTTTTTTCCCTAGGGGACTTTTGATGACTTCTATATCCTTAGGTGGCATAGGATTACTCAATTCCTTTAGGTGATCTTGATTCAGTTTTGGTAGTTGGTAGCTATGAAGAAAATTGTTCATTTCATTTAGTTTTTCTTTTTTTAAAAATTTTATTAATTTATACATATTACATCTCAATGGTTATCCTCTCCCTTGTATCCTCCCATTCCTCCCTCCCTCCCATTTTCCCCTTACTCCCCTCCACTATGACTGTGACTGAGGGGGACCTCCTCCCCTTGTATATGCTCATAGGGTATCAAGTCTCTTCTTGGTAGCCTGCTAGCCTTCCTCTGAGTGCCACCAGGTCTCCCCATTCAGGGGACTTGGTCAAATATGAGGCACCAGAGTATGTGTGAAAGTCATACCCCACTCTCCACTCAACTGTGGGGAATGTCCTGTCCATTGGCTAGATGTGGGTAGGGGTTTGAAGTTTATGGCCTGTATTGTCCTTGGCTGATGCCATAGTTTGAGCAGGACCCCTGGGCCCAAATCTGCCTATCATAATGTTCTTCTTGTAGGTTTTCCAGGAGTTAACTTGCCTAGTTGTCAAAGAACCTTTATAATAATAAAAATACCTTTAAACACCATATTCTCTAGGTCTCTAAGGCTTTTGAATACCTTATTTAACTAGTTTACATTATAAATCTATAGAATCATATCTATCTATTAGACCTAGAATTCTTGTGATAAAATTAGACTGGTATATTACGTGACCATGATTTGCATCAATATAGAAAATTCAATACTATTAAATTAAAAAATAACATTATTTGTGAGTTACAACTAAGACCTTGAGGTTAGGAGTAGATTCAATAACATACCTTTTGTTCTATCCTCTCTCTATATTTCTACATCCCCCTTTCTATCTTTTCAGCTCCTACCTCCTTACCTACAAAAGAAAAGATAAAGAGATGCCCCTGAGTCCAAATCAGTTTTCTTTCTGAATAAGACCAATAATAATAATAACTAGTATTGCTATTCCCACTACATGGGAATAGCTCTGAGACTGGCTGAGATATGAAGGTCTATGCGTAGACAAGGCTCATACAATGAGCTTAGAACCAGCCTTAATTTTTCTGTGCACCCTGCATACCTCATAGAATCATGTTAGAACTATATAATGATTTTGAGAATTATTTTTCAGGGCAAAAAACCTGGAACCCGATGCTGGATCAGACCAGGCAGGGTTCGTGCTGACATTCTGCATCCTCCATGTTCCAGTCCCAGGCACCTCAGTTACTGTTACCAATCAGAACAGGACAGCTTCCAGGACAGCATTGTAGAAAACTTCTGATCCCAATTGGTCTAGCATTTCAGACTGCCCCACACAGGACTCTATTAAGCCTAGAACTTCACAAAATTTGGAAAATGGACCACAAATGCTATCTCTGGCTTACTTAACGATTTTCCCTAATTTTTGGAGGGGGGTCCTCAAAGATATTATTTGCCCTAAATCAGCCTGAAGAAACCTTAAGAGAAAAATGTCCCAATTCCTCAAAGGGGCATTGGAAAGTTTCTGTTTACTCTCCTGTAATTCTTTATAAGATGTATTCAATTCCTTCATATGTTTGGATATATTTTCCTGTAATTCTTTATAGGATTTATTCAATTCTTTCATCTCTTTGTTTACTTTGAAACAAGAAGTTCAGAAACAGTTACTTTAGCTGTTGTCACCAGATTGTCTCAAATGAAATAGCTTTTGAATGCAACATAATGATACATTGATTTGAATGTTTTTTTTTTCAAATGTGATGAAATATAGTGACACCTATGAAATTAATTGTTGTGATTTGGTTAGATTAAAAAGAACACAAGAATATTTAAAATTAACCTTGACTGCTATTATAGTATCTATGCACCATTAGGTAAAGATGAAGATACTAAGAATGCAGCAGAGCAGTGAAGATAAAAAATACTGGACAGATATGGTTTATATTCATTACCAAAACACAGCACAGCCATCAGCTATATAAAAATTATAAAATAAGAAACTTAAAAAGTGAGATATAGTTTAAATTATCAGAGGTCACTTTACAATAAAATATTTAAAGTATTATGGTAATTTTTATACAATTTTTATACAAAAATACCAAAACATTGTTTAGATAATAAGTCAAAATAGTCTTTTTTTTTTCAGAATAAGTCACACAAAAACCAACAGGTACATGAAAAAATGTTCAACATAACTGGTTAGTACATGTATTCCAAGGACAGAATGAGCCACCCTATCAGACAAGAAGAATGAACATCAAAAAAAGATGGGAGATAAAAACTCCTGGTGATGATATGGAGAAAGGGAAATTTTCATTGCTAATGTGGCAATATAAATTTGTGTGACCACATAAAACTTCTTAATATTTAAACAATAAGTCTTTCACTTAGTCCAATAATCTCAATCACAGTCACTTACTGAAAGGAAATGAAATCTGTGTGTTGAAGCTATATAAATCTTCATTCCACTAGTCATCTCTGCATTATCTGTATTAATTAAGAAAGGTGAGCTGATGAAATCAGTGGGTAAAAACACTTGTTGCTGTAGCCTCAATTCCTACATACATATGAAGATAAAAGGAGTGGACCAACTGTACAAATTTCCCTACCACTGTCTTTCATAAGTGTAGCGTACATGCACACCCACACATGTATATCATATACACACACATCTTAATGATAGCACTTTAAAAAGAATATGAAGAAAGCGGGTGTCCTGATTACTAAGTACTAAAGAGCAGGGCTGTATACACATGCAATTTAACGAAATGCTGCAGTGATAATGCTTTCATGTGTGCCAACATGAATATTCTGGAGATCCTGGGGTGAAGTTAAATAAGCAATGCTCAGAAGTACAGATGTACATGTACTCATTCTACCCATGTGTGGAACTTAACCATTTTGATTTCACAATAATTAGGAGGGGAATTGTGGTTATACAACCTGGACAGCACACCATTGGGGTTGTTTTACAAAACACTGATTAATTGTTTACATGGCCTAGTTAGACACTAGCTATAGTATGTTATTACATATTAAGGTGGTATCAGATGACAGGGGTGTACTATTTCTTTCTATAAGGTAGGAAGGAGGCTTGGGAAGTTTCATCCAACGAAGTGATAAATATTCAAATAACTAAATGTTTAATCTGATTGCAATACTATATATATATATATATATATATATATATATATATATATATATATGTGTATCAGAACATGTCATGGAAAAAAAGAACATGTCATGGTACGTCATTTTTATATACATATTCATGTTTTTATTTATTAGTTTAAATAAAATGTTCTAATCTCTTTTTGAAAGCCAATATTTTACAAAAAATTTTTAAATATAAGAGTGTAGCTTTCTTTAGTCATTATATTTGTGATTGAAAAGGTCATTTTTAAAGGTAGATGATAAAATAAGTTATTTACAATATTGACTTTTATTAGAAATGATATCCAAGGAACCAATATGTACAAAAATAAAATATCCAGTACTTAGCAATCCACTGGAAAAATTTCTAAAGTATGGTAAGTACATATATTTAATTTTAGGATAATTATGTGTTAAAAGACACACTAGTTGATATTTGCATTATGTCTTTCAGCACGACCTAAAACATTCATAAGTCTTATATATTTCATCTAGCAAGGATTAATATTAATGAGAAACAAAACTCGACTCTATTGTGACAGATGCTATATTTCTTATGTTATGTCAAAAATTACAAAATATTAAAATATAAAAGGAAGAGTCATATATCTCCTTGTATTTCTTTCCCAAAGTGTGGTACAAACTAAATATACCTATGCTCAATTTATAAAGCATATGCAAAGAAAGTGTTGTGGACACAGTTGTGAAAGCTGTTAGCACATCTGTGCAAATGTTGAAAAGTCATCCAAAGCTTTTGATTGCCATAGAAAAATAAAGACCATGAACTTAATGATTCTGGGCATTTTGTGAACACTGAGTGGTGGTGTCCTGGGATCATTTTAGGGAGTTTTATGTGCTTTGATAAGTCGAGTTCAAGATTCTCTTCAAAGAAAATGAATACTTTTCAAATATTTGACAATTGGGCCTAAATCTCTGTGATTATTATTTTTTTCTCATCAGCATCACCTTGAATATAAATGAAATCCTACTTGGAATTAGACAATATGTGAATTTATACTGAAATGAAAAGTCATAAGATAAATCAACAGTGCTTTTACTCATTTTTCTTAATTGCATATATTTGCCCATTTACTTGTAATACTATAATTACACAGCTTTAACTGGTAATAGCTTATTTTCATGACCTTGTATATAGATTTCAATGTGTACATTTAACTAAGTTGCCTTCGAATGAGTGCCAATAATACTGAGTTGCCAAATGGGGTTGTTAGAAAGTTTTAGTTTCATAATGATATAATTCTGCCTTAAAATCACATCCATTCTTCTAAAACCATTGAGCCAGATTTATCAGACTGAGTAGGAAATTAATTGTAGGTACTCAAATATGAGTCATTAACATCTTAAGATAAATTATACATCTGAGTCTGTATTATAGTTATAAGTATTTTAAAATTTTATTTACAGATTAGAAAATAGCAATGAAAATTAAGACTATAATTGAAATGTGATGTAATTGATCATTATATGCCTATGTGGACCATGAAACAATAAGGAAGAATGTGTAAAATGTCTACATAATTACTTTATGTTGATTACATTATATTTATACAGACATTCATAGAGGCATTTAGAATATAGACATCTCACTTATTTTTTGACTGGAAAATTACAAAATTCAATATTGTGCATATGAGGTTAAATAAACGGAATCCATTATTTTACTATTTATAATCTTAAAACCACGCAAAAATTTATACATAGCTCTGATTATATTCATTGGTTTAATTTTAGGCTTTGGCAGCTAAAATAATGACATGAACTAACATACTTTAGGAGTTGTTCTAAGAAGATGCAATGTTTGGTAATGAGATTCTGTCTTGTGATTCTGTCCATCACACTGGGTCTTATTTCTGGCTTACATGATTAAAGCAATCTCTGTTTTATAGTGATCTCTGAGCATAGAGACATAGGCCACAGACTGTCCTCTGTTATGGGTTGTTTGTTCTACAGAGTAAACCTCATTTTCCCCTACCTGACTCTGAAAACACATTTGATTAAAATATAATATTCATCTTTGAATAATTAAATATACATATAATATATACTATTGATAAAATAGCTCAAAATAGAATTATTTTTGTTTCCAGTACATGACAGAAAATTTAAAAAGTCTGCATTTATGAAGTTAAAAGTGCTCTAGTAATTATTAATCTTGGGTAAATAAGAGCATAATATATTTAGCTGTTCATAAGAACAGTATGTGGGACGCATAAATGAATAGCAAACAATAAAATTATTTAAATCCTGAACTGTATCAAGATAATCACTGAATAAATATGTGCACTGGAAAACATAAAATTCTCTTGATTAATGAATTGCTAAATTATAATGGGTAAATATGATTCTAGTCTTCATATTATTTGCATATTCTTTTACCTTTCACAGTAGTTGTTGTAACAACACTGACATGTATGATGGGAAAAAAACGAGACAAATTTAATGTGGTCAAAGGATTCCTTTAAGGCAGGAGCAGCTGGTCATCACCACTAGGAATATTTCTGAGCTTTAGGTTGCACTCAATCACCTCAGCTACCCAGATGAATTTGGCCTCAGAAATAGTTCTAGTATGTTTATTAAAATACTAATTTTCCAGATATTTTAGCTTATTTATAATTCTATCAAATTTCAAAGTTTTGGAGATAAAATGTTTCAGGTAAACACTGGCAACAGTCCCCATGTATGGTGTTAATTTGATGAATTTTTAACTTTTCAGAAATATTAAACTCTTGCAAAAGAAAATACATTTTAGTTTGCTTAGGGCAACTCTGTTTCTCTTGAAACTAGGATTTTGTTCAAGTGCAAAGGGTTTGGCTGCATCTTGGACCATAGTGGCAAATAACTAAAACAGCGATGGCCCTTACTGCAATATTATTTTTATTCCATTTCATATATATATATATATACACTTTGCATTCTGACCATAGTCCCTTCCTTCCTCTCCTCTAGGTCCTTCCCTCCCACCTGCCTCACCCTAACCTCCCTGTGCTTCTCCTCAGAAAAGGGGAGCTCGAGGTGCCTCACATCAGCACTGAGCTCATCCTCATGCACTGAAGCCAGGCAAGGCAGCCCCATTAGAGAGAAGTGATCACAAGAAAGGAACCAATATAGTCTAGATAGGGTCATTCTGAGTGAGGTAACCCAGACCCATAAAGATGCACTTACTGCAATTTTAGACGTACATAAAATAATACTCCAAAGTGAAATAGTCAAATCATCATACATCAATACAACCTATGAAGTCCTTACTAAAGAATCTATTAGACCGGTAGTCCTACCATAGGCTTTTATGGTTAAATGACATTGCTCAGATTTTTAAAGTACATTTCAGTTACCTCAAGACAGCATTATGTGATAAAGATATATACTCATATTTGAGACAGTAATATAATAGTTAAGGGATTTTTGTTTGAACAAATAATACATAATTTGTACTCAAAGGACAATGACTAGTAAGACAAATTTTCCATATAATTTAAAAGTATTTATTTCCTCTCTCTTTCTCTCTCTCTCTCTCTCTCTCTCTCTCTCTCTCTCTCTGTGTGTGTGTGTGTGTGTGTGTGTGTGTGTGTGTGTGTGTATGTTTGTACATGGGTGCACAGGCCTATGTCTCTGTGTACTGATCTATGAGCAGAGCCAGATGGCAATGACAGCTGTTTTGCCTCAGTCTCTGTCTTAGTCCCTTGAAATGGACTTGAAATGGAAACTGAACGGGCAGCTCACTGGTTATTTGTTTTGTTTTGCTTTTTGTTTTGTTTTGTTCTTTGTTTTCTTATTTTATTTGTTTTTGGCTATGTCAGCTACTCAGAAAGCCACCGCAGGACTTCTGTTTTCTGAATTTAGTTGTACCCCTGTAGACCTAGTAAACCTGAGGTTACAGGCCGATATAGCCCAGTCACCTTTAGCTTGTGTGATGAAGTTCAGAACTAGGATCTTTCTGCCTGCACATCAAGTCCTCTTACCTGAAAAACTGTCAGACCATCCTAAATTTTTACCATAGGTTATCTCCACAGAGTTTAAAAAACAATAATAATTTATTTTAGAACCTCAGTATGCAGTATGAATATATATATATTGCATTTTAATAAGAAAAGATAACATTCTAACAAATTGATATGAATTAATGAACAGTACATTAATCTCCTGAAATTCATTGAGAAGAAATTCAAATGGAAAAAATCCCATCTTATTGACAAGTATACCCATGGCATGATACAGATCTTCATCAGGAATCCTATAAGAATTGGTAAAGACATCCAACAGAAATATTAAAATCAAATTATGAAACTATTTTGGAAGTTAAAACACTAAATGTGATCTCATTTTAATAGTATCTGAGAATAAAGCACCATACATGCACATGGAGAATATTTTTGAGGAATATGAGAGTTCAAAATAAGTAATCACATATTGGCAGAATTAAAAAATTAAGAATAGCTATTATTTATTTACATCACTGAATATAAACAATAACATCTTTTCAGATATATGCCTGACTTATAATGAAGTATAACGGATGCTTTAAAAGGTAAATAATAATAAATTTTCCAAGTGAATAGGGTATTAGCCAACAAAATAATTAATACATTGTCCAGTGCAGTTATTACATCAGCAGCATTCATGCAGAAGTAGCAGGAACCTGTGGGGTGATCTCCACATTTAATTCCTTAAAGGAAACACAGTATGCATATAAGACAACAATCCATAGACAGAAGTAGAAATTTCTTCTATATTATATTTTATAACTTTCAACCTATAGTTAAATTTGTTAATTTGAATCATAACATAGAGGACTGGCTCTTATAGAGAATTATCAGTCCTCTTTGATAAATTGAAAATAATTGATTTGTCTTCTAAATGTTTTGTGTTGTTGTTTGTCTGGGGATAGAGTAAAAAAATCATTTTTTTCTAGAAAAAAGACATCAGAATATGTAATGTTGGCTTATGTTTTCAAAAAAACGTCATGTTTTTAAATATATAGATGAAATTGAGGTCCCTTCCTAGACAAAGTATTCATAATGAAAAGGAGTTGAAAATGTATGTTATTTACCTTTATTACTGCTGCTACAAAATGACTAAAAATAAATAAATAAAAAAAACCAACTGAATTAGAGAGTGGATTTGCTTTTAATCTCACAGTTTGTGGGTTCAGTCTATTCTGGCTCAGAAGTAAACTAATGTGAAGCACTGAACGTACTGCATATACATTCAGGGAGCAGAAAAAGGAACACTGGTGTTCAAATAGATTTCTCCTTTTTATTCTTTACAAGACCCCAAGGCATAGAGTACAGCTCCACAGATTTAAGGTATGTCTTCCTACCTCATTTCATCTAATTTACAGATTCTTTCAGACACATTGCCAGCGATGTTTACTAGGTGATTCAAGATCATCTGTACTTGACAATGAGCACTAACAGGTTCCTTTAAGCACACCATTGGTAAATATAGAAAGGCAAAGATTTGTCAGAATTTGGGTACTCTTCCTTAAGTGTGGCCTTGAGGTGCCAGTGAGATGGATCAGTAGGTAAGGGTGCCTGCTGACACAAATCACATCCTAGGTTTTGATACAAGTTGAGCCCTGATAGCTTATTTCAGAGGAAGACACAAAATATCATTTTAAAATGTAATATTTGTGGTGATATACATAGTGTTAATCTGTTGGAGAAACCTGAATTTCCTCCTTCCAGCAGTTGTCAATTGCAAATACTTTCTTCAACGGTAGTTGAACTTTACATTAACAGTCTCCTTTGAGCATTGGGATTCTGTCTGATTTGAACCTGTGCGATCTTATATGTGCTGTCACAGTCTACTTTATACAAAGTGTGTATCATCTCTATGAGTTTCTCTGTTGAATGTTTTGAGTATATACTATCATACCATCTGCTAAGAAATATGTTTGGACTTTTTCCTTCCATATTGTTTTTATCCCCTCGATCTCCTTCAGCTGTCTTATTGCTCTAGCTAAGACATTAACTGCTGTATTGTATTGAGTGGGTATGGAGAGAGTGGGCAACCTTGTCTTGTTCCTTGTTTTAGTGGAATTGATTTTAGTCTCTCTCCATTTAAGTTACTGTTGGCCATGGGCTTTCTGTAAATTCCTCACCTCTCCAGGGCATTTATCATGTAGGAATTTTGGATTTTATCAAAAGTCTTTTCTGTATCTACTCATATAATTATTTTAATTACCTACTATTTCTTTCTTGAGGTGCCATGACTCAGGAAACTTCTAAAATAAAGTAGTTAAATGGGTCTTGATTACAGTTTCAGTGGGTGAATTCATCATTGTCATGGGAGAGATCATGGCAACAGGAAGGTAAGCACGTCACTGAAATAGTAGATGAGGGTGTTCACTTGATACTAAAGCAGAAGACAGAGAGTGAGACTGAGCCAGCCATAGGCTTCTGAAACCTCAATGCCTTCCCCAATGAAACCTCTCCTCAAACAAAGCCAAACCTCCTAATCCTTACTAAATAGTCCACCACCTGAGATCTTACATTCAAAAATGAGCTTATAGGGGTCACTCTCTTTCAAAATCCTATTGGGACTCTAGATGAGAGAACCATGTGAGAATAGCAATGTAGAAGGATCCAGTGGGTCCTAGAAACCTACAAGTAGAACATTATGATAGGCAGATTTGGCCCAAGGGGTCCCGCTCAAACTAAGGCACTAGCCAAGAAAAATACAGGCGGTAAAATTTAAACCCCTACCCAGATCTAACCAATGGACAGGACAGTCTCCACACTTGAGTGGAGAGTGGGATATGACTTTCTCACATACTCTGGTGCCTCACATTTGACTATATCCCCTGGAGGGGGAGACCTGGTGGCACCCAGAGGAAGGACAGCAGGTCACCTAGAAGAGACTTGATACCCTATGAGCATATACAGGGGGAGGTAATCCCTCTGAGGAACAGTCATAGGGGAGAGGAATAAGGGGAAAATGGGAGGGAGGGAAGAATGGGAGGATACAAGGGATGGGATAACCATAGAGATGTAACAAGAATAAATTAATAAAAAAAATCTATCTAAAAAAATACCATGAACAAGTGGTTTCTGTTGTTTATTATGTTTATGTAGTAAACTAAAAGGGCAGCTTGATAATTTACTTAATTATCAAATAAAACTTTAAACTATATGACAAATTTTAAGATGATGGCATTAAAGGACAGTTGGATGTGGAAAAATATGCTATCCTGGACTTAAATATTTGAGTGTCTTGCCTTTTCTGTTTTATCTAATGTTCAAGAATAAATTAATGAATTTATTTTAGGTAATAATATGATCAATAATTTGAGGATCTTTTTGCAATGAAAGAAACCCAAGTTATATGGGTTATATGTTTGAGGATTATTTGCAGTTCCTGTATTAGATCCCATGGTGTAGGTGGTAGAATGGCCTTGACAAGTGAGGTTTCTGCAGTGGCTTTATGTAGCTTTACTTGTGGCAGAGATAAGTTTTACTTATTGTACAGTATTACATGCTCTTCTCATTAATGAAATGACAAGGTTTAATAACAAAGCATAGTCATGAATTTTGTTTGATTATTTAAGTTTCAAGATCAGATTAGTCTGTATGTAAAAATAACACTAGAGTATACCTGAGTATATCTTCAAATTCAGGTAATAGTTTATAAAAGAATCAAAGAATCCCCCTAGTTTTTTGTAATAGTCAGTAAAGTTTTTGTATAGGTCTAACTTTAGTCATAGTTGCAACCTAGAGTCTGGCTTTTGGGCTTACACTTTACAGGAAACTGTTAAATTACATTGCCGCTTTCTTGAAATTAAGTGTTAATAGTTTGGTGTCAGATGATGGAAAAGCTCAGTTAGCCATGACTAGTTATAAAGTGACAGAATTTAGAGTAAATATAAGTTATAGTCCACACTTAAAAAATTTGTAATGTTGGGCTAATATCCACTTATAAGTGAGTATATAACACGTGGTGTCCTTCTGGGTCTGGATATCCTCACTCAGGATGATTGGTCCCCTTCTGTCAGAGGTCTAGGAAAGGGGAATAGGGCAGAAGAGGGAGGGAGGGTGGAAACAGGAAGATACAAGGAATGGGAGAACAATTGTGATGTCATCTGAATAAATTATAATAAATTTAAATTTTTTTTAAATGTCATGTAAGATGGTCAAGTACCCTGCAAAACTTTTGTATTGCATTGCCAGCATTTTTTCAATGATGTATCAGTGAAAGAAATAGTTCTTGTGAAGATTCTAGTTCTAGTTAGATAAATATGGGAATATTTTCAAATTATGTTGTCTTGGGATGTTTAGAATCATATGTGACTCTTTGAAGTGTTATATGCTCACCATATCTATTAGTTGTTTTCTGTCATGCAAGAGTTAAAAGAAGAACATCCCTCACTTTCTATTTGTATTATCTGTAGCTTTGGAAACATCTTCACAGAGTATAAACTATGAACAATAATTAAATAAAGCATGTTTTCTCGGTTTATTATACTTTCAGTATTCACTACTGGCCAGTGTGCAGCTCCATATTACAATAGATCCTTAGTTTTATTACAACAAAAAGAATATATGTGTATTTATAAATACATAGATATTTGAAGGATAGTTTCATTTGGTATGTAATTTTATGTAATCTTTGAAATGATCTCCTTATAGCCTTCTATCTATGTCTGGGAATAGCTGTAGAGTTTTCCCCGAAGTGCTTTAAACAAAGGAAAGGCCCTTTTTTGAGTGTGGATGGCACAACATCTTCATATTACTGTCATATACCTTTATACCCTGGTAGACTATACCTTTACAACCAAATAAACTTTCCCTTGGTTATGTTGGTTTTTATTGGGATTTACTCACAGCAATCGGAAAAGCAACTTCTTGCCTACTAAACTTAAGAACACAGTCCTTTTCTCTTTAGTACACTGAGTTAGGTTCAATATTTTGAATCCACACAGATTGTGAATTCTTTTAAAAATTAAATGTTTTAATTTTTATATATCTATACAATGAAGCACATTTTAGTGATTTGTAGGTGTTCTTCCTTGTTCCAAAATTTTTAGTATATGAAGTTCAACTTTAAAAGTTCTACCACTAGGAAAATTTGACTCCAGAACGGATCATATTCAAAGATCAAATTGATATCTACAATAATATCTTCTGTTTTATTTTTTCCTATGTTGCACCGTGCCCCATTTTTATATTTTTTATTTTATTTACAAGAATTAAAAATTAAGTCTGGAATTTCATATTGTCTTGTATAATATACTATGGAGAAAGGCTACTCAGATACATTTCTCTTCTTCAGGCAATAAAAAATCTATGCTTTCCTTTACAGAATTAATATAATGAATACAAATGCATATGAGAGAAAAGAAAAGATGAAAAAAAGTCCATTTGCTGAGAAATATGTTTAGGTGTTGCTGTTGTAAGATGGGCCACAAATTGTCCCTGAGAAGGAAAGCTTTTGTAAGCTTTGAATTTCTGGTGGGTTCACATAAGATAAACTGAAACAATAATGGAATAATAGTTTACTATATTTTTTAAAATGAACTGTGGCAGTTTGTATAGAGTGGCACTCATAGGCTTATATATTTGAAGGTTTTGTCATTAGGAAATGATGCTACTTGACTGATATTTGGAGGTGTGGCCTTGTTAGAGTATGTGTGGCATTGTAGGAAGTGTGTTACTGTGGGTTGGCTTTGAGATTTCAAGGGCCCAAGCCAGGGTCAGTGGTTCTCTTATCTTGTTGCCTGCAGATTGGGATGTAGAATTCTCAGCTACTACCCAGCTCCTAGTCTGCTTGTGTGACTCCATGCTTGCTGCCAGATGATCCAGCCCCAGTTAAAGGCTTTCATTTTCTATGAGCTGCTGTAGTCATTGTGCATTTTCACAGCAACAGAAAATTGTCTGCGATATCAACCTGTTCTTCAAACTTGATAAAATATATTTCTATACTTTAATTAAACATAGATCCAGTAAACTCTTTGGTCTTCCAAGTCTTAATTTAAAGCTATGAAAATTTAGAAGGACTCCTGAAACCCTGAAACCTAACTTTATGAGTTATTGTATGGGTACAAACCTAGACTTACAGGTCATATGGTAAGGAGAATAGAGTTTGATTCTCCCACAAATGCTAGGCAAGAGATAACTCTTCAGTTTTGCACTTGAGATTCTAAAATAATGTGAGTTCACATGTTGAGGTCTTCATCTGGATAAACCAGATTGTTATTAAAATGGAGACAGATAATGGTAGACTCTACTCTGATACTGACAATTGATTTTAGTCTTCTATTCTTAACTTTTCTGAGTTCTGCCCTAATAATTTTGGCAATATGCATGGAAAATTTCATCACTAATTGCTTTGGCAGTATAAGCAGAAAACTCATTCCAACTTTCCACAATAACTTAGCTGTAATAGATGAAGAAACTGCAATAACTAAAAACATTTTGGAAAAAGAAAAGACAGTATTAGAAATATGATTTAACAGGTTATGGTGTGTTATATATCTATATGTATATATGTTATACATACAATAAAATAATTTTTACATGTGGACTGGAATTTGAAAAAGGAAGATAACTAAAGAGATAATTGCCACATTTAAGAATACTATACTTATAGTGTTACAAAGGATAAATGGATAACTCAAACAGGAGGATTTATTGGGGAGAAGGAAGGCCTTGATAAAGGAAAGAATATAAGGAGAGACAATATAAGTTAAAGGATTTTTGAAAAGACATATGAAAACCTATTTCTGTAGAGACTTTGTAAAATATACATATATGACAGAAATTTAAATGGAATTGCCATATAATGGAAAATAATGTGTTAAATAAGTATCTCATGCTATGAAGTTAAACCCTCAGTGTCAAAATGGATTACATCTTAATGAGTTGTTTACCAAAGTGGTCTAACAGTCCCAACACAGTAATAATAGGATATTGAAAATGCTTTTTGTACCCTTTTTTAAAATATATTTTATTAATTTATTCATATTACATCTCAATTGTTAGCCCATCCTTTGTATCCTCCCATTCCTCCCTCCCTCTCATTTTCCCCTTACTTCCTTCCCCTATGACTGTGACTGAGGGGGATTTCCTCCCCTGTATATGCTCATAGGGTATCAAGTCTTTTCTCGGTAGCCTGCTATCCTTCCTCTGAGTGCCACCAGGCCTCCTCATCCAGGGGACGTGGTCAAATATAGGACACCAGAGTTCCTGTGATACCCTTAACAACCTGATCCTAAGACCAGGTTACTGAGGGCATCACCTACTTATATGATAATATATTAAAAAGTGGAGCTGGTTCCAGGCTAGAAACTTCATCCCTACTGAAAGCATTCATGGTACTGTAAGGTACTAAGCAATCTACCAGAGGAGATAAATAATCATCAACATAACTTAGCTAATGTCCTAGTTAGGCTAATTTACTTTTGCTATGATAAAACATCATAACCAAAAGCAAGTTGGGGAGGAAAAGGTTTCTTAGCATATACTTCTACATCATAGTCCATTATAGAATGAAGTCAACCCGCTTTCCTATTATTTATTTATTTATTTATTTATTTATTTATTTATTTATTTATTTATTCTTTTCTCATGTATTACAATCTAATAGCAGTTTCTCCTTGCTCTTAGCCTCCTCCCTTAACTCCATCTGCTCTCCCTCTATTTCTCTTTAGAAAATGGACAAGCCTCCCAGAGATATCAATCAAACATGTCATAACAAGTTGCAGTAAGACTAGGCACCTCTTCTGTATTAAGACTGGGCAGAATGACCCATTATAAAGGAAGGAATCTCAGAAACAAGAAAAAGAGTCAGAGACAGATCTGTTCCCATTCTTATGAGTCCCATAAGAAGACCAAGCTACACCATTGCAACAAAAATATAGAAGGCTTAAGTCAGACCTGTACAGGCTTCCTGGTTTTGTAAGATTAAAAACACAAGAGAGATGTCATGCAGGCAAGGGTGTGTAACAAAGGTGCAGGTCTCCACTGCTAGTGGGAGTGAAAAGTTATACAGCCACTTTGAAAATCAATATGGCGGTTTCTCATAAAATTGGGAATCAATCTACTGAGCCATACCAATCTTGGGCAAATACTCAAAAAACTCTCCATCATACCACAAGGACACTTGCTCGTCTATGTTCATAGAAGCTATATTTTTAATATCCAGCAACTGGAAACAGCATAGTTCCAGTCTAGTCCCTAAACCAAAGATTGGATAAAATGATGTGGTATATTTATGCAATGGACTATTACTCAATGTTCTAAAAAAATGACATCATGAAATTTGTAGGCAAATGAGTGGAACTAGAAAATCATCCTGAGTGAGGGAACTCAGCCCCAGAAGGACACAGATGGTATGTACACATGTATAAGTAGATATTAACTCTAAAGTAAAAGATAAGCATACTACAATCGACAGACCCAACATAAGTGATAATGGTGGTTCAAGGGGGAGGGGGAAATGCATAACTCTCCCAGGGAAGGGAAAATAACATAGACATTATGGGTAGAATAGAGTCTGGGCAGGAGCAGAAAAGATCAGGGGAAAAGATGGAAGTTAAGTACTGAAAGAGACATCTTGTAGAGCATCTAGAAACCTAGCACAATGGAAACTCCCAGGAATCTATGAGGGTGACCATGGTTACGACTCTTACCAATCAAGAATACAAAGCCTGAACTCATTATCTCCTGTAGCCAGGCAGCATTTATAGTGGAAAGATTGAGGCAGCAATGCCACAATCCTTCATCTTACAATTCGTCCTTCCTCTGAGAAAGGCTGCAGTAACGGTGGCACAGAAATTGTGAGAGTAGCCAACCAATGACTGGTCCAGTTTGAGACCCATGCTCTGAGAGGGAGCCTACTCCTGATACCACCGGAAGGGCTAGGGCCTAGAGGCTGGATAGGCCAGATACCTAGGATAAAACAAACATGACTGGCAAAAAAAAACCAAAAGTCAATAAAATGATTCCTAATAATCTTCTGTTATACTCATAGATTAATGCTTATCCCAAATGTCATCAGAAAAGCTTCTTCACCCAGCAAATGTTGGAAACAGATGCAGACACCCATAGACCAACACTAGGCAATAGTCAACATTCAAGGGATCCTGGAGAAGAGGGAATGAAGCCAGAGGGGTCAAGGAATCCAAAAGAAAACCTATAGGATCAAAGCACCTGGGCTCTTTGGAGCCACTTTCTTATAAAAATCATGACCACCAGCCCAGTGACAACAACACTCACAATTGGCTACCCCCTCCCATTAAGCATTAAATAAGAAAATACTGCAGGCTTGCATTTGTTCCCACCTTATGAAAACATTTTCTTAATTGAAATTCCTTTCTCTCAGATGACTTTAGCTTGTGTCATGTTGATGTAAAGCTACCCAGCACAACTGAAACCTTATCCACTTGACATGCAAACAAATCATCATTCCCTCTCTTGTGCATCTCTAAGACTACACATTAATACTGACATCACAATATTAAAAACAACACAAGCTTAAAACATTCTTTAGTCTTTACAAATTCAAACATTTTAAGCCTCAATAGACCTGAGGGAGGGGAATAGGGTGAAAGTGGGAGGGAGGAACGGGAAGATATAAGTGATGGCATAACTATTGAATTGTAATTTGAATAAATTAATTAAATAATAATTGAAAAATATAAGTCTAAAGTCTCTTAAAACCTAAAATCTCCTTTAAAAATTTAGGCTTTCAAACGTGGTTTCTTATAAAATCAAAAATAAATTAAATACTTTCTCACATCAAGACAGAAGAATTATGGCACACTCATAATCTGAACAAAGTAAAACCAAACTCTAAGAATTTATCATACTGAGTAAGGTAACCCAGACCCAGAAAGATATGCATGGTATATACTCACTTACAAGTGAATATTAGCCCCAAATGGATGTCCTCTGAGAGACTCCACCCAGAATGGATCAAGATAGATACTGGGACTTGCAGGTGGGAAGCTGGGCAAATGCTGAGAGTTGTATGGAAGTGCTGGAGGATGGAAGGATTTAGAGGGGTCAAGACCTCCACAGGGAGACCATCAAGCATTGCAGATCTGAACCCAGGAAGGCCTGCACAAACGGATGCATCAACCAAGGACATGACAAGCAGAGAACCTACACACTTTGTTCAGATATAGCCAATGGACAGCTCATTGTCCCCGTGGGGTGGGGAGAGGATAATGGGGAGAGACGGACTGCCCCTGACATGAACCTTGGTGCCCCTGCATATTTGATCCCTCTCCCATGGTGGGGTGGCCTTGAGGGCACTCAGAAAAAGGGGATGCAGGCTATCCTGATGAAACCTGATAAGCTGAGGTCAGATGGTGGGGGAGGAGGGCCTCCTTGTCAGAGATCTATGGGAGGGGAAAAGGGTGGAAGAGTGAGGGAAGGTGAAATAAAGAAAAGAGGATAACCATTGGGATATAATGTGAATAAATAAATAATTAATAAATAAATAACTCAATGTCCAATGTCTGGGATTAACTTTGCAGACTCTACCTTCTGAAGCACACACAGTTTGCTTTTTGTTTTATTTATTAAATTTTATTATTCAGATTACATCCCGATTGTTATCCCCTCACTTGTATCCTCCCATTCCCCACTCCCTCCCTCTTTTACTCTATTCCCCTCCCCTAGGCCTGTGAAAGAAGGGGACCTCTTCCCCCACAATATGATCACAGCCTCTCAGGTCTCATCTGGATAGAAGGCTTGCCCTTCTTCTGAGTGCCACCAGACCTCCCCACCAAGGGTAAGTGGTCAAATAGGGGGCATCGGACTTCATGTCAGAGTCAGTCCCTGCTCTACACACAATTGTGGAGAATGTGCTGCTAATTGGCTAGATCTGAATAGGAGATCTAGGTTTACAGCACGCTCAAGACCCAGCTATTTCACTCTTTGGGATATGCCCAAAAGATGCTCTACCACACAACAAGACATTTGCTGAACAGTGTAGATAACAGCCTTATTCATAACAGTCAAAATCTGGAAACAATCTAGATGTCCCTCAAATGAAGAATGGATAAAAAAATCTGTGGTACATTTACATGATGGAAGACCACTCAGCTATTAAAAATATGGAAAGCTTGAATTTTGCAGGCAAATGGATGGAACTAGAAATGATAGTCCTTAGTGAGTTAACTCAGACCCAGAAAGATATACTTGCTATATACTCACTTATAGTTGGATACTAGCTCAACATAGGTGTCTTCTGAGAGTCTTTACTCAGTGAGGGATTGGGACAGATGCTGGGAAATGTTATTGGGACTCCAGATGAGAGAAGTATGGGAGAATTGGGAGATAGAAGGACCCAGATGGTCCAGAAACCCTACAAGGAGACCATCAAGGCTGGTGGATCTGGGCTTAGGTGGGCTGCACAAATTGCTGTACCATCCAAGGACAATGCATATAGTAAACCTATATCCCCTATTCAGATTTAGCCAATGGGTATCAGCTTGTTTTATAGGCTCTGTCTGGTTCCATCCCACTGCTGCTGCTGATGTTCTTGGTGATCACACCATAGTACTGGCAATGAGAAAGGGGACTACAATCTGGGATGTAAAGTGAACCAATTAAAACCAAACCAAACCAAACAACCCTGTCTCAATTCCCAGCTTCCACATCAGGTGACCCACAACTGCCTCTAACATCAATTTCAAGGGATCCAATGTCTTCTGCATACATAGGGTGCACATAAAGTTACAAGGTACATTTGAATAAAATATGTTTGATTTAAGTAAATAAACATTTAAAAATAAATCAGGTAATGTAATATATTCAAAGTGTAAAATGAATCCCTTAAATTGTTGTTAATAACCAGCTATAATATGATTTAATGTTTAACTGATGAAGCTAAGCATATATGTTCCAAGAAAAAAACAAAAGCTTGATAGAGTTTTTGGTAATAAGATTAAAATGTGTGCCATCAGCTTTGCCTCATCTCCTTGTGCAGAGTTGAACATAATGAAGGATATTTACACAGATAGAAAATACATATAAAATAAGATCATTCAGATGTAACGTGTTTGTGTATTTAAGAGTTTTAGTTAACTATCTTCTTTCAAAAGTGGTATCCAATTGTGAACACTGATATAGCTAAGGCTTCTAGTTCTTAATAAACAGTTCAATCTGTGATAATATTATGCAACTGATTTGCATAAGTTTATCATTTTCTGTTGAGAGGGCTCAGCCTCATTTTCTAATGTTTGAACAAGTTTATATTATAATGAGTAAACATTAAAAAATTTAATCTACTGGCAATAGATTTCCCAAAGAAACACATTTCAGCTCTAATCACAGGATATTATAGATATCCTGCCATTTCTATTGTCTGAATTTGAGTCTAATTTTGTAAAGCTTATTACTGAAATGTGGATGGTTTACTAATTTGCACTATCAAGAGTTTTCTTAATTGGAGAGATATCTTATCTCACAGTCAGGGTATATAATTTTCAGTAATAAACTAATCAAAGAAGGGTAACATTTTAATTACTACAAATAAACTTTTAGTCTTCCTAAAACATGAGAATTATTATGGTATTATTCTAATAACTATCAGATAGGAATAACTTAAAGAGTCATTTGGATAATTTGCTAAGTAATAAAGCTGAGTAAAAGTAAATCAAAAATTTTAGAATAATTTCAATGACCAAACTTGAATTTGTCAAGATAAAGAACAGAGTGAAACCATCTACTCCATTTCCCTCTCTCCCTACCTTCCCTTTTTTCTCCCTCCTTAACCCTCTCATGTTTCTTCTCTCCTTCCTTCTTTTGCTTATCCATTCTCTGCATATAAACATATATTTGTACATTCTAGATTCTTCAAATAATAAAATGACTGATTCCATATAAGTTAGCTTGCCTTGGTTCCCTTGACATGAACGTAAGCAGCCCGACCTTCACACTGCACATCACGTAAATGGGGTTGTGCAGCAAACTAAACCCTCACCTTATAAATATTCTATATTTTTTCTTGACTACTCATTTGTTAATGAACATCTAGACTGATTTCGTATCTTGTTTTTGGTAAATGTGATTTCATAATAAAGGTTAGAAATTACTTTTCTTCAACGATGCTTTGTTTGCTTCATTGGCTTTAATATTGTCTTTCACTAATTTGTGCCCTATAACTCCCCCTCTAAGTGCTAGTTACTACTTTAAGTCTTAACTAAATAGGAAAAATATAAATTGTATCATCTGAGAAAGTTTTGAAAGTGTATAGCCATGATTTCTAGACATAGTAATCGGGAATACTGTAACTCATTTCAAAAATTCCAAGTATGATAAGATCTACAATGTTAACTCATGACAAAAACAAAAACGCCATGAGAATTTCGTTGTTAAAAACTAGAGATGGCATCTCACTAGCCTTCGTTCATTACTCGTAGATTTTGACTGTTTGCATACTCCTTGCTGTCATGTGCGTTTGTGTTGTTTATGGTAGGAATCTGATATAGGGGCATCATGTGGTTAAGGGTAGCTTTAGGTACATGAAAAATTCTGATTCACAAAAAAAGAAAAAAGAAAAAGAAAAAAATATGAGAAGGAATAACAGCAACAAGGAGAATTTTAAAAGTATATATTTTTGTTCAGTCATAGGGGAGGGGAATAAGGGGAAAATGGGAGGGAGGACAGAATGGGAGGATACAAGGGATGGGATAACCATAGAGATGTAACAAGAATAAATTAATTAAAAAATAATAATAATGTCCTTGAACTGACGTTAGATATCTTTCTTTCTTTCTTTTTTTCTTTCTTTCTTTCTTTATTTATTAAATTAATGTATTCATATTACATCTCAATTGTTAGCCCATCCCTTGTATCCTCCCTTTCTTTCCTCCCTCCCGCTTCCCCCCCTACTCCCCTCCCCTATGACTGTGACTGAGGGGGACCTCCTCCCCCTGTATATGCTCCTAGGGTATCGAGTCTCTTCTTTGTGACCTATTATCCTTCCTCTGAGTGCCACCAGGCCTCCTCATCCAAGGGACATGGTCAAATATGGGGCACCAGAGTTTGTGTGAAAGTCAGATCTCCTTCTCCACTTAATGGTGGAGAATGTCCTGTCCGTCGGCTAGACTAGGTAGGGGTTCGAAGTTTACTGCCTATATTTTCCTTGGCTGGTGCCATAGTTTGAGGAAGACCCCAGGGCCCAGACCCGCCTATAGTTTTCCAGTACCCTCTGGATCCTTTCATAAGCTTCAAGTTCTTGAGGTTAAAATACACTGATAAACTACACAATAAGGGAGAGTTCTATATAATTCTGTTTCAACTTTTAAATTTATCAACTCAAAATGAGGCCTAAGTAAATATTATCAATTACTTATATCACAGGGATGATTAACTCTCCCGATTAAAAATGACAGTGAAGTACAGGGGAAACAATGCAAAAAAGACACTTGAGACCATAATGCAGTGAGAGTCTCCTGTGTGTTACTAACACCAGCTGGTTGCACATGTTCCTCCAATCACTGTCCTCAAACACAAAGAAAATCTTAAGTAATAAGCATCCTTTGACTTTACTAAACATTGTTTGTTTCATAAATTTGTTCATCAGAAGAGGGCAGTAGAATCTCATGATCTCATAAGGCTGTAAGGCTGTGTATTTTTCCAGTAATAGTGCCAAACTGTTTAGAATATTTATAAAAATCTATTTTTATTTTATGTAAGCTGCTAATCTGTTGGATGTTGCCTGTTAGGAATGCTGTAGTGTTATCACACTGATCTGTAAAGGCAGTAGGGAAAGAAACACATTATAACTTGACAACTCCCCATCAGAATACACAGTTTAATTGATCCTTAATTTAGTGGAAGTGCTTGCCTCACACTTACAACTTGATATTTTTTCAAAAGAAATACTTGAAAAATTACTACAATGAATTTTACAAGAGATTCTTTCAAAGACAAGTTCAGTTGGAACATATGTAAACATGTTTCCACCCAAAATTTTACCCTGAAACTACTAAAAGTTTTGTAGAATTACTAAGAATATAATACATACTTGATTTCTTGAATTAAAGTAATATTAAAACAATCCATCTCTGGAAAATACAAATTTAATGTCTAAGCTATTTGAAGGAATTATTATGTACAATAAAAATTATATTATCAAATTATTAAAGAAATAATATACACATTTCTATTTTGTAATACATGTATATATAATGAAGAAATCATTACAAATCTTATATGAGGTATCAGAGGATATGGATTAGTGGTTAAAAGTGCTTGCTGTTCAAGCATTAGGTCCTGAGTTTGACGGGACCGTTGCCAAGGACCCCAGACTCCGCAAAGACCCCAGTTTGCTTGAATAGACGAACTCCAAGACAGGCTTCTGGTGTTCACTCAGCAATTCCTGAAAATCCCACAACTCATGGATAGCTCATGGGAAGCCAATCAGCTTACAGGTCAAAATGAACAGATACTACGTTTTTGTTAATACATGGCCTTGGTAAAACAAAACAAAACAAAAAACAAAAACAACAACAACAACAAAAAAAAAAAACCAGCTGATCCTACCCAATAAAATTAAAGGCCAACTTCTGAGTAAGAGCCAAAACCTTAATGACTCAAAAGTCCCAAGCATCAGTAACTAAACAAAGAGCCAATCCTGAATCCCCTCTTATACTCTGACTCAATTCTGACCAATCAATTAAAGCTTGCGACAAATCCCTCCAACTCTCTATAAACTGAGCTTGTGTGCTCATTTCAAGGTCACCATCTGGAGGAGAGAGGCAATATTTGCTTTTGCATACTGCTTTAGAGTTCTTCTCCAGAAAATCACCTGGACTTTAACAAGTTCAAATCCTCATCACACACGTCAAAAAATAAATACGGCTTTAAGGGAAGGTGCAGTTCTAATATTGAGTGCCATAAAAGTGAGATCCTGAAAACTTCCTGCTCAGCCAACTTACGGGGAAGAAATTAATTTTGGTTCCATATGACACTCTGTCTCAAGGCAGTACATCAGACAGTAATGGAGGATAATACTCACTTTCCTTCCGTGGGTTTTACATGAATGTCCCTGGGTGTGCACGCCATCAAACTTGGAAACATCACACATAAGCAACTTAACAAAACAGCTGGAAGCCCTAGAAAAAAAAGAAGCAGAAACACCAAAAAGGAGTAGACATCTGGAAATAATCAAACTCAGGGCTGAAATTAACAAATTAGAAACTAAGAAAACAGTCCAAAGAATCAACAAAACCAAGAGCTGGTTCTTTGAGAAAATCAACAAGACAGACAGACCGTTAACCAAACTAACTAAAAGGCAGAGAGATAGTATTGAAATCAACAAAATCAGAAATGAAAAGGGAGACATAACAACAGACACTGAAGAAATACAAAGAATCATAAGATCCTACTTTGAAGGCATATATGCCACAAAATTTGAAAATCTAAGGGAAATGGACGATTTTCTTGATCAATTTCACTTGCCAAAGTTGAGTGAAGTACACAATAATATCTTACACACACACACACACACACACACACGCGCGCGCGCGCGCGCGCGCGCGCGCTCGCGAACCTCAGAACTGGCTCTTTGAATCGCTTAGCAATACTTAATTGAAGATGTCTAACCTTGGGAAGCAAGACATTTCTTCTATTAGCTGCTTCTATTGCTGAAAACTGTTTCAGCCAAACCAGTAACCGCACCTTCACAAGACAAGCTAAAGTAGTCTTTACAAAAGGCTTAAGTAAATACATGCAAAACACAGGAAGAATAGCCCTCCACATAGTACGCAAATTTGCGGGGCTAGCCATTTATTTGGTTTCCCTGACAGTAACGAGCTCATGCCACCATGGCAAACTTTGCTGGCTGTTTAAGATTGCTGGCAGATTAAACCATTAAATATTTGATGGTGTCAGAAATTCTTCCTTCTTGCAAACTAGACCAAAGGGAAAGTATCTCGGACACAGCACACATCCTTAGCTCCAGGGATTCAAGCTGTCTTCTTATATTGTCAATCTGGAGCTCAGTCCACTTAACTTGTTGGTTCTTTGATCCACTACTATCCATGTAATTAATTCTTCCTATTAAATTCTGTTTTAGAAATATATAGTGTGTTTTGGGGTACAAAGCTATTACTTGATAGGAAATATAATTAAAATACATCAAATCTTTATTTTGAAAATATAAAGGAATTTTCTAAATTTTATTGTCTTATTGAATTGATATTTATTTGATATTTATAAAAAAATATCCAGTTTAGTTTATACTGAAAGGAGAAGTGAATTGGAGAAGGGAAAGTAGCATTACAAAGGAAATGATCAGCTACTGGAATTTAGACTTGTATAGTGAGCTCACAATAAATGCACTAAATTTACAAGGCTACATGATATATACTTTCAGCTGTTCAGAATATTATTTTTGAAGGGAATAAGTCATTTTCTTTATATTCCTTGAACTTCAGATGCATGTATGCATAGTTCAGGGATCAGCATATCTTGAGATTTGAATTGACTTTGTTCAATTATTTTCTCAAGATAAAATCAAAATGCATGTGGCTGAGAGTTTAAATATTATAAATTATGTTCTCAAAAACAAAAAGAAAGAAAGAAAGAAAGAAAGAAAGAAAGAAAGAAAGAAAGAAA
>OU015751.1:105100255-105131515 GCA_907169655.1 Acomys percivali
AAAGAAAGAAAGAAAGAAAGAAAGAAAGAAAGAAAGAAAGAAAGAAAGAAAGAAAAATGTCCTGCCAGAAAATCCATTAAGTAGGATTTACAACTATGGAAAATGTTAAAACTAAGAGATGGTTTTATTATATAATTGGAATTATTAGGTAAAATTAGGAGATGATGCTTGTGTCTCAAAGACTGTTTCAGTATTTAAAACACCAATAGACTTTTACTTTACAAGCCAGGATATTTAGAACTCAGCAAGTAATTTGCAGAAAGGCAACATGTACAGTGGCATCAAAACTTTGAATAAAAGGTTGATATCCAATGACAAGTTGCTAATTTCCCTAATAAGAACTTCAGAGTAAGTAGCAAACTCTAGAAAAAAAAAAAAGGACAGCCTGTTTCTCTTGCAACTGTGAAAAGCTGAGGATGACAAACATAAATGAATGAGCAAAATAAGATGAAGGTGCACAGAACTTCTGCTCCTAGAAGATGGAGAGACATGCTTTCCCCAGAGTACACAAAGAAACTTCATGTTAAGAAGCTTGTCTAAGCTTTCAGAAGAATGAAACATTTATGTCTTTAAAAAGCCAAACTAAATGGTAAGGAAACTCTGAGAAAATTTTAAGATATAGAATAACTTTTAAATTTCTTTATTTCTGTCAGTTTTTGTGCACACATGTTGTGATGATTTCATCCTAATCCTCTGTAGTGCCATGTTTCCTTCCTACTCCTGCTGACGTCCTTTTACTCCCAACCTCCAGCCTCTGACATTTCTACCTTTATTTCATGTAATCATCTGTGAGATGATTATTGTCACAGCCATATCACAGGCACTCACTGCAGCATTTCAGACAAAACTCTCCTCTTCCCACTTTTATTCCCCTTTCTGTGGAGTTTTCTGGGACAGGGACAAGGGCTATAGTTGTGACGAATTCTCATAACTACTCTTTATTCAACTCATGACCCTAAGAAATACTGGAGTGATTCAAACAACTTGTAGAATATGACTGATCAAAATGCTAATCATATGTTCCCAGCTTTATGCTTTTTAAAACTTCATATATGGGAGTTAGATTTGGCCATAACAAATTGAATATTGTTTACTCATTTTATGTGTACTATACCTGATATTTGTCTTGGCCTAAACAGCTCTTACTATATTTTTAAAAGTGTATATAATCTATAATGTGAAAAAAAACACCACAACCTTTTCAAGAGATAAGACTGCAATCTTTTCAGAATTAATAAATTATTTAATATGAAATTATTTAACTGCTATTTTAAGTGCGCATACTATTTCAATCCCCATAGACATAGAAAATGTACAAAAAATTTAAGTAAATCATTATTTGACATATATATTACTAGGGTGTCTGGAGTGAAAAGAAGCACTGTGTATTTACAGCCATTACTCTTTCTTAGTCTCACTCACTCCAAAAAACCATATATATATATATATATATATATATATATATACATATATATATATACATATATATGTATATATATATATATTTTAATGATACGATATTTTGAAAATATTTTTGGATCAACATCTGAACCCTTTATCATCAAGTATTTTTAATGAGGAAATTCTTCTCTTCATAGGTCTTATCTTAGCAAAGCCACGGGGATCTATTAAACAACAAAAATGATGGATCACATCTTAGATGAGAATGTGCAAAGGAGAGCTGAGGGACCATGTGGGACAGGTTACATACTGCGGTAGCCGAATGCAGATTGAGGCCTCTGAATTCCTGCTCTTCAACAGGGCACAGCTGTCACAGGGAGCTTATTTACTTCACATTCTTGCATTCATGCCATGGTGTTGCTTTTTCTCAGCATAGATAGATAGATAGATAGATAGATAGATAGATAGATAGATAGATAAATAGATAGATAGATAGATTTCTTTTTCTATCTTTTTGTGGAATGAATACTGCTTTAAAAACAATTTGGTGTTTTAGAAAATATATATGCAATTAGTATGTTTCATCAATTAAACTTGGATACACATAAAATTCTGTGTTCAGAAGTTTTTTTTTATGTCATCTCATGTCGTTAACCAAACTTAGCAGACATTCTCTTGAGAGGTAAATGCATTTTGCTTTCTTATAGCATCCTCAAATCGTTATCATGGGCTTGTTTATTTAATTCTCCCATTGAGCACGCTCTAGGTCCTCAAGGTAAAAGGCATCAGCATGGCCAGGTTACTTTGAACCCAAGTTAGTAATAATATAAATAATCATTATACATGCATAACTAACTGTAATTTTCTTTGCTTATGCAAAACCTTTTATTTTGTGCACTTCAAAAACCTTGTTCTGACAGTGAGAGAGAAGCACCCCCCATCAGAGGTCTAGGGGAGGGGGAAAAAGACCAGAGAGAGAGGGAGGGTGGGAATGGAAAGATAAGAGCAAGAGGATAACAATCAGGATGTAATATGAAAAAATTAAGAAACAAAACCTGGTGCAGCCAGGCACAATGGCACATCCCTGTAATCCCATCGCTCAGGGGGGCAGAGGCAGGCAGATCCCTGTGAGTTCATGGCCAGCCTGGTATACAAAGTGAGTTTGGGACAGCCAAGACTACACAGAGAACCTGTCTCAAAACAACAACAACAACAACAAAAACAAAACAAAACAAAACAGATAAAGAAGCAACCCCCTCAAAACAAAACAAAACAAAATGCCCCTATGCCTTTTCTTTTGTAACTGTGGTAGGTGGTGGGATAGAGTTCTGTGGTTTGAAATAAGTTTACTTTTGGCTGGAGCATTTGGCTTGTAGTTGTACGATTTTAGACACCTTGCAAGGCCTGTGCCTCTTCTTTTTCTCTCTTTTCTATCCAGAAGCTGTCTATGTGTAGAACACCAAGCAGGGGAGCTTGCTATGCATGTGTTTTTGTTTTCTCATCTTTTCCTTCTCTTGAATATGTCCTTCACGGTGCATCAGTGGTCTGCCCGTTTGCTGCATCTTAATGCTTTTATTATCTAGGAAATTATTTGCACAAATGTTTGTGGAAAGAATAAATTAATCAATGGTTATTAATTGGGAATCATTCATCCTGCAGGAATACATGGGTCTGTGAAGTAAAAATACCCAAAGGAAGCCTCTGATATCTAGAAGTATATTGTGTTACACTTGAGAAGATCAGACAAAGCAAATGATTTTTGCCTGGAAGTAAATTCCATGCATGGGTAGACAAGATGTCAGGCGGCAAAGCTAATCTGTAGACATTCCCCAGAGGAGGACTTTAGCAGTTTCTTGTCCCACATTCTTAAAAGACCAAATGTACTTGCTGAGCTCTGATTTGTAGTCACTTCGGCTCTCTGCAGAAAGATTAGTTCTCTTCAGTGCTTCGTGTGTCCTCTGAGCCCGTGTGTGTATCTGTTTGTTATTGTAGTCAAAACCTACCAACTTCTCAGTTTTGTCCATCGCTTTCCTCATATTTTTCTAGTTTATTTATTTTTCTCTATAGTCCTTAAAAGTGGATGAAACTGATCAATATGCTGTGTATGCAGTTTAACCTTGAAGCCCTCAGCTTGCTTGCTCATACATGTTGTAGTTTCAGTCATTCAAAGTAGCCTAAGGTAGAAAATTATACACACAAGCATAAAGCATTACTTCTTTAGTATGCTAATACAGAATAAGAAAGAATAAAAGGTCTTGCCATATCATTAAGAGATTTTTCTATTAATATGTGCTTTTCCTGACATTAGTTCGCTAGAGTATTTCAATACTAGAGGGTATGTATAACTCCATGGCTCCACTCAAAAGCAGATCATGCAGAAATTAATATTTCTAATTTATAGGCATCACAGAACTTTATAAAAGGGAATACTACAAAGCTGAGAAATGGAGGGCTGGATGTTGTAACCTAGATCCCAGGAGATTTACATTAGTATGGAATAACAAGCTCTGTATGAGAGTGATGCAAAGCACATATTTTACAAATACCAACCTGGTTTCAAAATACCTGAGATAATTTTAAATTCTGTTCAATTAGAAGTAAAAATGTGTAGAAAAAGAAAACTTATTTATTCTCAAGTTTTAAGTTCATCACATGTACTGTTTAGTGAAATAGAAAAACAAGGTGTGGTCTTCATTTCCTCCAGACACTTCTCAGAGGATAACATAAAGCAAATCATTATTCAAGTTATAAAAACTTCAGGCCTACTGATCTGACTCTTCCAAAGTTGAGATCTCTAAAAGACACATTTCTCTCTAAATAACACCCTGATTTTTATCTGAGGATATTCTAACAAGGAAGTTGAAAGGCAATAGTGTTGTCTAGTGATGTGTCTTGTTCTCTAGTGTTTAATATTTTTCTTACTCGGTGGTTGCAGTTTTCAATCTGCAGGAGGCAAGGGTCATCCCAGGACTGGACCTGGGCTACTCTTTCAGCTTTCTTATCTTTACCAAGGAGAAACATTGAAATTGATGCTAGTTAGAATCAAGAGAGACTGTTTTGTAGCAATTTTAATTTTTAATCATGGTAATTGCTACACTCTCCTAATTATAAATACTAGGGTCTGTTGTACATGCAGAAGCAAGGAGGACACTAGCTTTGGAACACTGTGTCATTTTGAAGTGCTACATACTTTAGAGGAGGAGAACCTGTAACTCAAATGCCACTACCTCAGGTACTAGCTTGAGCACTAAACACCACTGAACATTCAGTACTTCACTAGAGTTGTCACCGCTCAGTGTATAAGAAGTTGTTTTTCAACATCTGAGAGATTTCTCCAGAGATAGATAGAATAATACTATATGAGAAAGAATCCAACCCTTCCATTGTATCTCTTGATAGTAGGCATAAGAATGATACTGAAGAAAAGGGTCTTTTTATGTGCTGCTATTCTGTCAGCATTGAGAGAATGTCTGTGTGAAATAATAATTTTATTCATATTACTATATTGACTAATCATTTTGCTGATTATTATCCACAGCTCTTGTAATGGATGTCTTTACTAAAATAGAAGTCCTGGCATTTCATATTCAGACCTTTACATAATGGTTCATAATTTTCATGTATAAATTTATGTTGATTGGTTATTGATCAGTCAACAGCATTTTCATTATTAAAGGGTATTTGTGGCACATCAGAGATTTAGAAAATAGAAAAAAATAGAAAACTCAAGCAGAAAGTTTGATATCTAAGGCTAGATTCAGACACATTTTAGTAAGTATTTAAAATTTTGTCAAAATTAGGGTTGGCCTAATATAGAGAAAACATCACATACATCACATATATGATGCTTTTCTATTGATTAAATGTGCCTAATATCAGCCATTCCAAAAGTTTTATATGCTTATCAGATAATAAAAAACAAAAAATAAAAATTATTTCCTTTAAGTCTAGACCAGCTAACATGTAGAAAGAATTATTTAATGTAAATTATAATTTGCTAATTTCTTACATCCAATTCCATTCCAATTCAGCTTCTGTTTACAATGCAACACTAAAACTAAAACTAATTAAGACTTTATGACTGCCTTATAGCTTCTAAAATCCAGTTATAATTTTGTATAACACCCAACACTTGAACAATCTTCTGTAATTCTTCTTGTGCACTGGATTTCATTCTACAATGGTGCATGTGCATCTTATATATGCACTTAACCCTTAACAAGAAGTGTTACAGTTATTAGAGAGGGAACTTAAGTTAGGTAATAATTATTACACAAAATCATGACTATGGGCTCACCTAATGGGATCATGGGCTTTATAAGAAAAAGATACCAAATTTCCAACTATGTCAGCACCATGGTATGACACATGAAGCAGAGCACTTTGAGATGTCAGGAAGAGAGTTTTCACTAGTGCCTGCGGTGCTGACAATCTGTCCACAAATTTCTGGGGATTCAGAATGCTTAGAAAATTGATTTATAACATTCAAGTCACATAACTTATGATATTTGTTATGGAATCTCATGACTAATATGCACCTTGAGAGACAATGTCTGAATTATAGTTAAGAAAGCAATATATAATACCAAAACTTGCCTTCTTAAGGATAGCCTCTTTATTTTTTTCTTTTTTTTAAATTTTTTTATTAATTTATTTTTTGTTGTTGTTGATAATTTCTTTATTTTTTTATTAATTTATTCTTGTTACATTTCAATGGTTATCCCATCCCTTGTATCCTCCCATTCTTCCCTCCCTCCCATTTTTCCCTTATTCCCCTCCCCTATGACTGTTCCTGAGAGGGATTACCTTCCCCTGTATCTGCTCTTAGGGTATCAAGTCTCTTCTCAGTGACCTGCTGTCCTTCCTCTGAGTGCCACTAGGTCTCCCGCTCCAGGGGACATAGTCAAATGTGAGGCACCAGAGTACATGAGAAAGTCATATCCCACTCTCCACTCAAGTGTAGAGACTGTCCTGTCCATTGGTTAGATCTGGGTAGGGGTTTAAATGGATAGGCTCTTTAGATGGTCTTGGCCACCCTTGATTCTCCCAGTTTGCTTGTAGTGCTTGGTATAAATACAAAATATATTGATAGTAAGACAACCTTAGGAAGTAGGACATGTTCAGAATGACTTGACTTGATTCCTCATTCCTCTAAAAACAGTGTGCCATAACTCTCAGTCTCAGCAAGCTTGATGGTTTGTTGGGTGTATAAACAGAAGAAAAGACTTTAGGGTCTTCCTTCATGGTTATAAGTGATGCATATGTAGATAAAACTCTGATATGTATCTGACATGGTCAGTAAGATAATATCCTAGGTTTCTGATCTTTCTAATATTTGTGAGTGGAAAACTTGCCTTTCTTGACGTGTGTGATGATTCCTTCTCTATGCACTCATATAAGTGGCATTCTTAGCACATGCCATACCAAGAACATTCTCTGGGCTGTGTTCTTGTCAGTATTGTGATTTCAGCAAGAAGCCTTGAAGGAAGGCATATTTTTTTCCAGGAAATAAAATATTGATGTAATGGAGGTACATTGGTACCCTTGGTGTCAGCTGAAATGGAAAAAATGTCTGTCTGGCATCCTTCTAAGCTTGATGACATTAATACTGTGCACTCAGTGCCATAGGGCACATATAAATAGCTTTTTGATCCATTAGTGTTTTGTCTTACAATACTTATAAGAGATTCACTTCCCATATAGTTTTAATTATAACCTGTATATTCTATTTCTCAATGATCAAATTACCCAGGATGTAATTCTCTTGGTGATATTCAGGCAACTGTTGAAATGTTTGTAAGGTCTATCACCTATTCTCAATACGTAGCCCGGTTTTTATCCCACAAAAGTAACATAAAATCTAGAAATTCTATAGAACAACTACAAAAAGTAATAAGAGAAGTTGAAAATATAATGGATGCCTTAGTAAGGCTGTTGTTGCTATAATAAGATGCCATAAATAAATACAACTTGGAAAAAAGTATTTATTTCAGCTTACAACTCCACATCACAGTCCTTCATTAAGAGTGTTCAATATGGGACCTAAGTCAGGATAGAAACCTGGAGGCAGTATCTGAAGACAAAGCTAAGCAGGAGGGCCCTGTTATTCATGTCTTGCTCATCCTGCTTTCCATTCATAGCATCCAGGACCATCAGGCCTGGCATGGTACTACACACACTCATGGCAATCATAAGTCATGAATACATGTATAAACTTATATATTATATATAATATGCTGTTATATCTACTACACACACACACACACACATATATATATACATATGTGTGTGTATATATATATATATATATATATATATAGTGCAACTCTAGGGACTTTCAGTGTACTTTATAATGTATAAATAATCTCTGTAATATGAAATTGTTAAATACCAAGATCATTCCTTCTTCATATCTACTAGACATTTTTACTTGGCCCCATACATTTTATTAGGTATTTTCAACTATTTCCATTTTATATTTACTATTTTCCTACATACATTAATTTGCCATATAATTTACATATTGTAATGCTATTTTCTGTTCTTAATATTGTATCATGGATTTGTATTCTGTGTATTTATAAATTTCCCTCTACATTTTTTCCTTATTTTTTAGTCATCTAGATTGTTCTGGTCTGTTCCCTTTATTTACTCTCTCTACAATAATGAAATATCTTGTGACACCACATGCTGGAGAGGATGTGGAGAGAGAGGAACACTCCTTCATTGCTGGTGGGAATGTAAAGTAGTACAACCACTTTGGAAATCTATCTGGTGCTATCTCAGAAAACTGGGTATAGGGCTTCCTCAAGACCCAGCTATTCCACTCCTTGGAATATACCCAGAGAGTGTTCTACCACATAACAAGGACCTATGCTCAACCATGTTGATACGAGCCTTAATCATAATAGCCAGAACCTGGAAACAGCGCAAATGTCCCTCCACTGAAGAATGGATAAAGAAACTATGGTATATTTACACTATGGAATACTACTCAGATATTAAAAACAAGGAAATCTCAAAATTTGTTGGCAAAAGGTAGAACTAGAAATGATCATACCGAGTGAGTTAACCCAGAAGCAGAACGACTCACATGGTATATACTCACTTATAATTGGACACTAGCCCAAAAGGCATGTCCCATGAAAGTCTTCACTTACAAGGAGATTGGGATGGATGTGAGGACATCCTCTTGGGACTTTTGGTAAGAGAACTATAGGAGATGGGAAAATAGAAGGATCTAGAGGGTCTTAGAAACCTACAAGAAGAACATCTTGATGGGTGGATCAGGGCACAGGGGGGTCTGCTCAAACTATCACACTGACCAAGACAATACATGTAGTAAACATCTAACCCCTACTCTGATCTACCCAATGGACAGGACACCACTGGAGAGTGGGGAATGATTCTGACATGAACTCTGGTGCCCCATATTTGACCACCTCCTCTTAGTGGGGAGGCCTGGTGGAACTCAAAAAAAGAATATGGAGACGACCAAAATGAGAGTTGATAGCCTATGACCATATCATGGGGGAGGAGGTCCCCCTCCATCTTAGACCTAAAGGAGGGGAATAGGGTGAAAGTGGAAGGGAGGAAGGAATGGGAGGATACAAGTGATAGGATAATAGTTGAGTTGTAATCTGAATAAATTAATTAAATAAAAAGAAATGTCTTGGAGCAATTATTTTTAAAGGAGAATTAATTATACTTTTATATATGTTTTGATTTTCACCAGTTTTTATTGAAAATAGTTTTTATAACATTTTTCCTGATTATGGTTTCCCATCCCTCTACTCATCCCAGTATATTTCCATGCCCCCTCCATCTGGATTAACCATCTGTTTCTCATTAGAAACAAACAGGCTTCTAAGTGGTAATATATTTAATACAAAATAAAAAACCCAAAATTTAACACATTATAATAGGACAAAATAAATAAAATGAAAGAAAAGAAACTAAGACTAGGCAGACACAGACACACAGACACACACACACACACATACACACACACACATTTATATGTTAGTTTTTTGTAAATTTAAGAAATAAAGTCATTATTAAAGTGCATGTGCTATCATTGTAGTAATTACAACACCTGATGTGTTCCAGATTTCAAATAGTTTTTAGTTCGGAAATCTTCCTTTATCTGCTCTAGTCTGAAGACCTAAGGTTGTATTTACATGTCCTCTGAAATGTTATCTGACATTTGTGAGTGCACCAGTGTGCTACACACTCATTTCTCAGTGTCATCGCTGAATCAAGCAGATGTTTAATTACCAGGAAAATATGTAATGTCTTTTTTTTATGTGAAGAACTAGTCTCTGATTTGATATAGTAAAATGAGGTTTAATATCAATAAACATGAATATGGCAAAATGGTTATTCCAACTGCATTATATTGATGAAAAATGAAATAGACTACATATTTTTATTCAACTTTTAATTTGATAAACTTGAGATTACCATACAGGTGTAACAAATAAAAATTTAAAAAAAGAAAAAAGAAAAAAACACCATGCCTACTATCTGTTTCAGCCAACATCAATGATTTCCCCAGAATATAGTATGACTAATGTAAAATGACATTGATTCAGTCTGCCAAATGTATTCATTTTCTCTTCTACTATTAATCAATTATGTATGAACTTAGTCAATTTTCTCAGATGTGTTGGTTCCCATATGCACCACCGCAGATGTACTATATAGAATAGGTCCTCCACTGTGAACTTCAGTGTTGCTCTCAGTGACTAGACCTGCCTCTATCAACCCAGATGGGCAATACCGTCTTCATTATTTCTGCTTCTCTCATTTTAGTTATAAATTATATTTTGATGGTGTGTTCTGTGATTTTGTGAAACTTTTAATTGAGAAATTGGCAAGCTTTGATGTTGTTTTAGTTTTGTTTGTCTGTCTGATTGATTTGTTGTTGTTTTGGATTGTTCGTTTTGGTTTCGTTTTTTTTCTTCTAGCTATGGTGTTTACTATAATTTATTATACTTCTTTCTTAGTGGTTTATAGTGTGTTTAGAACACTAACTATTTAAGCATTTGGACTAGCATGCATGTTTGTGCTTTTTCTAGAGTTAGAAAGCCATAAACAAAGATTCTATGAACATTCAGATGGAGAATTTTTGGTTAAATATGAATTTGTATTTTTCTGAGACAAATGACAAAAATATATTTCTGTGTAGTGTGGCATTACTTATGGTTTTTAAATATGAAACTAAACTATTGTGTCTATATTTGTATCAATATAAATGCTGATCCCCAGTAAATTACAGATTTATTTGTTCTTTATGCCACTCATATTTTATTGTTTGCATGCGTATAGCCCTGTTATGTGTGTGGTACTATGTGGAGGAATGCTGAGTGAATGTATCAACCATTAATAAAGCGCTGTTTAGCCAGTCAGCTGGGTAGAAGGACAGGAATTTGAGGTGGGACTTCCTGGAAGAGGAAGAAAGTTTGATGTTTGGGAGAGGATGGAGGAGCATCTAGGACAGGGAGAGAAATGACCCTAGGATCACCATAGTGGCAAGCACTTGGGGTATAAGTATGTTATGAGTAGTTTATGTTATGGGGTATGAGTATGTTATAAGAGTAGTTTGTTTAGTATTTGAGTGATTTGCATCAGTTTAGATTTCTACCCAGTGTAGAGCTGACAAACTAAAAATATGCTTCAGTCTCACTGTGTCAGTTATTGTGTAGACCAAACGATAAAAAGTTAATGTAACTACTATTTTATTGTAGTTTTCTTTTAATGATGTTCATGATGTCAGATATCTTTTCATGCAGTTTTTTTTTTGCCACATTTGAATACTCTTAGAGGAAATATTAGGCTTTGCTATCTGTCTGTTCTTAAGGAGAATTTTCCTTTTAATGTTGAATTTTAAATCCTTAATTCTGTTTTTTTTTATTAATTTATTCTTGTTACATCTCTATGGTTATCCCATCCCTGTATCCTCCCATTCTCCCCTTCCTCCCCTTTTCCCCTTATTGCCCTCCCCTATGACTGTTCCTCAGAGGGATTACCTCCCTCTGTATATGCTCATAGGGTATCAAGTCTCTTCTTGGTGACCTGCTGTCCTTCCTCTGAGTGCCACTAGGTCTTCCCTGCCAGGGGACATAGTCAAATGTGAGGCACCAGAGTACATGAGAAAGTCAAAGCCCTCTCTCCACTTAAGTGTGGAGACTGTCCTGTCCATGGGCTAGATAAGGGTAGGGGTTTAAATTTTACTGCCTGTATTGTCCTTGGCTAGTGCCTTAGTTTGAGCGGGACCCCTTGACCCAAATCTGCCTATCATAATGTTCTACTTGTAGGTTTCTAGGACCCACTGGATCCTTCTACATTGCTATCCTCCCATGGTTCTCTCATCTAGAGTCCCAATAGGATGTCCTCCCCTCTGTCCCAGTTTCCTGGTAAGGGAAGGCTTTCATGGGACATGCCCCTTGGGCTAGTATGCAGATATAAGTGAGTATATACCATTTGAGTCTTTCTGCTTCTGGGTTAACTCACTCATTATGATCATCTCTAGCTCAATCCATTTGTCCACAAATTTCGGGGAATTCCTTGTTTTTAATAGCTGAGTAGTATTCCATAGTGTATATGTACCACAGTTTCTTTATCCATTCTTCTACTGAGGGACATTTAGGCTGTTTCCATGATCTGGCTATTATGAATAAGGCTGCTATTTTGATCTCACCTTTTGTCATGTCTCTGGTTTACAGATATTCTCTCCCAGGCCACAATCATTTTTCATATCCACTAATTGGATAGCATTTTTATATCTCCGTAGACTCTGCCTAAATATATGTCTTTATAATATTTTTGTTCTTTTAGTTTTGCATTCAATCTTTAAACTTATAGTCCAGTGTTTGAGTTAATTTTTGAACACATGTTAGTTAGGCTTTGTTTGTATTCCACCTCTGTGGCATTTACTCATTTTTTAAGTGTTAAAATGACTCTCCTTCCTCAAAATAATTGATTCTCTGCTTTAGAATAGTTCAATTGGATATATAATCATCATTATACAGACAAATCCTAGCATCTGTAATCTGTTTAACTGACATATGTATTAATCGCAATGTCCATATGTGTTATATTGATTACTATGGCTAGATGATAAGCTTTTGCCTTTCACAGAATTATTCCTTCATTTTATTGAATATTGTTTTAGAAATTTGTTACCTATGCCTTTTTTTTAAATCTAAATTAAAGTTGGCTTCTAACTTGCAAATACTTTCTAAGCCTTTGATAGGACTTGCATTAACTATGAAAGTTAGACTATGGCTTAGCATTATTTTAATACATGAAATATATCTTTATATCTATTTAAATATTTTATTTCCTTGAAATAAATCTTAATATTAGTACACATAACCTACACAGTTTGTTAAAATGTACTCACCTTAATTTCTTCTGAATACTTACAAGCATTATTACACCCACTTTTAAATCTCTCTCTCTCTCTCTCTCTCTCTCTCTCTCTCTCTCTCTGTGTGTGTGTGTGTGTGTGTGTGTGTGTGTGTCTGTGTCTGTGTGTCTGTGTGTGTCCTGTATACCCATATCAAGAGGATAACTGATGAGGTTTAATTATCTTCTTCTACCATGTGGGATCCAGGGATGGAATTCAGATGTTCTAGCTTGGTAATAGATTTCTTTGTCCACTGAGCAATTCTCTGGCCCTGAGTTGATATGGTCATTTGTATCTTCATATGTTAAATGTTAGCTACTTCCAAAAACAATGATTATTTTCCATACATTATAGAAAAACTTTAATACTGTGGAGAATATCAAAGTTTACTAAAGCTTCTAGTTTTTCTTTTAATGATATATAAGCCAACAAATGATAATATAGTCAATATTAGGTAAGCCAGATATTAAAATAACTCACACAATATTCTGAAATGAAATTAAGTACATGCTGTAATACACTTTAAATACAATGTGTATTTGAACTTGAGAGCAGCTTCCAATAATAAGAATGGCTGGTTAAACCTGGCCAATGAGGTAGGAAATCATATGATCTAATTTAAACTGAATTTAATATGAGTAATACAAATAGGGTAAACCAATTTTAATATGAGCACTGCAAATATAGCTGTCTTTGTAAAAAGATTAAATAATTTTCCTTGATTACTTGGCTAATTGAATTATTTAGAGAAACTAAGGCATTACTTCATCACTATTGGAAGCCTGCAGCTGTATACCATGCTGAAGTGGGTACCGTGGGCCATCTGACACTAATTTGTTGAAGGTTGATCATTTTTCAGAAAAGAGTCCTCTCTATATGTGTTCAGAATGAAAAGCGAACTTTATAAGGCTGCTGTGCTCTTTCTTCCTGCCATCACTCACTACATGAAAACATATGCAGTAAAATGTATCTTTTAGATCAGTTCCTCACCAGGCAAAATATTTATATATATGTATATGCTGTTGCGATTACATCTCAGATTACTAGGTATCAGTAATAATGTATTTCTTTAGTAATAGCTGCAATAATCTCTGTAATTTCTGTCATATAGCTGATGATGTGAACTTTTAAATATATAGCCAGGTTTAACTCTGGACTCCAATTTAAACAATATTTATTTTCGAAAACCTTACTAACACAAAAATTAAAAATCTCCTCTTCTTTTTGAACTGTAACTTTATGTAGAATTGATCGAAGAATGTTTTCAGTAACATACTAAATGTATTTAATTGCTGTTTGTTAATTTATATTTCCTTCCAGACATATGTGCCCTTACATTGACCCTTAAAGGCAAACCTTTAATTGGTCTGGCTTTTTATTTGCCAGCTGAAATAATTTGGATTGTCCATTGCATGTATGGTTGCACTCTTTTATGTATAAAATGTTCTGTCTGCATGGGTGACTGCCTACCAGATCTCATTATAGGTGTTTGGGAACCACCATGTGGTTCCTGAGAATTGAACTTAGGACCACAGTGCTCTTAACCTCTGAGCCATCTCTCAAGCCCCCATATGGTTGCATTTTAAACTGAACTCTTTAGAGATGACCGTCTCTAAGAAACCAGTGCACCCCAGAATTACTTTCATTAACTGGATCTCCAAAGAAGTGCTGTATATCAAAGCCTTCAGGTTTGAGACACACGGCAGGGTTCTTTATCTTGGTAAATGTAGCACGTTCTTTTGGAACACTGTGCAGATTCATGAATAGGAGTCTAGGGGAAATTAAAGTGTTGATTGTTTTAATATCTAATCTGGAAAGAAGTGAGTCGGGATGTAAGATTAGGTGAATAGAAACATAGTCCAGATATTTAAGAAGAGGGTGGAGTTGATTTTATGAGATAAAATGTCAAACAATATAATTAACAAAAATAGGGTCAGATGATCTCATTTCACCGAATAATAGCTTGTTGGCCAAAGGCTACTATTTCTTAAATTGTTTTCTTAGTGCAATCAACACCAAGCTTATTAAGCACTGGAGAGGTAACTGAAGATGAGGAAGATTATATATTACAGTTGATATTTACTTTACTTTTCTCTAAAACCTTTTCTGGCAGTAATACATGCAAATATGCCTAACGTTTCATTTGTCTCCTGACTGCGGACTAGGAAAGCAAACAGAGATTCTTATTTAAAACACCCCAGTGCTTCTGTGCACAGTTACTAATAGCTTTGTTGCCTTAATATAATTCTCTGGGTGCTCCTCTTTCCTCTTGTAATCTGCCTTTCATTAATTGAAACACATAGTTTTATGATTTGAATTCAGAGGTATATGAGGTGTGAAAATAGATTCACATATATTTGTTAATGAGACCGTTTTCATAACAAACACATCAGGGCTTATATGTTTATTTTTTGTACGTGTTTATGTCAGAACTCATGCAAAATATATTCAGTCTTTTATTTTTGACTATATTATCCCCTTAACATTTTCGATTTGGAGTTTGTGGACAAGGTTTTAAAACCTGAATACAGTATTATTTTTTTTAATTAGCAAATATCTTTTATAAATAGTTGGATAGCATTAAAAGTAGGAGCTAGCATATAATGTAGATAGAATAGTGAATGATGGACATTCCTTTTCTGAACTTATTGGTTTCTAAACTCTCTTTCTCAGAATAAGAGAGGCTGGATTGGAAAACAGATGTCATAACTACCTGAATTCTAGTGGGCCCTAAGAATACTAACAGTAACTCACACCTCAGCAATTCCAAGGGTTGTTTTCTGTTATTTGGTTGCTGTTCTGTTGCTTTATTTCATGCAGTGATCCCAGCAGGGAGGGCCAATCATGGCTTAGTATTGCTCTTCTACACTGTGACAGCAAAACAACCACCTTAGTGTTTACATGGTTCGTGAGCCTTTTACATAGCATGCAAATATCTCTGCTCAATGTTACCACATTTTGTTCAATTTTCCCCTTCTTTCTTTGGTTTCAGGGTGTCAAAATAATGCTCTGCTGTTATCAGTATGTCTGTGAATTTTACTCGCCAAAATGTTATTCTCGCTTTCTAGATTATGTTCAAATATGGACATCAGTCTTACATTTTTTAAGAAAGTCCAAAACTTTCAAAACTTACTGCTATATAAATCTCTGAGTCCTTCTTAAGTATTTATTAATGAGTTTAGTAATGGTATATTATTACAATTACAATATTCTGTTCTTGAAGCAATGTATTCTATTATCTTACATGTCATAAAATCATAAGGATATATAAAGAATTATTATCACCGACCCAGTGCCTGCTGACGTAGACCAGATTGCAGTGTGCAGCTGAATACATAAAACTAACACATTAAAAGCACCCACTTCTCTTATTAGCAACACTTAAAATGAAGGGATATACGTGGAATACCATGATATTACTATTTTCACCTAGTTTCATTGTTGGTTACGCTCATAGCATGTGAAGGTAAGTAAGTTCATTTTCTCTAGCATCTTTCCTAACATATATAACATCAAAGTGCTAGGGTGTTTGTATAACCAATTCCTCTAATTCTCCCATTTCAGTTTTTTATCCATGTTACAATTCTTCATGTTTAAGACTCCAGTGCTTCTATAACATTTAAAAAACATATGTTAACATGAAAATCCTTACAGTTACAGAAAATCCTTACAGTTCACCTAAAGCTTTTGTTCATAACATACCATGAAATTGGAACATCACCTACCCATCCAAATACACTGTTTGAAAACTAGTTAAGAATCATTCTTTGTGACGAAGAAATGAGTGTTTATATCACCCTAGAAGAATTCTTCCTCCTGTCAGTCTATTATTTTGGCACGAATTTACATTTTATGCTGGATATTCAGATAAAAACAAAAACTGTGGGGATTTGAATGAGAGAATTGGCCCCATAAGACTTAGAAATTTGAAGACGTGGCTCCAAATTTGTTTTTGAGGCGTTTTAGGAGGTGTGGCCTACCTTGAGGAAGTATGCCATTTGGGATGGACTTTGAGAGCTTAAGGCTTCTCTTTACTTGCTATTGATCTGCCTTCTCTGTGCTTGTAGTGCAAGCTGCCATGCCTGTGGCTGCCCTCAGGAATCCCCAACACCATGGCTTCTAAGTCACCTCTGGAACCATAAGGCCACACCAACTCCCTCTTCCATATCCTGCCTTGTTCATGGTGTTTGATTATTGCTACAGAAAATTAACTTAAAAAATGTAGCTTGCTTTTATTTTATGTATAATTTTTCATGTGTTCTCAAGTCTACTATTTTTTCAGTAGTGGAAAAATAACACCAAATCCACTAAAGAACAAATATATGACCAAAATTACAATTACACGTAAAATTTTGTAGGATTGCCTGTAACTTGTCTCCTTCTGCTTAACTTAGCTCATATCACCACGACTTACAAGCAGCATCTTGTTCGCACTTCATGTTTTCTTCCTTTGAGAACTGAAAATAACAAACATTTCAAAATAAATAAAAATAAAATCTGTGTCCTGAGAACTTACACCCTGAATCTGATGGAAGACAAAGCAGGAGATACAGTTGGCCTCACTGGTACAGATAAAGATTTTCTGAACAGGACTCTGGTAGCTCAGGAGCTAAGACCAATAATTAATAAATGGGACCCCATTACATTGAAAAGCTTTTGTAAAGCAAAGAGAAGTGGGGAAAATCTCTAGCAATTATGCATCTGAAAAAGAGTTGGTTTGCAGAATATAGAAAAAATAATTTAAAAACCAATACATCAAGAAAACAAACAACCCAATTAAAAAAAAATAGAAAACATAACTAAATGGATACTTCTGAAGAGATGAAAAACAAATATGTGGTTTTTTAAAAAAGTTTAGCATTCTTAGCTTTTTGGAAAATGCAAATTAAAATTATTATGAGATTAATCTTACCCCAGGCTGAATGGCTAATATTAGAAAAAAAAACAATAACAACCATGAAAGCAAAACAAACAAACAAAACAAAAACTGCCAAGAAAGGCTGGCATGAATATGTGGAAAGAATACATTTATTCATTGGTGGTAGGAAAACAAAATAATTTGACTATTAAGAAATACACTTTGTTGAGCTGGAGAGATAGCTCAGAGGTTAAGAGCACTGAAAGTTCTTCCAAAGGTTCTGAGTTCAATCCTAGCCACCATATGGTTGCTCACAACCTTCTATAATGAAATCTAGTGCACACTTTTGTCATGCAGGCCCACATGTGGGCAGAATACTGTATAAATAAGAAATAAATCTTTAAAATTAAAGAAACATTATTTTTAAAAAGGGGAGCAGGGTGTGGTGGCACATGCTTTTAATCTCAGCACTCAATAGGCAGAGGCAGGAGGATCGATATGAGTTTGAGGCCAGCCTGGTCTACAAAGAGAGTCCAGGACAGCCAAGGCTGCACAGAGAAACTCTGTCTTGAAAACAAAACAAAACAAAAGAAGAAATACACTTTGCAGTCCATCAGCTCCACAAGTGTAGCAGGCTTAAGTCCCGTCCATGCATGCACTCAGGTGGGTGATTCAGTCTTTGTGAACCGCCATGAATCTAGGTTAGTTGACTCTGTTGGTCTTCTTGTGGAGTTCTTGTCCACTTCAGGTCTCTCTATGCTTGCCCCAACTCTTTCATATGATTCCCAGATCTCCATTTAATGATTGGGTGTGGGTCTCAGAGTCTGTTTTGATCTGCTACTGGGTAGAATTTCTCAGAGGATTGACAGTTCAGTCTTCATGTGAATCCATTAGCAAGTTCTTAAAAAAGCTGGGAATAAATCTATCAAGTGATCCAGTTATTCTACTCTTGAGAATATACCCTAAATTTTGTATATCCAATTAAAAAGATACCTATATATCCTTGTTTGCTGCTGCTGACTTTACAATAATCAGAAAATGAAAACAGCTTAGATGTTCATCAACTGATGAAAGAAGGGGGAATTTCCCTGGGGCCCAGCAGCCGATAAAGGAATGCCAAGAAAAGGAGAAAAACCCAGCTTCCTCCAGGTTACTTAATACCTCATGGTGATAAGTCCTTAAATCACACACACACACACACACACACACACACACACACACACACACACGCACACACATGCACACGCACACACACATAATAATTGAATGAGCAGGTTTTATTTATATATGTAAGTGTGTGTATGCTTGTGTGTATGTAACAATTATACTTAAAGAAAAGGAAACAATAATTTCAAGAAGAGTAAGTGGGGGTACTTGGGAGAAGTTGGGGAAGCAAGAAATTTTGTAAATTTACTTTAATTTTAAAAGGTATTTTTTTAAACAGCTTAAATGGAATCACCCTATGACAAGGCAACAAGGCCCTTACTAGATTCCAGAGCTTAAAATATAAGGATTACAATGTCAGGAAATTATGTCTCTTGTAGCAGTTGGCCACTGAGATTCATAAGAGTCCCCCAAAATACAGGGTATTACCAATGCTTTTGTCTACCCGCTCCAACTTGACTTCCCTATTGCTGGAAACAAGATATACTTAAGTTTTAGAAAAGGGAGAAATTAAACCTGGAATATCCTGGATGCCTCAGCCCTACCAGCTACCTTTTATTCTCTTTATTTTTATTGTATTATTTTTATTTTATTCAAAATAGGGTTTTTGATGCAATATATTCTGATTATGGTTCTCCTTCCCTCTACTCCTCCCAGTACTACTCCGCATCCACTCCCATCTATATTCACACCCTTTCTTTTTCTTCTAAGAATGCAAACAAGCATTTATGGAATAAAGTTAATAATAATAATATAAAATAATATAACACAAAAATTGAAAAATCACAATAGAATACAACATCTAAGATAAGAAAAGGAGCCAAAGAAGCACAAAGAATGCACATAGATGCAGAGACACACATGTTCAAACAAACAGAATTACCATAGAAATATAAAACCAGAAACCATATATACATACACACAGTATATATTCATGTGTGTGTGTGTGTGTGTGTGTGTGTGTGTGTGTGTGTGTGTGTTTTCAAAGGACCTGTAAGATTAGAAAACATCACCTCAGTTGACTATTATGAGACTAAGAACCTCCAAAGATCAAAGATATTGGATTTTTTTGTGTTTGTCATTTGTTTCTGGGCATGGTTTGTTTCCCCAGAAACTCTATTGGAGAATACTCATTTTTTAATTTGCATGTAGATATCAATTGCAGACGGATTCTAAGATAGGGGTGGAAGCATTTGTCCACTTCAGTTTTTCAACTCTAGGACCCCATCTGTTGAAGACTCATGTAGGTCCTATGTATATTGCCACAGTTTCTCTGTGAATATCATATGTGGGCCAGCCTACTTTATTCTAGAAGGTTTTGATTCTTTAGAGTCCTCCAATCCCTCTGGCTCTCACATTCTTTCTTCCTCTTCTTTCAAATTGCTGGAAGGTGCTATGCATGCTATCAGAGGCATCGGTCTTCCACAGTTATTACTATGACCCCACAACATAACCAGTCACTTACTGATTTGCACTAAGGCCTGCTCTACAAGATGAAACACATACTTGGCATGTATATTATGCCAAGAATCTATGGTTAGACAAGCCATAGGCCACAAACCTACTACTATGATTTTGTTAAGTGAGAATAGACTTAAACCAACTCCTAATACATTATTATCATCTGCAAGTTAATGCATCTCTGAGCCTTCATCAGAGAATCTGCTTTTTTACAATAAATGGAGAACAACCCAGAAAACTACAACATGTCAAGGCTGAGAGAACAAGAGACAATGTGGGAAATATCTAACCTCTTTCTCCTCTTCTTCCTCCCTCTTCCTCCTTTTTCTCCTCCCCTTCCTCCTCTTTTTCCTCCTTTTCCCAAAGATTAAAGGATCGTTGTGAAACAGGAACAGAAAAATTATAAGAGCCAGTGGAAGTAGAAGACTATAAAGAACTGCACTTTCCAGTATCACAGGGTGCTTATACATATAAACACACAACAGTTATGAGAATATGCCCAAATTTTGTGCAAGCTCAAACCAGAAAAACCTCTAATATGGAGATGAGGGACAGGAATAAACCAAAAGGAGAACAGCAAAAATCTAACTAACCACAAATTTTCTCCGTGACCGAAGATTTAATAACAAGTATTTGTAATACATATTCTTTAGCCAGTTGTATATGTATGTGTGTGTGTATGTGTTACATTTTCTCTTATATTTCAGACCCTATATATTTTAGTCCTCAATACTTAACTCTTTTTGTGCTTTCTCAATTTCGCCTTCTTTTCCACCCTTTCTCATTGGGAAAAGAGGAGTTTATAGGGTTGTCAGAAATAGGATTTTCATTACCAGTAGTATAGAATGTCATTTCTAAAATGAATATGTGTTTGTCTTATTTGACCAAAACTATTGTCAGGCATGTAGCTGATATCCATTCTTCTGGAGTAAGCCTTGCCATCTTCTCAAGGCTAGATTTGGGTTCCATGAGGTGATATTTAGGAGTTAAGTGGGCAGAGGTGGAAAAGGTGTAATTTCTGGTGGAGTGAGTGAAAATGCACATATAATGCATCCATCAATCTCTGTTTCTCCAAATAGACAGAGACAATCAGGAGAAATCTAGAATTAACGATAACCAAAATACTAACCATCAAGAACATTGTCCAAGTTATATGGACCATCATATGCACGTGGTCCACATTATTCAGCTGTCTTGCTGTGCCTGACACTTTGTACATGACCTGGATCGGCGAAGTCAAATATTTCAGACCATTCTAATTTGGGGTGAGGATAAGAACAAAGAACAAAGACTAGCTCACACTATCTATTTCCTCTCATCTCAGACTGTCTCTGCACTTTGTAGAGGAAAAGTAAATAGCGAGGTTCGTCAAAAACATTTGTAAATTTCTTCTCATTTCACAAAATGACTTTAGTTCATTTGAGGTCCTTTGATCCTCAAGGTATAAAAACACATGATATAATGATACTTAATTCCAATCCTTATATCACATTTACTTCCTGATGGCTTAATATGAACTTAAATTTTGCTGATGCCTGAGTATTCTATCAAGTGGGAATGTACCTTTTTAGGAAGCAAAACTTGGAACAGACCAGAATAAGGAGAGCTACATGATGAAGTTGTCAGGAAAATAAAAATTATTGCCAAAATAATATTTAAGTGTCTTATATGATATTGGTATGTGCTCTGCATGACCCTGGGAGCCATGAGGCTGTGAATTACACTATTAACATCAGTATTGTGACAACAATAACATCACAGCATGATATGTTTGTCACTGTTGATATAAATAAGAATCTGTGAGAAGCACATTTCACATTTCTGTTGTGCCTGCTTCCAGGAGTGTACACGAGACGTGGACATTCCAAGGCTTCAGGAGTGCAGCAATGCAATTTATCACGGGAGTGTGTTCTTTTCACACTCCCCCACCAGAATGAACATGGGACTATTACAATGGCACAGGGCCTTGTATTTTCTAGGTAACTTATATCCCATCTAAATTCAACCCAGTATAGTGTGTACAAATCTCAAGTAGAACATCCTAGTCTATCTCAGGAGTACACACTCAGAAAGTATGACCATCCAAGGTAACACTAATTGTCACCAAGTAGAGACAGTGACTATAGAGTTCTCCCTTACTTCAGTTAAGTGGAATATAATCACTGACAAATTGGGTAGCTGAGCTGTCACGCTGTCACTGTTCTTTTACCTGAGAGCTACACAGACATCTTATAAATCCAAGTCCAACATTCTAGCATACCATGTTGCACCCCAACTTCTTAACATTCATCATATTCTCATAAGAGCATTTTAGCCTGGAAAAGGGCAACAGTATTTAGTAATGATTTGAACACATTGTGGGACAAAGAACAAGATGTCCAGTTACTGTATATGTACGATGGTCATAAACAATACCATGTTATGCAAGAAGCAGTGACTGAGTGTTAGCTAGGAAACATTGAATCAATCATTAAACTTTTAGTTTAGACTTACACTAGGCCATAGTTGAACACTCCTGCCCAATGATGCCAATCATCTAAACTGCCTGCATTTGTCAAATTAGTTAAGGAAATATCCTTGCCCTTGGATGAGAGGAATGACATAGCAGATCAGAGGGCACTGCCTCAATTTACTAGTCACAAATATTCACAGTCTGAGAGAATGAAAAGTTCCACATCGGGGTCATATTCAGAACACAGTGAAAAATCCCAAAGAGAATATAAAGCCCTTCTGATAGTGTCAAGAGGGTAATGTGTACCTCTGGTTTTCACTTAAAGATTGGCTATTCGAACAGAAACTCATGGCTCAGAGATAATTAAGAGCAACACTTAGTCCCCTGGTGAGGAGAGTTATCTGGCTAAGGGAACATATCCAGGTGAGCCAAGTGGGGAGAGAAATTTATACTTTCTTCTGAGATTCTGCGTGTCAGTCTGACCAGAGGTGTAACAGCAGATATTATTTACCCTTAGACCTTCCCTTTCTTTTCTCCTTCTTCCCTATGCCGTTGCTCTTCCTCTACACTTCTATTTCTTCTGCCTTCCTTTTCTCTCTTTCTTCCTTCTTTCCTTTCACTCATCTCCCTCTCTTTTATTTACTTTTCTACCATTCACTTATTTGTAACAAACACAAATAAATGTGTTCCATATTCCTCAGATATATGTTAGTGCATCCTCAAACATGCACTACTGTTCAAAGATCTCATCTATTCTATTGAGTTCACACTCACCATGATCTCATGTAGCTGCATCCTGGTCCATATCAGTAACAAAGATGAATGAGGCTATGTATGCTCTCTTGATGCTCTCTATTTCTTATAGGTTGTGCTGTTCTGTTTCAATTTTTATGTTCAAGTTCTAAGTCCCATTACCTTAGAATGTGAGCTGATCCAATTTTGTAAACAAGTCAAATGAAGTTCTTAGGGTGAGTGCTTGTCAAATATGACCATTTTACTGCTTTGCTAATTAACTTTTATTGTATGTATGGGTGCGGACTCAATAGTTATCTGTGGAGGTCATAGGTTAACCTTTAGGAATTTTTTTTTCTAATATGTGAGCCTCAGGGGTAAGTTACTTAAGTCTCTAAGAAATGGCAGTGAATGCCTTTACTCTCTACTCTCTAAACCTTCTCACTGGCTGGTGTAATTTTAAGGACAGAAGGTGATCTTGGGTCACTAGGAATCCCATTGCATCCTTTGCTTCTTCGCTAATAGATATCATTCTTATACATATCAGGCCATATCTACTCTATATGCTACCTAAAGGACTGAATTCAGCCAGCAATCTCAAATTTATCTTGAACAATAATCTGGTTACACACGGGGATGAATGGTACATGCTATTGCTAAACTACGGGAACAATATCCAATGTAATACCTTAAAGGGTAAGGTAGGTCAGACTTTGGAGGACCATAAATGTATCCCTTAGAGTTCACATCTTGCCCATTCATGAGTTACACTGAAGAGTTTCTTCAGCTTTCAAGTCTATTCAGGCATAAAAGCCACTGTTCTGTATACATGTAACTTAACATTTTATGGTCTCTTAGGACCCCAATTACTCTTCTTGAGGCATTTCCAAAAACAATGCACTCCCATTAAAAACTACACTATGAGCCCATTTCACGTAACCTTGAAGAGAGAATAAACAAAGAGAAATGGGTATATAATCTAGCCCCGGGTTTATGAAAAACAGGTTTGATCTGTACAGAAAAAGACATATGCCCATACATTCTGACAGTCCAGAAAATAAAGATTATTACAGTGAGGTAAACTTTAAATGATGAAATCCAAAAAGAGACATGCAGTACTGTTGGATGTGAAGGCTGAAAAGTGGAACTTGGGGTGCCACATTGCTAATCATAATTCACAAGATTACTCCATTCCTGAATAGGGGTTGACGTTCTATAATTTGTGAAAGTCATCCCAATATTTTCTCTAAAACTTGATAGTTGCCTGATAGCTACCTGCTCCTTTCTGCTTGGGGATCTAGGCAATTCATTTGCATTTATTATGTAGTCATATTTTAAACAGTTTATGTTTTAATCTTATCGTTTTTATTTTTATAAATCTATTGTAAAAAATGCTAACTCTCAAGTATGTCTGCATGTCCATAAGAATCTCCACTTTTTACAGGAATCAAAGTAAATATGGACAGAATTACAGAAAGGTGAGGACAATTAGAAGACACCTAGGAATGGAAAGGTGATAGAGATCCTGCCCTGACCCATCCCTAGTCAAAATGTCCAAAGAATATCTTAGTTTGAGACTTCCAGTCTTTAAATACATGAAATAAATAACCCACCAAAATAGGAACCCTAAAAATTAATATAATAGATTTGAAATATACATGTAGAGAGAGTGACTAATAGCTAAGCAAGTGTGAATTAAGTATTATGTATTAAAATTTCATAGAGGCTTTTAGAAGTTTAGTGCTTTTGTGCATTGTTCCTAAAATTATAAATAACTGGGCTTGGGAAGGTCTTGTACATGTGTCACAACCTCCATCAGCTCCTTGATAACCTCCCGTTTGGCCATAAACACCTCCCTTGTAGTCATCCACCACCAAATGATTCTTATAATCTTTCTCTCACTCTATTCCAATGATTCCCAGAGACTTGAGAGGACAGGGTGCATTACAGATGTCCCATCCATCTCTCTGTACTTTATTCGGTACATCTTGAAGAGCTGTGGGTCACTGATAATCATCATTTACTGTGAAGAACATCTTCTCTTTGGAGGTTGAAGAGTTGTACACATCTCGAGGTAGAGAACAGCAAGCAGATTGTTCATGAACTCCCTTCTAACTGAGGAGTTATTGGTAATTGATAGATGCCTGGACCAGCGGAGTTTTAGTTAAGTGTGGTAGGTGGAATATATTTTATAAATGGTCACAACCCAAGGGCACATGACAAAAACTAATTGAAGTTGATGGGTTGAAAAAAAATGAGTACCCAAATTTGAGTTATAGGGCAGACCTGAGAGGAATTGATAGAAAGAAGAATATGACCAAAGTACAATGTATAAAGTTATCAACTAATTAATAAAACATACATTAAAATTATAAATAATCACGGGAAGTTGGAGGCATTACTGGAAGTGCCTATTTTCAGTTTGTCACCTTACATGTTTTCAGAATTTACAGATGATCTTGTCTTTATATTTGGTGGAAGTGACACATAACTATCCCTATAGTTTTACATACTTATAGAGAATTTTTTGGAACTTTCTACATATCCTGTCATAAATATACCTACCACAAAATATGACAAGCCAAAATATGTAAAAAACTTCCCCAGAGTCATTTTTTTCCATCTATGACAATCAAATTTGGTAAGTTGCTAGAAATTCTTGTAAATGTGGTCTTCCTTATGGTGCTCTGGAAAAACAGGGCTTTTGGGATGTCATTTATTGGCTAGAAGCTCTGCCAATTATAAAGCATCTCAAAAGTCTCTTATGTGTCCTGTTTAGAATTGGAAATTGGAACTGTATCCCACATTCAAGTGACCCCAGTGCAGGCATTTCTAGTAAAGTGTAGCATGTGAGGTGCTCATTGCCAAAGAATCATTCTGTTAAGAGAGGTCACCATTGCCATTAGTGAAGAGTGACTGGGGGGGGGGGGACTTCCTGAAACAAAGACTTGATTTTTTTCTGTCTTCCTAGGATCTCCCCTGAATAATCTCTGAATGTCCAATCTTTTTAAAAAAAATTCGTTGTCAGAAGTACTTCAAAAAGCAAGTTTTATCACTCCGATGTCATTCTTTTCTCAAGGGCCTTATATTTGCATAAACCATTTTAACTGCGCAAATCATCTTCTAGGTATAAAAGACAAAGCTGAAACAGAAAAAGCTTTGGGTGAAGTTTGCCTAACATATTCTCAAGTAATAAATTGTTCAAATGTCTCTCTATATATATCAAACCCAAGTAACTGTCCAATTCAGCACCCTTTATAGTCTTTTAAGTCGAATCAATTTCTATAAACAGCTACTATTTGCTATGGATGTTTTCTGCTATGTGATGGCAAGTTGTGTAAGGGACTTATTTTATTTATTGGACAAAGACTTACTTTAGTGTCCAATATGGAAGATTCTTCCTTTCTGACATTCTATTTTATTATTGTGGAACATTTTACAGACACAGGATATAGGCTCGCTCGACTCTCTGTTTCCTAATCTCTATTCAGGTTTCCTTGCACTTGCTCAATCTGGGAGCTGCCAAATAGTTGTATTTTTTCTAAAGTTTCACCTTCAAGTTCATTATATACAAGAAACCTTTACTGTTATATTGATTCAGTTAAGGTGTATACATGTACAACATGTAGAACTTCTATAAAAGGCAACTTTTCACAGAGAAAACCATCTGTGCACACGTCACAGGCTTCCCACCCATCTTTATAGATGCAAGATAATCTTACTTCTTTCATTCACAATTGTTATTTTTATAGCTTCTGGAAATGTGTTCAATGGATTTCTCATTTCTGTTATTTAACACACAGGTTTACATATATAATTATTTTCAGGGAACCAACTCATTTTTAAATTTTTTTATTTTTTATTAATTTATTCTTGTTACATCTCTATGGTTATCCCATCCCTTGTATCCTCCCATTCTCCCCTCCCTCCCATTTTCCCCTTATTCCCCTCCCCTATGACTGTTCCTGAGAGGGATTACCTCCCCCTGTATATGCTCATAGGGTATCAAGTCTCTTCTCAGTGACCTGCTGTCCTTCCTGTGAGTGCCACTAGGTCTCCCCCTCCAGGGGACATAGTCAAATGTGAGGCACCAGATTTGGGCCAAGGGGTCCCGCTCAAACTAAGGCACTAGCTAAGGACAATACAGGTGGTAAACTTTAAACCCCTACCCAGATCTAGCCAATGGACAGGACAGAACCAACTCATTTTTATCAAGAAATAGTTTCATCATACACTTTATATTCATGATATATATGAATGTTATCTATTTTTTACTGCTGAGCATTTGCAATCATTTTGTTTTATGAACTTTACAGAGAATTATGCTGTGAATATTCTTTTTGGTGATTGTTTGGTTTTTGATACAGATTTCACAACATAGCCTTGGCTTGTCTGGAACCATTTTGTAGGTGAGACTAGCCTGGAATTCACAGAGATCTTCCCGCCTCTGCCTTTAGAATAATGGTAATACGGGTGCGGGCTAACACTACTTTGATAAGCATTCTGTAGATATATTTTCAGGACAACAAAAACAAAATAAACAAATAAACTTGTGATGATTTAGTGTTTTTCTTAATTAGATACCCAGGAGGTACTTTTCAGGATGATTTTATCTATATAGTCTTAGCAAAGAGTTCATCTCAAGAGAAGTATACATAAAATTAGAAAGAACATAAGAAATACCTATTTCAGTATAGTGTTGGGCATGGTAGAAGCTCATTTTCAGCTTCTGCTATTTGGAATTCTAGACTGTGTTTGTGAATATTGGGGGACTGGCACCGAGCTCTTCCTCCACTCCACACTTAGTACTGAGGTTGCTTTGATTAACATTACATACTTAGGGGGGGATCCAAGATGGCGGCGAGCAGTGTGGACCGTGTTTGGAAGCTCCAGTGAACAGTTCGGGGAATTGCACAGATTTCTGAGCCAGGAACACCAGGATCCCGACACCACGGCAGCAGGAGTGCTCCACGGTTCGGAAGGACCAGGGTGCGGAGGACCTGCGTGCCCCTACACACGGGAGGAGTGCGGATTTTCTCGGATCAGAGCAGCGGCGGCACAGGCGGCGTCAGCAACACCAGCATCAGCGACTGAGGTTTGCAGCTCAGAGCCATCCAGTGGAGGCGGTTAGTGTGGTGGCCGGTGGGAGTTGCTGCGGGAGAGGGGACACTGGACAGGATTTGGGTCACGTGGTGCTTTGTGACCCAAGCTGGACACGGCGGACAGTTCAGCCCCAGAGTCCCGGGTACAGCTCAGGGCGCAGTACTGTGGAGACACTGATTCAGCGAAGCGGGCAATTCTGCCCAACACAATAGCTTAGCGGAGCCACGGCTCCCCTGCTGTGACACAGGCTAGGCGGAGCACTCAGTTCCGCCCCAGGCCCGTCTCTGCACAGCAGCAGTTCACCGGCTGTGACGCAGGCTGGGCGGAGCACTCAGTTCCACCCCAGGCCCGTCTCTGCACAGCAGCAGTTCACCGGCTGTGACACAGGCTGGGCGGAGCACTCAGTTCCACCCCAGGCCCGTCTCTGCACAGCCACAGTTCACCTGCTGTGACGCAGGCTGGGCGGTAGCGCTCAGGTCCACCGAAGGACCACCTCAGTGCAGCCAGTTCACCGGCTGTGACGCAGGCTGGGCAGAGCGCTCAGTCCCACCGGAGGCGCTAGCACACATCAACGAGCAGTTCTGCTCAAGACATTAGCTCGCCTCAGAGGGCAGTTTTAGGGCGCTGACGCAGGCTGAGGTCAGCACGCAGATTCAGCCCAGAGGCCCTAGCTGGACTTGCCGGGCGGAATAGGCCCAGGGATTCTTCCTGAGCTGTGCACACGGGCTCGGCGGCCCCAAGACTCTGGCTGGACTATGCACGCAGTATAGGCCTGGAGGCCTGGGCTGAATTCAGCGTGCAGTGTGGGTCCATAGTGTCTGGCTGAGCTCGGAGCACAATTCTGCCCCAGAGACTCGGGTGGAGCTCGGTGTGCAGCTTAGGGCCACAGTCCCTAACCGTGATTGGCAGGCAGATTGGGCACAGAGTCTCTAGTAGAGCCTTTAGCACAGTCCCGGCTCTAAGACTCTGGTTGGACACAGTGTGCAGTTTGAATCCAGAATTCCTGGCTGAGCTGCGCGGATGTTCTGGGCATGAGTCAATAACTGACCACAGCAAGCAGTTTGGCCAAACACCCCTAGCTGAGCTTGGTGCGCAGTCCTAGCCCGAAAATTCTGGCTGGACCCTGTGTGCATTTTGAGCCCAGAATTCCTAGCTAAGCTCGGCAGGCAGTTCAGGCCCTGAGATACTAGCTGAGCTCGGACGGTGGTTTGGGACTAGTTTCCCTGGCTGGACCTGGCAGGGAACCCAGAAGGCTGTGGATAACTTGGCCTGACCCAACGCTCATCCAGAGACCCAGAGCGATTACAGGACCCACAGCACAGGAGAGCTGAGGATCACTGGCTGTGAGAGCCCAAAACGCCAGGGCTAACCTCCTGCCATCCACAACAGTGAAACATAAGAGCTTCCAACCTACGGAAACTGTGAGAAAACAAGTGAATCTATCATCAGACTCCCTCCATCCAACTCGGGAATCTACCCAACGAAAACAAAGCCGGCAAGATGTCTAAAGGACAGCGTAAAAGCATACGCAAAAAACCTCAAAACAACATGGCGTCTCCAGTTTCCAGCTATCCCAAAGAAAACAACCCAGAGAGCTCAAATACAACGGAAATACAAGAAAATGACCTCAAATCCTTAATAAGGAGCATATTAATGGAGGAAACAAATAAAATTCGTAATCAAATACAGGAAGATGCAGCAAAACAGGTGAGAGACATAAAAGAAGCACATAGGGTGGAACTGGAAAAATTTAAGGAAAATGCAAATAACCAGATGGAAGAAATAATTAAAACGGTTCAAGCTCTGAAGACCTATAAAGAGGCAATGGAAGAAACTCAGGAATATACAAAAAATGAGGTGAAAGAAATAAAAAAATCAGTTCAAGATCTGAAGACGAAAATGGATTCAATGATAAACACACAGACAGAAGAAAAACGAGAACGTGAAACCTCAGAGAAGAAGGCGAGCAACACAGAGGTGAGCCTTTCTAACAGAATCCAAGAGACGGAAGAACGAATTTCAGGTCTAGAAGATACAATCACAGATCTTGAAGCAACCATTAAAGATAATGCCAAATCTGGAAAACTCCTGACACAAAACATCCAAGAAATTCAGGACACCATGAAAAGAAAAAATCTGAGGATAATAGGCATTGAAGAAAGAGAAGATATCAGACTCCAAGGCCCAGAAACTATTCTCAACAAAATTATAGAAGAAAATTTCCCCAACCTAAAGAAAGAGATACCTATAAACATACAAGAGGCCTACAGAACACCAAATAGAATTGACCAGAAAAGGAAAACTGCCCGTCACATAATAATCAAAACACAAAACATACAGAACAAAGAAAAAATATTAAAAGCTGCAAGGGAAAAGGGCCAAATAACATTCAATGGCAAACCTATCAGAATTACACCAGACTTCTCAGCAGAGACCATAAAAGCCAGAAGAGCCTGGACAGAGATCCTGCAAACCCTGAGAGACCACAGATGCCAGGCCAGACTACTTTACCCAGCAAAACTATCAATAAACATTGATGGAGAAAACAAAATATTCCATGACAAAAACAAATTCAAACAGTACCTATCCACAAATCCAGCTTTACAGAAGGTACTAGAAGGAAAACTCCATCCCAAAGGGTCAAGCTACAACCAAAACTACTCAGGAAATAGGTAA
>OU015751.1:105131915-105166191 GCA_907169655.1 Acomys percivali
ATGATCTTATTACTTCTCCCTGATCTGATTCATTTGGATTAACTCCATGTCAATAATCAAGTGGAACACCCTTTCCATTATGCTGGTTGAACAGGTCATCTTTGGGAAGATTCATTTCATTAGAGTCACGTGTCTCTTAGTGCAGCATCTCACCCTCTGTTTTTTTGTTTTGTTTTGGTTTGGTTTTCTGGTTTGGTTTTTTTTTTTTTGACAAATGTGTGTGTCTGTGTGAAAATATATGATGTTCAGAGGTGTGAGGTTGTCATGGGGTGTCTAACTCAGTTACTCTCTATGCTGTGCTTTGAGTACAGTCCCTTCTAAGCCTGGAACTCAATGTTAAGGCTGTTCGTGCTAGTCAGTGTGCTGTCTCTGCCTTCTGTGAGCTGTAATTTCACATGGGCCTTTACATGTACCAGGCTTTCCCCATGTGTTCTAAAGATTCACACTCTGGACCTCACACTTGCTGGCCAATGTTTTTCTCACTGATATATCCTATTAGCTACCCATTCCTTATTGTATTTTGTTTCCTTATTTATTGCTTTTGTTCAATAAACTTTCACCTCTTAAGTTATTCTTGGTAACACAAATTGTCATTTTTACCTCTTTCTCACAACACTTCATAATATTTATTTGAAGACAAAAACAATCATTTGAAGACAATATTTACAGAACTTTTGGAAGCTATGCATTTATCTAGGTGTAGTAGTTACAGACGTGAGCAAAATTATCCACACTAAAAATATTTAATCTGTTGAAATAAACAGAAATATTTGCAACTAAGGATCAAGCACGTAACAGATGGAAATGCACAATGTGCTCTTGAAGCTGAGGGAACGAAGCAATCCACTCTGGTTTGGGAGGCTCAGAAATGCTTCAGTGAACAGGAGATACCAGGGCTCTGTAATTATTGTCTTGAAAATCTTTTTTTCGGTGCTTGAAATTCCCAGATTGCTGCCGTCATGAAGGTTTCAAGGAACCTTCCAGTCCCAACTCTAAACTTTCGTCATCTCAGCGTGTTCAAGCACTTCTGTTGGGGCATATTAGCAATGAATCTGCAGCCTCCGGGTAATTGACCAACACTGAGAAGCGTGTCACCTCAGTGCAGAGACCTATAAACTCTAAAATGAACCCGGAAAGCGTACGGAGCATCGCCTTCAATCAGGATCGCCCCAGCTCTTTCTCCCATCGCCATGGGAAGGTAAGAACAAATTTCAGAAGGCTGAAATAATCCTCAAAGCTTCTTAACAATAACACGCAGCCAGCAATTCTGAGTTACCACAGTCTCAATATGAGACAAATTTATATCATATGTCAAACCTCTAGAACTAATTCTGTAGCACAAATAAATCTAGTGCAAAGTCTGGCTGTTGTCTGAAATCCGCTCGTCTTCCCCTTCATGTCCACTGTGTCATACCATCCTTCAGCCTGCTTCCCTTCTCCTTAGGATGTTCTTCTGCAGTTTAAAAACATACACAGGTTTTTTTAAAAATAAGTAAAACATTCTGTTGTGATATTGGGCAATAAAATTCATAGGCAATTTTACTTTCTTGATTGATAAAAGGTTGCAGCTAGGTTTTTATCCACGTTTTGATTAACACATAGGTCATAAAATGTATTTATTATTAAGTTAATCGTCTATCCTCTCTAAAGTTTATTATGTCTTTACAGTTAAATATTTCTACAACATTTCTTCCAGCTTTTTAAATGCATAATATGTCATTGTTATCTTAGTCAAACAAAACTAGAAAGCACACATTATTTAAAGATTTCAATCCCTTGCCTTTATTTATTGTAAATAAGAGTATTTCTATGATAACGCATAGCTTGATTTTCATTCTGAAAAGGTCGAAACTCTGCTCTCTTCTTCTAGGTGTATGAAATTTTTATTTTTATTGAAATTACTTTTCTTTTTTCTCCTTGATTTATTTTATTAATTTATTCAGATTACAACTAAATTGTTATCCCATCACTTGTATCCTCCAGTTCCTCCCTCCCTCCCACTTTCAACCTATTCCCCTCCCCTAGGTCTATGACTGAGGGGGACCTCCTCCCCCTCTATATCCCATGAAAGTCTTCACTTACCAGGAGACTGGGATTGATGTGGCGATATCCCACTGGGACTGTAGGTAAGACAAATGTAGGAGATGGGGAAATAGAAGGACCCAGAGGGTCCTAGAAACCTACAAGAAGAACATCATGATGGGTGGATCAGGGCCGAGGAGGGTCTGCTCAACTATTGTACAAACCAAGGACAATACAAGTAGTAAACATCGAACCCCTACTCTGATCTATCCAATGGTAAGGACATTTTCCACAGTTATGTGGAGAGAGCGGACTCACTCTGACATGAAATTTGGTGTCCCATATTTCACCACCTCCTCTGGGTGGGGAGGCCTGAAGGCACTCAAAGAAAGAATAAGCAAGCTACCAGGATGAGATTTGAAATTATTTTTCATACTGAGTAATCTAATAATTTAGTTTCTTCCCCAGTCCTTTTCCATACCATTCTCTGGTACCTGAGATTTGATCTCTGCATCTTGGCAGAGAGGCCCTGTTGGAACACAGAAGAAGTGGATGCAGGCTATCCAGATGAGACCTGTTAGGCTGTGGTCAGACGGTGGAGGAGGAGGACCCCACCTTTCAGAGGTCTACGGGAAGGTGGTAAAAGGAAGATAAAATGAGGGGATTATAATCTGGATGGAATGGGAATAAATTACAATAAAACATTGAAAAAATAAAAAGAAATGGCAGAATTGTTGTGCAGTGGTGGTGTGTGCTTTTCATCCCAGCACACAAGAGGTGCAGGAAGGTGGATCTCTGTTAACTCAAGGCCAGCAACTCAAGGTCTATGGAGCTAGATGGATAGCCAGGGTTACACAAAGAAAACCCCATCTCAAAATAGAGCAAAACCAAAAAAAAAAAAAAATTAAAGAAATGACAGTAAGAAAGAAAATAAGAAATTTTACTAATTTTTTGAACTTTTTTTCTAAAGATTCTCTTACAGAAAATATTTTTAAATTTTTTCAAAATAAATTTATTGATGTCTTCTACCATTTTATAAACAATTATTTAATTTGATTTCCAGAGTAAAATACTTGTAAATATCATATATAAATATTTCCCATATCACATGCTGAATTATTTATTTGTTGCAAATATAATTTATAATATTTTGTCCCATCTTTAGTTACTAGAATAATATTTTATCATAAAAATTATACATATGCCTAGTACTAAATATATGGAGGTACCCTTCCTCATAGTTCACAATAAGATTTTATAGTAATTTTAACAGCTTTTTTCTAATAATCTCTGTCAATATACAGGGACTGCATTTACCCTCCTAGTAGAAAAATAATAATCAAACCTAAAGTGTTACCTATCAATTAAAAAGTATTTGTTCATTGATACAATTCTTCACATATTTTTATATTAATAAAAACATATTTATTATTCACGAGGCATAAAGTGAGATAAAAAAGAATGCTTAGTATTAATCACACTGGTCTCTGTGTTCTCTGGTGCAGCTGAAACTCCATCTAGCTATATCAGTGTCCAAGGTCTCCGCTCAGTCTGTTCCTGAAAACATTAAAGACAAGAAGAACAATAGCAAATACAGACGGGTTGTAGATAAAACGGCTTCCAGAGAATGTGTGGGATGGGAAATTTTGGGCAAGAAGGGGGGCATATGAGAAATAGAGGTCTGTGGAAGAGTCCTGGCTGTGCTGGGAAGATCTGGGACAGAAAGGGAAGGAAAGCAGGGACAGCCACAAGAAATGAGAGGGTATGGTATTAGGGGAAACCCTGAGTGGAACGCTGCCAGTCTTCTTCTGTGGCTTCCCGGTAATTAGCAGCCAAGGACAGCAGAAGTCTTTGCAGTTATAATCCATACTGGTTTCCACTCATCCATATTGTCTGCTGTTTTCTCCATTTTTCTAATGGAGAAATCTTAGTTTTTATCTTGGTATTTAATCATGCTGTGACTTTAAAATGTGTTAATAAAATAGACCCTCTTTGGATAACAATTTCAATTTTACCTAGAGTGATTATACTAAATAGGACTTTAAAGTAATTGTAATTGTATTTATTAGATGAAAAAATATCATTGCCCACATCATCGCTATTAAGTACAATAAATCATGAGCAAATTGAAGAATTATTACGGCACAAAATATGACTGTCAAACCTTAAAGAAAAGTGTGAAAAAATTTTAAGAGGATTTGAACATAGTTAAGTGTGTCTGAAAGTCCCAAATCCATGGAAGCCTTTGGAGAATTGCATAAGCCTTTGGAGGGCTGCTGATCTCGCCCAGCTTTTTCTAGTGGGAGTAAAAACAGTTTATCCTTTGATGTTTGAGCTCTGAATGTTAATGGCTTTTGATATAATGGATAAGTAAATGCTCTGGGTGATGACATTTTATAAATGATTTTGAACTTCAATATTTCAACTTGGGTTCACTCCTCTCATCTATTAACATTAAGAACCAAAATACTGTTTAAGCATACCACTAGATTGAACATGATTTAAAGGTCTGAGCCTGCTGGGGAGTATTCTCTGAGGGCTCTAAGAGATGATTTAGAGGGTTTCACAAGAAGATTGTGACCTAATACATAAAAAGAGAATTAGGTCCTTGCTTTAAAATTGCCATGCTTACAATTAAATTCAATTACTTATGGCTATCATGCTTTGTTTTTAAGACTATGAATTTAAACAGTTGTTACAATTCCATTGAATTTCAAGAATAAAACACCTGGTAAGAAACACATATTTTTTTTCCTTTTTTAAAATTACAATGTATTCAGATTACATCTAGATTGTTATTCCATCACTTGTATTGCCTGTCTCTTCACTCTTTCATCCTGTTCACCTCCCCTAGACCTCTGACAGAGGTCCTACCATGGGACTACAGCCTATCAGCCCATTTCCCCTTCTTCTGTATGCTGCCAGGCCATCCACCAAGGGGAAGTGATGAAGTCAGGGGCACCAGAGTTCATGTCAGAGGCAGTGCATGCTCTCCCCAGAACTGTGGAACATGAGCTGTCCATTGGTTAGATCTGAAAGCGGGGGGAGGGGGGGCTCTATGTTTATTGCATGCATTGTCCTTGGTAGGTACATCAGTTCATGGAGGTCCACCTTGGACACAGGAACCGCCAGCCTTAATGGTCTACTTGTGGGGCTCCTGGACCCTCTGAGTCCTTCTATTCCTCCCATTCTTCCATACCGCTCTCATCTGGAGGCCAGCAGCTAGCTCCAGAATCTGGCCTCATGCTCTGCTGAGTGGAGTCTCTCAGAGGACATCTACGTTGGGATATCCACTAAGAAGCACAATTTAAAAAGTGAAATTTTGAATTGTTAACTATGAGCATTATTACGACTCATGCTTCCTAAATAACAATTAAAGGGCAATGATTATAGCATATGTGACTTTGTTAGGAAAACAATGATCAAGACATTCATAGATCAGCATATATTATGAAAATACCAATGTTTATTTTTAGAACTCTAATTTATTAAAACTGGTTTCTTATATCACACATATCTCCCCCTTTAAATTTTTGTTGAATATTTAACATATAATTGACTTTCTTTGGACTTTTCCTTCATTAAAAATAGAATAGTGAAGGCCTTATTTTATTCAGAGCATGCTGGTATCAGCATTTCACATGATTATAAATAGAAGGAAATCCAGACTTTTTGGTTCAACATGATTGAAACCATGGAAGCAAGTGAATCTCGCGTGTGTATGAAACTGAAGTAAGAGAGATATTTGACGGCCAAGATAAATGCAAACACCCCTGTGAGCTCTACAGTGGATAAGCTGTTGAAACTGTGTTCACAAGGGGAGACGTGGTTTTACTTTCAATACAGTAAAATTATCAAAGACCTAAGTGCTGAAAAATGCTACTGATTTAAAAGTCATTATATAGTTTTGTTTCTGTTGAGTTTGTTCTCCGGGTCTTGCTGACCAGAGTGGCCTCAGCTTCCTGAACATTGAATTTTCATTTACTTACCACAAACCTGGCTTGGATTTGTTTTGATATCACAATTTATGCAACATCATTCAAAGATACTATAGAAATTCATGACTCATCATTTCTATGTGATATGCATGTTACTTTATTACTATATTATAACTCATTTATTTTTGATAAACTAAAGCTATGCCTATATTATGATTTCAGTTATGTAAACTATTTCTCATAGGAAAAAACATTTTTTTACAAGAGATAAGTGAGCGATTGGAAAATCATTGTGAAGCAAAATTTGGTGACAACGTAATGTGTCAAAGTGTTATTTGACATTGATAAATGTCAGGAGAGAAGAAAATCAGGGTTTTGTTTGTTTGTTTTTGTTTGCTGCCCATTGTAATGGCACGGAATGGGTCAACCACATGCAAATGCAAGTCTCAAGCCCAGGAATAATCAACTAGCACGAACTGAACTTCATAGTTCTTGTTTTGTTTTTGGTGTTATATGTGTGTGTGTGTGTTTTTCTACTTAAGAGAGAAGGGAGAACATAGAAGTGGGTAACAGAGAAGCAGGAGAGGATCCAGGAGGAGTGGAAGGTGGAAAAAGAGTCAGTGGATTTTTTTTAATTAATCACTTATTTTTGAAATTCACTGTACAAGTTGATATCAGCCGCACTTACTCCTTACCTCCTGGTCTCATCCTCTCACCCATCTCCTCGTTCTGCAGCTCATTTATCTCAGAGAAGGAGAGGACCTCGACTGTACCAACCCACCCTCTTGTACTCTGGTGCCTCACATTTGACCATGTCTCCTGGAGGGGGAGACCTGGTGGCACTCAGAGGAAGGACAGCAGGCTACCGAGAAGAGACTTGATACCCTATGAGCATATACAGGGGGAGGTAATCCCTCTCAGGAACAGTCATAGGGGAGGGGAATAAGGGGAAAATGGGAGGGAGGGGAGAATGGAAGGATACAAGGGATGGGATAACCATTGAGATGTAACAAGAATAAATTAATAAAATAAAAAACAAACAAATCTCAGCACAACTATGCTTATCTATCCCACTGAGGCCAGACAAGGCAGCCCAGCTAGAGGAAAACAATACAAAGGCAGGCAACAGAATCAGAGACAGCCACCACTCTGCTTAGGGGACCTACATGAAGAACATGTTGCACATTTTCTTACATATGTGTGGGAGGCCTAGGCCCAGCGCATGCATGCTCTTTGGTTGGTCCATCAGTCTCTGTGAGCCCCTATGAGCCCAGGTTAGTTTACTATCTTGTGTTCTTGACCACTTTGCCTCCCTCAGTCCTGCCTCCGCATTCTCCACAGTTGTGTGGAGAGCAGGGGTTGCCTCTGACATGAACTCAGGTGCCCCCTACTTTACCACTTCCCCTTCATGGGGAGGCCTGGTGGTACTCAGAGGAAGGGGAAGCAGGCTATCTAGATGAAACCTGATTTGGTGTGAACATAAGGTGGGGGAAGAGGTCCCCTTCAGTCACAGGTCAAGTAGAGGGGAATAGGGTAAAACAGGGAGGGAGGGGGTGATGACAAGACACAAGTAAGGGGATAAAAGTCTGGATGTAATCTGAATAAATTATTTTTTTAAAGACTTCCTGAGTTCCATCTATTGTTTGGCTGTGGGTCTCTGCATCTGTTTCCATCAGCTGCTGGATGAAGCCTCTCAGAAGACAATAATGCTAATATCCTGTCTGCAATCACAGCAGAGTAACATTAATAGTGTCAAGGATCAACCTTCTCCATTGGGGTAGGAAAATTATTGATTGGTCATTCAGTCAATCTCTGCTCCATCTTTATCTATTCACTACTTGTAGGCAGAACAAATTTTGGCTCAAAGGTTTTATGCATAAGTTGGTGTCCCCCTCCTTCCCCTGGAAATCCTGCCTGGCTACAGAAGGTGGCCTCATCAGTCCCTATATCTCCTACTGGTAGAAGTCTTAGCTATAATCACACCCCATAAGCCTTCCCTGTCCCAGAGATGTCTCCCCCACTGATTTCCATTCTCTCTTCAAGCACACCCCAATCTTGATTCTCACCTGTGTTCCCCTCCCTTCCTATCCCTATCCCAAACAAATCCTTCCCTCCTTCTATTTCAGATGTCTGTTTTATTTCCCCTTCTGAGTGAGAGTCAAGAAGCCTCCCTTGGGGTTTCTTTGCTTAGCGTACTTGGTCCTGTAGATTGTAGCCTGGTTATTTTGTATTTTATGAGTAATATCCACTTATAAGTGAATACATACCATGTGCATCTTTCTGGGTCTCAGTTTTCTCACTCAGGGTGACATTTTTTAGTTCAATCCATTAGCCTGCAAATTTCATGATAGACCAACAAACCAAATAACCCAATTAAAAATGGAGTACAGAGCTAAACAGAGAATTATCAACAGAGGAATTGTAAATGGCCGAAAGCACTTAAAGAAATGTCCAAAGTCTTTAGTTACCAGAGAAATGCAAATCAAAATGATTCTAGGATTCCATTTTACATTTGTTAGAATGGCTAAGATAAAAAAAACTCAAGAGACAACACATGCTGGCAAAGATGTGGAGCAAGAACACTCCTCCATTTCTGGAGGGAGTGCAAAGTTGTATAACCCCTGTGGAAATCATTCTGGCAGGTTCTCTGAAAATTGGGCATAGTTTTATCTCAAGACCCAGCCTTATCATTCTTGGGCATATACCCAAAAGATGCTCCAAAATATCACAAGGAAACTTGTTCAACTATGTTCATAGCAGCTTTATTTGTCAGAGCCAGAAACTGGAAACAACCTGAATATACCTGAAACAAAGAATGTATAAGTAAAAGGTGGTAAATTTACACAATGGAAGAGTCAGTAATTTTATATGATTTTTATGAGATCAGTAAATCTCATATCTCTTATATTGGTTTGCTACGTTTATACCCTACTTTATCATGCATGAAAATCTTTCCTTAAATTATAAATGATATCAACAGTGAGTGGAAGGTGAAAAATTTGTGCTGACTCCCTTAGCCTCTTATTTTATGCACAACTTCTTGTATCACTACGGTATCAGTCATGACAACCTCTGTGATTGGCTGCTGGACAAAATGTGGAGGATCAACTACCTGTGCAATCTACCCCAACCACAGAGCAGAGATGAAAGCAATTAGATCCGGGTCTGTGCTGAGGAAAAGATATTTTTAACCAAAGCACTTCTTGAACTCTAATCTTTAACGAATCAGGGGACCCATGGCCCCAGAAGACCAATGCTAAAGGGTATGCAAACAGTGGAAAGTAGGTTTTGAGATAAATTGACTCAACATCACAGTTTGGGTCTGGTAATTACTCTCATGATTTATGGTTAGGCCTCAGTTAATAAGTGTCTAGAGACCTCCAGGCACAGAGACATATTAATCTGACAAAGATTGACTTTTCATAATATAATTTATTATTCATTGCGTATTCCTCATTCATCGAAAAGATGTAAGGCATTAACATGACCATTTTACCAAATTTTATCTTTTGCAGTTAAAATTAAAATGTTTGCATCCATTTAAATAGATTAATTCCATTTCTGAAACCAAAGAATTAAAAATTATTAAATGTAACAAAAATTATTCAATTGGATTAATACATATAGAAAACAATTTTAGTAAATACTAATTTATATCTTAGGCACTGGTAGATGTCCAAATAATATTATGATATGTTATTCTACAATATTTATATTGCTTTATTTTTGTTCTTTTGCCTGCAATTTGGGAACTTTTAATTATCTTGGTATATATTTTAGTATCTGACATGATGATGATTCTGAGAAATTATTATGAGAAGAAGGTTGATATCATTGCATCACCTAGTTACCTAATTAGTATTGGCCAGTTAGTCTGCCTACCATTTAGGAAATAGAGTGAAATCAAGTTAAGTTTTCTTCAGGTTCATAAGTTATATGTCATAAAATTTAGATGCTATTATGGTAGGTTCACCATATAAGTAACATTTTATAAATGAGAAAGGAAACCAAACACAAAGATGCAAAGAGGAATTAAGGCACATCTAATATGAATTGTCTGTCATTTGCATAATTTAGTTTCAAAACTATTAGTAGCCAAGGTGACACTTTTCTACCTTTGCTATTTTGAATTATAATTATATTGTTTTAAAAGGATTTGGAACTTTTAAAGCTATAATTATAAAATTCCCCATAAATTTTTATCAGTGACTTAGGAGAGTTAGCAAATATATGTTTTTTATAAGGGAAAAATGAAGTCCAAATGTCTCAAGTGCATTAGTGGTAACTGAGAAATAGAGTTACCTGATTATAATACCATTCTCAAGATTTTATTTCTTTTTATCATTTTACTTTTCAAAGAAATTCTTCTTATATGTGTCTGTGTGTTTTCCTGTGAGTCTCTGAACATGTGTGCTGGTGTTAATAGAACCCTGAGGAAAGAATCTATCCCCTGGAGCTAGATTTACACATAGCTGTGAGCTACCCATGCATGCTAGGAACAGAACCCTGGATTTTTGGGAAGAGATACATGAGCTTGTACCTGAGGAATCATTTCTCCATCCAAAAGATTACTATTTTCAATTATTGTAAATAATTTAAATTACTGGGTATCCACATTATTGCCAGCAGATATATTTTTTTTAATAATTTGCTTTTAGGTTATCTCTTTGTCACACAATAGACTATATTTATATAAAGTATAATTTATTTGAACAAGCATTATATTTTTCCTTGAGCAATGATATTATCAGCAAAAGAAATGGTCTTGATGAAAAATAATTGCAATAGCTTTCCGGAATTGTTTTGACTTGAATGTCTTTCCCAAACTTCATTTTGAAATGTAAGGAATATTAGAATGGGAGACTTTTTAGATATGATAAGGTCATAATAACACTACCCTCATTACTATCTTAATGCTCTTATTGTAAGGTATGTGTTAGTAATGAAAAAGGGAGTTCAGCTCCCACGCTTTTGCCATCTTGTCACTCATTTACCTTTCAATATTTATGCATTATAGAGTTCCTCACTGGATTTGGCCCCTTTGGTATGAGATGTCCCCGAAATCAGAGTCATGGAGCATATCAATATCTCTTCTTCACCCTTGCTCTCTTTGTGTTATCATAACAATAGAAGTAGACTAGAATGATAAATTGGTATCAAAACATGGAACTATTACTGTACACATAATGGTATGTGATGGGAGACTATGGATCTAAATAAAGGTAGAACCCACATCAGTTTGGAAGTGATTACTGAATTAATTGTGCTTCCGTTTCTTATTAAAGGGATGCTACAGGCAATTCACTTGATGGCACTGAAGAAAATAAGGCTAGAGAGTTCACACCTTCAAGATTATATAAGTGTTCATGATCAGCGTGCCAGTTAAGGTGATTCTAATGAGAGCTCAGACATATCTCAAGGATAGGAATAGAGTAGTGAGTGAAGGCCATCCTTGTCTTGTAATTATAAAGATCATATTTTCACCCATGCCGAAGAACTTTCAGAATTAAGTTCCTCAATTAGAGTAACTGAAAGAAGAAATATCATATGAGTCCTGTATCTGCCTGTTGCCTGAATACTTTTTATCAAATAGAATCAGACACAAGAGCAAAGAAATGACTTAAAGGCATGAAACACAGAAGAGATCAAATGGAGAGTTCAGCCTCGCTATATAATCATAAAAGAAACGTTCTTCGTGAAGAATACTAGTGGTGTGGCCATGTGAGTAAATCAGTGTGTGAGGATTGAATGGACCCAGGTGTAACTTTCTCAATTAGGCAGCATGAGAATGTGTCTTAATACATTTCAGAGTTATCTGTTTTTGTTTTTTCTTTGTGCTACTTGAATCATTGTGATCAGAATACCTGGTACAGAGTCAATTTAACACAACATGAGATTTTCGTTTTTTAGTTTGTGTTTTAATATCATGGGACCAGAAGTTTCACTCTCTCATGAAAGAGAAAAACAGAGCATTTAATAGCACTGCAAAGAGGATGATGAATGATACAGGAAGTATCAGGGATAATGTATGCTTAGGAACCTGTTCATGAGAAAGTACTGACTTACATTCTAACTCTAATTCTAAAGCCTAAGGTTTCACTGCCCAACAACACCCCAGTATCTACTCCTCACTTTTGGATACAATACATTCTACCATCCCAAACAAAGCTCAGGCATGCCTAGGTGTGTCTTTCCCTGTGCCTCTGAATGTGCAATTTCAGGATACAGTGGTGTCCATAAGCTTCTAATGATTTATCATAAAAGTTCAATATCTAAGAGCCATGGCCAGTCTCCACCTAAATTTCAAGAAATGATACAGACTAATTTCATAGAGGAATACTCAGAAATTTGTTTCTGTGACACGGCCTTACAGAGAGATGTCATTGAAAAAAATGCCAAGTAGGAATGTAAGTACAGACACAGATTTGCCATAGACTTTCCATTAGGGCCACTCCACAGTTACAGCTCTGAAAACAGGCAAATCTACAAGATTTCCAGTGGGCATACATGAGATGAAATACCCAAAAATAAGGCCCAAAATGTATCTGATGTTTGACAAAGAAGCCAAAAGTTCCCATTGGAGAAAATACAGCAGCTTCCAAATGTGTTGTTACTCAAACTGTACAGCTACATGCAAAAAAAAAAAATGAAAATAGATCTCTATCTATTGCCCTGAACACACCTCAACTTGGAGTTTATCATAAACCTCAGCATAAGATGATACCATGAATCTGAAAGCATAGAACACCCTTGATCTAATTGACATAGGGAATGCATATAGGATTATGACCCAATTTCACAGAAATTAAAACCAGCAATTAATATGAAATAGATAATATAATTTCTGCATATGATTTTGTATTTGAGTTATATAAAACAGTTGCCTTGTTTTCAGATTGATAGATCATAAATTATTTTGAGATAAACTGATATGTTATCAGAAAATAATTAGATAATTGATTTTAGAGATAGTTTTACTTTTTCAATATTTTTTAAATTATTTCATTTATTTTTGAGATTATAATATATTTGCATTGTTTTCCCCTTCCCTATTTTCCCTCTAAGCTCTCCTATATAGGCCTGCTAGCTCTGTTTCACCTTTTTAGTCTCTTTTTTCATTGTGTGTGTGTGTGTGTGTGTGTGTGTGTGTGTGTGTGTGTGCGCGCGCGCATATGTACAATCTTCTCAGACTGTATAATGCTACTTGTATGTATGATTTTAGGGCTGGTCTTTGGTGTTATGTAAACAATTGGAAGACTATTTCTCTCACTCTCCATATTCCTTAGGTATGGGTGGGTAGAGTTCATGGTATATGGTTGCTTTCAAGGTCCAAACCTGTGTGTCTGTTTTTGTCCTTTTAAACTCATGTTTAGGCTGTCAAGATGGTGATGATTTATGGATTTAGCTTCTAACACCTTTAGGAGATACAATCTCATAGCAAACTCATGTATATAATAATTGATATGACAGTGTGTGGATCAACTAATAATTAACTTGTATCACCTGCTTATCCTAAACAATCCGCAATAGCACCTTCAAAGTATTGGAAGTAAACCTTGTGCTATAATTGAGTTTTTTGGGTACCAAACATCCTATTAGAGGAGAAATATATTTGATGTGTGTGAAGAACAGTCTTGAATTTGAATTCTATACCAATAACTAGTCTATTTTCATCACAAGAATATACATCCTAGGTTTAACCCATAGATATGATTCTATAGATAAATAAGGTAAAATAGTTAGATAAGGTTAACAAAATCCTCAGATACCTACAGAATATGGCATTTAAAGATGTTTGTATAATCTTAAGGATCCTTTGACAATAAGACAGCTTAACCCTTGGCATCACCCAGCCTACCTCAAAGAAGATGATGAGCATCAATGAATCATTTTATAGAGATGGCTACAAATGTGGCAAACCGGCCACTGGTAAAAATGTCCTAGTTTTAGCCACAGAGAGAATTCTGTCTAAATGTGGGAAAACTTGGATACAGGCAGATTTGATGGACAAAGTCTGCCAAGACAGGGTAAGCAAGTCCTCAATAGTTCATGCTTCACAAATATGTCTGTGAGGTATATTGAGCCAGAAAGCTGAAGATGATGCTCCAAAGATATAGACAGTTTTGGGTGACTGCTCAGGTAGCAAACTGTCTCTGTCATTTTCCTATTTTGCTAACCTGCACTCCCTGTTTACACAAATAATCAATTTTATTCCTCTTCAAGTCTCTGATGGGATTGAAGACCAGATAGTTTAATTTTACAATTAAGCTTAGTTGTTTGGGAGTTAAGAAGATTTTAGATCAAGATAGATATTTCAGTTAATAGAGATAAGATATGGCAGATATTGATTTCCATTCAGAAATTTAGACCCAGGAAGATAAGAAAGATTTTTACTCTAAGTTTGTCAAAGAAATAGCCAAGTCACTATGAATGTAACATTTTTGTAACTCCTGATTGTCTCGTGGTTCCTCCTGCTGTATGTAGTTTATTTTATTAATGTGTAATAATATAAATGTATATGTTTAAAAAGAAACATAATTTAAAAATGGGGGAAAAGCAACTGGATTACAGGGTTAGGAGAGATGCTCACTGTTTAGATCAGTATCTCACTACAAAGAGAATCTCAGCCAGCATGGAAATCCATTGCAAACCCAGAATCAATAATTAGCAACATCAAAAATGAGGTCCATCTCTGGGGGAAGATAATTCTCCTTTGCCAAGCAGCCTTGAGTTCTTTGTCTAGGGCTGGGGCATTGCAAATTTTCCCCATTCCACGTGAATGTGCCCATTGATTTTGCCATTTTTTCCTGTCTTGTTTGAGCAGCCATTTCCAGAAGATGTTTTTATAGTATCAGTTCATGGCAACCGATCATTAGATTGATCTTCAGTAAACCTATTTTGGCAATCTCAGAAGTGTTCAAGCCCTGTAGTGTCAAATACACATGATGAAAAGAGATAACAGCGTTTGAAGTGAAAATAATGCAGGCTTGGTATTTGTTCTTACATGCTAAATTCCTAGTCTTCTACTTGTTTATACCTTTTGTAATTATTATAAACAATTAATATGACATTTATAATATGACATTTGAGATGGCGTATGTTTAAGAATGTACTATTCATATTTTAAAATATGCTGTAGCTGAAATACAGTTATATCACTTCCTTCCTCCCTTTCTTCCCTGTAGCTTCTCATAGGCACTCTTCCTTAACCCCTTCCCCTGTGCAACCCAACTCTCAGGTTTCTAGACTCTTTGTTGATTATTATTATTATTGTAGTACTATGTATTCACAAATATATAAATACGGCCTGTTGAGTCTAAATTTGTCTGTATGTACAATTTTAGGACTGGTCATTGTGATTTGGAGAACCATTAAGAGGGCTCATCTCTGGAGGGGTTAATTCCCCCTTTCCCAGTACTAATTAGAGTCCTGTGATTCTTTGTCTAATGACAGAACCTTGCAAAATTTTCACCTTTTATGTCAACATGTACAATACATTTTGCCACTTTCCTGTTTAGATTATATAGCCACTTTTTTCACATTTTTTATTAATTCTTTCATATTACATCTCAATAGTTATCCCATCCCTTGTATCCTCCCATTCTTCCCTCCCTCCTGCTTTCTCCCTATTCCTCTACCCTATGACTGTGACTGAGGGGGACTCCTCCCCCTGTATATGCTCATAGGGTATCAAGTCTCTTCTTGGTAACCTGCTATCCTTCCTCTGAGTGCCACCAGGGCCCCCTCAAGGGGACGTGGTCAAATATGGGGCACCAGAGTTCATGTGAAACTGAGTCCCCACTCTCCACTCAGCTGTGGAGAATGTCCTGTCCATTGGCTAGATCTGGGTTGGGGTTCAATGTTCACTGTATGTATTGTCCTTGGCTGGTGCCATAGTTTGAGCAGGACCCCTGGGCCCAGATCTGCCCATCATAATGTTCTTCTTGTAGGTTTCTAGGACCTTCAGGATCCTTCTATTTTCCCATTTTCCCATGCTTCTCTTACCTAAAGTCCCAATAGGATGTCTTCCCCTCTGTCCCAGCTTCCTAGTAAGTGAAGACTTTCAGGGGACATGTCCCTTGGGCTAGTGTCCAGATATAAGTGAGTATATACCATTTGACTCTTTCTGCTTCTGGGTTAACTCACTCATTATGATCATTTCTAGTTCAATCCTTTTGTCCACAAATTTTGGTAATTCTTTGTTTTAATAGCTGAGTAGTATTCCATAGTATAAATGTACCACAGTTTCTTTATCCATTCTTCTACTGTGGGACACTTAGGCTGTTTCCATGTTCTTGCTATTATGAATAAGGCAGCTATGAACATGGTTGAGCATATTTCCCTGTTGTGTGGTGAAGCATTTTCTGGGTATATTCCAAGGAGTGGAAATACATCCCACCATGGTTTACCATCCCACCACTCCTTCCATATCCATGAATTTTCCTCTAGATTCACTCCTCTTCTGTTTTGTTTATGGAGAAACAGGTTTCCAAAAGACAACATCCAAATATGACATAGCAAGATACAATAAAATAATGCAAAATACTCATATTGAGGCTGAAAAAGGCAACCCAAAAGGAGGAAAAGAGTCCCATGAGCATGAAAAAATAGTTAGAGGTATTTGTTTACATTGATAGGATTCTCACAAAAAACCAAGCTAATAACTATAACATATACAGGGGAACTTGTGCAGATCAATGCAGGCCCCATGCTTGCCACTTGAGTACCTGTAAGCCAAATGAGCCCAGTTTGTATGAGTTAAAGGGCCATATTTTCTTAGTTCCTATATCTATTTTGTCTTCTATGATTTAAAAATATGTCCTACTATTGAGAAAATCATGGATAATAATTAAATAATTTAAAAAGTGAATATAACAAGTAAAAATACTTCCTGTGCACATCATTCTTAGTTGAGCACCCCATCAGTGGAGTCCATGGGTAGTCCCCTGAGAAAACAGTTAGGATCTCTAAATGACAGCCCCCTCCTTGCATAGGGTGTGTGGCAAAAAGTCCTCCATCTACTGGACATCAAATCCACATGCATTCCTGAAGTCCTACTGCCCTCACAGACTGCCAGCCAATACTAAAGAAAATCAGATGGCTAAGGGTCAGTACAAGAGCACAAATAACAAGAGTGTGAGCAATATGGAAATACCCCAACCCATGTACAGCAAGTCCTGGATATATTAACACAGCTGAGGAACAAGAAAATTACTTTAAATCCAGTCTCCTGAAGATGCTAGAGGCTTTAATTAAAGAATTAATAAATCTCTTAAAAATAAAGGAATATACAACCAAACAGGTAGAGGCCTTTAAAGAAGAAATGAATAAATCACTTAAAAATACAGAGTCAATTGGGCATAATAGTTATCTATAGATCATTGTATCCAAACACAAAAGAATATACCTTCTTTTCAGCACCTTAAGAACATTCACCAAAATTTACCAAGTACAAGCTTCAACAAAATTCAAGAAAATTGAAATTAACACCCTGTATCCTATCAGACCATCATGGATCAAGGCTGGATTTCAGCAACAATAGAAACAACAGAATGTCTACAAACTCATGAAAACTGAACAACTCTGTACTCAATCATGACCACTGAGTCTAGGAAGAAAAAAGAAAGAAATTAAAAGATTTCTAGAATTCAATGAAAATGAAAGGCAACATACACAAACTTATGAGACACAATGAAAGCAGTGCTAAGAGGAAAGTTCATAGCACCAATTGCTTTCATAAAGACATTGGAGATATTTTATACCAACATTTAATAAGCAACCCACCCAATAGAGTACATGGAAGGAAATAGTCAAACTTAGGGCTGAAATCAATAAAGTAGAAACAAAGAAGAAAATACAAAGAAAGAACAAAACCAAGAGCTGATTCTTTGAGAAAAGAAAAAAATCTGGAGAAACCATTAGCTAAATTAACTAAAAGGCAGAGCAAGGGTATCCAAATTAACAAAATTAGAAATGAAATGGGGCAGGGGCCTGTAGGCATAAGGTTACTGTGTAATTCAAATGCTGATTTCTATACCCACTCCCCATATCTGGTTGTGAGAGTCTCTTGTCTCAATGGTGTGTAAACAATACTCCTCGATTATCCCCTTGTATGCCAATAAAACAGCTTCAGGCAATCCCTGAGCAGGGAGAGAATAGAGACGGACTTCCTGTCTGCCAGGAGGGGAAGAGTTAGAGGAATAAGTTGGAGATCCAGCCAGGACATCGAACTATGGAAGAGGTTAAAGAGACATCAGAAGGAGCTAGAACAGGGAGAGCTACAAAATGAAAGTGTATCTATGATGTACACTGGGAGGAAACCAGGTTGGTTTAGAGAGTTAAGAATAGAGTAAAAACTGCTCTGTTATTTTGTTGTGTAGCTTATTATTACAGAGTCTCAGTTATTTGTGTGATAGCTGGATAAAGAGGGAAATTGAGGAACAAACATAGTTTTATAAAACTAGTCATAACATTTTGGTACCCCACTTGGGTGCACCTGTAGGCTTTGATATTTTTTAAATCTACTGTATTGGGGGTTCTATAATGCATATACATCACTTCCAACCCACTGGCCCTTGGTAGGAGGAAAGAAGATTAATAGAGACAGGAGAGATAGAATATTTTAGATTCAGTCCCTTGGGGGAAATCCTACTCTTCATCGTCATAATTCCTGCAGACCCATCCATTTGTTAAACAGCAAACATGCAATCCAGCAGAAGTGAAAGCAAGTACAGCAGCAGGAATCTCAAAGTGTTCTCTGAAGTGTTTCGCTCTAGGAGTGTCTCCAAGCAAAGATGTGTGAAGGGAAGGAGCCTAGAGATGAGAAGTGATGCAAAAAGTGATCTCTCATTGACTTTCTTGTGTTATTTATACCCCCCATAGACTCTATAGGATGTTTTCCAAATGGCAAAGCCCATGCCCCAACAAGAGGCGATTTCCTTTCTAGTGGACAAACTTCATTCTGAGAAGCACTTAAAGTAATGCTCAATGTCATTAGCCATCAGGGAAATGCAAACTAAAATGACACTGATTCTATCTTACACCAGCCAGAATGTCTAAGTTAAAAAAACTGAAGGGACAGTACATACTGTCAAGGATGTGGTTTGCTCAACTATATTCATGGCAGCTCTATATTCAAAATAGGCAGAAACTGGAAACAACCCAGATGTCCCTCAAGGGAAGAATGGATAAAGAAACTGTGGTACTATTGCACAATGGAATAATACTCAGCTATTAAAAACAAAGGCATTTTGGAAATTTTAGGAAAACAGAGATAGACATGATCATCCTGAATGAGATAATCCAGACCTAGAAAAACACACCTGGTATGCATTCACTAATAAGCATACAGTAGTCATATAGCACAAGATAACAATACTAGAATTCACAGACCAAAATTAGCTAAGCAACAGGGATGGTCTCAGGGAGGACGCTTGGAACTCGCTGAGAAAGGGAAATAGAATAGACAGAGGAAGTGCTCAAAGACAGGATAGGATAGGTGAGGCAGTGCTGAGGGAAATGAGGATGGGGATCAAATGTGGGGGTGGGCAGGAGGACAGAAGAGAAACCATATGCAGTGGCACCTCTGAGACAAGTTGGCGATCTACTACTGGGTCGGATCCAGGGAAGATATGGGAGCTACTCTAGCTGAGACCTCTAATATTTATGGGGACTGAAGAGGCCCCCCCCTTTAATGAAACAGAACTCTTAGTGTAGGCAAGGGAACATCAACCCATCCATTAAAAACTATGACCCCAAATGTATCTTACCTAAAAGATGTGCAGGGATAAAAATACAGCAGAGACTAAAGGAATGCCCAACTAATGTCTGGCCACACCATGGGAGAGTGCCAACCACGGCACTATTAATGATACTCTGCTGTGCCTGCAGCCTGGAGCCTAGCATAGCTGTCTTCTGAGAGTCTGCGCCCAGAAACAGATTAAAACAGATGCAGAGACTCAGAGACAAACATTGAGAGGGAGTCTTGTGGAAGAGTGGGTGGGGGTGGAATGTGAAATGGGGTGGGATAGATGGGCTTGGAGGGGATCGGAATGCCACAAGAAGACGAACAGAGCCAACTAATCTGGGCCCAGTGGGACTTGCAGAGACTCACACATCAAGGACCATGTATGGACTGGACCTAGCTACCCTATAGGCAGATTGGCCTTCATGTAGTTCTCCTAGGAAGGAGAGTGTAGTCTGTCTCTGAGCAGAGCTCTGTTGCATCCTTTTCTATCACTTCCTCCTGGAGGGGCTGCCTTGCCTGGCCACTGTTGAAGAGGAAGCACTCAGTCCTGATGAAACTTGATGTTCTGGGATGGGCAGGTGGAGGAATTCCCCTTTTCTGAGGTATAGAGGACAGAGGATGGGGAAAATGGGAGGGCAGGACTGGGATGAGAGGAAGGAGTGACTACGTACAGTTGGGATGTAAATCAAATAAATAAATAAATTTTAAAAAGAAATAAAATACATATGCTTTTAAAATAATTAAGATAAATTCTCTATGGTGCAACACACTGGGCATTGGACTTCTGAAAAAATTTTTGAAAGTGGAAAAACTAATAGGGCAGTATAACAATAAAATAAGAGGAAGAATGGAGTTAAAATTAATTGCAGGAGAGAAAAGAAACATTTTACTAAGTTATAAAATGCATAAAACTTCAAAATTATATGAAAATTAAATTCATAAATGTTCTTTTTAAGTACAATTAAAATCTAACTTAAAGTATAATACTAAGAATAAAAGGGAAACACAAGAGTGAAACAAAAACATAGAGAAAAATAATTTAAGTGCCGTGGTGGCTTCTTCCTGGATTGGGACTGGTGACCAAAGGCTTGGAGCTGTCTCACTCTACACTACTACTCATGTGATGATCCAGGCTGTCTCTAAGCTATTACTCAGCAGATGACCTCTGCCTGTCTCTCAATTAAGAGCCATTAATCTGCTGAAGATCCAGGGCATCAAGGTTACTCTTTCCAAAATATCTTCACTGCCCAAGACTTTTTCAGGCAGAACTATCAGGTCCACTTCCTCACGTGACTCTCTGGCTCTCACTTCAGAGGAATCGTAGGTTGAAACAGGCCTCCTGCCTTGTGACTGTTTCGAGTTCTCAGGTTTCCAGGACCACAACTTATTTGAGTAGTTGATTTGGATTTTCTATGTTTATCTTTAGACTGTTGCTAAGCTCTTTATTCCTAAGAAGTACATACTTAATTATATGTGTAAATAGTGCTCATATTTGCAGTATATTATCAAAAAATAATTCCATCACCTAGACTTACGCATGTGTATGACTATTCTGCCCTACTTTACTACAGGCATACATACTCATATTACTCTTTCAGGCAGGCACGCACGCATGCACGCACCCACACACACACAGATGAATGCACACACATATGCACACACTCATGCACACATGTGCTATATTTAAGTAATTTGACAACTCTGTTTAAAAATCTCTCTACTGTAGAAAACTTAGTAGCTATAAAGTAAAAGTGAAAATAAATAAATAAATAAAGAGCAAAATATAGTTATATATATTATAACCATACCCACTGAAGAAGTAAAACATATAATTTAAAACACAGTAAGTATATCAACTCACTGAGATTAATAAAAGAAAGAATGTTCAGCATTTCCCATTCCAGTCTCCTTTAATGACATGCTTTGTACTTTTCACTCCTGTCTCCTACCTGGATCATAAGAGAGAGAACCGTAATATCAATTCAATAAACCACTTGATACACACTCTGTGCTTTGTAAACTTATATGTGAGTATACAACTTACAAATTCACAAGAATAACTTATTGTTGGAAAACTCAGGAAATATCAACAAAATGTTGCTGGGCAACATCCTATGTTCATAAATGGGAACTCTTGCCACACCATGAAGAAATGTACAGTTTTCTTCAGTTTTTCCTACATTTAAGAATAAAATACAAATACGCTATCTTTTCCCTGGGAAAGCTTTGGCATAATCAGAGGATTGATGATAAGTTTATTTATTTTGTTGTTAGTATACTTTGCTATCACACATCATATACTTCAGGCACAGTAATGTGGTTTTATTCTAGCTTTCTGATAAGTGACAAACAACAGAAGAGTCAGAAACTGATGTGTCAGCTCCAGTGCTTTGCCTAGGACTAAACTTTTACAACAACTGCAGAATCCTGGGTATTACGACCACATAAGCCATGATTCCCCCCGCCCCCCGTTTTGTGTTATTTCCCTGAGTTCATTTTGCTCTTTTATGGGTCTATGCATTTTTTTTCATTTTAATTTTACTTCCTAGATACTGACTTTCATACAGGAGAGATATTCTGATAGAGTTTTCAAATGACTTAAATAATGTCAATGATCTTTTATGTTTTCCAGTTTGTGCCTACTAGGTTTCAGTTTATCACTGTCTGAACTTGAGCTGAGTGAACTTCATTTAGGGGTAAAGAACTCAGTAATTCAGAAGGTTGTATTGCAGTTGGAAAAGAAAAGTGGGTAGAAAAGGCAGTCCCTACAGACTCAGTGATCTAGCAGAATGCTGAGGATGGAAATTAGGAAGGCTGCAAATCTACGAAGCCGTAGCCTTTCCAAGAAGTAAGATATGAAAGAGAAATAAAGGTTGGAGGAAAGAATGCAGGTTAAAGATACCCAGGAGAAATCACTGTGGAGTTTTGAGTGATGATTCTTTCAGAGATGACAGGTTGTTGAGTAATGAACCTCCCTTTCCTATCCTAACCATCATCACTAACCTACCTATATTTTATGTTCTAAAAATGTTCAATATTTCTTTCTCTTCTCTCTCTCTCTCTCTCTCTCTCTCTCTCTCTCTCTCTCTCTCTCTCTCTCTCTCTCTCTCTCTTCCATCCCTTTTTGGTAATGTTGTGTGACATTAAACTTCAGACCTCCTGCATCAGATTCCTGATGCAGGAACTGCACGGTTGTGCCCCAAACTCAGTTTTTAATTTACTTTTTATTTTAGGTCTATTCTAAATTGTAAGGAAATCAAAGAGATTCTATACTAGTGATTCTTCTTGCACTCAGATAGGACAAATGCATTCAGTAGTGAGTGAGTTATGTAAGATATGGTCATTTGATACATATTATTATAATTAGCAAGAGACGTTGACATACTTCATCATGCACGGGTAATATACAAACATTAAGAAGGACTAATTCTTCATGTATCATGACTGAAACTATGAAGCTTTGTAGCAGATAAAATAAAAAGAACCATATTGCTTGAAAATTAAGAGGTTTTACAATTGTTAGTAGAAAGAAAAAGTATGAGAGAGCAGAGAGAATGGAGGAAACATAGAACTAAGAAGATGAGGATCTGCAGAAACATCATGAAGTATTAAAGGATCAGGAGCTCATGAAACTGAGTTAAGTAAGCTATTTAACAATATTCTATAATTATGTTTATTTTGTGAAATGCTTTATTTATGCATCCAGCAGTCACATACTCCTGAAACTTCTATGACATGCATAAATTTTGTCTAAAAAGGATTACTATTAACATTTTTACAATTTTAATTTTATATGTAATTAAGTAACACACATATGTATAATTAGAATGAGTAGTTTCATTAAACCTCTGGCATGAGATTAAGTATATAAATGATTCCATTTTATATCAATTATAAAGAATGCATTTATATTAAATTAGTAATCACAATTGTTGTGTTTAATCTTTATACATCTCTCACTTACTGACTTATTGAAATGTTTGCTAATTCCATGATACATTTTTATTAAAGAAAGTGTATTTTCATGAATACAAGTCATCCTGAACTTATAAAGAATAATTTGAGAAAATGACACTTGATTTTTATCTTATTTTCACACAAAAGAATAATAGTAAATAGTTTAAAATAAAAAGTCATTGAGCAAGGGCAACGTGATGATGTTCCATATCCTTAGCCACCAAGGTAATGCAAATTAAGACAATTTGAGACTCTACCTCACCCACACCATAATGGCTATCATCAAGAAATAAAATGACAGCACTCACAGTAAGTGTTGGTGAGGATGTGGGAAAGAGGAGCCCTTATTCACCATCAGTTGGAGTGGGAGTTAGTTAAATACTAAAACACTGTAATTTGAAATGCCATGTGAGCCAGGTATACCTTTCTTGGGCATATGTTGAATGGACTTAATACCCCACTACAGAACTATATTGTCACCCTTGCTTACTATTCAATTTCTACTATCAGTAGGAGGAAATATAAAGAGCTTGAACACATAGCAAGTGAAAATTGAAATTTAAAATGCAGCTCATATACCCAATGGAATTTTATTTAGCTATAAAAATCTAATTAAGAAATCTGCCCACCACTTGCTGAAACTCATAGAAAATTAGCTGATTGAAGGTAACCAATACCAATAAAAATAAACATGTGTGTTCTCTTTCATATGTACACCCTAATGTTGAACAACTAATCTTAATGTGTTCAATTAAGAATTCTTGTAGGGGCCAGAAAATTAGACAGAGGCCATTGGGAGTGAGATACTGTAAAGAAGGGAGAAGAGCAAAACATAATATAAAAATGAAGGTAGGTAATACCCAATTTCAAGAGGGCTAATCTGAAAAGGAGGTGTTGTGATAAGAGAGGTTAGTATGTTCAGAACTGCACTAGCAAAACCATACATAATATAAAGAGAAAATACAAATCTGGTCCAGAATAAGCCTATCTCAAAAACAAAACAAACAAAAAAACAAGCAAACAAAAAACCCAAAATCCTACTATCTGGTAAATAAATTAAAATTGTATCTCACAAAGAAAAAGTTGGAAGGAAGATAGCCTGAATGTAAGTTGCTGGTAAATGGGAGGGCCTGTTAGTCTACCAAACACTACAGCTTCTTGGCACTAATCTTAGTTGCTCTTAAAACCCTGGTGATCAGACACTAGCACTAGAGGAGAAATATACATAGAACTGGAAAATTCCTTCATGCCACCTAGCTTTCATAGAGCTATAAGGCTCTGTGTCAGCTGTTGGGAGAATTAATGATCTCACTCTTAACAGTCATGGGCTTTGTGATGATGCAGCTGCCTTTGAGTCATCAATGCTTCTGCAAGTAATTCAAATAAAATAATGTTTTCTTGAACTTTTTCAACACCTTAATCCTTTGATATTTTCATACATTAATACAATTCATTCTGATTATATTCAAACCTTGCTTCTACCTAAACCTTTGCCAAGATCTAGGCCCTTGTTTTAAAAAATAATAAACAAAAATTATTGTGATATATAGTAATATAATCGTAGTGAATAATAGCCTAATTGATTTTTAGAATTATTTTTACTCTTACTTTTTAATTTTTATATTTTTGACATAATATAATTACATGATCTTCTATATTTTTCTTCCCTTCACACCCTCCCACATACTTCTTCTGAACATGTTTTAAATTCATGGTCTTTTTTATCATTAGTGTGTGTGTGTGTGTGTGTGTGTGTGTGTGTGTGTGTGTATGTGTGTAGTTCTTTGTATAGGGTTTTGGTGTCCTGGGTTTGCTGGGTCTATGCTAGCATGTGTACTTCTGCTATCATTTTCCCTCTCATGTTTAGGCAGTTATGTTGATGAGCCCTTAGGTTAGGAGACATAAAATTTCATAGCAAATTCACATATATAGGTATGTATATATGTATGTATGCATGTATCTATCTATGTATTTATGTTTGTTTATATGTATGTGTACATAAATATGAATGCCCACTGGAAAAAAGACGATATCAAACCTCATGAAGTTGGAGTTAAATTGGAATGCCCTTGATGGAGGTGCTTAGATTCAAACTCCAGTCCTTTAAAAGAACAATATTGTTATTAAATACTGAGCCATCTATTTAGACTCTATAGATGATTCTTAAAGGATGTATATGCAACAGATGTAGAAAAAGACAACTATACTCATGATAAGTGTTCTTTTAGTTTTTATACAATTATCAAAAATATTAACAAAGTAAAAAGGTTACTTTTGTAGATTCTATTGCATGCTTTCTTTCACAACTTCTATTTTGTGGTGTTTCAGAGAATGAAATTTAGTCCATTTTCTATACTGTCTTTTCACTGAAAATGCTTCCATAAGGTAGATGCTTTAAATAATTTTATGAGTACCTACTAAGTATCAGGACAAAATAATCATCAGTTATTAAAGCTCAACCTGAAACTATAAACTATGTTGCCAACATCTGGGGGAAAATGTGACTACTGATACAATTGTGGCATGGGTTAACCAATTGAATTTTGTTGGACTTGAGGCCTATTCCAATAGGAAATCTAGACTTCGTATCATAAACTATTTAAAAACTCATTACGGATGAAATCATGGCCACAAGAACAAAACTTGATTCTTTTGTTTTCCTAAATTGGAGTAGCACTGAACAGCCTTCTGAATACACCTATTTATGGATATGAGCAATTATGACGCCCAGCCCCCCAGCCCCAATCATGGGGTGGGGCTTATCTTTCCAGTGAACACTGTGAATGCAAAAGTGCATGCCTACACAGTATTGTGAGAACTAGTACCAAATGAGTGCTCGGTACTAAATATGACATGCACTTCTAGTAGCCAGGTGCCATTGCAGACTAGAAGAGAGAGACGGAACAAAAACCATGAAGATATGGGAAACGCCTTCAGAAATGCCAAATTCTGTGAATTACAAATACTGTGATAATTAACTTTCAACAAGTACAGATGAGTTAATTGTAGATAATTAGTCTCATAATTCTTCTCAAAATGAGAAGAATTACGTTACAATATTCATGAAAATAAGATCCTGAGGATGGATTGACCCACAAATCAGATAATAAGGATTGCACTGACATTGATTATAATAGTATTACAGACAAACCCTGGTATAAAGAAGCATATCTTTTAATAAGAACTAGTTTCTTTTATTTTCTTAATGTTATATAAAAGCATAAATATATTCATTGATATTTCAGAGGACAGGAGCCAAATGATATCAGAGTTCCTCTACTTGCTACAGAGGGTCAGATCCACCTTTCTTTTAGAGTCTCGTATATTCCAAACTTTTTATCTGCCCGTCTTGTAGTTATCATCTTTCTCTGACATTCTTTTTCTATTCCTACTTTCCTATATGTATCTTTGTTGTAAAGAACTTTGACCAGTGTCTTGTAAGAACCCACGTGACTGTTTTTAATTATTACCCAGATAATCCAGGTTAAAAATTTCAAGGTCTTTAACTCAATCACACCTGGTACAATACAAATCAATATTCCCTGGTGCACAGAATTAAAATAATGACATATATTTTAGGAACATTTCAGCTCACTTTATGGTAAAGGAAAAAGAATATTGTGAACATTGAAAAAAATTGCACTTGAATATTATGGGGCCAGTAGGAATTCTAAGGACTAGAGGTAAATGGCTTAATATTCATTTTAGAACCATTGAGAAAAAAAACCCGACAGGTTCATATTAGCAAGACCTCAGTGAAAACCACAGTATGGATGTCAGAATAATCTGTCTCACCAACAGCTGTTTGGTAACCTGGGGTGAATGTCAAGCAGAAATCTAAGTAGAATGCTTGCAGACTTATAAAGATATCAGCCATGAATTTTTATCTTTATGCCAAATTTAGATATGTAAAGGGTGGTAAGAAGGGTATCTGGGATAACTCATGTAAACAGTACTTAATACTTTCAATTATCCAACACTACACAGGAAAGAGAAATAAGTGAATTCCTTTGATTGTAAAGTCACAATATTTCTAGTATGGACACAGTGCAAAGACCTAACAAAAGATGTTGATTGTCCACTGAGAATTTCTGATTCGGATTCTACGTTAATTTTTTCATATAAACAATATGTATGATTAAGTTGTTGTAACATTACTAACTTTTGGACACTGGACAATCTCTATGTTCCCAGAGGGAAAAAACAATATTAGCTATTTAAATTAATGTTGTAATAAATTTACTTCTAAGAATGTGAAGCATTTTAAGGAACTCAACAACAGCAATCATATAAACCAATGAAAATAAAAACATCTATACCCAAAAATTTTTTTTGTTTCCATTTTTTTATTAATTTAATCTTGTTACATTTTGACAGTATTATTGAGAGTATACATCACAGAAAGGTACTTTCTTCAATAGATGGTAATTGGAAAACTGAAAGTTCACATGAAGAAAGCAAAAAGATGACCAAGTCAATTGCACATTAACTTAAAGTGAGCAACAAATACTGTCGTCTCCATGGTGATTTTCCTGATAGGGTATCTAATCTGAAGTGGTTAGTTTATACCCAAATACATATGAACAACACTAAATGAACTTACCATGTTTTCTTTACATATACGCATATACACATACAAACATGTGTTATAGTCTCAAATACATTATCTATAGCTGCACAAGTATATAATACACAAAGAAGAGCTGTTTCAGTTTATTTGACCTCAGTGTAATCCATGAGATTGTGAAATGTAGAAACCTGGCTTTGATCCCATAGTGATCCCTGAAATTGAACTGTAAATCCCTGTTTCTTCTGGTTGAGACCTAACAGACCTTTAATCCAATAATTTTCTGTTTATTGTAAACAGGTGATTAGGGTGTGATTGAGCCAGCCCTAACACACACCTTTAATCCGAGAGCTATATGTACACAGGATTAATAAAGTTAACCCTAGGTCAACAGGCAAAGCAAGAAACCAGGTGATAGGGATAAAAGTGTAGGAGGGACTTTGAGTTGAGGAGTATTTAAGACAGCGTGTAGAAATAGTAGGACTCTTTAGTGCTTTAGTTCTTGGAATTTTAGCTTCAGCTATCTAGCTCTTGAGCTCCTCAGCTCCTTGAACTTTGGCTTTTTGGGCTTTGAGCTAGCAAGCCTTTGGTCATGGGATTTTTGGTCTTTTCTTTCTGTGCTAGTCAGCTGAACTAGTTGAGCCTTTTGGGGCTTCACCATTTGGAGGAATGCTGAGTAGGAAGGTCAGCCAGGTGCTTTCTCTGCCTCTCTGAGCTAGCAGGTTTTCCACCACAATATCTGTCTCCTAAGTCTTTATTGGTAAAATAGAAAGACCTGGCATTTTCAATTAAAACAACAAAGAGGTCACGAATTTGAATGGAAGAGCTGTAAAGGAAAGAGAGATGGAGAATCTATGCAAATACAGTACTCAATATTAATTTCTCGAAGAAATAAAATTTAAAAATGAAGAAGGTTAAATGAAACAAAAATACAGAATTATTTATTTAAATGTTACCTTTGTCAACGTTTATATTATTAAGGCCAATCTGATATTAAGGAATCACTTTCAATATTGAAATAAAAGCAGTGCTTGTGTAGAAGTTGACTGTAAAATTATAGTTACCAGAATTTGGAGATTGCAAAGAAGAGAATGAGGGGTGATGTAAGTTTTACAAATAGATGTTATGTTATAGAACAGCAAGCTGAATAGAGAACCCGGTAATATTCTGTATCTCTTTAAAGTTAGATGAAAGACTTTGAAGCATTTTACAATGAAGAAATGTAATTATTTGAAAGATAAATATAATTAACCTAATGTAAATATTAAGCTGGTATATATTTACAAACACAAGTGTTGAACATTGTATGGTTGCTACCTATGGGAAAGCTCTTTGGTGTTTTATTTTCCTTTCTATTGAAACAGTGTTTGACTATATAGCATTGTATTGGTTAGTTTTTAATCATAATGGTACAAACTAGAATCACCTGGAATGTAAGAACTTATATTTGGTAAATGGCTCCATCAACGAGGCCTGTGAACACTTCTATGGGCCCTTTTATTTGACTGAAAATTGATATGAGAGGTTCTGGTATATTGTAGGTGGTGTCATGTCTGGCCAGATGGGTGTGTGTTTTATAAGAAAGTGAGTTAAAAAGGACATAGGGAGCAATCTTGTAAGCAGGCTTTCTCCACTGTTTCTCCTTCAGCTCCTGGCCCATTCTGCTGCCAGGTCCCTTACTTGAGCTTCTTCCCTGACTTCCCTGAATAATGCACTATAAAGTAGAAATATAAGCCTAAAAAAACCATACAAACAAAAACAAAACGAAGAAACAGATAATAACAACCACAATGAAAATGCCATTATCCCTCTATATAGTTTTTTGTCATTTAACTTTATATTTTTAACCAAAGCAACAATAAAACAAACTAATCTTAGATCCTCTGTGTTGGAATGAGAGGCTATACCTTCATATTCAGCAATAAATATGACTTCTGAATTTGCCTAGGTTTAAAACTAAAATAAATGAACAAGTAAATCAACATACTGCTCTGTTATGCAAAACTCCAATGAGTCCCTTATTTCAGTTGATGAACAATTAAAAATAAAATGAAGATAGTGTAAAAAAAAACAGGAGATGGCAAATTGATATTACAGTTGAAATTCAATTACTGCCTTCAAGTATATTTTTCATTCTGAAGTTAAGAGGGATGAGAAAACTTTGCAGAGCTACTCCCACAGCCAAATAGGTAATGCTCTTCATGAGACTGTATGATTTAGATTTGGTTCAGTTGTGAAGACCAGACTGATTTACTCTCTATCTTTTCTCCAGAACCTCAAGGGGTTAGCCGACATCTAGAATGATGACTCTGTAAATCTTCCATGAATTCAGCTACTGACTGTTCAAGGAAAAAATGCTGATAAAGGAATTTATTTTCCTAAAATTTGCAAGTAAAGAAGTGAAAGTGTCATGAAATGAGCCCAGGAAGTGGATAAGGCCACTGCTGTGGGGCAGTAGGCACTGTTGTGTCCTCTGGCAGCCAAAGAGCTTTATTAATAAGTCTCCTTGACAAATTTCCTCCACTGTGGGTGGCCTGGGCTCTGGACTTGTTCCTGTCTTCTTCATCTCACAAAGATGTCTTACCAGCTCTACAGCTATACATTTCCTTGATGTGCAGAAAATGCTAAGGATTAGTTTGGGTCAGTGTTCTCAACCTGTAGGTCTTGCCCCTTTGGGCATGAATGACCCTTTCACAATGGTTGCCCAGGACCATCAGAAAACATAGTTACATTAAGATTCATAACAGTAGCAAAATTACAGTTATTAATTACCAGTGAAATAATTTTATGGTTGGGGGTGGGGGCCACCACAACATGAGATACTAAATTAAAGGGTTGCAAAATTAAGAAGGCTAAGAGCCACTGACCTAGATTTTGAGATGATATTCCAAAGAGCTGAATAACCCTACAAGAATCCACCTCATTGCTGATGCCATACTTAAGAAAACAAATGGCTAAAATGTTCAAGAGGAATTGGTCCTTCCTGGGCTAAACGAGAATGAAAGATAGAGTACAAAGATTTCAATAAATTTTTTTCTACAGTATACAACAAGGAAGCTAATGGTACCATCAAGCAACAGTGGTATAAGTTAAGCAAAGAGAGAAAAGACCTTTGTTCAGCTCACTGTGAAGGCAAGAAGAAATCCAGTCCCTAAGCTGAGTATTGGAAGCTGCTTTTCAGGCCCTGTTTTCTAATGGAAAGGATCATTAGTGAAAGTTTCTTTATCCAGTCTGTAAACAAATAAACAAACAAACAAACAAAAAACTACTACATTTTTAAAAACCAAAACTTCCTAGACTTTAACTTGATGACTTTATAGGATGATTATTGCTAGTAAATTTTTGTTTTCTTTTTCTAAGGTAAATTCCTGCTTTTCTTGAGAATCACCTTAAGTAAACTGAAATAAAGTTATAAGGAATCTAAGATTGTCATCAGGAAATTATCATCAAAAACTGTAATCATGCATATAAATGGAAATTACCTAAAGTTCCAGCAAGGACTGATATTTCACATCTGAAAACAATCTATTTTACCCGGTATTTTAATTTCCAACATTAACGGGGGAACATTATGTTCTAATTTAAATTTGTAATTGAAGAAATGGCAGTTAAATGTCAAATAATCTAAAAATAAAAAAGTAGATTCAAAATAGAATGTATTATTATAATGAGAATCATCTACATTAATATGAGTGAACATGGATTTTGTGATGGTTATTTAAAGTAAATATTTACTTTCATTGCTGGAAAAGAATATCCCCCGATGGGAAAACAAACTGATTCAGAAAAGTAAATGATCATAGCATCATACTTTGATGGGAAGCAGCAATAAATGATTGTCATTCCTGAGACTCAGTAGGAAGATATGACTTTGTAGTTCAGCATTGAGAAAAAAATGAATATATGTAATTGTATATCTACAAATTCACACATATAGCAAGAATAACGTTAAATATTTGTGTGAAAAAAAAATGTTGTGATTCTGCATTCTTTGTATTTTCCATTCTTTCAAAAGACTATTCCTTTATAGGGAGGAGTATCTCTGTCTTCACCTTGAGTGAGCACTGAAGACTCACTGGAAAGCTTCACTATGTGTAGGTTATTTAGGTCTTATTGCTCTCTCTTATACTCTTATGTGGGAACACAAATTTACTAAAGAAACATACAATGCTTTTAGAGTTGTAAATGAAAGAGCCATTACTGAAATCCCCGCATCAGTCACTCTTCTTTCTTAATTGCGTTTTACTTTGATATTCATTGTATTATATAACTCTGTAAGAATTTCATAGGTTGTACTTTCATTAAATCCAACCCCTCCCTCGTTTCCTGAATTCCTACCTTCATCTCTGTTCCCACCCTGATAGTCTTTCCTCTTTTCTTTCTTTAATAACTCACTAAGTCCAATTTGTACTTATGAGTATGGGGTTAATCCATGGACCTTTTCGAGCAGCCAAGGATCTAGACTCTCAAAGAAAACTGGCTGCTTCCCACAAGCTTAAAAGTCCCATAGCTTCTACTCTGTGTGGATGCCCCTGAGTCCATTCTGTTCCGTACTAAAATTTTGATTTGCTTGATTTTGGCCAGTGAGGACTGATGCTATGAGTTGATGAATATAGCTATCCTGTCATGTCCTGAAGACACTGTTTTGTTTCTGGTCCTCACCAATGTATGGATTTTCTCAAGGGAATTTGATCTCCTCTTTTGAAATGTTTTATGAACCATTGGGGAGATGATATTTGTGGCTGAATGCTCCATTTGCCTCCTAACTTTGATGAGATGAGAGTTCCTATATTGACCACTCTACACTTCAAAAAGACTCAGCTTTAATGAGATATGATTGGTTCACTAATCTATGGACCTACAGACACAGATATAAATAGCAGTTTCATATTGTGTCCATTTGCTAGAATAATAAAAAGCAGGTATATCCCTGTGGCTTATTAGCTCCCAAACCATGCATTCATGGCCTCTACCAGTATGAAAGTCACATATCAGGGAGGAAGCTTCCTCTGAGTACCAACTTGTTTCTATATGTTCTGGAGTATCTTTAGCAGTAGAATTTCATCATGTCCTGGTAATCCATTTTACTTTACAGTCTCTAGGGTTGGTTCATACCTAGCACTGGGGTTTTTATTTGACAAAATATGCCTTCTTAAAGTAGAATTATATGCTGTGCAGGGTGAATCCAATCAAACTTTTTCATATGCATATACATACATAAACTGAGCTTATAAAATAATATGTTTCTATGTGTCTCTTAAAACTACAATTAGAGCTTTTTCTCTCTTTCCCTTTCTTTTCCTTGACCCCCTACTCTTCTTCTAAATTTAGTATCTATCCTCCTTTCTTCTTACTTCCTTCATATTATTTGTATTCGACCTTACCTTAAGGCCTTTAGTCTCCATCATCAGCTATGGTATCTTTCTAGTTTATGAGCTTCTACAGCTATTCAAAGTCACATATGGAGTTTGTTGTTTGTCTAACTGTGAATTTTAAATATAATCTGTCAGGTTTTCTTTTCATAATCAGAAAAAATAGAAAAGGCATATTATTAGATAAACAAAACAATTACCATTTAATAGTTCATGTTTCATCTTACTTTAATGCAGCATGTCATATAACATTGTAATTAAAAGACCCTGATATCAATTTAAAGGATATGTTTTGAAATAGGACTCAGGATAGACAAAATAATTTGTTTTTAGGAAAATATAAGCATAATTTTAAAAGTTTATTCCAATATATTAAAACCATAGTTATTAAAAATGGTGACATTAGAGGTGGTAGGACTCATTGGGTCAATGTGCTTGTTGTGGAAGCTGATAACCTGGGTTACATCTACAGAAGACAATGTTGGCATGAGGGAACCAAATCCCTGCTGATTCCTCTGCCTTATACAGGTGTTCTGTGCCTCATAAATATCTTCCTTTATGCAAAATAAAAATGTGAATAATTACTTAAATTCAGAATAATGATACAATGTTAAGAAATAGTGATTTTTTCTTCTTTTTTTCTTTTTTTCTTTTTTTCTTTTTTTTTTTTTTT
>OU015751.1:105166291-105184761 GCA_907169655.1 Acomys percivali
TCTCTGTGTTAGCCTTGGCCGTCCTGGACTTACTTTGTAGACCAGGCTGGCCTCAAACTCACAGCAATCCACCCGCCTCTGCCTCCCTAGTGCTGGGATTAAAGGCGTGCGCCACCAAAAAAAAAAAAAAAAAAAAAGGAAGGTCTGGTGGCACTCAGAGGAAAGATAGCAGGTTACCGAGAAGAGACTTGATACCCTATGAGCATATAGAGGGGGAGGTAATCCCCCTCAGGAACAGTCATAGGGGAGGGGAATAAGGGGAAAATGGGAGGGAGGGAAGAATGGAAGGATACAAGGGATGGGATAACCATTGAGATGTAACAAGAATAAATTAATAAAAAACGAAATAGTGTTATAGTAACTTGAAACATGACTTCATTGATGTGTTTTTAAGAATTATTTATTCACGTACTTTATAGGCGTATTCTGTCTTTCATGCACATCAAAAGAGGGCATCAGATCCCATACAGATGTTTGGGAGCCATCATATGGTAGCTGGTAATTGAACTCAGGACACCTGGAAAAGTAGTCAAGTGCTCTTAACTGCTTAACCATCTCTTTAGCCCTAATTGTATGTATGCTTTTTTAGGTGTGTATATACAAAGAGAATAAAATGTAGGGCGAACACATGTTCATATGTTACTTTGGATTTGAATCCTAAGTCATTTGAATTTCCTCATATAATTTCTAAGTGAAAAAAATTAGTTAAGAGAATTTTCTACACATTTCATATATTAAGGCAAAACATGCAAAAATCTCATATTTTTGGCATATAGGTAAAATATGGGGAAGATATGAATGCTCATAAATGTCTGCATACATATATATATTCAAATTAACAGAGACAAGGAGCCTTTGAGTATAGACTATAATTGTTAGTATAGCTAAATAAGGTCAGAATAGCATTGAATACTGATTTACTTCTGTTTCTTTTTGTCCTTTATGATTTATTATCTACATCTATGAGTGTTTTACTTACATTTATGTATGTGTATCACATTAGTAACTGGTGACATTGTGTGTCCAAAGAGAGCATTAGAACCTTGGAGTTTTAGTTCCAAATGATTGTGAGTCATCATGTGGATGCCCCTGCAGGAGCAACAAGAGCTCTTAACTACTAAGCTATCTTTTAATCCCTATTATTGTTTCTTTACCTAGATAGGTAGATAGATAGATAGATAGATAGATAGATAGATAGATAGATAGATAGACAGATAGACAGACAGACAGATAGATAGATAGTGATTGGAACTTGGCTCATGTAATCCTAGAGCCTATGATCTGGATGATATTCATTGGTATACTTTATTTTAGTTTGATTCCAGTAGCCTTCAAACAAGGAAACACAGTGATATCACATTGCTTAATGTTTAGCTTTGTTATCAAGTGAAAGAAAGAATTATTCCATCTGCCTTTCTTCTATTTACCCTACCAAGTAAACTGATGAAAAAGAAATTCAGTTTGACTGACTCTACCTGTTAAATGTTATAATATCTAGAAAATCCTTGACAGTTACACTTGAAAATAATGTTTAATTAATTAAACATGTTTAACGTGGCCATCTAATAGCTAAACAAAACATGTAAAAGTAATTCTTAGAGGTAGCATGTTTCAAAGAGACAATTCATTTACATAGCACTGTCCATAGAATGACATTATTTTCTTATGATTTCCTGGTATAAGCAGTAATATACAGCTTCCATTTTAGATATTAATTAGGTTTATTCATTAAATGTTAGATATCTTTTTTTCTGTTAATTCTAGTAGAGATTTTATTGCTTTTTGAAAGATTGGGATTTCTTTTTTTCCCTTTTGAATTTACTATATACTTTACTTTCTTGGTTCTCATATGAATGAAACACATTACTCTAAGAAGGTTTTTGGATTCTTTACACTAAATGCTGTAAATTTTTCTAGCAGTGTAATTATTGACATACTTCACACATTCTGATAAGTATTGTCATTTATGTCTGAAATATTTTACTATATTTTGACACATAAGATCCATGATTTACAGTGAGCTGTTTTGATTTCATAATAAATATTTTAAATTTTTCTTGCTATCGATTTGTAATAGGATTCTTCCCTAATTATTTTGAGGACTGGAAGCATACCATCTATAGTTTTCATTATTTTATGTTAAGTTTTGAGACCTATTAATTGTTCCATCTATGCTGCTCGTGGTCTTGATTTTTCACACACAATGGTATGACTACCCATGATCACATCCATTGGATCCTGGGAAGGGGAGCAAGGCCGGTTTGGCCAGGTGATGGAGATCTCGAGTGTTGAGTCATAGTGGAGGAGAACAGACAGGCTACAGGGAGACTGTACATCATTGGCTGGCACAAGAGCACAGAGGATGCCTCATATTCATACTGAGGAACTTCAGATACTGCTAGACATAACCCTATAAGGAAAGGAAGTACACCATGGCTGCCAGTCTTTGTGACTTTCTCTGAGGGGCAAAGGTAGAGGCACAGGGCAACTCCTGTTGCTCCTTCTGAGATACCCAGGTTGAGTCCAACAAGCTGGGACATTCCTAACAGACAGTAGCTGGGTAATGACTTCTGGACAAGCTTACCCAGGCCATGGCCTCCACCTCAGACAACTTCAATTCCTTCCAGAGGCAGATAATCTCCCCAGCAGGGTTGCTTTACAAAATAGGAGAGCTCTCAACTTGCTGACAGGTAAACAGTAAGGGACCTGAATTGTACTAGGGTTTCTCTAATAAAGCAATCTTCAGTGATGGGTAACAGGAATGTGGAGGAGTGGGAGCTGGGCCTTGGGCGAGTTAAAATGGAGATTAATAAAGACAGTCATAAGAATTTAGGAGAGAGAAGCCTAGGGGGATGGGGGGGTACGTGGCTTGCACACACAGTGCCACCAGATCATGCATCAAGTAGGTCAGTTGCAAGAGAATGCAGAAATAACTTTTATGGGTTTTATTTGTGTCTTGGTTGTTTTTCTGTTGTTCAGAACAATCTGTGGTTTATTTGGGCTCAGGGTTCATGGTACGGTTCCTTTTGTTAGAGAAGCTAAGGCTGCAGAAGCTGGAAGCAGCTGGTCACAATCCATTGTGATCAGGAGGTGATGGATACCGGTGTTCAGCTAGCCTTCTCCTTTTTATTTTTATTTTATTTTATTTTATTTACCATTTTGTTTGTTTTTTTATTATTAATTTATTCTTGTTACATCTCTATGGTTATCCCATCGCTTGTATCCTCCCATTCTCCCCTCCTTCCCATTTTCCCCTTATTCCCCTCCCCTATGACTGTTCCTGAGAGGGATTACCTCCCTCTGTATATGCTCATAGGGTATCAAGTCTCTTCTCAGTGACCTGCTGTCCTTCCTCTGAGTGCCACCAGGTCTCCCCCTCCAGGGGACATAGTCAAATGTGAGGCACCAGAGTACATGAGAAAGTCATATCCCTCTCTCCACACCTGTCCATGGGCTAGATCTTGGTGGGGGTTTAAATTTTATCGCGTGTATTGTCCTTGGCTAGTGCCTTAGTTTGATCGGGACCCCTTGGCCCAAATCTGCCTATCATAATGTTCTACTTGTAGGTTTCTAGGACTCTCTGGATCCTTCTACAGTGCTATTCTCACACTTATATCTGCATACTAGCCCAATGGGCATGTCCCATGAAAGCCTTCCCTTGCCTTCTCCTTTTTAAACAGTGCAGGATCCTAGCCCTGGGACTGGTGCCACCCAATTTTAGAATGAGTCTTCAAACTAATCAATGTAGTTCCTTTACACAGAGCCCCGGAGGCTAAATAATATCTCACAGGTGTGGACTTGCATCCTAGGTGAGCCCAGATTTACAATCTATACCCATTCTTCCCCCATGTCAGAAGATGGTACCTAGAGATCATTGTAGATGGCTGTGAGCCACGATGTGGTTGCTAGGAATTGAACTCAGGACCTTTGGAAGAACAGGCAGTGCTCTTAACCTCTGAGCCATCTCTCCATCCCCATGCATGATTTTCTTAAATGTCTTTAAATATTGTAGCAGTGTCTATTTGCTTGACCTCTTTTTTATAGTGAACAGAGCAGGGTTTCATGGACTGTGTGAAGGGCAAATATGCTGAAGTTCAAGTTCTTTTACCAATTGTGCGTGTTGTAAGATTCTCCTTTGATACAGGCCAGTGTTCAACCCAGATAGGCTCATTAAAGAGGTAGTCAAGGCAAGAAGTGGTATATTTAACATTGGCCCTTAGAATTGGCAGTAACTTGGGGAACGGTTTATAAGGTTTTATGAGTATAAATATTATTAAGGGTATAATCATTTACTCTAAGATAATTTTCTCCTTTCTTTGTTTCTTTCTTTCTTTGATTCTTTCTTTCTTTGTTTCTTTTTTTTTTTTCTCGGCTTTGTCTAGTTTGTTTTATTGACAACACAGAGGACAAATAGTGACCTGTTTACACAAATTTGAAACTAGAGATACTTAGAATAAATATCGCAATGCAATGTCCAGATTGACGCAGAAAGTGGGCTGGGTTATTTTGGTTGACTAGTGAGTATACCTCTCAGAGGTTCCAGGATATTTCTTCATAGAAGATTGTTTGTTATATTGGCCACAAGAGGGCTTATAATAACAGTAAGCCTACCAGGGGCCTTCCATTTGTAGGCTTCTTTGGTTGTAAAAACATGGCGATAGCCCCCTGTACCTAGGTGGTAGAACCTGGGAATTGATTTCCAGTCTTGTGAGACCTCTTGCCTTAAAATTGTTTTGTCTGCTTCAGTATCATTTAAGCATTTTGACAGCTATATTTATGGTTATTTTGGGGTGAGACCATTCTGAGATGCCATAAACCCATAAAACCTCTATGGGAGCAATTTTCCCTCTCATTGCTGGTTCCGAAAGCTATCCTGTTTTAAGTTTGAAGGCTCTAGTGAGTGGTCATCTTTGTTATAATGGGTGTGACAACTCTCTTCAGTGGAAGCACTTGCAGTGGAAGACAGTATTTTTGGGATGGTGACATTTTGATGGAGAGGATGCCCTTGTGGCATTCTTCTCTCCAGTGTCCCATTTCGCCATACTTAAAGCAAGCCCCTTCTGTCTTTATGGCAGATGCAAAGACGTGAGCAAAGGAGGCAGCCCAATGTGATGCTGTCCCAATAACGAAAGTAAACACAATCCACCTGTCATAGTGCTCATTTTTGAGGCCTTGGCAGGGGAGCCTGTATTCAGAAGTCATATCTCCCCAAATGATGTTTTTAAGGAGGTCTCTCGCTGACAAGGCAGGACTTTTTTCCTAAGCTCATTTTAGTTCAAAGACTAAAGTCAGAAAAGAGGAGCTTCTTTTGGGTTTTGGCAGAAGACAAACAGGGAGTAGGTGGGATCTTGTGATCTGGAGCGCAGGGTGAGTATACCCCAGGCTTAAAGCATGGAAAAGTATACCAGGTCTTAAAACCTGCTGCCTGGGATGCTTGTTGTCTTTGATGAATACATTTGTTTTCTTGTCTCCTCAGAAAAATTCATGCAACACAGTTGAATACAATTTTAGGTAAAGAACAGCACTTGCATGACTCCTGTGAGAGGACATGTAAGTGAGGAAAGAATGTTTGTTGGGTAGTCCAAATATGATCATATTTTTCTTTGTCCTACTGAGTGCATACATGAGAAAAGACTTTTAAATATAAAATGATGGATTGTCTCACAGTCTTGATCATGTGACTGTGTGGCACCAGGACGCAGGGTCATACTATGAATGTGGGGAAGCAATTAAACTGAATAATAGAAATAACCATCCTTGGTTCAAAGGTTGCATAACGTATGCATATAGGTATATTTGCTGTAACCAAATATGTGACAAAAAGCAACTCATGAAGAGTTTACTCAGGTTCATAGTTAATGAGGAAATGCTTTATCCTGTGGCTGGAAAAGCATGGGCCTAGATATGGAAGGCATTTTTGTCATATTTCATGCGTCTTAATTCAAGAAACAAAGAGTGCTTGGTCTCAGTGCTTAACCCATTTTCTTTTATTTTGTTCAGTTTGAGACCTCAGCATTAGACAGCACTGTAGAGGATGTTCCAACCTCAGTTAATTCTACTCAAACATTATCTTATACACATGTCTGCAAGTTTGATATATAAATGATTCTAGGTCCTCCTAAGTTGACAACCAAAACTAAACATTACCCTGAGTGAAATCAACCCCTGAATGTCTACCTCATATGATTCTTTAGTAAAGTTTCTTAAGCATTGCTTCGGTACAGATAACTATAAATTTTTGCAAGGCAGTAGAGGGAAGAGAGACATTAGCTAAAGAATTGGGTTTGAAAAAAGTGTTACTTGTTGCTTAGTTTATAGAGCCTAATGGGCCTGTTCACCGGAGAGTTTAACAGGGGCTTCGAGAGTGGTATGACTTTTTGTGACTTGTAAAGCCTCAGGGTTGGACACAATTTTTATAAAGTAGGAGAGCCCCTAACAAATATGAATTAGTTAAATAACCATGTAAGGCAGGGTCCTAAAGTGTTAAAGAATCCAAGAAATGACAAATGAAGGCCAAAGCAATACAGAGGCTGCCCACATTATCTGAGGCACATGTGACAAAAATTTAGGTCAAGCAGAATTCCAAAGAATCCTAAACTATGATTTGCACATTTCTCTCTTGTAAGCATGTATACTAACATCAGGCATTTCTTGCTCAGCCTGGGAACCTTTCATGAGACAGATGTAGCCATGTGAAAGACAATGACCACGGTTCTCATCCATAACCTGTTAGAATTAATAAGCCCATTGCTGTAGCAAGTGACAATATGTCCCAATCAGAGCAAAGCAGCAGAAGTGAGTCTTTTCAACTCTTAGAGCAGGTGAATAGATGTGTGACAGTCTTACAGCATCATCTCAGGGTGAAAAAAACTGGAGAGCTCATGGAAATGAAGAGGCATCACCTCATTGATAGGTGAGTGTCTCAATTCATGTTGCTGTACTGAACATAACTCTTCTATGAAGAAAAATGTTATAACTGATATTGCCTTCCTTTGTTATAGTGGATGACATTAGTATTTCTATTTAGTTGCCTCTTAGGCATCCAAGATCAATTTATACTTGTTGGAACATATGACAGTAGATCTGCAGAGATTCTGGCCACCTTTCTTTATAGAATCCTAACTTTCAAATATTTTGCACATTCAAAAAGAAAAAAAAAAAACATCCAGAAACACAGTAAAAAGAACAGTCACAAAGTCTGAATGAGGGCATCCTGCATAGATGGAAAGAAAATTTCTAGAATTCCAGAATACCCAGGATGGCTACTTACTTATGAATTAGTTGTTAGCCAGAGTAACTGCTGAAAACCTAAAAATTATATGTTGTCACTACTATTGATTACATAGTACATAGTACATGCCAGAAGTAAATAGTAAGACCAATTTGTGGAGACCTACGCACATTGCAAACCATGTAGAAACCATGGGGACACTGAGTAGAAACTACCCTCTTTATGGGGTGGAAGTTGTATTGCTGGAAGGCGCTTTGTGGGAAGTGGGGTGACAATTGTCATCAGTAGTTCTCCATTTTATAATCTAAAGTTTAAGTGTCATGTCTATTACGGATGCAACCAACTGCTTTATTGTTGGGTTTTAGGCCTGTTTTATAGGGTTCACAACAGGGAAACCTTGTTAGATATTGTAAGCCAAGGCAAAAGCCCCATGGATAGAAGATCATAGGCCAATATGGTTAAGCAGCTGGCACAGTTTTGCAAATTGGACATAATATGGATACCAAATAGCCTCTACCCACTTGTGTTTATGCCCACAGAATAAAACACTTGTCAGGATCATTCATGGTGTGGGCAGTGGCGATATAATTGGTCACACAGGCAAAAGTAAGTACCATTCCTGATACACGACGGCCCAGTGTCCAGCTTTAACTGGAAGAAAACTATCAAATATGTCTATCACCCACTTGCAGTCTCATGTAAGATTATAGTAGAACTGGTAGAAATAACGCAAGGGGGTGGATTTGGACATATTTATTTCCTTTGAAGTAAGTATGGCATTTGGTTGAGAGGAGGAAACTTATATTTTGGAATCTTAGGAAATTTATAAACTTCAAAAAGCTTGGAAGTTTATCAGATGCAGATATATAGTCCCCAAATGTAGGTGGATAATAAACAGTTTGCAGCAGAAGACAGACTTTTCCTTAGTGGAGCTACGTTCAGTTTGGGCACTGAAATCCCAGGATGGGGCTTCCTGATAATGCAGCTGCCTTTGAGTCACCAGTGCTTCTGTGAGTAATCCCAAAAAGCCATGATTTCAACAAGCTAGATTTGGGTAGAACTATGTCTGTTTTTGCTCACTTGTTTGTGCCATGTACTGTTTGAATAGATATTTATGTCATGTAAATGATACTGTTGAAGATTATTACATAATCCAGATTTAAGTTATGTACATTATATAACTTTTGTTCTACATTTTTGAGGATTTTTAGAACATGTTTCCAAATACTATTTAATGATGCTTAGCATTTCATTTGAGTCTGTTGTAACATCTTTCACATTGTCCTCTTTTTATTTGAAATATTTAATTTAATTTATTAATAATTACTTATTTATTATTTGAGAGCTTCATATGATATATGTTGAACACATTTCTATTTCCTCCCAAGTTCATCCCAAATCCTTCCTTGGTAATTTTTCAATTTTCACATTCTCTCTCTTTAAAAATATATACAAACATAATCCACTGAGTCCAGTTTACGTTAGCTTACTACTCCTGGATATAGTACATGCCCTATAGTGTGTCAACATACAGGATATCACTCTATTGAGCACCAAACCAACAACCAACCATTTTTTCCTCTCCCAGAATCAACTGAATGCCAGTAGTCCATTAGCTGTAGTTGGGGCTTGATGTCCACTTTTCCTTCCTTCTGGCATTTTTGTCTAGCTTTAGCTTGTACAGGTCTTGTATATGCTGTAACAAGCTCTAGTGATTATATATATGAAACAAAAAACCAAGTTGCATGTGTAGTATGTCTGACCTACAGCTGATGATCAAGCGTATGTTAGAGACTGGTAACACAAGGTGGTGGCGTTGTTCTTGGTTGTCTTCAAAACAGTGATAACTTCATGCTTCTGAAAGCAAAATACACTTTAGACACAGGACATGGAAAAATTAAGTTGATATTAAATAGAAGTCTCCTTATTCTTGATAGCTTTCTTAGGATAGGAAGTTGATATGCAGGATTCTAGTAGGGTGAGTCATCAATAATTAAGCCAGCTGTGTGCTACAATGACCAGTGTTTTGCAATGTGTCCACAAGTCTAACAGCATCACAGATGTTATATTGACAATCAACCAATTTCTGGTTGGACTTAAGGTTTGTTTCACAACAAAACCTATGCCTGGTACTGTCAAGCAGGCCAAGAACAGACAGATAGAGAGTTTATACTCTTTATAGGTGAACATATTGCTATTATTTTGGTAAATGGACAGAATCAAATTTTTCTTTAAATTTCTACCTTTACCTTTTTTATTATATTATATTTTTATTATTCAAAACTATTTGTAGATTTAAATATATTATAATTATAACCCTGCCCTTCAAGTTCTTCTAGATCCATTCTCCAATAATACCCCCAAAAAGTTTAAGCTCTTTCTCAATAAACAAAATCTCAATTAAACAACAAACCCCTCAGTGCAAATAAATAAATAATAAAAATAAAAAACTCCCCCAATAGAAAAAAAAAAACAAATAAAAACCACCAGACTGTAACCAAATTAAAGCACATACGCACAAATACATAACAAACAAACAAACAAAACAAACCTGTAAAGTCCATTCACTTCTATGTTGACCAACTACTCCTGAACATCAGCCCTATCTTGAAGTGGTTGATATAACCATGGTCACTTTGAGTAATCTGATTTTCCCTTTCTGAGATTTAAGAGACAGTATAGTGAAATTTTAATCCAGCAACATGGCTACTTGGCAAGAGATCACATTCAAAGACCCAGTTCTGCCTGTTAAAGCTGGAATATAGACATGCCCTTACTATATAACTTTAATCCCTCTGGCTGGAATACAGACACACCTTTAGTATACATCATTAATCCCAAAGAAAGATGTCTAATTGAGAGACAAAGTGAAGAATCAGAGAAATATTTTACAGAACGGATGAGAGAGAGAGAGAGAGAGACTATTGAAAAGCAACACACAGAGAGAAGAGTCAGAAAGAGGAGGAGAATATATTACAGAAATACTGTAGAGTTCATTTGTGGAAACAGTAAAGAAGAATTTGGGAATAAAGTATAATTTGGTCCAGTTCATTTCAATTCATTGAGTTCAGAGTCAGATTTTATCAGTAGAGCAATTCTCTGAAAAAGCAGAGAAATTCAGTCAGCGTGGAGGGGTGTTTTGAGCCAGAACAGCTAGTTGAACCAGCCAGCCAGAGTTCAGAAAGAGCTATAAAGGGAGAGCTTATTCAGCAGTAAGCCTTAGAGGCTAAAAACATTCTAGGACTAGGTTAACAGATGGAAGTTGGAAGCTGAATGTTTTAAGGCCTGGCCTTGCAGAAGATTAAATTGGATGGAGAGCAGAAGCTTATAGGCCTAGGAAATATTTAATATAATGGGTTGGGCTCAGCCCAAGCCATGCATTAGCAAGGCTTGGTATAGCTCTCATCTCACTCCATCATCTGAGGAAATGAAAACATTTATAAGACAGTCCAGTTGTTTAACCTTGGTGGCTAGGTTTACATTGATCCATCCGTTGATTCATGAATGTCTTTAAAAAATACAGCAAAATAAAATATAATGAAATAAAACAAAAGCTGTTACTGAGGATTTGATGAGATAAATCAACAGAAGAAAAAGAGCCCAAGAGAAAGCACAAGCATCAGAGAACCACTCATTTGCTTACACAGAAAATTTCCAGTAGAGAAGGTGATTTCTGCAGTAAATTTGGGAGTTAAGTCTGAAACTTATAATTGGTGAGAATGGAGATAAAAATATCTGTGGAGTGTTCAGACATATATGTACCATCAATGACACACAGCCTGTTTTATGGTTGTACAATAAAGAAATGGATAAGGAAGATTATATCAACCTGAGTCTAGGAAGAACCAGAGTGAAACAAACAAACAATCAAACAGCATTGACTGGGTGGTTTCACTGCCAATTTTACAGTGTTTTTTTTTTCTCTTGATTAATTTATCTAGGAGTTGTCAGCTAGCTTATTTATTTATTTTTTTAAGACCCAACTCATTGATTGATCAAAATATTTTATGTCATTTGTGGCAATTTTCATTTTATTTTTAGTTGTTTTTTTCCTTATTGTTTATTTTAATTTAGTTACTTTATATCCCAATTGTAGCCTCCTCTCTCATCACTTCCCAGTTTCAGAATCAACTCCCTCCCTCATCCCCCTTCCCTTTCCCTTAGTCCCCAGAAACAGGGATCCCTCCCCCCCCATCATCTGACCCTAGTTTATAAAGTCTCATCTAGACTGCCTGCCTCCTCTTCCTCTGTGGTCTGGCAAGGCTGCCCTGCCAGGGGGACGTTGTCAATGAGTGGGAACTAGAGTACATGTCAGAGGTAGCCCTTATTTCCCATATTATAGGACCTATACCACTTGGACACTTGAATTTTGACAAATAAGCCGAATCCATACAATGGAAAAAAAGATAGAAGCTTCAACAACTGGTGCTAGTCTAACTGGACGTCAAATGTAGAAAAATGCAAATAAGCCCTTTATTTATCACCCTGTGCAAAGCTAAGGTCCAAATGTATTAAAGGCATCAACTTAAAACCAGACACACTAAATTTATTAGAAGAAAAAGTAAGAAAGAGCCTTGAACTCATTGGCACAGGAGACAACTTCCTGAACAGAGCACCAACAACTCAGGCTCTAAGCTAAACAATTAATAAATGGGACCTCATGAATCTGAGAAGCTTCTGTAAGGTAAAGGACATTTTTAACAGAAAAAAAAAAAAAAGACAACCTACAGACTGGGATAATATCTTAGTCAACCCTACTTTCTTTTTTTTGTTGTTGTTTTCTTTCTTTTTTCTTTTTTTATTAATTTATTCATATTACATCTCGATTCTTAGCCCTTTCCCTGTTTCCTCCCATTCCTCCCTCCCTCCCACTTCCCCCCTTCTACCCTCCCCTATGTCTGTGATTGAGGGAGACCTCCTCCCCCCATATATGCTCTTAGAATATCGAGTCGCTTCTTGGTAACTTGATATCCCTCCTCTGAGTGCCACCAGGCCTCCCCATCCAGGGGGCGTGGTCAGAAAAGGGGCACCAGAGTTCCTGTAAGAGTCAGATCTCACTCTCCACTCAACGATGGAGAATATCGTGTTCGTCGGCTAGGTCTTGGTAGGGGTTCGAAGTTTACTGCCTATATTCTCCTTGGCTGGTGACTTAGTTTGAGGAGGACCCCAGGACCCAGATCTGCCTGTCATAAAGTTCTTCTTGTAGGTTTCCAGGACCCTGTGGGTCCTACTATTTCCCCATTCTTCCATGCTACTCTTGCCTAAAGTCTCAATAGGATGTCCTCTCCTCTGACCCACTTTCCTGGTAAGTAAAGTTTTTCAGGGTACATATCCCTTGGACTAGTGTTTTGATATAAGTGAGTATAAAAGATTTATTTATTTATTTATTTATTTATTTATTTATTTATTTATTAATTAATTATGTATACAGTGTTCTGCTTGCAAGCCAGAAGAGGGCACCAATCTCATTATAGATGGATGTGAGCCACCATGTGGTTGCTAGGAATTGAACTCAGGACCTTTGGAAGAACAGTCAATGCTCTTAGCCTCTAAGCCATCCCACCAGCCCCTTAACCATACTTTCAACAACTAGGTAACATCCAAAAGATATAAAGAATTCAAGAAAGTACATATCAACAAACCAAATAATCCAATTAAAAAATGGAGTACAAACCTAAACAGAAAATTCTCAACAGAGAAATATCAAATGGCTGAGAAACACTTAAAGAAATGCTCAATGTCCTTAGTCATCTGGGAAGTACAAATCAAAACAACTCTGAGATTCCACCTTGATTTTTTAAAAAGATATTTAGGTACCTCATAAGGCATTGAAGAAACTTAGATTTCATTTAAATGTTCATAAATGTTTCACTTATTTACCTGTCTTTTCTGTATCTTGTAGGTTCTCATAAAATGCAATAACTGTTTCATTTAGTGTTAAAATTAATTAATTTTGTTTATTCATTGGTGTATTGTCTATTCAAAAGTTATTTTTCTCAAAAGTTATTTTTCCTCAAATATTTATATAGCTACTTACTTCTATTTTTATACTTCCACGATTTGATGATATGTGAGCAACTGTTTTGATTTTGCATATTTAAGACTTTCTTTCTGGATTACAATGTTAGAGAAGCTTCCATCAGCTGATGAAAAGATGTATTTCACATTATTGGATATATTTTGCTTACAAAAAAGTGTTAAATATATATATTCACAATTATTAAAGCTTTGTCGCTGGGACCCAGGCTCACAACCCTTAGAGGCAGGCGTGATCTGGGACAGCATCAATGACATAGACTTTGGGAGTCAGACATGAGGTGGAAGCAGACTAGTTTATTGTTGAATTACAGCATGTTTTTATACATTCCTCTCAGTGTCCCATTGGCTCCCAAACTGAAGCCTGCTGCTGTGGCTCTTCCTCCTTGGTTCCCATTGTGACTTCAGCAGACTCGGGACAGTCAATCTCTGGGCATGTTCAGGCGTGTCCAGATAGTTCTCCTAGACTCTACATGAAGGCTCCGTTCTGGGCATGCCAGTTGCCAGGCTGGCCTTGTTTCTGTTCAAGGCAGGTCTCACATCATACAACTAGTCTTGGTGATTCATTCCTTTTCTTTTTCAATTTTAATAATACTACCTTCACTATCTCTTGTGAATTCTTTTCATTTACTTTATAAAATATGAGAATAACAACATATTCCATAATAAATAATGAGTCATATTTGTTGTTAGAAGGTTTATGCAAACTCCAATACATCCCTAATATAGCTACTAGTCAACTATTGACATTAAGAAGTCACATAATAATTTCACTAGAAATTAATTGGAGAGAAATAATATGTCCTTTGTTTTGCCTCTGTAGAGAACTTTTAATTCAGAAACATTGCTATTCTGACAAGGGATCACATCCTAAAAATTATCTCTGTGTGATATGGCTGGAATATGGACATGCCCTTAGTATACACCTTTAATCCCTCTATCCTTTAGTAGGCCCTTTTATTCCCCCAAAATGATGTGTAGTTGTGGGACAAATCAGTGAACCAGAGAAAGATCTGACAGGATGAGTCAGAAGTAGGATATGCCGGATTCTCACAAGAACAGACAAGAAAAAGAAGCTACTTAAGAGTAGAACAGAGAGAGAGAGAGAGAGAGAGAGAGAGAGAGAGAGAGAGAGAGAGAGAGAGAGAGAGAGAGAAGGAAGTTTGAGGAGAAAGTACAGTAGAGTTTGGAGTATTCTACAGTTCAGTGCAGTTCAGTTGAGAGCAGTTGACTTTGTGCAGTTCAGTTCTTGGAATTCAGAGGCAATTATTCTAAATAGAGCAATTCAGTGAGAAATGGAGAAAAGTCAGTTTGATTCAGTCTGATAGGGGAGGCGTTAGTGTCAGAACAGCTGAGTTGAATGAGCCAGACAGGTTCAGAAAGAACTAGAAAGGGTGAATTTATTCAGCACCATGTCTTGGAGGCTGAATACATTCCAGGTCTTTGTTATCAGACAAAGGCTTGAAGCTGAGGCCTTCAAGGTCTTGGCTAGCAGAATATGAAATTGTATGAAGGCTAGATGCTTTTAGGCCTAGGTCTAGGGATATTTAAATATAAATGCTCTGGTCCCAAGCCATGTATTAATAAAACTTGGGTACAGCTCTTATCTCCTCCCCTCATATGAGTAAATGAAAACAGTTATAGACCTCTATGCCTATGGCAACTCTATACACTTTTCAACATAAACTTAAGTGGTGGTGAGTATGTTTATAAATCAACTCATTTCTGTAGCTATTAAAAATGTTTCCATGACCCTAAAATGAGATAGTAAAATACAGAACTATTGTAATATTAATATAACTATTTACTGAGTTACTAGTAGATTTAACATATGAACAAATTTCCTTGTTCTTAAGGTAATCCCTCTGAGGAACAGTCATAGGGGAGGGGAATAAGGGGAAAATGGGAGGGAGGGGAGAATGGGAGGATACAAGGGATGGGATAACCATAGAGATGTAACAAGAATAAATTAATTAAAAAAAGAAAAAAAAAGAAAAAAGTATAAACAAAGAGACTTGAAACATGTGCACGCTAATTAATTCCCTGTATTTTGTGTTACTGAAATCTGACACCTGACAAATTTTGGAAGGGCTTTAAAGTGATAAGTGATGACCAACTAAAACATTTGCCTCCAAATATCTCAGCTTTGAATATTGTAGACAAAAATAGTCATAAATTTTAGAATCATCGCCTCCAACTTCAGTTATGAAATAAAGTGTTTTACAATGAAACACACTGGAAATAGAAACTTAGAAGAAACCTCTTGCAGTCTTTAAATGCCAGTTTAAGACTTTCCCTTCACTGAGTCAGAAAAGTATGTGGGCATGCTTGCAAGCAAAATTCAGCTGAATCATAAGTTGTGAAAGTTGAAGTCATTGAAAAGAGATAGCTCTACTTTTTTTTTTTTTTACCAGAGACACAAATAAATTTAATAGCAGCTTCAAAGATTAGCTGTATTTAAGCCTTATGTATCCTCAGTATATAATAATAAACATTACTTATTCAGTTGTTTTCCTGGAATAATGAAAGATCTAAGCTCAGCTTATATTTCATTGATTTTTAGGTTTGATAAATACTTTTTATTAAAATATAAATCATTTTAAAGGAGCTGAACATGGAAAGGGTTATTTATAAGTAAACTGATGAGATTCATTTGGAATACTATGGACTGCTATGAAGCAAATGCTGTAAATATTAAAAGCTTAGCAGTAGATGGATTTCATGGCACAAGTTTCTAGATAGCTACTCCAGAGAATGAGGCTAGATTGTCAAAAGTTGAAGACCAATGTAGAAACCTAGTGAGGTCTTTTCTCAAAACAGAAAGAAAATCCAACATTTAGTTCAAAGGTATAGTGCTTGTCTACAGTGTTGAAACCCATGGATTCAAACCCCAGGAACATTCTACTTTAAAAATAAAAGGATAAGAATAACTTCTAAAGAAAAAAATGAATGGCTTGACAGAAAATATCTATAAAAGGTTTCTTTTCTTTTTGTTCCCCTTATCATTTCTCTCCCATGATTTTTGGATGAAACTCAATGCCTTCTAGGTAACATCACAGCAGGAATCAATATCCAAAGTTACTCTATCATTACCCTATGTGATCAGTAGTCTTCAAGTAGGAAGACAATGTGAAATAGTAAAGAAAGGACATTATTTTTATCTAGGCACTATGTTCATTTAACAACATAAGCATACAGAAGGAAATCTTTCTAAGGAGTTGTTTTCTATGTATATTTACTTTTGTACAAGAACAAATTCACTTCTGCTATCAAAAACTTTTACTTTTTCTGGATATAAAAATAGTTTTCATATCATGTTATTGAGTCAGTATTTGATTTAAAAGTAAAAAACCTAGAATTAAAATAAGGAAATATACCTATACTAAAGGAAGATTCACCTACATAAGACTTATTGTTTCTCCATATTGACCTCAGGGTTGACATCTGTGTTAGAAATATATACTGGATTCAGGAAAATTCTATGTTACTATGCACTTTAAAAGCAATTGCAAATTGATAAGGCAAAACAGCAATACAAGTAAGCAGAAATTGTGCTGAGAATAATCCTATTTGCTTTATCCTTAAACTAATTAGCCAGAATTGAAAACAACCTAGATGTCTATCAACCGAAGAATAAAGAAAACTGTGGATTTTACACAATGCAATACTACTCAGCTACCCAAAAACCAGGGAATCTTGAAATCTGCAGGCAAATAGATGGAACTAGAAAAGACCATCTTGAGTGAGGTAACCCAGACCCAGAAACACACACATGGTATATATTCACTTAAAAGTAGATATTAGCCCAACATAGAAGTACTCTGAGAAACTCCACCCAGCAGGGGTTTAGGACAGATATTAGGACTTGCAACTGGACTTGGGAGGATATCTGAGAGTTGTATGGAGTAGACCAGGGCAGGGGATAGAAAGACTCTGAGGGTTAAGGAGCTCCACAAGGAGACCACCAAGGCCAGTGGATCTGGACTCCGGGTCCTGCACAAACTGACACCCCAACCAAGGACATTGTATGTAGAGTATCTAGACCCTCTGTTGAGATGTAGCTGATGGACAGCTCACTCTCCAATTGTATGGGGAGCGGGGAGAAAGGGGACTACCTCTGACATGAACTCTGCTGCCTATAATTAGATCACAGGCCCTTGGTAGGGTGGCTTTGGGGGAAAACAGAGGAAGGAGAAGCAAGCTCCCCTGATGAGACCTGATAGACTGTGATCCAACAGTGAGGGAGAAGGTCCATCCAACAGAGGTCTAGGGGAGGGGAAGGGGAATAGAGTGGAAGAGGGAGGAGGGGTGAGAACTGAAAAACAAGAGGGAAGGGATACTAATCAGGATGTAATGTGAATAAATAATAAGAAAAACCAAGAAATATATATATATATATATATATATATATATATATATATATATGCCTTAGGGATGCTATTTGATTTAAAGACTTGCACCCACAAATAGCTAATCTCTCTCCCAGCTTGTGTAACTATGAAACCACATTTGATGTCAGCTGGGTATATGCTCATGTCCACAGGACATGCCTGGCTTGACATTTATTTTTGACTTAAAAAAAAAAAGAATTAAAGTACTTAATTTCAAAATACAGAATCATATATTGTGCTTTAACTTTTAACATGTTTTTATAGTTTACTGAAATAGATATTCTTGCAGTGTTTAATGGAATAGATTAGTAAGGCATGTTTTAAATTATATAGCTAATCATAATTATTTACAAAAAAGATAAAGATTGTTATTATATTTAATGAAAATTAGCATATATTATGCTATTATAACTACCTCAAGTAAATATTTGACAGTGTTCTAAAAAGACTGTGAATTCTAACAATGTTTATTGTTATCTGAGAATGTAAATCCACTCAGCAAGAAGCAATTATGAATTATTGTAAATGATTTAGTGAATAAAAATCAAACAAATAATTTGAAAAGAGGCTTAATCAGCCATTCAAAAATATCTAGGGTGCACTAAGTATATAAATCTCATTAAAGAGTAGCTCCATACCTAGCAGTAGAAGACCAACTCAAAACAAATTGATAGTTTTTTTTGAGGAATTGTTTATCCGATAGTGCCTTTCTTTTGTTTTTATAGTATGTTTTCCAATTTTGTGTTCTTATGGGTTTCAGTAGTGTGTGTGTGTGTGTGTGTGTGTGTGTGTGTGTGTGTGTGTGTGTGTGT
>OU015751.1:105184771-105204653 GCA_907169655.1 Acomys percivali
TGTGTGTGTGTGTGTGTGTGTGTGTGTGTGTGTGTGTGTGTGTGTGTTTGGATCTCATGATTAAAAAAATTCTTTGATTGGTTTTATTTTGCTTTTTTAAAAATTTTTTTATTAATTTATTCTTGTTACTTCTCAATGGTTATCCCATCCTTTGCATCCTCCCATTCTTCCCTCCCTCCCATTTTCCTCTTATTCCCCTCCCCTATGACTGTTCCTGGGGAGGATTTCCTCCCCCTGTATATGCTCATAGGGTATCAAGTTTCTTCTTGGTATCCTGCTATCCTTCCTCTGAGTGCCACCAGGTCTCCCCCTCCAGGGGACATGGACAAATATGAGGCACCAGAGTATGTGTGAAAGTCATACCCAACTCTCCACTCAACTGTGGAGAATGTTCTGACCATTGGCTAAATCTGGGTAGGGGTTTAAAGTTTACCACCTGTATTGTCCTTGGCTGGTGCCTTAGTTTGAGCGGGACCCCTGGGCCCAAATCTACCTATCATAATGTTCTACTTGTAGGTTTCTAGGACCCTCTGGATCCTTCTACTTTGCTATTCTCCCATGCTTCTCTCATCTAGAGTCCCAATAGGATGTCCTCCCCTCTGTCCCAGTTTCCTGATAAGTGAAGGCTTTCGTGGGACATGCCCCTTGGGCTAGTATACCGATTTAAGTGAGTATATATCATTTGAGTCTTTCTGCTTCTGGGTTAACTCACTCATTAGGTCTAATATCCAAAATATATAAAGAATTCAAGATATTAAACACCATCAAACCAAATAATCCAATTGAGAAATGGGGCTTGGAACTAAACAGAGAATTCTCAGTAGAGGAATATCGAATGGTTGAGAAACACTTAAAGAAATGCTCAACCTCCTTAGTCATCAGGGAAATGCAAATCAAAACAACTCTGAGATTCCATCTTACACCCATCAGAATGGCTAAGATCAAATATTCAAGTGGCACCACATGCTGGCGAGGATGTGGGGAGAGAGGAACACTCCTTCATTGCTGGTGGGAATGCAAACTAGTATAGCCACTTTGGAAATCTATCTGGTGCTATCTCAGAAAACAAGGAATAGGGCTTCCTCAAGACCCAGCTATTCCACTCCTTGGAATATACACAGAAGATGCACCAGCACACAACAAGAAAATTTGCTCAACCATGTTCATAGCAGCCTTATTCATAATAGCCAGAACATGGAAACAGCCTAAGTGTCCTGCAGTAGAAGAATGGATAAAGAAACTGTGGTACATATACACTATGGAATACTACTCAGCTATTAAAAACAAGGAATTCCCGAAATTTGTGGAAAATGGATTGAGTTATTTTGCTTTTTTTTTCCTACAAAGAGAGAGAAATAAAGTATGGAGTTGGGAGGGTGCAGATGTGGAAATGACATAGGAATGGATGAAGGAAGGGAAGCACAATATATTTTATGATGCTGTGAAGGGCATAGATTATATGAATAATTATTTTCAGTAAAATTGAAACAAAATAATTATATTGTTTATTTGACAGTTTTTGACAAATTCAACTTCCAACAGAATTCACAGAATTCTATTTTCTTGATAACTCAAATAGCTAGGCTGTTCTACAACATAAAAACCAAGTAACTTAAAATTACTCAGAACTGCTTACTTATAGACTGCTATCTGGCCAGCATCAGTATGTTTTCTGGGAGTCATTTAGAAACCATGTTTTGAAGTAAATTGTGATAAAAAAAATTCAGTTTGTATGCAATTTTCTCATATACTTGTATTAAGATATATCATGTACTACAAAGTTATATGATGAATAATATGTAGCACTAAATTCTTATACAGCCAATTAGTACTGCATTGTGGAGTTTAGACAGATTTGTAATTATACGTTTAATATTTCATTCAATGTTATATAGCAAGTAGGTGATTTCATGTACTTATTTCAAAATAAATACATTTTCATGTACTTTATTTAAAATTTTTCACTTTCACAATTTTCTACTGCCACTTATTTCAACTCATAGATAACTCCAGAAAATGAAAGAGTGTGCTGTATATTTTATCTATGTAAACTCTGGCATGTTTTTTATGAACAGAATTAGATATCTGAGAAGTCAGAATCCTCTACAGTCTCTGCATTGCAAATTATTACTATTCTAATCTCATAGAAGAAACATGCATGTAAATTATCATTTTACTTGATGATTCAGAATGTAGATTAGTCTGTGGAAAGATGTTGTAACAATATATTTGAAATGGAGCAATTTATAAAGAGAAGAACATTATGACTCACCTAATAGAAGCTTAGAAGGCTATAAGCATTAAACTTCAGGATGCTACACATCTGCTAAAGTCTTGTTGGTATGTCATTACATGGTAGAATGTATACATGATAAGATACTGCAGGTGTCCAAACACAAGGGTAGGTTCTTCTTCTTCTGAAAGCAATTAGTCTCTATTACTTTGATCTAATTAACTCCAATTATCATCAATTATCTTACCTTCAAATACCACTCTCTCTTAAATTGATTAATTTCCCAAACATGAAATTTGAGGGTGCATTCAAATTCTAGCAATGTGTTAATAAAGAAGCTATTCCAACAACTTCACTTCCTCTTCACATCATTTATCATATTGTCTGTTGTCGAAGTGATGTCATGTTGGTTAAGTGGTTAGGGTATATCTGGCAGGGGATGGGGGATGAAGATGGACATTGTCACAATGCTTTGCATGAGTTTTTCAGAGAATTAAAAATGATATTTTCAAAATACTGATGCTTAAGTAATTTCAACTCGAACACAGAAATTTTTTAGTGTCTTTTCATTTAGGTTACACAGCAGAGTTACAGTTTAGTTGAAGCAGAGACAATGCTTAGTCTCAAAGCAGATTTGGAAGAATTTTATCTAAATCAGAGAAAAAATTGTGATGTAATAGCTGAGAGATTTGAAGTACTTAAGACATTAATTTTTAAATAGAATTTCCAGAAAGATATTATATTTTTTAAATAGGGTAAATAATCTTGGGTAGTAAATAAAGAGTAAGACGTATAGAGACTTTTCCAAATGAGTCTACTCACTAAAACATTAGTTGCTTGAAAATGACAGCGCATAATCCAAAGTTAATTATGCTGGGAACACTAATAATGTTTTACATATAGTTTCAGAGAATTTAGCATGTGCCTAAAATTGATCTACATATCTTGTTATAGTTATTCATGTAACAATATGATTATTGCATTAAATAAGCATTTATGCTTGGAAAATCAATGATATAGACATATAAATAATTTGTTCAGATGGCAGAATCATGGGTAATTTTATAAGATACTGGCACTTAGAAAAACTGCTGTTCATATTTGGGAAAGATGCTTTAAACTTAAGGGTCAAAATTTGAGACTGAAAGAACATTTAAAAAGTAATTCAGGTTCTGGGTTAACTCACTCATTATGATCATTTCCAGCTCAATCCATTTATCCACAAATTTCGGGAATTCCTTGTTTTTAATAGCTGAGTAGTATTCCATAGTGTATATGTACCACAGTTTCTTTATCCATTCTTCTACTGAGGGACATTTAGGCTGTTTCCATGATCTGGCTATTATCAATAAGGCTGTTATGAACATGGTTGAGCAAATTTTCTTGTTGTGTGCTGGTGCATCTTCTGGGTATATTCCAAGGAGTGGAATAGCTGAGTCTTGAGGAAGCCCTATTCCTTGTTTTCTGAGAAGGCACCAGATAGATTTCCAAAGTAGCTATACTAGTTTGCATTCCCACCAGCAATGAAGGAGTGTTCCTCTCTCCCCACATCCTCTCCAGCATGTGGTGTCGCTTGAGTTTTTGATCTTAGCCATTCTGATGGGTGTAAGATGGAATCTCAGAGTTGTTTTGACTCAAATGGTAAATACTCACTTATATCTGCATACTAGCCCAAGGGGCATGTCCCACGAAAGCCTTCCCTTACCAAGAAACTGGGACAGAGGGGAGGACATCCTATTGGGACTCTAGATGAGAGAAGCATGGGAGAATAGCAATGTAGAAGGATCCAGTAGGTCCTAGAAACCTACAAGTAGAACATTATGATAGGCAGATTTGGGCCAAGGGGTCCCGATCAAACTAAGGCACTAGCCAAGGACAATACAGGTGGTAAAATTTAAACCCCTACCAAGATCTAGCCCATGGACAGGACAGTCTCCACACTTGAGTGGAGAGAGGGATATGACTTTCTCATGTATTCTGGTGCCTCACATTCGACTAGGTCCCCTGGAGGGGGAGACCTAGTGGCACTCAGAGGAAGGACAGCAGTTTACTGAGAAGAGACTTGATACCCTATGAGCATATACATGGGGAGGTAATCCCTCTCAGGAACAGTCATAGGGGAGGGGAATAAGGGGAAAATGGGAAGGATGGGAGAATGGGATGATACAAGGGATGGGATAACCATAGAGATGTAACAAGATTAAATGAATTTAAAAAAAAGTAATTCAGGAGAACATCATGTTATAATTCAAAACTCTGTCAGGTAAAAGTTAGTACATGAAGTTCTGCTCATTCTGAGTAATTTCATAAAAGTAGCTGAGGATGTACCGGCATTAACAATGGTTGATTATCTAAGCCATATGATTAAGAAATGTTTATACATAGATGCAGGTAACCGTGCAGGGATCTGGCAGGTGGACTTGGTGCTCAAGAAGGCTTTTGGAATATGTCCAGTCACCTGGAAATGGGGTAATAAAAGATTATGAATGGCTGTATGCAAGGTGATAACCTAATCTGGTTTTCTGAGAGAACAGAATTTTTCTCTTAACTTCTGCAATATTTCTCTAGTTATTGGGGATATTTATCCTTGTGTGTGTGTGTGTGTGTGTGTGTGTGTGTGTGTGTGTGATTAAAATGAATCTCTTTTCCCACATGAAGGAAATATTACATGATACATTTATCAAAAGCATAATAATGTCTATTAGTGAAATAGCAAGTGTTTAAATGTATTAGAATTCTTATCACTGCCATGCTTAATAACATTCTAATCATCAAAAGTAATGAAATGACACAACATATGCATCATTTTTCTGAGGGTTTTCTCATAGCTGAAGAGGAAAATTGGCTATATCAGATAGTAGAATAGCCTATGTAGACATAAGTATTAAGCACTAATGTGATAACTGATGATGAATTTAAGGGAAAAATACTGCACAAGTATATCTTAGAGTAATGAAGATGATTATTCATAGCTACAAGGACAGATTAATTACTAATGCTGTAATTTTAACCAGGTGCACATACAAAAAAATCAATGTGAGTAAATCAAATCTCTGGGTGAATTCAATATTTGAAATAATCAAATTTAGTGTGTCATTATTCAAGATAGGTATACATAAAGAGAGTGTTATTCCATTTGAGTTTTCAAAGACTGTATTTGACCCACTCACAATATGATGGGCCACAATTCTGATAAAATTTGACATAATTAAAAGTAATTTAACCCTAAAACACCCTCTAAGTAAGCACATTAAAACTAAATATCATGGGTATGTATGTATATTAATAAAATATTAACAACAAAATTTTTGAAGCATTAAGTCACAAGTCTTATCTCGTTATAAAGACAATATTGAGAAGCTCTAAAAAACAAGTACATTTTTGGCCAAGTTTAACTAACTAACTAATTAAATAGTTAATTAATCAATTTTGTATGTCATATGGTGAGTATAGTCAAAGGCTAGAAAAAGATATTTGGTGTCCTGATCTATAGCTCTCTGCTTTATTTCTTTAAAATAGTCTTTTACTAAATTGGGAGCTATACTGAGGACCAACAACTCCAGCAATATTCCTGTCTCTTTTTGCTTTCCCAACCTTTCTCTATAGATAATGAAGATATGAACTCAGGTATCCATAACCCAGTAAGTGCTCTTAACCACTGAGCTATCTTATATACTAGACAAATACTCATGAAAAGGTTTTTGTATAATTTATTTCCTTTCCTATGTCTAAAATTTCTTACATAAACTTGACTTGATTTTAGTATTCATCAAACAGCATAAAAATCATCTGAAATATCATATATGTCATTAATATGTTTTCTTAATGTCTTATAGAGTAATAGATTCAAGGGGTGGTCAACAATAAATTTTAATTAACTAAATAATTGATAAAAGCCATACGTAAAAAATTAAAATAGAAATGGGAATATATTCCTTCATAATTTTCATGAGGCAAGGCTACAATTTAAAATCCCTTCAAACTCTGAAATATTATTGGAGCTATATAGTCATGCTGCAATCCATATAACCACATAGTTTGGGTATAGATTATGGCACTAATGTGGGGGAGGCTTTCCCGTGAAGAAGAAATAGTATATATAGTTATGCTAAGACTTAGTGGGGTGATAAAATAGAAAAATTAAATAGAGGAGAGATTTTTGGGTTGGGCGACAGCTAACACTAAGGGGCATTTGAAGGGTTATATGGAAACCTACTGTAGAAAAGCTTCTTAAAATACATATATGAAATAAATCTAAATGAAATCACAAAATAACAGGAAGACAAAGCCCAAACAAGCTATCTCTTGCCACTGAGTGATATTTCCATTGCCAGAAATGGGTTACACCTAATTAAGTTGTTGGCCAAAGGATCTTTATAAGAAACCACAAACAACATGATTTTTTTGGCAATATGTGGCTCCCCAAATTTATGGTAAGGACCTATGCTGAAGACAATACTTACATATATTACTGAACGCGAAGAAGTTGAGCAGGTACCTAAATTGCTCATTCAACCCTTATTTATTTGTGTTTCTGGTACTAGAAAATATTGTGCACACTGTGAAGAAAGGTAACCACAAAACCAACTACCAACCCTTCAGTCTACATTGGTGATTGTAATGCAATAGTAGCACAAAAATTTCAGGAGCGAATGGAGGCCACTCCATGAAGTACAACCCATGCCTGACATTGCTCCAGTACTTAAAAACTAGATAAGTCATCTGTCAAGGGAAAACCAAATGTCACTGTTCTCCGAAAGGGATGTATAAATATAGCAAAATTACTCTTAAAGACATTCTGTTATACCCATAGGTCAGTGTCTCAGCCATCACGGGAGAATCTTCCTCTTGTAATTAATGTGGAAAACGAAGAGATCCACAGCTGGACATGTGCAGATAGTGTGAGATCTTGTGATATTAATTCCTAAGTATGATGTTTTTATAAAACCCATCCTCACAATATTCAGAGATATAGACAGAGAAGGAAGCCGAAAGATTATAACGGCCAGAGGGATGGAAAGAGTGCCTTCCAGACACAATAGGACTGACATGCATATGAAATCACAAAGACAATGGCTGCTTGCACAGAGCCTTCACAGATCCAGGCCAGATGGGGTTGCAGCAGTGAGGCGGGGGTTTGCACATTAGCCCTTGTCCTTGGCCAAGAATATATGTAAAATTACCAACAACTTGCAAAGGGAACATAGTTTTTTCCAAATCCCATGCTCAGCAGTAGGTGGCCATCACACACATATACACAAAGTCAATGGTATTTTTGGAGTGTTTTTGTCTTATTTTGCTTTGAGGGGGATTTTTTTATCTACCAATCTTTGTTTATATATAACATTTACCAATTTTGTATCTGTGTGTGTATACACATTTGTGTAAATGAGTATATGCACATGTTTGTGCTTTATCTGTCCTTTTTATATTTGTTTTCTCTTATTCTAATCTATTATTATTTTGTCTTTTCCCCTTCATTGCTAACCAGATCTCAGACAACAAATACTTATTTGAACTGACACTGTATATTGACACCATATGTAACATGGCTTGATTGTTTCTTTATTAAGTGGGTGAGAAGCCCAGCTTACTGGCGTGGAGCTTGGCATGGAATGTGAATGCCTGCTTGTGGACTCATAAAGATCTAATTGTACCTGGATAAGCAGAACTGGGGAATAACATTAGCTGATAGGCACTAGATTGTTAGAAAAAAAAATACTGCAAAATTTTATCAACCTGTATTCTTTAAAGATCTTTTAACATCAGAATGGAAGTAAAGGAATGTGTTACACTTGGGAACAGGAGTTGCCTATATTTACAACTATGAAGAAATAGTATGGGTTCCATAAAAAAAGATCTGATCTGCTATATTTTTAAATTTTTTTTACTAATTTATTCATATTACATCTCAATAGTTATCCCATCCCTTGTATCCTCCCATTCCTCCCTCCCTCCCATTTTCCCCTTACTCCCCTCCCCTATGTCTGTGACTGAGGGGGACCTCCTCCCCCTGTATATGCTCATAGGGTATCAAGTTTCTTCTTGGTAGCCTGCTATCCTTCCTCTGAGTGCCACCAGGCCTCCCCATCCAGGGGACGTGGTCAAATATGGAGCACCAGAGTTCATGTGAAAGTCAGACCCCACTCTCCACTCAAGTGTGAATGCCCTGTCCATTGGCTAGATCTGAGTCAGGGCTCCATGTTTGCTGCATGTATAGTCCTTGGCTGCTGCCATAGTTAGAGCAGGACCCTTGGGCCCAGATCCTCCCTTCATAGTGTTCTTCTTTTAGGTTTCTAGGACCCTCTGGGAAAAATGTACACATTGTGATGTTAAAAATATATCAGATATCAGACCAGTCTGATATATTTTTAATATTACAGTGCATACATTTTTCTAAAAGATAGCAAGTACCATTGATTAAAGCAGATTACTGTTACCAGCAATAATGACAAGCATTCTAGACTCATGTTTTTCTCTAAAGAGAAATATAATATGCAGATATACGAAGGCAAAAAGGACTTAAAGATTATTAATGTTAAAATTTATGTGGATTACAATATGCCTGCTCCTTTACTCATACAGAGACTATTTTCTATCTATTAAAATACTACCAGTCAGTTCTGCCAACAGCATATTAGCAAGATACAGTGGTAACATTCAATTTTCCTTACTCAGTATACCCTGACTATAAAAGAAATATTCACAGCCCTCTCATTTCTATTCATCATGCAACAGTGATACAAGGATATGCACACTTTGGAATGAATGAAATTACAGAGACAAATAAAGCAAAACACAGAACATTTTTATTAATTAATGTTCTTAGATATGGAGCAGAAGAAACTGTCACATTCTGGTAACAGAACAAAATGATCATAATTAATTTGAAAAACACTTTGGCATATGAAACAAAGACGTAACAATATTCTAAACTCCCAATGGGAAATATGGATATGTACTTACCATTAACCTGTGGTAGAACACTCATAGCGGCATTGCTTATTGTAGCAAAGAAAAAAATCCCAATACTTATAACTCATATTTCAGCAACTAAAATTATATAACAATTTATTTGTGAATAATTAAACTTGTTATATAAAGGAAGGTCTCTAATGTAGAAGAAATCTTAAATCCTAACCTTCCATAAATAGGCATATGGCTAATGGCAAATGGTTGACCAATTGATTAATCAACGTTTTAAAACAAAGGACTATAATAGACTTAGTACAGCAGGTCTTGAGAAAAGGCATATGAAAAACCGTCAAGTATGAAGTCATTTGTATTTCCTATTGTTTCATAACTTTTCCTGGAGACACATGGGCACATTTCTACTCACCCATTTGACTACCATGACAGTTTGGTGAACCAAGGAGCTTACTGGGTGTATTGAAAAGGTTTGAGTGAGAGGTTAGTTACATAAACATAGGTTACAGGGGCTTGTGAAGCATTAAAAAGCCCAACACAGCATGGGTAAATCTCACAAAAGTGCTAAGCCTGGAGCTCCCTGCCCAACTTCCAGGTAACTTTGTTTTGTCATCTCCTGGAGTCTGTATCTTTTCTGCAGAGAAATGTAGGTGGATTGGACTTGGGAGAGAGGAGACGTAGGGGAGGATGGGAAGACTGGCAGGAGAAGATACTGTGGTTGAGTAATATATGAGAGAAGATTCTATTTTCAATCTTTTAAAAAGGGGGAACATCTGATACAATATAGAGACTTCTTAGCATTTGTATCATTTATTTCAACCAAAGAACAATGTTGGCATTGATGAGTTAGCCCCTCCTACTCCACAGCTGTTCTCGTGAGTCATAGTAACTTCCTTTTCTTGGGGGTACATAGTAAGGATTGTCCTGGTTCTGCAAAATACTAAATGTTTTTCTAAACATTTACACTGTCAGAAGACTCCTTCATGGCAGCCAGGGATTCCAGAAAATGATGGACAATTCCTTCTAAATGTTTGTGGACAGTGATGTTCACAGTGAAAAGCTTTGCTCTGACCATATTTTCTAAAAATATTGAAGAAAGTGAAAATGCTTTAGAAAGCAAGTATATTTATGTACTGTAAGTAGGAAAGGATTTGGTATGCAGAAACACAAAGGGCCTTTTGTGTATAATATATACATGTAGTATATATAATATATATTTCATATATGTATAATGTTCTGGCGAGGTTTATTTCAACTTGACACAAGCTAGAGTCATCAGAAAGAAGGACGCCTCAATTGATTAAATGCTTACATAAGACTGCACTATAGGCAAGCTTATAGAACATTTTCTTAATAGTGATTTACTGGGGAGGGTTCAGCCCATTGTGGTAGTGACATCCATAGGTTGGGGGTTCTGGGTTCTATAAAAAAACATGTTGAAGAAGCTATAAGAAGGGAGCCAGTAAGCAGCATTCCTCTCTGACGATTGAATCATCTCCTGCCTCTGTATTTGTTCTTGTCCTGAGTTCATTCAGTGATGGTCTAGAGTATGGACCTATAAGCTAATAAATCCTTTTCTCCCTAACTTGCTTTTGGTCATGGTGTTTCATCACAGTAATAGAAAATCTACTAAGACAGGGGCATAGGTTATTTTCCTATTTCTGATATGTTTGATGTGCCTTACATGCAGCTTAACCTAAGGCCTGATGGACTCTAGGCCTGTGCACTAGCTACCTATATGTATCATCATGCCTGCCTTACTGGTTATGGGGAGGCTCCAGGCCAGCACCCAGACCCTTCTCTTCCACTGCAGCATCCTGCTAATGAAAAAAGGCTAAAGAAAAACAATTTTCAGTTCAAGCTTACTTCATGTGGAGGAGGGGTTTTTGATATCCCTCTCTAGAATAACCTTAATATTTCTCTTTTGTCATGTTTTAAAGGCCTCTCAAAACTTACTATCATGGCATTTGGCTTTTAGTTGAGTTTTCCAGCCCAGGAACATATGCTCATCAACGTTACCTTGACGTAACTTAGCCAGTCCTCTTTGCTTTCTTTTCTTCTGAATCATGAATTTTCTCTTTTCTGTTTTAAGGGTCAGATTTAAGAAATAACTTCTATTATATGTAATTTATCCTTCCCTCCTCCCTGTTTGTTTATATATATATTTCCTGTGGTGGGGTCTGAGTAATAATTGTACTATTATTCAACTGACCCTGCCAGTTATAAGAAGTGGCAAAAAGATACTTTCATCTCATCCTGCACTAATACTGTGTTTCATGTCCAATCAGAGGCTAACACAATGTGAGCATCAAATCATTTTCACATTGTATTTAGCTCCTTACTTCCTTATAGTGTAAAAAGGAACACACCACTTCACTTCAGAATTCTTGCTAAAGATGCTCCACCTTCAGAAGGCTCAGTCTTGGTGCATCTTATCCCCCAGCACATGAGGTATGAAAATAAAAAATAGCAACTAGGCAGATTTTTCTCTACCACAAAGGAATGAATATCCATGCCAGGATTATTATCCACAAGGAAGCTTCACAAGCTGAACACATTTCATCACTCATCCCAGAAACCATGAATTCAGTCCTCCCAACTAACATTTCATTATTGTGTAGAATTCTTATTCATGATTTTCTAGAGAAAACATGAATAAAATTATCTTCACTTCAAGTAGGATACTGATGACAAGCCAATGAAATGAAACTATCTACACCTATTATGTTGAACAACTCAATGTTTTTATTGCAATTACTTAGGGAAACAGAACAAGTTCCTATTATGAGAAGAAGAATAACAAGTGTATGTACTATAATGATATTTTAACAGTTTTTGAGTTCTTCTTTGCTGAATACCAAAGTTGTTGGCTCAAAAGAAGTCTATTTAGTAGGTATATTCTATTAGTCATATGTTTGGGCATTTGTAGCTAGTGTGTGTCTCATAGAAATGTGATCTGGTTAGATGTTGCTCTTGCCGTGTTTCTCATTTAAAGCTATAGATCTCCTCAAATCACTGTTAACACCTTAACTATATGTGGTAATACTAATGTAAGATGTAGTATTTTTCTGCTTCTATGACACTCGTCCAGGGGTAAAGTGAACACATATCTACTGACTGCAAATGGGAAATGAGTAACAAGCTAAAGTAAAGACTTTTCTGACAATGCTTAAGTTAATGAATCAAATTTTTTATTCTCTGTCATATATTATATATAGGAAGTCTAAGTATGTATAAAATATGATTATACTTTATTTAAATTTGCTATATTATTCATTAGGATAATGGATACAGTTCACTTTCAAGAATATATATGATGGGTTACTTACAGAAGCAGAAATAACTCAAAGATACATTATTAAAATCTAACCAGCATAGGTGACATCTTAAGGAATCTAGAAATTTGAGAGTTACTGTATTTCACATACCTTCGCAGTTTCCAGAGCATCTCTGCCAAGACTCTTTGTTAGTCTGAATGTTTTCTAGGAAACTCAGCTTGCCTAATGATCCCCTAAGGAACCCTCATGCTTTGAGAGCATCTTTTAATAGTTCTTGCTGTTTGGGTAAGTTGGTTGATAAAGCGGTAGCTAGTGAAACTGGCTGTACTCAGGGACTTCCTGAAGCTACAGATATGTTTACTTCTTGAGTTTTAGGTAGGGCACTTTACTTTAGAGCATCAAAAGTCTCAAAGAACTTCCATGAAGATACGAAAGTATACTATCCTTTTGAAAATTTTGTCTTAACAATCTACCCTCTAATATGAAATGTGTTACCTAGGAGGAACCTTCCCCACAGAACTGAATGAATTCATGCATGCTTTGAGAAAAGTTAGCTTCCTCCTATATTTTATTTAGATCTTCAGTAAGTAATGGAAAAATGTCCCTCGCATTAAATTTATCTCATGTTTAGAATCTCTTGTTGTAGCCATCTCCCAGGAGAGATGAGATTCTTTTAACCTGGTTAAGTAGAGTTCAACAAGGGTAATATTCCAAACTTAGGGTCAACTAACTGGGAACTTTGATAAAATCTGAAAGTTTCCATCACGAGTGTTCCTAAAGTGCTGTTTAATGGAATAACTGTCAGTAGTTTCTGTGTGATGGAAATCAGAGGTGACATCTTAGAGTTTTGTCTAACATAAGCAGTGAACAAGTTGTTCACAGTCTTTTCTTGCTTAATATATGCAATTAAGTTTGGTGGAAAAATTAATGCCCAAACAATGATTTAGATGCATTTTGACAAGTGTTAAATAGAAGTGCAGGTTGCTATCAGCACATTTAACCATGGTAATCTTATGGGCAATCAAATTGACCTAACTAATACATTTTCACTGAGTATGTTATACTGGAAGAGATGTCTCTAACAGACTTCCATGCTTCTTTTGGACACGACTGTGGGGTTTCCATTCCTAGTCCCCCCTCCAAGCCACTTCTTCTTTTCTGTTTCAAGCCATCCACCCCCTTAATATTGTCTGTAGATATTCATATCCTTGTATTGATGTGAGAGATAGGCTTGACCTTTTTATTGTTAATATATGTGATTGAATATGGAAGCAAAAGTCATGCCCAAATATTGGATTAATCAATGGTATACTGTGAAGAGTGACTATAGGGCATCGATACTTCTTCTGCTGGTCTGCATGTTCTTAGAACTTCCATTCAGAAGGCACTTTCTTCAGTTGCTGTTCTGTTTCTCTGGAGAATAACTATTTTTTGTTTTGTTTTGCTTGATTTGTTTTGTCTTATAATTTGCTAATGGAAACAATTCGTTTTCATTTTATGATATTTCTTCATTTTCCCTTGTTTAAATGATTATAAATGTTCCTTCCACAATTATTTTATCTTTGTGTGGAGTTTGCTTCCTGATATAATGACTAGTAGAGTATTTTGACACTACTTTGTGTTTTTCTTGCCCATATACACTCAAATTTATATATAGTCACAGGTGAATATAAAATATTTGATGCTATTAAATGAAACTATAAACAAAGGAATATAGTTTGAAAGGAATTTTAGTGATAGTAGCTTATTTTCATAGCATAGCCATTTTTTTTTATGTTCCCATACTTCATCTTTTTTTCTGTAGTTGGGAAGAAGAGCCATATGGCACCAAGTCCCAAATAGTGTGGTAAGATATTAAACTCTGAAGGGGAGTGAGCAAAAGGCAGAAATAGACTGATTTCCTGATGATAACTTTGAGCCACCATTCTACTTGTGAGCTTCATGTTATGAGTACCTCCTGTTGTCTGTAGTATGTTTTATTTCCCCCAGGAAGAGGCATGTATTCTGAACCAATATATCCATCCCCACTCTCTTCCCATCATGCTCCTTCCCACAGGACAGTGTGTTTGGTGGGTTATTAAGGAAATATGTGTTCCTGGAGTTATAGTGCTTATTTCTTCTGAGGATAGCTGGAAGCAGAGGCAAACAAACCTTGTCTGTGGTTCCCCATGATGTTCTTCTTCTCAAAGCTCAAGTAATTTTGACTAAACACACATCTCTCAAGTGCTTTACATCAATAGAAAACTATAAGAATTTATCTCCAGGTTTTCTAACACTTTGCAAGAGTTCATATTCCCCAGTCTCTAGTTTCTAATTCATTTTTATGTTCATTTTTATTCCTTAATCAGGAAGTGAAAAGTGCTTTCCGTGCATTTTATTAGGTAAGTATAACATTCTTTATTTATAGGATATAGTTTAATTTTCTTAACACTTTTCTTCTGGCCTGCCTCATGCTTCCAAATCTAATGGTAATAAAACAAAACCTCACATTTTCCTGTTTAGAATTCTCCTCATCAACTTGATGATCTAAATCAAATTTGTTGTATAACATATTCTATTTCTACCAAATGTGCATTTCCCTGATACTTGATTGATACTCCCTCTAGAAGACTACTGCTCTCTTTACATTTTCTCTTTGTAAAATAATAGTTGTCTTCTTCAGTGACATGTAAAAATGGATGATCAGATGTCAACTTTTATTTAGTGACAATTCTTATTCCTTTACAACATTTAGGACCCGAAGTCAGCCAGAGATTCTGATTTGAAATCTCCTTGTACATAGGTTCGTTGACATAAAACCTGAGCAGAAATATAAACCAATAGGAGAAGCCATAGGCTTGAGAACCAGCAAGAAAGTACACTCAGCATGATAGAGAACTTCATATTGTATAACATAGTAAGTAAGGAATTTCATGCTACCTGACTGTTAGTGTTAGGTCAGAGAAGAATCCATTATGATTAAGCAGATGTTAGCTTCAAAAGAGAACATTAGGTAATCGATCTGACCTGAGGCTTTCTGTTGTACGTATTCTTTCACATGAAACTCACATACTTCTGATTTGAGAGGATGAATTTTGCTGCACTCCATTAAGATTTGACAACATGTTACTAAGATGAGACACTGACAAAATAAGACAACAGTGAACATATTCCAAGTGAGAAGTCAGAATGACCTGATTATTAAATCAGCTTACTTTTACTAACACAAAGGGAAATCTGACCAGTATCTGATGTGGAAAATCAATGGTAAGTGGTGTTTAATATAATATTCATTTTTTGCTTCATATTTACTGTGATCACTATTAAATTTGAGATTCCATTACCTAGAATTATTGTCATTACAGTTATGTTTCTTAGGGACTATTTAGTGCTTTGATTCCTAGACATTAGAGTGATAAAGTAAAGCAGTAGACATTTTCTTCTGTTTTATAGTAAAGGCATTTCATGATGTTTTGTAAAATTTGAGATTATTCTCATTAACAGAATTAAATAAAAGCAATGACTTGGGGAATTCTTTGTGACAGCTCTTTCTGGTTTACTTGCACATATTGAAATGTTTATGTTAATATAGTAATAAAGTACACAGCTTAATTTCCTTTTTCTTTCCAGTTGCTAGTAAATGTCCTTTGTCATGTTTCTAGGTTTGTTTTATTGAGTTGAAAATAACATCTAAATGGCTTTCATTTGTGGCTGCTGATTTTTGCAGGGGAAAATGCATTTAGCATTTCAAATGCATAAATAAATTAAAATATACATAGAGATGATATGGAAGTGATGCCAGGGTGGCCCAAAAGGAATCAGGCAAGATTTGATATTAAGAATATGGAGTCCTACCCATAACTAAGTCTTGACATAAAATCTAAACAAGACTTAAACTGGAACTGAGCCTCACAAACAAACTACAGCCTTCTCTCTAAAGGACCTACAATATGTGGTACCCACGTAGAGTATAGTTAATATTAAAATCCAAATGTATTGTAAAGAAACTATTGGGAGACTGGAAGTCTTTATTTCTGGCTTTATAAATTTTATTGATAATAAAAAAACTTACATAAGAGTTTAGGACAGGTTCAGATAGCCTGTTTGTCTCTTGAATCCTATCCTATTAAAACTCTTGTAACTAGTGTGTGATCTTGAATTCTGTGGTTCTTATGGTTGTGATTATGATAGACACTGCCATGTTCTTTACAGAATGGTGTATAACAGGATGTATGAGGTAATGCTTATTAAATTATTAAAGTTTTCTTATTTCTCTTTTTTGTAGACAAAATTTCAGAAGTACACAAACACAGGCACACTAAGATGATTTGATGTATGACATCAAATCTTGTAAAAGGTGTGTAAGAAAGCTATAAATATTTACCTTGAGCAAACTTAGTCTTCTTTGTGAGAAGAGTGATTCATATTTACTAATATAAAAATAATGTTTTAGATAACATGACCCTAAAATATAAGTAATGAAAGTTTCATTTTAAAACTATGATGTTTATTTTCCATATATATTTAAGTTGACATCATTAGTTTTATAACTGATCAGGAGCTTATATGCCCATTTGTCAATGCTGTTCACATCTACTTTTCTTCCTTGAAGCAGAGCACTGGGTTCACTGCCACTAAGTAAAATTCCCCCATATACACAGACACATTAGGTTTTACTTATTTGATTCAGCACTTTTGTCACTTAAGTTATTTTCATCAACAAAAGCAGATTGAGGAATATTTAATATATTTTAATTCAAAAATAATTTAATGAGTGAAATATGGGTATGCAATATTTTTCTGTTTCTCTTATCTTCTTTTTTTTCTTTTCTAAGTCCATTTATCTGTGTTTTCTTTCTTATACAAGTTTGTAAATTAATATAATGTGTGAAACTATAGACACTTTTGTTTTAGAATAAATTTCATGTTCTAAGCAAGGAATTCATTTAGAGAAAGTAACTAGAAATTTAAGAAATAGACATGATTACTTAATTTATACTTTATCAAGTATTATAGAAAACAGCTTTTAATAATTAATATATTGTAACCCCATATTCTGAAAAAGCACCACAGTAATTTCCAAAGGGGTTTTACTAGTTTGCACTCCCACTAGAAATGGAGGAGTGATATCCTTTCTCTACATCCATGCCAGCTTGTGCTGTTACTTGATTGGTTGATCTTAGCCATTCTGATCAGTGTAAGATAGAATCTTGGAGTTGTTTTGATTTGCATTTTCCTGATGGCTAAGGATGTAGAGCATTTTTAATTAATTTATTCATATTGCATCTCAATTGTTATCCCATCACTGGTATCCTCCCATTCCTCCCTCCCTCCTCCCTCTTTCACTCTGTTCCCCTCACCTAGGTCTGTATTAGAATGGGACCTCCTCCCCCACCATATGGTCACAGCCTGTCAAATCTCTTCTTGGTAGTCTGTTTATCCTTTCTCTAATTGCCATCAGGCCTCCCCACCAAGGGGAAGTGGTCAAATGTGGGGCAGCAGAGTTCATGTCAGCGTCAGTCCCCACTCTCCACACAACTATGAAGAATGTCTTGTCCATTGGCTAGATCTGAGTAGGGGTTCAATGTTTACCTCATGTACTGTCTTTGGTTGGTACAGTAGTTTGAACAGACCCCCCTGGGTCCAGATCCACCCATCATGATGCTCTTCTTGTAGGTTTCTAGGACTCTCTGGATCCTTCTATTTCTCCATTCTCCCATTTTTCTCTCACTTAGAGTTACAATAAGAAGTCTTCACATCTATCCCAATTTCCTGGTAAATGAAGACTTACATGGGACATCCATTTTAGGATAGTGTCAAATTATAAGTGACTATATAACATGTGAGTTTTTCTGGGTCTGGTTTAACTCACTTAGTATGATCATTTCTATTTCCATCCATTCGTCCACAAAATTTCAGGATTTCCTTGTTTTTAATAGCTGAGTAGTACTCCATAGTGTAAATGTATCACCGTTTCTTCATCCATTCTTCGACTGAGGGACATTTAGGTTATTTCCAGGTTATGGCTATTATGAAAATGGTTGAGCATACGTCCTTGTTGTGTGGTGGAGTATCTTCTAGGTATATTCCAAGGAGTGGAATACCTGGGTCTTGAGGTAGCCCTATCCCAAGTTTTCTGAGAAAGCACCATATTGATTTCCAAAGTGGTTGTACAAGTTTGCACTCTCACCAGCAATGAAAGAGTGTTCCCCCTTTCTCCACATCCTCACCAACATGTGCTGTAACTTGAGTTTTTGATCTTAGCCATTCTGAGTGGTTTTGTAGTTGTTGGTGAGTAGAGAATTGCTCAGTTTCCATGTATATGTAGGCTTTTTGTTATTTTTGTTGTTGCTGAGGTCCAGCTTTAGTCCATGATAGTCTTATAAGATACAAGGGATTATTTCAATCTTCTCGAATATATTGAGGCTTGTTTTGTGAATGACTATATGGTCAATTTTGGAGAACATTCCCTGAGGTGCTGAGAAGGTGTATTGTTTTCTTGTGTTTGGGTGAAAGGTTCTGTAGATGTCTATTGTGTCCATTTGACTCATGGCATGTTAGTGCTATTATTTCTCTGTCTAGTCACTGTTTTGTTGTCCTGTCCTTTCGTGAGAGTGAAGTATTGAAGTCTCTTACTTTTAATGTGTGGAATTCATGTCTGGCTTAAGATTTATCAAAGTTTCTTTTACAAATGTGGGTGCCCTTGCATTTGGGGCATAGGTGGTCATAAATTAGACTTCATCTTGGTAGAATTTTCTTTTGATTACTGGGAAGTGTCTTTCATCATCTTTTCTAAATGAATGTGGTGGAAAGTCTATTTTATTAGATACTAGAATGGCTACTGCAGCATGTTTCTTGGGTCTGTTTGCTTAGAAAACCTTTTCTCAGCCCTTTACTCTCAGGAGATGTCCATTTTTTTGATTGAGATGTGTTTCTTATATGCAGCAGAAAGATGGGTGTTGTTTATACACCCATTTTTAGTCTATGTCCTTTTATTGGAAATTTGATTCCATTGCTATTTAGAGGTATTACTAACAAGTGTCTCTTATTCCTTTTATTAGGATGTTGCTTGTAGGTCATGTGTTTGTCTTCTTGTCTTCTTTTGGTGTTGCTGAAGTGAAGTTATTTATATCTTGATTTTGGGTAGGGTGTAGTGAACCTCCTTGGGTGGGAGTTTTTCTTTTAATAACTTCTGTAAAGCTGGGTTTGTGTATAGGTATTATTTAAATTTGGTTGTGTCATGGAATATCTTGTTTTCTCCATCTATGTTGATTGAAAATGTTTTTTGGGCCAGGCATGGTGGCTCATGCTTTTAATCCAGAACTTGGAAGGCAGAAACAGGCCTGTGAGTTCGAGGCCAACCTGTTCTAGGTGAGTCCAGGACAGCCAAGGCTATACAGAGAAACCCCATCTCGAAAACACACACACACACACACACACACACACACACACACACACACACACA
>OU015751.1:105204663-105229663 GCA_907169655.1 Acomys percivali
ACACACACACACACACACACACACACACACACACACACACACACACACAAAAGGAGAAAGTTTTGCTGGGAATAGTAGTCTAGCTTGGCATCTGTGGTCTCTTAAGGATTGCAAGACATCTGCCCAGGCCCTTCTGCCCTTTATTGTCTTTGCTGAGAAGTAAGGTATGATACCAACAGGTTTTGCCATGATATGTTGCTTACTCTTTTTCCCTTACAACTTTTAATATGTTTTTTCTTGTTTTGTACATTTAGTATTTTGATTATTATGTGGTGGTAGGATTTTCTCTTCTGGTCAAATCTATTTGTTGTTCTGTAGGCTTCTTGTATGATTGCATGCATTTCTTTCTTTAGATTGGGAAATTTTCTTCTACGATTTTGTTGAAGATATTTTCTGGGACTCGGAGCAAGGCATTTTCTCTTTACTCTATTCCTATTATCCTTAGATTTTTGTCTTCTCATGGTGCCCTTCATTTCTTGCATGTTTTGTGTCAGGTGTTTTTATATTTAACATGTTTGATAGATGCATGTATTTCTTTGATTGTATCTTTTACACCTGAGATTGTTACTTACATCTCTTGAATTCTATTGATGATACGTACCCCTGTAGTTCCTGTTTTCTTCCCTAAGCTCTCCCTTTCCAGGCTTTCCTCAGTTTGGGCTTTCTTTATTGTTTCCATTTTTATCTTCAGATCTTGAATGGTTTTATTAATTTCCTTCACCTGTTTGTATTGTCCTGTATTTTATTCATTGCCTCTTTTTTTATTAATTTATTCATATTACATCTCAATTGTTAGCCCATCCCTTGTATCCTCCCTTTCTTTCCTCCCTCCTGCTTCCCCCTCTACTCCCTTCCCCTATGTCTGTGACTGAGGGGGACCTCCTCCCCCTGTATATGCTCCTAGGGTATCGAGTCTCTTCTTGGTGACTTATTATCTTTCCTCTGAGTGCCACCAGGCCTCCTCATCCAAGGGACATGGTCCGATATGGGGCACCAGAGTTTGTGTGAAAGTCAGATCCCCTTCTCCACTTAACGGTGGAAAATGTCCTGTCCATCGGCTAGACTGGGTAGGGGTTCAAAGTTTACTGCCTATTTTTCCTTGGCTGGTGCCATAGTTTGAGGAGGACCCCAGAGCCCAGACCTGCCTGTAGTTTTCCAGGACCCTCTGGATCCTTCTATTTCCTCATTCTCCCAGAGATTCCATCTTACACCCATCAGAATGGCTAAGATCAATAACTTATCTGACACCACATGCTGGCGAGGATGTGGAGAGAGAGGAACACTCCTTCATTGCTGGTGGGAATGCAAACTAGTACAACCACTTTGGAAATCTATCTGGCGCTTTCTCAGAAAAATGGGAATAGGGCTTCCTCAAGACCCAGCTATTCCACTCTTTGGAATATACCCAGAAGATGCATTACCACACAACAGGGACATATGTTCCATGTTCATCGCTGCCTTATTCATAATAGCCAGAACATGGAAACAACCTACGTGTCCCTCAGTAGAAGAATGGATAAAGAAACTGTGGTATATTTACACTATGGAATACTACTCAGCTATTAAAAACAAGGAATTTCCGAAATTTGTGGACAAATGGATTGAACTAGAAATTATCATAATGAGTGAGTTCACCCAGAAGCAAAAAGAGTCAAATGGTATATACTCACTTATATCGAGACACTAGTCCAAGGGGTACGCTCCCATGAAAAACTTTACCTACTAGGAAAGTGGGTCAGAGGGGAGAAAGTCCTTATTGCCTCTTTTAAAGCTTCACACTGTTTGGCTGTCACTTGCTGATTTTCTTTAAGAGCTTCTTCTTTAAAAGCCATTATCATCTTTATTAACATAGCTTTAGTGTCATTTTTCTGTTTCATCTGTGTTGTGGTAGCCAGGGCTGCTTGCCAGTTAATAACTGAGTTCTGGAGATTCCATGTTGCTCTTGCTTTTGTTGACTGTGTTTTTACTCTGGCCTTTAGCAATCTGCTTGTCTCTGGGGTTGGCTGGTAGTTCCTGGTGCCCATTGGTATTCTCTGGGCTTGCTGGAAGAGCCCTGCACAAGAAGTTCTCATGTGCCTGGGGTCTACCTCTCACTAGGGGAAGTCCGGATGTTAGCCGCCCCACCACTGCCTGTCTTGCTGTGAGTTTAAGAAGCTGTTGCTACCCAGACACTGTGCTAGTTGGCAGGAAGCTGGATGTTTCTGAAGGAGCCTTCCTCAGGTTGTTGGATACGGTCTCTGACTGGAGGTTGGTTCTCAGGGAATTGCCTGTGGCTCTCCTCTGATGTCGGCTACTCATTTACCAACTGGGCTCCTGAGGAGCCTGGGGTCCCTCCACTGGTCAGAGGAATTCACTGAGTCAGTCACTCCCTGTCTCTCTTGGTCTGAGATTAAGAAACTCCTGCTGCCAGGCATTGTGCTTGATGGAAACCACAATCTTAGAGAACCTCTGAGCTCAGAGGTCTGGCTGTTCTCCTTTGGGAGACAGGTTTGCTCTTTGGAGCAGCAGCTCAGACTATCTCTGTGGTTCCTGTGTATCAGGGGTTCCCTGAGGTTGGAACTGTGTTCCGGAAGTAGGTAAGTTGCCTGGAGACTGAGACTGTGCTCCAGCAGAATCCAAGATCTTTCCCCAGGATTAGCTGGGTGACCTGAGGTTGGACCCACTGCTTCCCTCACTGTGGGCTTTCTTCTCACCTTTGAAGAACAGACTGTGGAGTTTGGGGGTCCACAACCACAGCCTGGTTTCTCTGGAATCACAGCTGTTCTGCTGGTCTGATATCCTGTGTGATTGGCGCTGCCGTATTGGATCTTCTGTTTTAGTTTTAGTTTTAATTTTGCTTTTGTTTTTCAAGACAAGATTTCTTTGTGCAGTTTTGGTTGTCCTGCACTTGTTTGTAGATCAGGCTGGCCTGGAACACACAAAAATATGCTTGTCTCTGCCTTCCAGGGTTCTGGGATTACAGGCATATATCACCACGCCTAGCTCCAAACATAGTTTTAAATATGTGTTTTAGAAAGAATATAGAGATTAGATGATTATTTACTATTTACTTACATGAACAGATGAATTACTCTAGTTTTTGGTATATCGATCTTTATGAGAACTTTGTGATAACATTTATCATCCTTGTTATTTCAAAATGGAAGCATCTGTCAATATCTCTAAACATACAGAATATAAAAATTGATTTTTATTTTACTTAGTAAATCTTAACTTTGACTTCTTGCCTAGTTGTTTAGCTTATACTGTATACATTGTATACATATATACAAATGTATATTTCTATTTTTAATATATCAATGATTTATTGTTGTTGTAGTGTTATTTATTATATCATACTAAATTTATCATATTATATTATACTGTATTATATTATACTGTACTGTATTATATTGCACCATATTTTTAATTGATCAGTGATGATTCTGTTAAGAATCATTATTTTACATAGATACACTTTATTTCTCACTTCACATAAGCATATACTCACTTATATTGAGACACTAGTCCAAGGTGTACATCCCCATGAAAAACTGTACCTACCAGGAAAGTGGGTCAGTGGGGAGGACATCCTATTGAGACTTTAGGTGTGAGAAGCCTGGGAGAATGAGGAAATAGAAGGATCCAGAGGGTCCTGGAAAACTACAGGTGGGTCAGGGCCCTGGGGTCCTCTGTAAACTATGGCAACAGCCAAGGAAAATATAGGCAGTAAACTTTGAACCCCTACCCAGACTAGCCGATGGACAGGACATTCTCCACCATTGAGTGGAGAAGGAGATCTGACTTTCACACAAACTCTGGTGCCCCATATTTGACCATGTCCCTTGGATGGATACGCTTGGTGGCACTCAGAGGAAGGATAATAGGTCACCAAGGAGAGACTTGATACCCTATGAGCATATAGAGGGGGAGGAGGTCCCCCTCAGTCACAGACATAGGGGAGGGGAGTAGGGGGGGAAGCGGGAGGGAGGAAAGAAAGGGAGGATACAAGGGATGGGCTAACAACTGAGATGTAACATGAATAAATTAATAAAAAAAAAGAAACATTAAAAAAAAAAACAAAAAAAAAGAAAGAAAAGAAATCCATTCTCAAAAAATGGCAAGTATTTATTCTTTCGTTTCATCAAAGGGAGTTTATATATCTTAACAATAACACTGTCTAAATATATATTGTAATTTCCTGAGCACCCAATAAATATTACCTAATTCAGAATGGTGCCTGTAATGAGGAAATTAACCTTCATTCACCTATTTGACATTTTTAATTGACCTCAACCTTTTAAAATTCAGCATACATTTAATAATTATTACTAACTATAAAACAATGTTCTTTTTAGTCTTTTATTTATTTATGATACTCAGATGTATTCATACATAAAGAAGGTAACTTCACTAAACTTGAAGTTATACTGCTGTAACTAAATAAAATTTGAAAGATATATTTCATTAAAAAAGTTAGTGCAAACTCAAGAAGTGAAACATTTTTTTAATTGTTGATCCTGTTCTTAGTAAGAATATCTTCAGTTTACTCTTGCAAAAAATACCAATGACCCATGGACAAGTTAATAAATTTGATTCATACTCTGAATGTGCCCTGAATTTCCAATAACAATGTTGATATTCCAAGTGAATAACTTGAATATAGATATCTGAAATCAAATTTTAACCAATTTTTACCATGCTTCTTTTGGTATAGCAATAGAGATTCATCAGTTGAGATGTCAGCACTGGGCAAGTATTCTGTTGATGGTTCTCCATGAGAGTCACTGGCTGCACCTCTTGAACAATCTTATTTGCTCTTGATTATTTCTTACTTTTAACTTTATCAATGAAGTGCTGAGGCAGCTGAGTAAGAACAGAAGCAATTTTTGAGTACTAATCCTCAGCAGTCTCTGCCATATCTAATAAGTTCTTATTGAAAAAGAAAATAGAAGGTTCCAAAACAAACTTAATTTAGATTCCACCTTATTTTCTTATGAGATGTAAATTCTGCTACATGACTAGGATAAATGTCATTTGATGAACTTCTGGGCTGCTATAGGGGAAAAAAGTACAAAAAGAACCCTTTTCCTTTAAGCATACCACTACACTTTGAAGCCGAGCTGTGGAGTGGTTATTATATCTGACATTTATGATAGAAACCAGTGCAAACTAAACCCAAAGATTACTAATTTCCATGAATATATGACACAAAAGAAAGAAACAATGACTGAAATATATTTTAATAATATTTTTAAGGAATCAAATTTTTCTTGAATAACCAAGAAAATAAATGTCTAAATTGAACTACACACACACACACACACACACACACACACACACAAATATATATATATATATATACATATATATATATAGTATAACAAAATAAAATTACCAACAAAAATGGCTGTTACATTATTAGTAATAATTAACTTTAACTGCTGTCTGATTTAAATATTCATCTCTACTGAAGCACAAAGAAAAACTTGAATTACCTTCTAAGTGGCAAAATAAAGTTATGTTTTTATTTTGCAGTTTATTGAATCTAAGAACATATTACTGTAGTAAGTCCTATTACAGGTTATCCTTACATGTAAATATAACGGTCTTTTGTCTACTGTTCAGATGTGTATGAATTTTCTTTTTTATTTAATTTTAATTAATTGTAATTTATTCAGATTACATCCCAATGGTTATTCCCTCACTTGTGTCTTCCCATTCTCATCCTTCATCCCTCTTTCACCTTAATCTTCTTCCATGGAACTCTGACAGAAAGGGACCTCCTCCTCCACCATATGATCACAGCACATGAGGTCTCACCCAGAGAGCCTGCTTCCCCTTTCTCTGTCTGTCTGTCTTTTGGGCCTCCCCACCAAAGGGAAGTGACCAAATTGGAAACACCAGAGTTCACGTCAGAAGCAGTACCCACTCTCAAACAACTGTGGAGAATGAGCTGCCCATTGCCTAGATCTGAACAGTGGGTCTACATTGACTGAATGCATTGGCCTTGGTTAGTGTAACAGTTTGTGGAGCCCCCGCTCCCCTCATCCAGATCCACCAGTCTTGATGGTCCCTTTGTGGAGCTCCTGAACTTTTTGGGTCCTTCCATCCACCTATTCTTCTATACCACTCTTAGTGCTCCCCAGAGCCCAGCATCTGTCTCTATCCCCGGCTGGGCGGAGTCTTCCAGAAGACATCCTCCTATACATGAGTATATACCATGTGTGTCTTTCTGGATCTGATCTACCTCACTCAGGATGATCTTTTCTAGTTCTGTTCATTTGCCTACAAATTTCAATATTTCCTTGTTACATAATAGAATTCCATTATGTAAATGTAACAGTTTCTTTATCCATTCTTCAGTTGAAAAACATTAGGTTGTTTCCAAGGTCCACTAAAATGCAGGATTCTCCAAGGATCAGAAAATTGTCTGCTTAAGTTGAATATATATATATATATATATATTCATATATATAATTATATGATTCATATATATAATATAAATATATATATTTAACATGTATAATGTTATAATGTATATAACATTCTTTACTCAAATTGATTCTATATATATACATATATATCATATACATATCATATATAAAACATATATATTATACAGCCTGCAGCATTCACACACACACATAAACGCAAACATATATGTATGAGTGTGTATATATATATATAAAATCTGGTTTCCTGTATCATGCTGGAGTTGTCATAAGTGTCAGATATAAGAGTTACTTTACAGGACAGCTAAAAACTGAAGTGGTATGTTTAAAAGAGCAGTTATTTCTTTTCATATATATGTACATATATATATGCTGCAGAGTAGCATAAAAGGTCATAGAGATCATGCACATTTAAATGTTTTTCCTCAGTTTTATATATCATTGAAGGAGAAATTTGCAATTAGGAGAAATAAATGATATAACTTCTGTTAATTTTTTTCTGGCATGTTGCTTGCCTTGCATAGTCAAACTTTGGGCTGTGTCATCTTATCTTTATCTTGAATATTGTTTTTCAGATAATTTCTTAAACGTATAATTTCGACACTAGTAAAATGCCTTTTATTATATTAGTGCTTATGTATTTTTTTTAAAATTCTAGGTGTTATAACAAAATGCTCACATGTTTTTTAACACAAGTACAAAGCAGAGGAAGCAAACTAGAGAGGACACAAGTCTTTAACTCTCAGAATTCATCCAGGAACAGACTTCTTCCTGCAAACCACACCTTCCCATCTTTTCAAACAATGCAACTCCCTGGAACCAAGTATTAAATGTTTATAAATACAGATATAAAAATACCCGTCACACAGACACATATCCTTTGCTTATATATTTAGACATTTAAGCTTTCAAATATTATGAGTGAAGCCACATTATCTTTGTCTCAATGTTTATTTAATGTTACCCAACTAATACCATTAGTTTCATTAGTCTTAAAAATTCATTACCTTTAGAAAGTTGAAGCTACATGCTATTTAATAATTATAAGCATAAGTTATTTGACTGCTTATTCTCATGACTTTTGTTGGTTTCGGTATTTAATGCCTGGTTCTTGATATTCACCTCCCCACAGCAGAGAGTGATTACTAACTGTGGAGCTAAGCAGCGAAGAGAGGTACGTCTAAATATGTGCTGCTTGCTCTCTTGCGGTTTGACGCTTTATTTTAAAGTGATTGTAGAGTTAAAAGCATATTTCACCTCCACTGTGTCTTGCACCCATGTTTATAATGTTTCAAAGTAGAATCTATGTGTATCACTAGAGAAACTCACAGAGCAAGTCTCTGTCTCCAAACCAGCCATTCCCTGTGCTTCGTCTCATAGCAAGGCCAATGCTGCAGAACTTAGCTGTGTTGTCTGATTTATAGCTTTGAAAAGAAATCATTTGATAGAGTTACCTTTGCCTAGCTCCCTTTGGGTTATCTTATATGAGTTAAATTATCATTTTTAAATATAAATATTTAAATATAAATATAAACAGTAAAGCTAAATGAGTCTCTTGTCATATGTTGTAATTTTGGTGACACTATTAATTATAGAATGATGGTAATTTCTTACCCTTCATTTACATTTTTGTTTAACTATTTGTACAGTTGTATTTAATAAACCTTGAGATATAGTTTAACTTCATTCAATAGATCATCTTTTCTATTTTTGTATATTTCTTTAGCATAAATTTGATATACTTTGGACATTTTTAATCACATAGAGAAGCAGGTTTACAAATAATTCAGTAGGCACATAAGTATCATTTTGATTTATGAAAGTTTATTTAGATAATATTATACTCATTAAATCACAAATTCTAAAGTGGTTAATTTTAATCCCTGGACTCTTCTTTCTAAACCACCTCTTTATCACAGAATACTTCATGGAATACTTACGTACATGTGCTTCTTGTCCCCCCTTACTTCTTTCTTATTGTATAAGCTTGTGTTTTTTCCTTAGGTTGTATTGATTGATCCACTTTACAAAATTCTCGTCACTTTACTATCAGTTAAAATATTCCCTATTCTGTTCTCTGACATTCCTTTGGACACAATGCAGAAAGAGCATTTATCAAATTAGCCCAATTATATTCCTTTTTCTGTAGATAATTAACCAGAGAGAGTGAGAGGGAGAGAGACAGACATTTTCCTATCATTAGGGCATGACATTATTTTTGGAATAAGTCAAGACACTCTATATTTTGGAGGTTTTCACTTAGCACTGATTAAGTAGTGAATGGAAAAGGCAAAAATGGTTGTTCGTGTATAGCTTTTGGGCAATAGAACAGTTAAAACTTTAATATATTTAATGTTAGCTGTGTGCATAAAAGACAATTAGACAGAATATTGTAAAATGTAGAGGTCACACAATGAAGGACAATAGTTTTCTTGTATTACTTAATATTGCTTTTGTTGAAGCATTAAGTAATGCTTCATAATTTATACAATACAAATGTAGCAGTGGGCTTATTTGTCAATTTCTAACAAGAACAAACTATGGTTAATGTTGGCAAAAGGCTTACTGTAGACAGTTTTGAAGTTATTTAGCATGAATGTGATTTATGTTGTTGACGCACAAATGTGGTATTATGTAAAATAAAATTAATTTTATTCTCCAGTTCCATAATTTTCTCTCATTTGGAAATTAAGGACAACTACACTGAGTTCAGCTTGGGGCTCTTTGAAGAAGCACAAGGGAGTTGTTATTTTGTGTGAGTGCAGGAGTATCTTCTGATTGGTGACCATAATGCTTTATTCTAGCTTCCAGGAAGTTATGTATCTATGCACTAATTTAATGGTCAGCTTCTGATTTTAAAGCTTAATTTCTTTGCTTAATGTTGGTATCTCTAGAAATCAGACAAATAAAGTTTAATTCATGTATATATATATATATATATATATACACACTCCAAGGACAGTTGTGGACACTTTGAGGTCCTAATTGAGTTTGCATGCAGCATCCATATTCTATAATGTACATACAAGTTAAAATGGTAAAAGGCTGTGACTGATTGAGATCCAGTAACTTGTCAAATGACTGCCGTGTAGGAGCCGATCACAGCCCGGGTCTTAGACTCCTTCTGTTCCTTCCATATGTCCCTCTGGTGGAACCTATTTGGAGAAGAATTAGTTAAAGAAAATATTGTACCGGAAACACCCGTGCAATACTAATTATTGAGCTGTTAAGAAACTGATGTAATATTATACAGTTTTTAAAATATTCACTTTATTTTGAAATTTCTCAATATTTCACAATTGTGGTTCATTTTTTCCCTTGTCACTCTTACTATTGGCAAGATAATTCATTAGAAGTTAAACCAGTATCTCGCTGAGTTGAAGATTTCTGGCATTAGTGCTATGGATTTGATGTTAAGAAAATGTGAGTTAGACAGTTATAAGTGACAGCAACATTTCACATTTGCTTTCTCATAGCTCCCTATCACGCTGGGTCTTTTTTTTCACAATGACTGTAGGTTATTTCAGCTCTATGTAGACCTCCTACAAAAATGCTAATTTTCTTAGCATCTGAAGAACAGAACATCTGTTTTTAGTGATCTGGTAGTTAGAAAACAAGAAAACTTTTCCGTTCCTTTTTCTACTGATAATATGATTGTAATGCCCTCCTGCATATTAATGAGTCTCGAGATGCATGCTTGTGTGAATCTGAATGGTCAGAAATAAAATGAAGCAATATCGAGTTATAAAACAGAATCAACCATATTTGCCAAATACTTTTTTCACTAAATGAAAACATATACATATGGTATAAAAGTAAAATGAAGGAGATATTTTAAAGGGAAGTTCTTGTTTGTAGTCTTCTCTCCCTAGTAACATGAAAGCTAATGAAGTATTCATGGTCAAATTTAACTTCTGAGACCATCTGCTCTATCTGAGATATCATGAAAATAAAAGCTGTTTTGAAATGAAAAGAGAACAAGATCTTATTCAGAGAACACCTCCCAGCTGCGTTAGAAGTTACTGGGTAATCATCTCTCATTATGCATGCTGTATGGGGGACAGAGTGTGATTAGGATGCAAACCTAATTCGGAATTTTCATATCAGCAAGGAATTTAGTTTTTAGATTTCAATGGAATTCTATAAAATGTTTTTCTCAGTCATTCAGTGTTAAAGTACATCTTTCTAATAATCCATATGGATCCCTCAAGTCAGAATAGGTTCTTCAATTAATAGAAAAGCAGGTACTAAGTGGTGTATGAGTAAGAGAAGTCAGGAGTTTTCACTACTCACCTTTACTGTCTGTTTCCCTCCTCAGAGGTCTGATGTTACAGAATGTTCTGTAGGACATATGTAATATGTTTCCCACCATAGCTGTTAAGATCTCTCATCTCTTCCACCAGAACTTGAACTTTATAATCAGCTTTATTCCGGCTTTTTCTAGTGCTTTGTAACAAGCACTTACATATATAGTTAGGTGATATATGTATTTACATATTAAGCGGGAACATGATATAGGTAAAATTTTGTACATCATTTTTTTCAAACCATTTAATAACAAAGGTGAATATTTATACCTCATTTATCTCAGATATATCCCAGTTGAGCTAGTGAATGCTGATTTAATGTAAAGGCATGTGGCTCAGAGATAGTTCCCGCCCAACATTAAGATGTGAGTTCCACCTCCAGAACATAGAAAGAAGATGACTCATTTTCATAGTGAAATTTGCTTGTAATACTAATACAGACACATTCTTATCAGTTTACCATATCGATATTCTAATAGCCTAGGTAGTAGTCTTGCGTATAATTCTTTCAGTGCAATTAGAAAAAGCTGTGTCTTTCACTTGAATTTCTTCATTTGTTTTTTTCTTTTCAATATGTCCCATTTTTTGTTCTGATTCTTTTCCTTCCTTCTCCAGTAAAAACTGTGTTTATATACTACCAAATATTCTCACTGAACACAAGCAATGGCAGTTCCTTGCTGTATCTATCAATTTCAAATTAAAATGTATATTTTCACTTTTAGGTTGATTGCAAGACACTTATACAAAGGAAAATGGAGCAAGTATTTTATAAGATATATGATTTTTAAAAATATAAAACCATATATTTGCTTGAGAATTTCATACATGCATACAACATTTTTGGATCAAATCCACTCCCTAAGATTCCATTCAAATCCCTTTGCTAATGCTCCAGGACTCTTTCCCTCCTAAATTCAGTGCTTGTTTTGCAAACCAACTGAGTCCACTTAATACAGTTTTCTGTGTGTCCAGGATTATCGGATGTCTACTGTGTTAGAGGTAGCCTCTCAGTGAACAAGCGTCTGAATAAAGCTAGTTATGTTATCCTTCTCCAATAGCCATCACTTGCCTATAGCACCTCAACTAGTGGTATGGCTTCCTGAGACCCTTCCGCATCCATGCTGGAGTTTTCCTAGCTTGGTATTGTGTGGCTCTTATGCATTTAATCACAGCCTCTGCATGTTCACATATGCAAGGTCTTGTTACGATGGTCTGGGCAATACTGTTTGGTATAGATCTCCACCACTTATGGCTTTTACTCCTTTCTGACCTTGCTTCCATAAATGAACATTACTAGTAAACTGCCTCCTAAGTTCTTTTCATTATATCCATAGATTGGTACAACTCTCAATCCTCAGCAGAAAAGCCTCTTTTTTTGTAGCAAGTGACAATTAATATGGAGATAAGCAGCTGGCAAATGTGCAGAGAATTGGAAAATTCGGAGTGTTAAGCTTGAAATGGGTTAACTATACCATAGGCGTTCAGGAATCAACACTGACAGTGACAATTTGTTCACTGGTGCTTCCTCAAAATCAGAGCTCATTGGCTGGACATTTTTTCATGGTTGTGAATGGAATTTTCAATTGCACTCTCCATTAAACTAGTTAGATATTTTTGTTTAAAAAGGATATAATACTAGATTAAAAATGATAAGATATATATCTATTTATTGTTCACTGTTTAGAGTTTAAATGTCTTTATAAAGAATATCTTTAAGAAATAAGAAAATATATCTTCAATTATTTTCATTCAAGTCAGTTGATTGAGACAAAGACAAGGTGTCTTAATTGTGTTAATTTATCTTCTGCGATGGAGGCAGAAGGCTCCTTCTCTTTCACTCACTCAGCATTCTATATCCTGTTTTGTGCTTTTATGTTAGTACAAAGTATCTGTTTAAACAAAGGAAGGCTTTTTGTGTCTGTGTGTAGGAAAAGTAAAATTTCCATGAAAAGGGTTATTAATGTCCAGGTGATAAAAAATTATAACCGGAATTAACAACATATATATTTTATATCGATCTAGTGTGTGCTGAACAGAAAGCACTGTTATAATTTTTACTAATTTATTCACTTCGCATTTTTAATCTGATGCACAAAAACTGAATAGGACTTAATCTGATGTAAAAAGCAGACTCATGGAAGGAGGGAAGCACCGGTTAGTGCCTAACAGATGATATCTTCATAGCAGAGCAAGTCACATTTCATGAACTGAAACAAGGATTGTTGCCTGGTGCACAGGCACACTGGACAAGGTGCTCTCTTCTTCTCTGTCCTTCTCTTCTCTCTCTCCTCTCTTTCTACCCCCTTGCACCCCCCTCTCTCTCCCTTCCTCTCTTCTCCCTCCAGTCCACTCTCCCCTTTCTTCCCCCTGCCCCCACCTCTCTGCCTTTCTCCCCTCCCAACTGGCGTTCTCCATAGGTGCTATGCTAGACCATGTATTTGAGTAATTTAAAGGGTAAATATATTCTCACAAACAGTTCTAGTAGACAGCTTTGAATACAGATTAAAAATCTTATCTATAATATCCCCACTCATAAGCACTGTTGGCTTTCAATGTGTGCATTATTAGACAAATTATAAAAACTACAATATACATTATCACAAGAAAAGTATCAACATAACTGATATTGTTTTGAAGAGGTCTTATTAGTGTATTTTGGGCATAATCTTCCATATCTCTAAATTTTTTGTCTATTACATAATGCCTATCAATGTAATATGAAAGGGAAGGTTTGCTGCTGTAAATGTTCTAAAAAGTGTATTATTACATGAATATGAATTGAAGTCACTCAATAAAACTGATAATTAATTTAAAAATGATTAGAAGCTTATAAAGTACAGAAAAAACAAATTTTAATCTTGGATTACCTTCTCTTCAGAGTTAACAGATGCCAAAAATTATAATAACACACACACACATACGTAAAACTTATTCATATGAAAGTTGGAATGTTACAAGTCAGTACTTTCAAATGAGTAAAATAATATGAAAAAGTCCACAACTTGAAATGTTATAAAGATTATTTCATAGCTTGAACATTAATACAAATTAAATATGATGAAAAGTTCAGAAGAAAACTAGAAAAATCACTAGACAGTTAAGAGCTAACTTGGTAGATGAGCAGCCTATAAAAAAACAATAAGAAAATTCCTGAAAGCTGTGAATTTCCTGAACAGGCAATTTACAGTATGGTTGAATTTCAAGTGGATTTTTAAAATTAAAACCCAAAAAGAAATACAATATTGTTAAAAATCACATGACCCATGCTCATAGAACAGGGCAATTATTTAAACATACAAAAAACCAACCAAACAAACAAACAAAACAAAACCAAATTATTCTACGCTACTGTGTAGTAATTGCTTTTCATTCAACGGAAGTACTGTTGTGAGATTTTGTTTGTTTATAGCTCCTGTGTGGCCACGCCCACCATCTTGTTTGATCCAGCATCTGTGAGTGGATAAAGGCCCTTCTTACAAACCATTGCTGCTTCTTGACCACTGGCTTTCTCCTTTACAAAATCACATCTTACTGAGAGGAAGTCCATGTCATTGCACAGTCATCCCCGGCTTCCTTCATGCCTATGGACCCTGAGGACTGAGAGATGGCAATATACACAAAGTCACCCATCCCTGCTCATTCTTCTTTTATCTTTTCTTCCTCCCTCATTGTTTTTGGAGAAAGTTATTTTCCATTGTCTCTTAGATAGTAATGTTACCCTTAGCTGAAAGACTTCTACAATCCATAGTTATCATGTCACACTACAATCATTATTCTGGTATCCTAACTCTGAAACTTTTTAAACCAAACACATCAACACTCAGTTATGTATATCTTCTTTCAACCTCTTATAACCACATTCTTTATACGTCAGACTTTGTACATTTAGACTTGAAGCTATTACATTCACATCTGCACACATCCTTCCCCTGAAGAAACCTTTATAGTTTCCTACTCATGGCTAACTTTGTGATGACTCGAATTAAATTCCCAGAGCTGACATTACAGAGAAAAACTGCGTGTTGGCCTGGGGCTTCCATATGTAACATGTTCAAATAAGAACACATTTGAAGTCACAGGTGTGTTTTGCATTAGCAAAGGAGCATGTGAAAACCTTGGTTGGTTTGCTGGACAATATGTTGTTGTGATTCACTAGCAGACCTGTTTGCAATCATACAATTTGGTATTTCTGTTCTGTTTCTTTCATTTATCCAGGTACCCTGAACATGAATTATTGGGAATATCATACAGTGACTTCCTTTTTTTAATCAATCAAATCCCTAAATCTCTAGGGAAAATCTTTCTTTGTCTAGGGATTTAACCTTGCTTATCTCTATTTAATTTATTTTATAGAAACAAATCTGTCTTTACTTATACAGAAAATCGAATATGATTGTGTAAATCGAAAAGTATGCAGTGTTTTAATATGAGTATACATTGTGAAATTCTGTCTGTAGGCATATCATCATGTATAAATAAATCTCATTTATTTATGGTGAAAAAAACTTTACAAGTTTCTCATTTGTCTAGTGCTGAAACATTGTGCAGTAGAAATAGAGCAAATCTTGATCCCTAGAATAAGTGTCCATCAATCACCCTTCAGCATACTTGTCTCTTCCCAGCTTTTGAAAACCATATTATACATTCAGCTTCCAAGAAATCAGAATTTTCTGTGATCCACATATTAGTAAGAATGTGAAACACATGTCTGTCTATTCCTAGCTGTATATAATCATCCCTTAGCTAAGTCCCTATTGTTTCAAGTGACTATAATTTACTCATTCTGTGTCCAAACAGTACTCTTTTGTATTCAGTCATACTGCTCACTTGATCATCAGTTAATGAACTTTTCAATTATTTTGATTCATTAAATACCCTGAATAATATTGCACTTATGAGGAAGGGCAGGTGTTTCCCCAACATACTTATTTCCTTGTATATAAATCCAGCAAAGAAGTTGCTGAATAATACAGAAGTTACACTTCTCATTTTTGAGAAACCTCCATATGGTTGTCTGTAATGAGTGTACTAATTACCCTTCCCTCTAACAGTACGCAGGGGGTTCCCATATCCCCACTTCCTTATATATACTTTTTTCATTTTTATTTCCTTTTTAAATTATTATTTTATGTGTATCCAATGTCTCATTATGTAGCCACTACTGCCGCACATACCTGATCCTTTATCTCAGTGCCTTAATCACTGAGAGAGCAGGTGTGCTGTGCTATGTGCAGATGCCTTTCCCTTTTGGTAATAGCATTCTTAGGTTATTTCTGAGAGGAAAGTGATATCTCATGTCTGTTACTTGATTCCTAGTTATCCCTAGTAATACTGAATTACTTTTCATGTACCTGCTACATACTTGAATGTCATATGAAACAGCATTAAATAAAAATGTATTTGAAAGAGAGCAAGAAGTTGTATACGGGATGATGTGGAAGGAAGAAAGGGAAGGGGGAAATTATGTACTGATATTGTAATTTCAAAAATAAAATAATTTTAAATATTTTAAAGGGTATATTATCAATAAATAGAAAAATATCTGTATAGATCTACTGTCAATTTAAAATTATGGTTCCTATTTTCAATTTTTATTTATCATTTAGAATTTCTTTTTAGTCCTGTATACAAACAAATCTCTTGTGTAAAGAAAGCATGCATATGAATGGTCACATTCTATAAGCTGTCTTTTTCCTTCTGTGCTCATCCCCTTTTCTGTACAGGGTATTTTATTTTTTTAGCCAGATATAATTCTATAACACCTTTTATTTTATTTTTTATTTTTATTATTTTTGTTTTTAATTTGTTCACTTTACATACCAATTGTAGCCCCCTTCCTTTTTGCCTATTGGCCCCACCCTCTTTCCCCCATTCTCTCTCCTTCCCTCCCCATCAACTGACTCCAGCCAATCAAGTCACATCTGGATTGCCTGTATCCTCTTCCTCTGTGGTCTGGCAAGGCCACCCCACTAGGGGGAAGTGATCAATGAGTGGGCAGCAGAGTCCATGTCGGAGGTAGCCCCTACCACCATATTATGGGACCCACAGGAGACTGTGCTGCCTAAGGACTTAATCTGAGCAGAGGGTCTAGGTTCTCCCCATGCATGGTCCTTGGTTGGTGCATCAATCACTGTGGTACCTCCGCTTCCCCCTGGATTCTCTGGTTCTTTTGGTCTCCCTGTGGAGCTGTTGTCCTCTCCAGGTCTTTCTATACCCCAACTCCTCCATAAGACTCCCTGTGTTCCACCTTGAAGATTGGGTGTGGGTCTCAGCCTCTGATTCAATCCCACACTGGGTGGAGTCTTTCAGAGGACCTCAATGGTAGGTTCCAGTCTGTTCCTTCTCTTCAACAGATTCCGGTGTCTATTTTATTTGCCCTTCTGAATGAGAGAACTAAGCATTCTCCTTAGGATCTTCCTTGTTATGTAGATTCTTTATATCTGTGTATTGTAGCGTGTTACATTTACACAACGAAACACTACTACAAGGAAATCTTGAAATATTCAGGCAAATGGTTAGGTATCATCATGAGTGAGGTAACCCAGACCCAGAAAGACAGGCACGATATATACTAATTTATGAGCAGATTTTCACCACATAATACAGGATGACCACCTTTTAAAATTGGTTCCTCTGCTTTTGATATTTTTTTCTTACCAAAAATCCAATAAACTGAAAATTTTACTTTCTGTTTTGCCTGATACTCTCAGGTAACTTTTAAAACTTTATTCCACTTCTTTTAAGTGCAGATACAGATACAGAATGATAAACCAGGCTTGTTTCTCTTCCATAAAGTACCCATTTTTTTTTTAACCAGAACATTTAATTGGAAAGGGTACCATACCTTTAATGCTTGTTCCTAGCAAAGTGTTGAAATAATTAGACAAGAGATATTTGACTTTCCTCTTAGTTTCCCCAAGCTCTTTTATTGTGTAAATACCATGGAGTTTTTTTTTTTTTTTTAATCTATGAAGCATGCTGTTTGAATTAGTACAGCATATAATTATACTTTAAGATTGGGCATGATAGTGCACCTCCCTTTATCTATTTTGTTTGCTAGTTTGATGATGTTTTTGCCTTATTTCTGTTGTTGCATATATGTGTGTTGTGATTTTGTCTATTTCTGTGAAGAAATAGGTAAGTTTGTGTTGAATCTGTAGACTACTTTGCAAATTATGACCATTTAATAATACTGGATATTCCATTCCAGGACTACAGATACATTTCTACTTTTAGTGTTAACTTATTCTCATGAACAGTTCAGTTTTCATTGTAGGTCTTTTCAGTATTTTGGTGAGATCTGGTCCCTGCAACTTATGCCAATTGTCGATTAAATTCTTTTCTCATATAATTAATTATTGGCGTGAAACTGTGTTAACAGTTGTTTTTGTTGTTCACTTTTGATATCTTATGTGCCAAATATGTTTAAGTTTTTCTTTAATTTATTAGTTTTCTAGTGGAACCTTTGGGTAATACATAACATAAATCTGTGTATTATCATTGTTGTTATATGAACATATTTTTACTATTATATATGCCTATCATATATAGTCATGTGTACCATCTGAAACAAATTATAATTCAATGTTCTTCATTCAATTTGCATGACTTCCTTTTTTCTTTTCTGGAATTTCATCATGGAATAACTAGAAATCTGATCAATTTAAGTTCTGAAAGTGAACAGCCTGCTTTCTTGTAGAAGTGAGCGTGAAAACTTTCACACTCGTTTACATGTTGATGTTGAACCATCTTTGTAGTCGTTGGTTGTATGTTGATTCATTGCAGTGAGGAATATTTTTTAAGGCACTGTTGTGTTTGGCGGCCTGATGTTTTTTTTTTTTTAATTTTTTTTATTTTTAATTAATTTATTCTTGTTACATCTCTATGGTTATCCCATCCCTTGTATCCTCCCATTCTCCCCTCCCTCTCATTTTCCCCTTATTCCTCTCCCCTATGACTGTTCCTCAGAGGGATTACCTCCCCCTGTATATGCTCATAGGGTATCAAGTCTCTTCTCTGTGACCTGCTGTCCTTCCTCTGAGTGCCACTAGGTCTTCCCCGCCAGAGGACATAGTCAAATGTGAGGCACCAGAGTACTTGAGAAAGTCAAATCCCTCTCTCCACTCAAGTGTGGAGACTGTTCTGTCCATGGGCTAGATCAGGGTAGGGGTTTAAATTTTACCGCCTGTATTGTCCTTGGCTAGGGCCTTAGTTTGAGTGGGACCCCATGACCCAAATCAGCCTATCATAATGTTCTACTTGTAGGTTTCTAGGACCCACTGGATCCTTATACATTGCTATTCACCCATTGTTCTCTCATCTAGAGTCCCAATAGGATGTCCTCCCCTCTGTCCCAGTTTCCTGGTAAGGGAAGGCCTGATGTTTTTGAAGAGCTTACATTAGCTATTATCTACACAGACAAGTACATGTATGCAATTGTCTCACTTGTTGCCTACTTACAACAATTTTATATCAAATTAATTGTGACTTTGTAGAATATATTTGGTCATGGGTATATTTTTATAATTCTTCTTGAATATACAAGCATCTGGATGTTAATTACTATATAAATATATCTTATTATCATCATAAAACTGTATCCTGGCTTTTATCCTAGGTCCATTAGTGGCAGACATCACCTTTTACTGAAGCCATATTAACTGTTAATAATTCACAAAGACCTGACCTATGAAATATTTCTACATTTTATTACTTTCAAGTAGCCATTCTATCCACTTAAGATTTTTACAGTAATTTTTCCAACATAATATTTTACTAATTATTTGAGAATTTCACATTATGTACTCTGAGCACAGTTGCTTCCCAGTCCTCCCAGATCTGCACTCCCACCCCAAATCTTTTTGATCTCCCTCCTAAGAAAGAAAGAAAGAAAGAAAGAAAGAAAGAAAGAAACAAAGAAAAAATCAACAAGTCCATTTTGTGCTTCCTATATACTCACTAGGGCATGGTCAAACTCCCAGTGGCCAGTCCCTTAAAGAAAAGTGAGTCTTTCTCCACTTGCACCTCCCCAAAGCAATCAATTGTGGAGAGCTACATTTCAGCATCCTTATATATTTTTTTTCATTTTTAAATTTTAATTTATTATAAATTATTCAGATTTCATAAAGAATGTTATCCTCTGGCTTGTACAATCTCATTCCCACTGTCTCTCCCTTTTTTTGCTCTACTTCCCTCTCCTAGACCACTGACAGAAGAGGACCTCCTCCACCAGGACATGACCACAGCCTATCAGGTCTATCTGAATAGCCTGTTTATTCCTTCTCCACGTGCCTGCCATGCCTCCCTAACAAGGGGAAGTAGCCCCAGAGTTCATATCAGAAGCAGTCCTCACTCCCTCCACAACTTTGGAGAATGAGCAGTCCATTGGGTAGAGTTGAGAAGGGAGTTTAGGTTCATTGCATGCAATTTCCTTGGTTGGTGCAACAGTTTGTATGGATCCCTTGAGTCCAGATTGGCTGGCCTTGATGATCTCCTTGTGGAGATGCTGAACCCTCTGGGTCCTTCCATCGACTTATTCTTCTATACCACTCTCAGTGCTCCACCAGGAGTCCAGCAGGAAGTCCCATCATCAGTCCTCATCCCTTGCTGGGTAGAGTCTCTCAGAGGACATTTATGTTGGACTAATATCCACTTCTAAGTGAGTATATACAATATGTGTCTTTTTGGGTCTGGGTTACTCAGGTGATTACTTCTAGTTACATCCATTTGCCTACAATTTTCAAGATTTCTTTGTTTTTAAAAGTTGAGTAGTATTCCATTATGGAAATGTACCACAGTTTCTTTATCCATTCTTCAATTGAGGGCTATCTAGGTTGTTTCCAGAGTCTGGCTATTAATAAAGCTGCTATGAATACAGTTGAGCAAATTTCTTTGTTGTATGGTAGACCATCTTTTGGGTATAGGCCCAGGAATGTTATGGCTATCTTGAGGTAGCATTAGTCCCAATTTTCTGAGAAAGCAACAGATTGAATTCCAAACTGGTTCTGTGTAGGTTCTATTGGCTGGGAGGCTGGCTGTGAAAGGCTTGGTCCTGAGAACCAGTCATGCAGAGGGCTGAGAATCCAATGAAGAGAGGTGTGTGACCACCTGCACATGTGTTCTTAGGCAGGGCATAGGGAGCCCAGGATCTCACACTCCTCTAAAGGGATGGATTTCTTTGCTCTCCTTCTCTCTGGGCTCCAAAACCCCAGGATTGAGAAAGGCTGTTACTTAGCCAAAATGAAACACTAGGAAACTGTGTCTCTTCCAGAGGAAGAAGAGAGTCCTGGAAATCCAAATATCTGAGAGTTTTTACTCAAAATAAAAACAGATGGGAAACAAAGAGCTAGGTTTTAATTCACTACACTAAATTTCAAGGCAAACTTAAAGATAAAAGAGGAGAAAAGACAATGGGCTAAGGGAAAAAAAGATGGAAGGGCTTCCCCTACCCTGATACCTCTGTGTTTTAAGCCAAGGTATGTAAATTGCTGAAGACACACCCAGGATGCCTCCAGGGGTTTTCTACCAGAATGGATTCAGGGCAGTTTTGAAATATAAGGAGCCAGCGTTTTGACACCTTTGGCCCCAAAGTCTTTGTGGTTTGTTTGAAATATGCCTCTGTAAGGAACCAGCCTTTTGACACATTTTCATTAAGACTTGTGAACCGCTTCCAGCAGAAGAGAGGCATCCTCCTGTTGTGAGCTCAGGAATCTGACTTAATGAAGGGGGTCTAAGCTTGCTAGCTATGGTCCACAGTTGTAGAAATTTGCACTCCCACCAGCAATGAAGGAGTGCTCCCCTATCTCCACATCCTTGCCAGAATGTGCTGTCACTTGAGTTTTTTATCTTAGCCATTATTGTAGGTGATGTAAGACAGAACCTTAAGGTCCTTTCAATTTGCATTTCCCTGATGACTAAGGACTATAAGCATTTCTTTAAATGTTTCTAGGCCATTCCATATTCCTCTGTTGAGAATTCTCTGTTTAGCTTTGTATCCCATTTTTCATTGGGTTATTTGGTTTGGTGGTGTTTAATTTCTTGAGTTCTTTATATATTTTGGATATTAGCTCATTGTCGAATATAGGGTTAGTGAAGATCTTTTCCCAGTCTGTAGACTGACATTTTGTTCTGTTGTCAGTGTCCTTTGCCTTACAGAAGCTTTTCACTTTCATGAGGCCCCATTTTAATTGTTGCCATTAGAGCCTGAGGTATTCATGTTCTGTTCAGGAAGTTAAGTTGTCTCCTGTGCCAATGAGTTCAAGGCTCTTCCCCACTTTTTCCTCAAACTAATTTAATGGATCTGGTTATATGTTGAGGTTTTTAATCCACTTGGACTCTAGCTTTGTGCAGGGTGATAAATATGGATCTATTTGCATTTTCTACAATAGATATCCAGTTATACCACCACCATTTGTTGAAGATGCTATCTTTTTTCATAGTAAGGCTTTGGTTTCTTCATCAAAATCAAATGTCTAAAGATGTGTGGGTTGGTTTCTGAGTCTTCAATTCAATTCCACTGATCAACCAGCCTATTTCTATGCTAGAACCATGTATTTTTATTACTGTTGCTCTATAGTATAGCTTGAGATCAGGAATGGAGAGTCCTCTGAAAGATATTTTATTGTACAGAATTGTTTTTAGCTATTCTGGCTTTTCTGTTTTTCCATATGAAGCTGAGAATTAATCTTTCTAGGTCTGTAAGGAATTGTGTAGGTATTTTGATAGGGATTTCATTGAATCTTTCAATTGCTTTTGGTAAGATGGCCATTTTTACTATGTTGATCTTCCCAATCCATGAGCATGGGAGATCTTTCCATTGTCTGTTATCTTCTTCAATTTTTTTCCTTTAGAGACTTGATTTTTTTCATACAAATATTTCACTTGCTTAGAATTTGTAAGAATTCTCTTTGAAGGTGTGCTGTATAGGTTGTTACTTATTTTGTGGTTGAAGGGGGTAGGGATAGCTCTTGTCATAAAAGGATTTTATGTCCCTCTTCTCAACTTTGAGTTTTAATAAGTCTTCCATTATTCATTATTAAAACTCTACTTATATGTAACAACTTTTTGACCAGCATTATCATCTCAAAACCCTTTGGGGGATTCTATTCTCATTATGACATTAAGGTAAATAAACTTTCAAAGTCCTGAAAATCTCTACATGCCTGTCCTTAAAGAATTATCACTCTGTTTATTCTTGTTCCGCTATGCCTCCTACACTCTGCTGCTGTCTCTCCTTCAATAGGCTAAGTACTCATAAAGTTACATCTGCTATTGCTAAGTATGAAACATCAAGGAAATGGAAAAAATGCATTTTTCTGATATATTATTTATATTCTTCTTAATGAAATGTAATTAACATAATGTTAACAGTTAGAGATGTATAATTCATTTTAACATATATACAAAGTTTGATTACTCTCACTGTCACTTGCCATTATAGAACACTTGCTTAATATCAAAGTTACACCTGTTTCCATTAGTCATCATTATTTCTGTACCTGCAACAGTGTTTAACAATTATTAATTTATTCATTCCCTTGATAGATTAACAGGTTGTCTATATTTCATCATAAATTATGGCTATCATTATTTATCTTAATGTTGGCAAGCTTTTTATATATTCTTTATATAGCTGAATATTATTTTATGATTTGGATTTGCTATATTTATCATCTAATGGTCAAGCAAGAGACATTAGAAATGTTCCTAATTTGTATTTAATGGAAAACAATATATTTCTATAAATATTTGAGTCAAGAAATTTTGAGGACACATTTTTATTTTCTTTTATACGTACACAAGAGTAAAATTTGGAGGTCAATTTTCACTCTCTCTGTTTCTATTGAGGAAATACAAGGTTGTGGGATAATAGACATAGAATTTTACATTTCCACAAGTTCATTAGACACATATAAAGAACATTTGCAATACCAGTAATTTAAATATAATTTATTTATCAAATCAAAGTAAAACAAAGTACAATAAAATGAAATTGGATAGAGTCCTCACCAAGGCTTAGCAGCATAGTGTGTTCTATCTGTGTAATTTAAAGATGCTTATTTTGATATTTACTTGGTAAGTGGTGTATTTATATGATAAGTTGATCCAGGTTTCCTCTCAATTAATCACAAGTGAAATCACCCATCTTGTTTGATTTTTCCCATGACCCTTTAGAGATGCCCACAAGAAGTTTCAAAAATACAGTGTAAATGATGGCATATCTAACTTGTATCCTCCTTGCTGTTTGAGACACATTTTTACCCTAGGGTTAAAAAGTTTTGGTATTTTTTTAACTGAAGCTTTATCTGCAAAGTTTATTCTAGATTTAACAACAGTCGGTCAGGCTTTCCAACAGGTGAGACCTGGGCTGTTTGTAGACTTTTTTTCCATTTTACCTTCTCATACGAACCATCCTCCAGCAGCACTCACTGACAAGGCCATGGCAAAACTCGGTGAAAAAGTTTAAGATTTCTCAAAGATATGGAGAATTTTGAATATTTTCTAACTTTTATTTATTTTTAGTTCATATGTTCTTTTGATGATGACAATGATGATGATGTTGCAGAGGTGTGTGTATGTGATGCATATATACATGTTTATTTGTGGTATTTGTGTTGTGTCCAGAGGACAATTTTAAGGACCCAATTCTTTTCTTTTATGAGTTTCAGGGACAGAATTAAAACTTTTATAGCTTTACTCACTGAACTATCTCTAGCCCTTTCACCAAGCAAAAAACTTGGTAGTTTCTTTTGTTAGCTTCATGTTATAGTTATATTTATATATCTGTGTTTGTTTCTATGATTCTCTCTTAAGCAAGATATCACACAAATAATTTAGACTCTTATACTTGTTTAATAATAAGCTTCACAGTACAATAGCTGAGCAGTTATTATTTTAACCTTAACCCTATAAGCTAATTTGGCATCCCCCCCCCCAGTGTGCATCCCAGCAATACTTGCATTTTGTAGTTCTCCTGCTCCAACTCCTTCTGATGTCTCCTGGACCTCTCCCAAGGCTGAATCCTCTACTTCCACTTCTAACTACTTTTCCTCTGGATGGCAGGAAGTCCAGCCCTATTCTCTCCCCTGATTGTCCATTGGCTGTAAGCTGGTTTGTTTGTTTGTTTTTGAGGTTTTTTTTGTTTTTTTTGTTTGTTTGTTTTGTTTTTTAGTATACCAAAGAATAATCAGGAAGCAGTGTTAACACAACATTGAGACAGGAGAGTCTCCAAATAAGGACTGCAACCAAATATGGGGGTAG
>OU015751.1:105238701-105272396 GCA_907169655.1 Acomys percivali
TTTAGTTGCTTTAAGAAACTGAGATGAAGAAATATATTTTTTAAATTAATATAGTAAATATACTTACTTTTCTTTAACAAAATATACCATTTACGATCAGTAGGACTTTAAATTCTAAATCATTCCTTCACCTACGGTCTCCCAAATATGTGTGGGTAACAAATTTGGCAAATATTAACACAAAATTATCATCTTTATGGAAGATTATAATCACAAGTAAATTATTTAGTTCTTATTATAATTATTTGCATTTTAATGGGTGTACTTCTGTACCACATGTAAATTTTAACTGCGTTTGAGGGAAAATTCTAAGACCTAGAGGCAAACTCATTATCAGTGTGGTAACTCCACTCTTCCAATTATTAATGCCAGCTCTGTCAAATACCATAATGCATTTAATTCTTCTGAGTGGCTCATTTTCGCCAACTTACAAAGTCATAGACTATCCTCTGTAGTTAATATGTTCTTTGGTATATTCACTTACACTGTAGCTGCTCATCACAAAATTGACTTGAGAATTCTACAGCAGAACCAATTATAGAATTCATACATGCTAACTTATGAATTTTATCCATAGTGAAATAGAAAATGGCATGTTCAGAAGTTCATAAAGTGAAATTTTCGTACACTGGGATTTAAAGCATTTGAAATCAAGTATCAAAAATGTTTCTAATTTATATTATAATACATTTCATGAAGAAATTATATCATAGTTATAGTTAAGAAATATATCAAAGATTCAGACAGTTTCAAAATTAGAATACGTCATTCACATCTCAGGTTTTAAAAAGTCACTAAGTTCTCTACACTTTAATAGTATTTTCTTATTTTATGTTTTATATTTTATTTTATTTTACATTCCACCCACAGTTTCCCAACCCTTGTCTTCTCTGGTCACTTTTCCCTCTCTTCTCTCTTTCCTCATAGCTCATTTTTCTGCCCCCACACAATCCAGTCCCCCTCCATTTCTATTCAGAAAATGGCAGGCTTGCAATGGATATTAAACAGCCATGGCATATCAAGTTACAGTAAGTCCTTTATTATTAAGGCTAACCCAGGAAACTCAGTGGGAGCAAAGGGTCAAAAGTTAGGCAACAGAGTCGGACAGAAGCTATTCCCACTGTTAGGAGTCCCACAAGAAGACCAAGATGCACAAAATGTTAATATTATTTTCTAAATAATAAGAAATTTGTATTTATGGACTAATTAGAAATCTACATATTAAATTGTCATATACATGTAAATTCCTGCCTTATACCTAATTTCAATATATTTTATTAGTGTCGTTTATTTTACAGATTTTTATCTTCAGCTACAAAATGAAATCTTGAAATTAAAACACCTTGAATCAACAAGTTATTCCATTGAATAAGCTATGATGACATATTTTCTTCTGACTATTTTACTCTATAGATAAAATAATTTAATTTAGTCACAATTCACTTGTTTTCCATTTAAAAACTAGAGCTTGTTCTTGCACGTATTTTCTTTGTAATGTTTTATTTGTGAACACTCAGAGAATCCTTACCCATTGCCAATAGAGATAATTAATTATAAAGTACAAGAAAAGAACAGTCCTGTGAGTGATTCACAGAGAGTATGATGGTGTTTATGAAAAAGCCAGTCACACTGTGATTTTTCAGAGTCACATGTAAATCTTATTAGAGTGATTTGGGGAAGATTATCATTCACATTTAAATACCACTCCAAAATTATTTGAATTGATATATATTTACTATGTTCTATATATACTAATATACTATATACATATTAAAGATCATGTGCATGAATATAAAGCAAAAGTTTTCCTTAAATTTGTATAGTTGAACTACACATTAGGGCCAGGATTCTTTCTCTATTGTGAAAAGCACTTAAATTAGTGTGCTAGAAACAAGTTCAAAATGGAGTGTGGACACATGCGAAGAAATCCTAAAATGTCCAGAGGGCCCTTGAACAGAATTTGAAGATTCCAAGTAAAGTGACCTGAAGCAATGTGATATGAACCTTGTTTCTTGAAACACGAGATTAGAACATTGAGGGAGGGGACTAATGAAGGGGCCAGAATGCATGAAAATATATGGGTAGATGACATTGAAAACAAACTTTAAAAAAAAATCAAGGACTGTCACTTAGAATGATCATACATGTATATGAAAAATAAGGCAATACAATAAGTTAAGAAGTGAGGTTTCTTTGGAGTATGAGAATATTTGACGGCATACAAAATAAGACTAACCAACATTTCAGGCCTTTACATGGCTTAAAGAAAATTGGTGGCTCATGGACCTAGTGGTTCACTAGTCGTGAACTAATAGTTTGTCATTACACAGAGCATTGGAAAAATCAGTCCTGCTTACAGTAGGCCACAAAGGGAAGCACTGCATTTAAGTGTATCAGATGTTGAAAGATATTTAACAAGTGTGACATGGAAGAATAAAAGGGGAAGGGTGAATAAACACATAACTGACCAAAAAGAGCACTGAAAGGTATGGCTTTCATCTCATTCCCTCTCCTGAGGAAATAAAAACTACATTTACACATATTATATGTCATTCATTACATAGAGAAGTGCATTGTCAGTGTTGTTATATAAATTAAGTTTTGGAAATATCAAAAATTTCAAGAAAAGAAAAAAATGAATATATGAGAAAATGGGAAACTAAGATCATAAAGCAAAATTCAGAATTTTAACAGGAACTATACATCTGAAGCTATAAAAATAGTACATAACAACCTACCAAGTATAGTAATGGAACTTACAGGAGCTTCAGAAATACCCAAAGCAATATACGAACATATGTCTAAACTTCTAAGATGCATCAATATTTTTTTTTTAATTACTTGCAGGTATTAGAATTCTATTGACCTCAAGCTTCTATCTCATACTGATGTTTTACTTCTAACAACTCTAATGATCCTTAATAATAAAAAGCTATCTACCAAGTAAAAGGATTAGCATCATATTTTCTGTTTGAAACACTAAAAGAAAGAAACATGTATATAATAATTGCTAAATACTGAGCAAATATTCTAAATAAGATGCCTAGCAACAAAAGTCATTCTCTCCCAGGAAAGATGGATTGCAAACATATAACACCACTGTAAGCTCTATCAGAGGTAATTGAGTGAAGAAAATATAAACAAAGTAATCATTTCAGCAGAAAACAAAATCCACACCTTAAGACACTTGAAATTTAAAAGCATGGTAAAACATGGGTTATATATACTTTAGAATGAAGCAAAATCTTAGTATAATAGGAATAGAGGGCAAATGCATCATTGTTAGGAAAAAGTGGGCGAGAGACAGGATAAATGATTTCTTCCATCTGATTCAATATAGAATTTAAAAAATCATTTAGTAAAGTCAATATGCATATATTTGTTGAAGAAGAATTGCTTTCAAACAGTTGTTTCAAACACACACATGCTGGTGTAATTATAAATTCAGTATGACGTAATACAGAATGAAATTTATACTAACAGAAGAATATGGAATATAATGGCAGCTATATAAGTTTGTACAAATGAAAGATGATAGTAGAGGAAGGATTTCCTAGAAGAAAATGACGTGGAAGGATTACAATGCCTCTTCTAAGCATATGTAGGATTTTTACAATTATATGATGTACTTTAAAAGCATCTACAAAATAGAAACTGTGAGAAAATACCTTAAAATCAAAAGTAAAGCATGGCTGGAAATGAAGGAATTGTAAACTAAGTGTCTGAGAATAGAAGTGTTTGCCTCGTGAATGCTCTAAGTGTAAAGAAGCAAAAACTGCTGTGCCTAAAATGCTGAATGTATATCAATCTCCATCAAATTTTATCATTATCAACTTAGAACATCTATCTATTGTCCTTGGTTAGTGCAATAGTTTGTGCAGACCCTCCTGTGCCCTGATCCACCCATCACTATGTTCTTCTTGTAGGTTTCTAGGACCCTCTGGGTCCTTCTATTTCCCCATCTCCTGTATTTCTCTTTACTGGAGTCTCAGTAGCATGTCCTTACATCTATCCCAATCTCCTGGTAAGTGAAGATTTTTGTGGGACGTGCCTTTTGGGCTAGTCCCCAATTATAAGTGAGTATATACCATGTGAATCTTTCTACTTCTGATTTAACTCACTCATTATGATCATTTCTAGTCCCATCCATTTGTCCACAAATTTTGGGATTTCCGTGTTTTTAATTGCTGAGTAGTAGTCCATGGTGTAAATGTACCAGTTTCTTTATCCATTCTTCAAGTGAGGGACATGTAAGTTGTTTTCAGGTTCTGGCTATTATGAATAAGGCTGCTATGAACATGGATGAGCGTATGTCCTTGTTGTGTGGTGGAGCATCTTCTGGGTATATTCCAAGGAGTGGAATATCTGGGTCTTGAGGAAGTCCTATTCCCAGTTTTCTGAGAAAGCACCAGATAGATTTCCAAAGTAGTTGTACAAATTTGCATTCCCACCAGCAATGAAGGAGTGTTCTTCTTTCTCCACATCCTCATCAGCATAGGGTGTCACTTGAATTTTTTATCTTACCCATTCTAATCAGTGTAAGATGGAATCTCAGAGTTGTTTTGATTTGCATTTCTCTGATGACTAAAGACGTTGAGCATGTCTTTAAGTGTTTCTCAGCCATTCGATATTCCTCTCTTGAGAATTCTCTGTTTAGGGCTGAGCTCCATTTCTCAATTGGATTATTTGGTTTGGTGATGTTTAATTTCATGAGTTCTTTATATATTTAACATCGAACCCCTACTCTGATCTACCCAATGGACAAGACATTCTCCACAGTTATGTGGAGAGCGGGAAATGACTTTCACGTGAACTCTAGTGCTCCATATTTGACCACCTCCCTCTTGGTGGGGAGGCCTGATGGCACTCAAAGAAAGCATAAACAGGCTACCAACATAAGACTTGATAGTCTATGACCATACAGTAGAGGAGAAGTTCCCCTCAGACTTAGATCTAGGGGAGGGGAATATGGTGAAAGCTGAGGGAGGGAGGAATGGGAGGATACAAGTAATGGGATAACAATTGAGTTGTAATCTGAATAAATTAATAAAATTAAAATTAAATTAAAAAAATAAAACATCTATCTAGACCTAAAAACATCTTAACCCCTAAACAACTAACGTTAATTGTAAAAACTAAACTACCTGCTCTTCAACACCATCAGAGACTTGACCATGAAAAAACTTGATTAACTGAGTATGCCTGGAGTGCATGTTAGTACCTTTCCAAATGAGACGATGACAGAGACAGTTTGCTGCCTGAATAGTCACACAAAACTCTCTGTAATGTTGGAACATCATCTTCAGCCTTCTGGCCCAATAAATCTTACAGACATATTTGGGAAAGATGTTTTCTTCAAGGTTGTCAAATATAAATAGTCAAAACACTGAGAATGTAACATTTATATAATTCGTGATTGTGTCATGCTTCTTTTTTTCTGCAGGTAGTTTATTGTTTATATGTGTAATAATATGGTTATGTAAAAAATAAAAATATTTAGTTAAAAAATAAGGGAAAAAGAAAAATAGAAGTCATAATCATGAAAGAAGCAAAATTGGTCCTAGAAGAGTGATCAGAGATTTCTCACTTAAAATTTTTGTTTTCAGGATAATGCACATATTATATAAAAGTTAAATTTGTTTAATGACATAGATTAGAATTACAAAAACTCTTGCCAAGATAGCTTTTATATACCCCTTATTTTCTTCATGCAATGTAATGTGAATACATAAATTTACTTTTCTTTGCAAGATATAATTATTGTCTTGGGTGTTTACTGCTGAATAAACTCACACTTTCTATCTCTTTCTGAATTGTAAAAAAAAAAAAAAAAACTTATTGTGTCATGGCAAGAAGTACACTTTTAAAAGATGGTAAAACAACTCTAAATGGATTTGAACACAAAGCAGTCACAATTTTCTGCCAGTTCATATAATAAGTATGGAATCCATTGAACAGAATCACTTTAATGATGACTAAAAGAAAAATCCAGAGAATGGACAACCAGATGAACAGTGTACCAGCAATGAGCCCTCAGAGGCAGAGAAAGCTTGCTGTCATGGAACAGCAACACAGGATCACATGACCATAGTATAGATATGTTTCCCTCTTAAAATTAAAATCATCAGAGGGAAAAAGGTTAAAATGGAATGAATAAGTGACATATCCAGTGTAATTTCACATATTCACACTTTGTTATAAAGTTTTATTATATTACTTTATCAATTTAATCAATTATTTACTATAAATTGATAATTATTAAAATGTTAATTACTAAAATAGATTTTCTTTTACCTTTTACATCATTTTTAGGGCTAGGAAAATGGATCAGTATTTAGAAACACTTGATGTTTGTCCAGAGGACCCAAGCTCAGGTCTGGTCACCGAAGTGGCAAATCACAATTACAGAAAATTTCAGTTACATGAACCCTGCCAAAATCCTTTGCCTCTGTAGACACCACATACAAATGAAGTATATATATATATAATGAGAGACATAAAAATAAATATTTTAAAATAGTTTAAAATCATATTTGATGGTATTTCATAAAGCAGATATTGATGTTTTATATTTGTATAGAGCAGAGGTGCTCCAGTAACACACTAGAAATGTGGTTGTGTTTTTCTACTTTAAAACTGAAAGAAAAAGATCCAGATTAGGTAACTTGCTTCAACTAACAAAAATATTGATTGGTTGAATTAACATTCAAATACTTTTAAAATGAATCCACAGCAAGTTTCATTGACTACTACATTGCACTGTTAAATTTTAGCTATGATCAGAGTTGGAGGTAACTGTCATGCCTTATCCTCATGAGCTGCTGAGATAACAGGTATGTGCCTACAGAAAGGTTCTAGTTTGGCATTTTTCAAAGGGAAGGAACTCTATTATTCCTAAAGTACGTAGTTGTTTTGCCTAGAGCCTGGGCTTAGCAGTGCTTAGAGGACAGGAGTTGAACGAACAGTGTGAAGAGTTGTATCATATGTTAGTGGAGTTACATCTTCTCTTTTCTTATTCTTCTTTCGTATGTTACATCCTGACAGCAGTTTCCCTTCCCCTCTCCTTGCAGTACCCACCCTCCCAGATTCACTCCTCCCAGATTTCCCTTTAGCAAAGAGAATGTCTTCTAGAGATATCAACTAAATACTGAACAGCAGCTTTAAACAAAAGTATGCACATATCCTCATATCCCACTAGACAAGACAACCCAGCAGGAGAAAAGGGGTCCTGGAGCAGGGAGAAGAGTCAGAAACACAATGCATATCCACTATCAGGAGATCCCCAAGGACACCAAGACACATAATGACAACATATGTGCAGACCATACAGACTTCCTGTGAGCCTCCACAGGCACAGCTCATTTAACCGTGTCCTTAGGCTCTCTAGTTCCTACTACCTTCTTCCCTCTCTTCCTTGGGGTTCTCTGAGCTCTGCCTTATGTTTGGTTATGGGTCTTTTCATCTGTTTCTATCAGTTCCTGGGTGAAGCCTCTCTTATGACTATTATACTAGGCTCTAGTCTATACGTACAAAGGAATATCATTAGGAATCATTTTGTTGCTCTTTCATTTCATTTCTTTATTATTTTTTGAAGGCCATGCTTGTTTAAGTCCTGGGTCTTTGGGTTCCCTCTCATGACATGGGCCTCAAATTGAACCTGTCATTGGTTGGCCACACTTACAAGTTTGGCTCCACCATTAGCACAGAAAATCTTGCAGGCAGGAAAAATTATATGACAAAGGTTTTGTAGATGGTTTGATGTCCTAGTCCTAACACTAGGAGCCTTGCCTGGTTACAGAAAATGCCCAGCTCAGAAAGAGTATACTAAGAGTCTTCTATAGGGACACCTTGTGGAATCCAGGGAGTTTCCATTGCACTCGATTTCTGTCACCCCCAAATTGTTCCCCTAATTCCAGTGGTCTCTTCCAGTACTCTCTCTACCTCTAAATCACCTCCACTCATCTGATCCCTCTTGTTTCTATCACCACCCACCAGCAACCCACCAGTGAAATATATTTTACTTTTCCTTCACTAGGGATATACATGAGTCCTCCTTGAGCTCTTCCTCTTACATAGCAGTCATGGGTCTGTGAACTGTAATATGATTATTTTCTACTTAATAGCTCACTATACACTTATGAATGAGTATATACCTTATTTGTTTTTCTGGGACTGGATTACACTTTGATCAATGGAATAAAGCCAAAGACCCAAGAATACACACACACACACACACACACACACACACACACACACCTGATTTTTAATGAAAATGTCAGAATATATAATGAATAAAGGACAACATGTTTATCAAGTGGTGCTTTTAAACTAGGTGGATATTTGGATATAGAAAGAAGCAAATATATTCATATCTTTCATCCTGAACAAAACGCTAGTCTTTGGATCAAAGACCTCAACATAAACCCATGTACACTGAAAATGATAAAATACAGAGTGGGGAATGCCCTTGAATGCAATGCATAGCACAGGAGACAACTTTCTGAACAGAACAATGATAGGGCAGGTTAACAATTAACAAAAGGAACCTCATGAAACTGGAAAGCTTTAGCAAGGCAAAGAACACTCAATAGTACAAACTGGCAGCCTACAGATCGGGAAAAGACAGTTATGTGGAGAGCGAGTCTGACTCTGACATGAACTCTGGTGTCCCATATTTCACCACTTGGCCTGGTGGCACTCAGAGAAAGAATAAGCAGGCTGCCAAGATGAGACTTGATAGCCTATGACCATATAGTCGGGGAGGAGGTCCCCCTCGGACATAGACCTAGGGGAGAGGAATAGGGTGAAAGTGGGAGAGAGGGAGGAATGGGAGGATACAAGTGATGGAACAACAATTGAGATGTAATCTGAATAAATTATTAAAATAAAATTAAAGCAAATAAACAAGAGAAAAAAAAAAAGATTTTCACCAACTCCACATCTGACAAGGGGCTAATTTCTAAAATAAGTAATTCAGGAACTAGACATCAACAAACCAAATAATCCAATTCGAATTTGAGTATAGATCTAACAGCTCTTTTTTAAAAATGTTATTCATTTGTTTGTTGAATTTTTTAATTTTTAATTTGTTCAGTTTACATACCTATTGTAGGCCCCTTCCATGTCGCCTCCCAATCCCACCCTTCCTCCATTAGTCCTCAGAAAGAGGAGCCCTCCTCCTTTAACATCTGCCCTCAGGCTATCAAGTCTCATGTGGACTGCCTTTCTCCTCTTATCTGTGGCCTGCCAAGGCCACCCCACCAGAGGGAAGTGATCAGTTTGTGGGGCCACAGTCCATGTCAGAAGTAGTCCCTACTCCCCCATATTATGAGACCCACAAGGAGGTTGTGCTGCCTTTCTACTACATCTGAGAATAGGGTCTAGGTCCATACCGTGCATACCCCTTGGTTGGTCTAAACAGAGAACTCTCAACAGAGGAACTTGAAGTGGCTGAGAAAAGCTTAAAGAAATGTTCAACATCCTTAGGCATCAGGGAAATGCAAGTTAAAACAACTTTGAAATTCCATCTTACACCTATCAGAATAGCTAAGATCAAAAACAAGTGACACCTCATGCTGATGAGGTTATGGATCCTCTATTGGTAGTGCAAACTGTATAGACACATTGGAAATCAATATGACAGTTCCGTAAAAATTTAGAATCAATCTTTCTCAAGAAGCATCTATACCACTCCTGTACATTCCATTCTAGCACAAGAATACTTGTTTAACTGTGTTCATATTAGTTTTATTCCTAATAGCCAGAAACTTGAAACTACCTAGCTGCTCTTCACCTTAAGAATTGATAAAAAAAAAATGTGGTTAATTTGCACAATGGATTGCTACTCAGCTATTTAATAATCGACATCTTGAAACTTGCAAGCAAGTAGATGGAACTAGAAATAATCATCCTGTTTAATACAGATGTCTTACTTCTGCTCATACAATGAGCAGAGAACCAGTCTTAATTGCTCTGTACATCCTGCACACCTCATACCATCACAGTGTTAGAACTGTATAATGCTTGTGAGAAATTATGTTTACAGAACTCTGTAACTCTGGATCAGACCTGACAGGATTATTTCCTCTCAGCAAGCTGGATGCTGACATCCTGCACCCTCCATGTTCCAGCCCCAGGTGCTTCAGCTGCTGTTATCCATCAGAACAGGACAGTTTCCAGGACAGTTTTGTAGAAAGCTTCTGATCCCAATTGGTCCAACAGTTCAGACTGTCCCACACAGGACTCCTATAAAGCCTGGAATTTCACAACATTGAAAAATGGACCACAAATGCTATCCCTGGCTAACTTAACCATTTTCTGCAATTATTCTTTGACATTGGGGAGACTTCAAAGGAATTATTGTCCCTAAATCAGCCTGAAGAAACCTTAGAACAATATCCCGTTTCCTCTAAGGGGGTTGGATAGGTTTCTGTTTACTCCCTTGGTCTACAGATGCTTATTTTCTGTAGTGAGATTCTTAATATTAATTGTTGAATGGCAAATAAATGTAATAAACAAGAAAATGAATAGAAGGAGGTTATAGAACTGAGGAGGATCTTAGGGAGATTATGGGAAGAGTGTGGATTAAACTGGATTAAAATACATTGTATAAAATTCTCAGAGAATTAATAAAATATTATATTACTAAAATACATATACAGCAGCCTTAATGCAATCAACTACATTTGAAATGCTAATCCACAGTGATTTATAAAATTTATTGTTATATATAGCTACTCAGGAAATGTAGAAAAACAAAATGATAATTGCTAACAATTTTTATCCTATGACAATATTTTATATGATCCTTAAATTTATTCTATATTTTAATCTTCTTCAATTCCGGTACTAATACACGACATTACCTATGTGCCCAGCAGAAATACTAAGATTCTAGGTCCCTCACTGTAGCTCTTCGAGAAGTAAAATTTAGAGGCAGAAGAAGAATGCTTGGCCTGAGGGAGTGGCACTATTAGGTGTACCCTGGTTGGAGTAGGTGTGGGCTTATTGAAGGAAGTCACAAGAAAATATTTTAAAAGTCTTAAATATTCCTGAAGATATTCATCTTTCAAAAAAAATCAATATCAAACAAAAACAAAATAGCCAAATTGCTGAGTAAAGCCACTTCCCCAGGAACTGAAAGTGAGGTCTAACTTTTTTCCTCCTACTTTTAACATTAAAGGATACACTTGCTGTTTTTGCATCTTCTGTAAAAGAGCCTTCAAATGTACTTCAGAGAACCTTGTTTCTCTGTGGCTTTGTTGTTAGTGACACTGACAGTAGCTGCTGTGTAAACAGGATAAATACCTTGGACCTGAGACAGAAGCTGGAAGAACGCATCCCTGGGGTTTCTTTATTTACTGACTGCCTCACTGATTATCTGCTATGCTGAAGACATTTCTTAAATAATTGATACTCCTTCAAGGAGTGTGCTCTCTAGTTGTATCATAAATGCAAATAGAACTGAAAAATCAAATATTTGTACATCCACTTATGTGGATCACAATGCCCAGTAGAATATTAGATAGTTAATGAAATCTGTATTTTATAGATCCTTGAATAATGTATTCTTTAAAATTTGTGTACATATGCCAAAACACAATAACACTGAACTTTTAGGAACTATTTTACTAGACTCAAATTACTACATAAATAGAACGTTCACAGTACACATGTGCCCAAATCATAAAAAGTTTATTTTAATTGTACAAGATGGGAATGCTTTAAAAAACTAGTGCACTTTCCCAAAATTGTAAAAAGGAATTGCTAGCATGTTCTAAAACGCTGATTTAAAATAGAAATATTAATGTAAATCAGCACACAGTAATGTAAACTTTTATAAAATATATTGGTTTTGCAATGCGGGTCATAAAGCAACTTTATTTCCTTTCACATTTTTTTCTACACTTGCTTGTTTGATTGCTTTGGAGATAAATTCACACATAATTCTTCAGATATTTCTGAACCTCAAATAGTTCCACTTATGGAGATGAAATCCTGAGTCAGTATGCAATCAGAAAATTGAACTTCAATTAAATACAGTGCCTCATCTCTGCTCAGTGAATGATACACTAAGATATGAAATCTTCATTGGTGAGAAAATGTTCGCTATCCTCCTTAATAGTTCAACTGCTCTACTCTCTGGCTTCCTCTTCATTGTCCAGACTTCATCCTAATCTATAATTCAACCGAATGAGAGAAGATTTAGAGTCCTACAGGAAATATACTTCTGTTGGCCTTCTTTTTTGAATTGGGGGTTGGTGGTGGATTCGACAATGATTTTTATACATGTGTTTCTGACAAAATTCCTGTCTATATTCAGAAATCTATAATTGTGGCTTCCTGGGTATTAGTGTCTTTCTGTGGCTGACCCGTTATGCCCTCTGTCTGTCTAGTTAGAATTTCCATTGCTGTGAAGAGATACCATAACCAAGCAGCTCTTGTAAAGAAAAACATTTAATTGGGGCTGGCTAACAGTTCAGAGGTTAAGTCTACTATCATGAGGTGGGAAGCACGGCAGTATGCAGGCAGACATGGTGCGGGAGGAATTGAAAACTCATCTGCTCTTGATCTGCAGGCAGCAGAATGGACATTTATCTCACTGAGGGTAGTTTGAGCATATATAACATCAAAGCCCACACCCACAATGACAGACTTTCCTTCAACAAGCCCACACCTACTCCAACGAGGGTACACCTAATAGTGCCACTCTCTCAGGCCAAGTATTCAAACACATGAAGTTTAGGGGCCATACCTATTCAAATACCATGCACTCTTTTCTTTCTTCAATTCAGCTTGGGCTTTTATGGGATACCCCTATGTCCTCCTCAAGTCTGTTCCATTGGATGAGGTATATTCCAAATGGAAAAGGGTGTGGTTCAATGGAAAAAATTTACCATGTTTCAGTTCTCTGTTCTATTCCTTCATGTAAGTAATAATATTCTTTTAATTTCATGATTCTCAGATATGTTTCAGACTCACTTTTGTCCCCCTTTACTTTCTTAAACAATGTTTTAATGGCAGTTTTCATGAAAGCATTAAATTTAGATTAAGGTAAATACATTACTAAATTCCAATTGTTGCCAATAACATCATCTGTACCTCTGTATTTTCCCTTTATACAATAGCCACTCTGTACATGCTTTGTAAACAGATGATGAGTCAATAATTTAAATACATTTTATACTTCTCATGAATGTCATTGGATATAGACCCTCATGTGATAAGAGTGAATTAATTTCTACCAGTGTGTGATCCTCAAATGGTATGGACACAGATTGTAAGAACGATAGTGACACTACTCCAGCCTTTGTTGTCACTACCGCCAAATCTGATGGGCTTCATGATTCACACACACAAGCAAGGTCACTGGATGACATGGATTCACTGACTGCACTCTCCTACAGTCATCTCTTGAAGCTGTAACCTTCAGTGGCATTGGAAAATAAATGTATAAAAGTCAGTCCCCTCTCTCCACTCAGCTGTGGAGAGTGTCCTGTCCATTGGCTGGATCTGGGTAAGGGTTTGATGGTTACTGCATGTACTGTCCTTGACTGATGCCGTAGCTTGAGCAGAGTCCCTGTGCCCAGATCCGCCTATCATAGTGTTCTTCTTCTAGGTTTCTATGACCCTCTGGATCCTTCTATTTCCCCCAACTCCCATAATTCTCTCATCTAGAGTCCCAGTAGGATGTCTTCACCTCTATCCCACTTTCCTTGTAAGAGAAGACTTCCATAGGACATGCTCCTTGGGCTAGTGTTCATATATAAGTGAGCATAGGTGCCCCATATTTGACCACGTCCCCTTGATGGGGAGACCTGTTGGCACTCAGAGGAAGGATAGCAGGTACCAAGACTTGATACACTTGGATCATATACAGGGGGAGAAGGTAATATGAATATTATCAATAAAAAAAAAGAAGGAGAAAAAAAAGAAAGTAAATGTAAGCCCTACCTGATGAGATTGGCATTCTCTGAAGGAGAGCTAAGAAAGAGGAGATTAGAGTCCTTATAAGAGAACGATTCCCTCTCTTTCTCTCCCTCCCTTCTCCTTCTCTCTCCTCCCTCACTCCCTCATTTTCACTTTCCACTTCTCTCCCTCCATTCCTCTCTCCCTCTCATTTCCATGTCCCTCCCCTGTTACATCCCTCCCTCCCCTTTTCTCTCCATACTTAGGAAAGGATATTTAATAAGGTATCATAGAGATGACTATCTACAGTGCTTGAAGAGAACCTATGATAGGAAATGAATTGATTGTGGCTTAATTTTTGACTTCTGTTCCCCAGAATTGTTGCCTCAGAACAGATGTGTTTGGATTACACATCTAATTATTGTATTTTATTTGGATGAATAAATTCCAAAGCCCAGAACTAAGTAGCTGTGTCTTGATATGATCCTGGGACTGTCTGAACCCAATGGGTTTCCTTTGAGTAGAGCCTTGTTTCCATTTCTGATAACTACTTAATCTCTTAGACATAATAATGTCCATTTTTAATTTTCCTTTTTTTAAATTTTATTTTATTAATTTATTCATATTACAACTCGATTGTTAGCCCTTCCCCTGTTTCCTCCCATTCTTCCCTCCTTCCCACTTCCCCCCTTCTCCCCTCCCCTATGTCTGTGATTGAGGGAGACCTCCTCCCCCATATATGCTCTTAGGGTATCGAATCTCTTCTTGGTAACTTGCTATCCCTCCTCTGAGTGCCTTCAGGCCTCCCCATCCAGGGGACGTGGTCAGAAAAGGGGCACCAGAGTTCCTGTGAGAGTCAGATCTCACTCTCCACTCAACGGTGGAGAATATCATGTTCGTCGGCTAAGTCTTGGTAGGGGTTCGAAGTTTACTGCCTATATTCTGCGTGGCTGGTGTCTTAGTTTGAGGAGGACCCCAGGACCCAGATCTGCCTGTCATAAAGTTCTTCTTGTAGGTTTCCAGAACCCTGTGGGTCCTACTATTTCCCCATTCTTCCATGCTACTCTTGCCTAAAGTCTCAATAAGATGACCTCTCCTCTGACCCATTTTCCTGGTAAGTAAAATTTTTCATGGTACGTATCCCTTGGACTAGTGTTTTGATATAAGTGAGTATATACCGTTTGTCTCTTTTTGCTTCTGGGTGAACTCACTCATCATGATAATTTCTAGATCAATCCATTTGTCCACAAATTTAGGGAATTCCTTGTTTTTAATAGCTGAGTATTATTCCATAGTGTAAATGTACCACAGTTTCTTAGTCCATTTTTAATTTTCATATTTGTATTTATCCTTTTATAAGTTTACCAGCATAACTATCTTGGTTGAGATTTCTCACCTGTGACAGCCAGACTGTACTCCTGTTGACTTGACTTTGGGCAGTTATAATCTTCACTGATGGGAAATATGTACATATATTCTCAGTTTATTATGTGGACATGTATGCTTTTTCTATTTTTACTTACCTTATTTTAAATTGTATATTATGTTATCTTGATGTCACCTATTCTTTTATGCACAATGTAAACATTCAGAAAGCCTCCTGTCAGTAACTTTAATGGTTCTGATTATATGGTTTTAATATTACCTAATATAGGCCAGTTGTGGTGGCACATGCCATTAATTCCAACATTTGGATGCAGAGTCAGTCAGATCTCCGTGATTTTGATGCAAGCCTGTTCTAGTGAGCTAGTTCTGGGACAGATAAGGCCACATACATGCATACAAAAACAACTTTCTCAAAACCTATCACCCTAAAACCCCTAACATAAATTGAAAGGTGTATCAAGTCTCTTCTTGATAGCCTGCTATCCTTCCTCTGAGTGCCACCAGGCCTCCCCATCCAGGGGACATGGTCAAATATGGGGCACCAGAGTTCTTGTGAAAGATAGTCCTAACTCTCTAGCCAACTGTGGAGAATGTCCTGTCCATTGGCTAGATCTGGGTAGGGGTTTGAAGTTTACTGCACCTATTGTCCTTGGCTGGTGGCATAGTTTGAGCAGGACCCCCGGGCCCAGACCTGCCTGTCATAGTGTTCTTGTTGATACCCTATGAGCATATACAGGGGGAGGAAGTCCCCCTCAGTCACAGTCATAGAGGAGGAGAGTAGGAGAAAGCGGGAGGGAGGGAGGAATGGGAGGATACAAGGGATGGGATAACAATTGAGATATAATATGAATAAATTAATAAAATATAAAAAAATTAATTGCAAGGCATCTTCAGAGATTAAGGTACTTGGGAATAATTTGTGTTAAATAATCACAAATGAACTATTGAAAGCATATATTTTTTGGAAAATATATCACAGAGACATAGCAGAACCCAGATGATATGTAATATAAACTGCATTTTTATAACTTCTTCCCTGTCTTGTGAACTGGTTTCTGAATTGATGAGATTTCTTGGTAAAGGAGTGAAAGAAGTGTTGTAGAAAGAATGCACTGGGAATATTATAGCCTACCAGCCCTTCAGAGAAAACATATTCATATTCCCTAGATCCAATTAGCCTGTTGACATACTTCCTTATCTGATTATAAACAAACTAAATTGCTTTTCAATGATTTAAATAATATGCATATCAGAAATCAGTCAACTATTTACATATTTATGTCCTTTAATGATGATATTTACTTGGCATTCAATCAAGTGTGTAAAGAATAGCAGCAGAAATGTTGAAAGGGCTCAACAAACTTATTACAATTAAAATATTCCAGTGAAGATCTCTGGAATGTTAAACATCAGAATATGTAATATATTTGAGTATCTTCTGATCATGCTTGCGTTTAACTGACTAAATGTAAGAAAATGCTGTTTCTAGACACTTACTTCAGATCACTTGAAAAATAAAATAAATTCAGATTTCCAAATTCATAAAACCATATTTGAAAATAAGGTAAAAAAAAACTTATATCAAGCTCAAAATATTTCTAGGTATAACTTTTAAGAATAAGATGTCTAAATAAATTAGACCATTTTTTAAAGAAGAAGTCTAACATGACAAATCTAAATCATACATAACACTATAACGCGAGAACATTAATTTGCTGCACTAGTATTTTTCAGAAGACACCCATATTTCAAATACAGAAGGCTCTATATTTTCTTCACTTCTAAGAAGAACCTGAAACTGTATTTTCAGGCCATACACATTATCTGACAAAACTTAAATAACACTGACTGTAGATGATGATGACAGAATTAAAATTAAGTTGAAGAGAAAATTTTAAATGGCAACAGTAGAAACTGCAGATCAAAATCCTGGTTCAGTGCATGAAAGATGCCCTCCTGCATGTGAAAATGTTCATTGGTGTTTATTGTTCCAAGAAACATGAGGCCCCGGAGGTCCTGCTGTTGCTTTCCATAATTATATCCCATTAGCAATTGACATTATTTAAGCCTCATTTTTATTCCAAATGAATCAACACTTCAAAGCTCAACTTTATGTCACGATAGATTATTTGAGTGAGTTCCTACAGTGAATTGAACTTGGTGAGTAAACTTTAGAAAAGAACAAAACCAGAGAAGAGTCTTGAGTTCATGTGTTTTGTTGGTAAAATCTGACATGCCATTCTTAATATTTGTCCAAACTATTTTCACATGCTATTTTCAGCTTTCAGGGATATCTACTTTGTTTTGGCTAAAATTAAATTTAAGATATGGGTTGTGCACACACACACACACACACACACACACACACACACACACACACATTATAACTCCACTCTGCAACCTTAGAGGTTGCCAGGCTTGACTGCCCAACAAAGAAAATAAGGAACAATGAAAATATTTCCATCAACTACAAACTGTTTCAGGCCTACGGTGTTTGGATTGATGATTTGGAGGCCATTCATGTAAAAGGAAAATTAATGTCTCAAAATATAAATATAAAGATTTCTTTATTACCATTCAAAGTAGAATTAAACTTAAATTGGGCAATAAAATCTCACAAACTATTTTGTTTCAATATTAAGATAAAATGGGTAACCAGATTATGGGGTTTGACTTTGAATAGCTTCCAGAGGCAAAATATTTGAATTCTTAGTCCCTAGTTGGTGGACCTCAGCTTTGAGGTGGATAAATGGTCTTGCCTTGTTGGAGGAACATGCCACTGGGGTTGAGTTTGAGGTTTCAAATGTCCACTCCAGGCACACTCTCACATTCACTCTCTGCCTCCTGCCTAGAGATCAGATTGCAAGCTCTCATCTGCTGCTGCATAGCTATGACTTCCTGCCTCCTCACCTGCTACCAAGCTCCATGCAGTGGTGATCACGGACTAATCCTCTGAAACGTTAAGCTAGCCAAATGCTTCCTTCCATATGTTGCTTTGACCATGGTATCTCTCCAAATGAATGGAACAGAAACTAAGACACAGATCAAAAGTAAAAGAAACATATAAATGAATGAATGGCTATATACACGGTGGGAATATAAGAAGATGTAATGAGTTATTTAAGAAAGGAAGCAGAACAGTGAAAAGGAGACAGAAGTGGAAGTCATTCATATTGATTAGGGAGAATAGTTGGGAAATATTAAGAAGCACGTGTTGTGAAAAAACCATTCACTAAAGATAACTTTTAAGAAGATCATGTTAAACAAAGGGCAGAGAAAACAACCAGAATATGTGGGCCTGAAGCAGTATAACTACATTCTCATGTGTGTAATGTTTAGTACCAGGTCCAAGATTATTGTAGAAGAGCAAAACAAAAACAAAAACATGGAAACTATCTCTAAAATTATGCATTATACAATGATAATAATATATAAAAATAATAGATCAGACATGCTATGGTAAGGGAAGGCATCATGCAAATAATTTAAAATGGCATTAGATGTTCTTCCTTATAAAATAATTGACATTATAATGACATTTATCTATTACTGTGTTTCCTGGTTTTATATCAGCATACCAGAGGGAAAATATCCAAATAAAAAAAATCTACTTAGCTACTTGTTTCCTAGACTTGTCCAATAACAAGAATCCAAACATGCTTAGCTTTAGGATAGGATCATGGATGACACTATGGATGTCAGAAAAAATGAAAGGAGCAAAAACAGGATATAGGGATAGAAAAGGAGCAGGCAAACTGTCAAAATAGGTAAAAAGTTCAAGCAAGCAAGCAAACAAACAAAAATTTAAAAACTCAAATTCCCACATGCAAAAATATCCTCAATCCCTCCCTCCCAACATTACTAAGTAAAGCAATTAAGCCTCAGCATGAGTTTTGATAAAGATAACCCATAATCAGACTCCACATACAGTAAATTTGACTGTGCTTTGTTCTTTTCATTTGTATATGGAAAAATAGTAGCTGGACCTTTTTTAATCTACTCATTTTCTTATTCTGGACCTCATAATATGCATATCTCTGCATTGATTATGGTAAAGTCTTTTGCTTTTGCACTTATCTATCTGATAAAATAAATCATACTTGAACACAAAAAAAAAAAGCCAACTTTTTTTTTTTGCTTCTCTCCTCAGGGTATTCTTGTCCTTTGTGCAGAGGGCTGGATTGGAGGGAATGAAGCTTGGCCAGGGTAGGCGGTTGTAGGAATGATCTTGGTTAGTGTGATGAGTGAACAAGCAAAGAGCATAAGTTGGAGAACAGCTTCAGAGAAGTGATTCATTTATTGGGCAGGATGGTGGTGGTGGTGGTGGTGGTGGTGGTGGTGGTGATGTATTTATAGCCCTGTGGAGGTGACCAGGATTTCTGGAGCAAGGATTGTGTGCCTCTGTACAATTAACCCACACAGCAGTGTTGGAAGATACTTCATTTGCATGCTCAGGTATTGTAGGGTCTGGAATGGGGGCACTTATAATGTCCATCAAGAAACGAAGTCTGATAGCTGTCAAGGTAATAACTTATTAGCGTTGATCAAGGGGTAACTGACTTTATTGTACCAGTTTGGGATTTGAAAAGGGAGCCAACTCCTACCAACCTCATCTGAGGTATGTGGCGTTGAAGCTCTCCTTTACCCTTTACACTTCCTTCATAATCCTCGGCCATTAAAGTCTCACAACTCTCTCTCTCTCTCTGTATATATATATATATATACAGAGAGAGAGAGAGAGAGAGAGAGAGAGAGAGAGAGAGAGAGAGAGAGAGAGTATTGTCATAGTCAATGCCTAAGGTAAGAATGTGGTATTTTGAACCAGAACTTGGTTGGTAGTGACTTTAGCAATGTTGCTTATTTGTTGCATTAAGAATTGGATGAAACAGAATTCCCTCCTTCTTCAGTAGTCAGTAAGTCTAGATATATATATTTTTTAATTTTTTAATATATTTTATTTTTTAATTAATTTATTCATATTACATCTCAGTTGTTAGCCCATCCCTTGTATCCTCCCATTCCTCCCTCCCTCCCGCTTCCACCCATACTCCCCTCCCCTATGTCTGTGACTGAGGGGGACCTCCTCCCCCTCTATATGCTCATAGGGTATCAAGTCTCTTCTTGGTGACCTATTCTCCTTCCTCTAAGTGCCACCAGACATCCCCATCCAAGGGACATGGTCAAATATGGGGCACCAGAGTTTGTGTGAAAGTCAGATCTCCTTCTCCACTTAATGGTGGAGAATGTCCTGTCCATCGGCTAGTCTGGGTAGGGGTTCAACGTTTACTGCCTATATTTTCCTTGGCTGGTGCCATAGTTTGAGGAGGACCTCAAGGCCCAGACTCACCTGTAGTTTTCCAGGACCCACTGGATCCTTCTATTTCCTCATTCTCCCAGGCTTCTCACACTAAAGTCTCAATAGGATGTCCTCCCCTCTGACCCACTTTCCTGGTAGGTAAAGTTTTTCATGGGGACGTACCCCTTGGACTAGTGTCTTGATAGAAGTGAGTATATACCATTTAACTCTTTTTGCTTCTGTGTGAACTCACTCATTATGATAATTTATAGTTCAATCCATTTGTCCACAAATTTTGGAAATTCCTTGTTTTTAATAGCTGAGTAGTATTCCATAGTGTAGATGTACCACAGTTTCTTTATCCATTCTTCTACTGAGGGACACGTAGGCTGTTTCCATGTTCTGGCTATTATGAATAAGGCAGGTATGAACATGGTTGAGTATATGTCCCTGTTGTGTGGTAGTGCATCTTCTGGGTATATTCCAAGGAGTGGAATAGCTGGGTCTTGAGGAAGCCCTATTCCCATTTTTTCTGAGAGAGCTTTCCAAAGTGGTTGTACCAGTTTGCATTCCCAGTAGCAATCAAGGAGTGTTCCTCTCTCCCCACATCCTCGCCAATATGTGGTGTCAGTTGAGTTATTGATCTTAGTCATTCTGATGGGTGTAAGATGGAATCTCAGTGTCATTTTGATTTGCATTTCTCTGATGACTAAGGATGTTGAGCATTTCTTTAAGTGTTTCTCAGGCATATGATATTCCTCTGTTGAGAATTTTCTGTTTAGTTCTGAGCTCCATTTCTCTATTGGGTTATTTGGTTTGGTGGTGTTTAATTTTTTGAGTTCTTTATATATTTTGGATATTAGACCTTTGTCAGATGTAGGGTTGGTGAAGATCTTTTCCCAGTCTTTAGGCTGTCGCTTTGTTCTCTTGACAGTGTCATCTGCCTTACAGAAGCTTCTCAGCCTCATGAGGTCCCATTTATTAATTGTTGACGTTGAGGCCTGGGTTGTTGGCATTCTGTTCAGGAAGTTGTCGCCTGTGCCTATGTGTTCCAGACTCTTCCCCACTTTTTCCACTAACTGGATTAATGTCTCTGGTTTTAGGTTGAGGTCTTTAATCCACTTGGACTTGAGTTTTGTGCATGGTGACAAATAGGGGTCTAATTGTATTTTTCTACATATAGACATCCAGTTAGACCAGCACCATTTGTTGAAGATGCTGTCGTTTTCCCATTGAATGGATTTGGCTTCTTTGTCAAAAATCAAGTGACCAAATGTCTGTGGATTCATCTCTGGGTCTTCAGTTTGATTCCAGTGATCCACTAGCCTATTGCTGTGCCAGTACCATGCTGTTTTAATTACTGTTGCTCTATAGTACAACTTGAGATCAAGTATGGAGATTCCTCCAGAGGATCTTTTATTGTATAGGATTGTTTTTGGTATTCTGGGCTTTTTGTTTCTCCATATGAATTTGAGAATTGTTCTTTCAATATCTTCAAAATATTTTGTGGGTATTCTGATAGGGATTGCATTGAATCTTACTGGACTTTTTGTAGAAAAATTCATGCTAGGAAGGTGGTCTATCATTGAAGGGACTCAACTCTGTCCATGGGGGAAGCTATGGCTTGGTCAAGCTTGTTCTAGAGGTCGTGGGCCAGATGATGTATTTGGACTAAGATTGCTCCACCGGCTCCTGTGGTGCCCAGAGAAGCAATGAGATGCAGTCTGATGACCATATGCTTTAAGCTGGCCTTGGTCCTTCCTCCACATTTCTAGGTAATTAGTGTCCCACAAAAAATAACATCTTCTATCTGATTATGCATATTCCTAACCAGCCTCCTACTAATGTAGCCATAATTGTCAGTTCTGTGTTCAGCACTTCCCTAACATTTGAAGATTAAATTTGAATCACATTTGTTTTATCTTTTATTGTTTGTTTTGATTAGGAATTTATATTTAAACTATCCCAAGATTTATACAATATCAGAATGGTTATTCATTTGAATTCATATTATAGTCGCTTCAGTGTGTTTAAAAAAAAGACTGTTCATTATTTCACAGGTATATTATTTTATTTTATTATAGTTCAGGCTTCCATTAATTTGTATATGGGTTTGTTTCATGGTATTTTTATTATTTTAAAATATATATGTAATGACTTGATGTACTTGTCTATCACTCTGTATCTGATTTTACAACAGAATTCTGAAGTCCAATAAATATACAAACCAAAAGGTGTACTTAGTACACTGTTCTGTGGTTTACAAGTCTAAATATAAATAAAGTCATATAAATATTTAGTATTTTATAATTTTCTGTGTGTATGCAAGCCTTTATCAGTATTCATCCAAATGTTTTCCTTATGATGCAGTTGCTAAGTTTTATTTTCTATTTAATGTAAATTTAGAGTTTTTGGAGAGGAACATACATATGTGTGTATACTGTATACAACTGAGGGGTTCACATGCATATGAGTTTGTGTTGGGGTCTGTACATGAGGAACAGCAAAACAGCTCTAGAACTCATGGAATGCAGCCCACTGGTTAGCAAACCCACGATGGGTGTGTCTCAGAGAGTCATAACCCTGAAAACTGCATGTCCTGAGGACTTCATGCTGTTATGTAGCATAGCTCTGCTTATTACCTTTGCGGTCCTTATAATCCCCTTAGTATGTGAATTGTGTGAGTACTATAAAGGGGGCTCCCAGCCCCTCATGGGGCAGTATCATTGGCACATGCAATAACAATGCTTGATCTCTTTCAGGCATTGCTGCTGGAGCAGATTAATCATTCAACCACAATCTCTGAAAACAACCTACAGATGTAGATTGCTAACAATCATTACTACCTAACGTTAGAAAGAATTTGGAAAAATAGATTGTTCAACAAGGTTAGATAAAGATGTTTTTGCTAGTGGCTCTGATATAGAAAGTCTTAGGTAAGAATAGATTGTGTAGCAAAGTAGGGTAAAGATGTTTTTGCTATTGGCCCTGATGCAGGAAATCTTAGGGGACAATTGAAGTTAAGAGAAAGCACAAAGCAGGAACAATGGTCCATAGCAGCATTGGCTGACGCGACTCTTTCAAGCTGAGCTGATGACTGAGATGACGGCTGATTTCCTTATTCTATTTTTCTGCCCTCAGCTTCCTGATATGATTTAATAAAACATATTAATGAGCAGATGAGCATCTTTAGGACTTAAAAGTAGACATGGCTGATTATTTTTATAAAGTAGTTTAGATTTGTGATTCCTTTAAGATCTTCATAAGATTGCTTCTTAAGATAATTGATTCCTTCTTTGTAACTGCAAATTGCAGGCCTGCCAGTAAATAACAGCTGTCTGAGAAATTCCCTTTGTTGCTTATACTTTGTTAATATGTAACAAGTTGCTTATGTACAAATGTATGTAGGTTTTCAGAAATAATTTATTACTTATGTTTGTTCTGCACCCATAATATGTAAAACACTTGGTCATGTGAAGGTATTGTGGGACATGATTTTCTTGTGTATACCCATTGTAATCATTTATTTATGGAGAAATAGAATGTAAACACGTTGTGATTTTTGTACAGCTTGAAGGATTTTGTTGGGGTATATAAACCGTGAAAGGAAAAGAACAAAAGACAGAAACAGAAGAAGGAGAAGAAGAAGAGGAAGAGGGAGAGGAAGAGGAAGAGGGAGAAGAAGAGGAAGAGGAAGAGGGAGAGGGAGAGGGAGAGGAAAAAGACAGATAAGAATAGGGATAAGGATGAAAATAAGAAGATAACAAAAGGAAGAAGAAACAGCTTGTTGAAAAATACCAGCGGGAGTCATCGTCTCCTTTTCCTTTCTTTTTTAGATGCTTGTCACCATCAGTGGAAGCCCCCAGTAACTCTAGTTCCTTCTAGGAGCCATCAGCCCTCGTCCCAGCTTGGCACCGTCAGCGGAAGCTATTGCCTCTAACTATCACTTCCGGCTTGGAAGGTTGCCTTCAAGAAAGTCTACAGGGTCACCAGCCAGGCAGCTAAAGGATTCACGCCCCACCTCAGTTTTCCCCAGTAGGTGTCGAAGGTGGACTTCGGTAAGTTTGCCCTTGTGCATTTGCAAGAAATTGACATCAGGTATTGTTTTTCATCATATTCCACATCACATGCAGATTCAGGGTCTTTGCCAAACTCAGAGTTGGATGTTTAGGAGACTCTGGGTGGCCTGCTTTCTTCAAGGGTTCTCTGGCTCTAGCTCAGTTATTCTGGAAGTAAAAGAGGACTGCCATGATCGGATGGCTTCTGTGGAGGTTTTGGGGTTCTAAATTCTAAACTCTTGCTCATGTAGAAAGCATTTAACCTGCCGAGATACCACTGTAGATCTGCTTTGTCATGGAATCTTACATAACTCAGGCATCCTTCCAGTTTACTACGTATTGGAGAATGGAACTTGTGAAATTCCTGCCTCTGTCACCTAACCACTGAGTTTACAGGCATATCCCAATGCGCCTGGCAGTTGTTATGTTGTAAAACATTTAAATATTTTCCTTATGACTTTGAATGTTTTTTCATAATATACTCAACCAATTTACACTTCTATCAACAAACACCCAAGGAGCTGATTTTCACCCCAGCACTTGTTAGACAGTGTTTCCATTTGAGAAATCTGCTGAGAATAGACAAGTGAACAGTCTGAGGATATTTAATGCTCTAGTAAATGTTTATATGACCTAATTTGCATTCAGGCTCATACAGAAATGATCTTTTAGAGCAGTTTTAATGCAAAAATACATACTCCCACTTCTGTCAAACGTTATCACCCTGACCACATGAAATAAATATGCTATAGAAAATAACGGTTTATAATTTTACTTGATGTAAAATTTACATAAAATTTACACGGATTGTGTAAACCTGCAGCAACTGTTATTCTTTCAACATTCTGAGGTGATCGCACCAGCAGTGGCCATACATTCAGCTCTTATAAACTCCAAAATGAACTGATAATTACTTTTTTATGTTTGTATGAAACTATTATATATAGAGAGAAGCAGAGCCGCAAGTATTTTATGCTGTTTTAGAGCATCGTTCTGCTTGTTGAGCTTGCAGTTCTCATTTCCTTATTAATGTATGAATTATATGAAAACTCTCAAGTCTCTGATGGGATCGAAGACTAGATAGTCTAATTATACAGTTAAGCTTAGTTGTTTAGGGGTTAAGATGTTATTAGGTCTAGGTAGATGTCTTAAGTTGATGATGATGAGATATGATAGATATTGATTTACATTGATAATTTTAGACCCACCAAGATAGGAATTATGTTTTCTCTAAGGCTTCCAAATACAAATAACCAAAACACTAAGAATGTCATATTTATATAATTCCTGGCTGTTTCATGGTTCTTCTTGCTGTAGTTAATTTATAGTTTGTATGTGTTATAATATAAATGTATATGTAAAAAAAAAGTTTTTTAAGAAAAGAAAACTCTGAGGAGGCCTCTGGCCACTCACTGGGCAGTATCTTTGGCACATAAAACAGTAGTGCATAGTATATTTCAGGCAATGCTGCCAGAGCAGATTAATGATTTCAACTGTCACCCTTGGAAAGAACTTAGAAGTGTAGATTGTTTCCAATAACACCTCCCTTAGAAATAACTTAGAAAATAGATTGAGAGTAAGGTTAGGTTAAGATGTTTTTGTTTGTGCCCCTGATGTATAAAATCTTAGGGAATGATTTGTAGTTCAGAAAAGTTCACTTTTAATAGTTGAGTTAGGGACAGTTTGAGGTTATTGAACAAGAACAATAGCCCAAATTAACACTGGTTTATGTGACTCTCTCACTGAAGCTGTGCTTGTGATCAACATGATTATTAATTTCTTTTTACCCATTTTTGCCTTCATCTTCCTAATCATATTCTCTAAAGATTGTTAATGAGTATATGTGCACCTTGATGATTTAAAGTAGAAATGGCTTTTTTTTCCCTTTAAAAGTTTAGATTTGTGATTCATTTAAGTTTTTATGAGTGCTTTTTAAGATAAATAATAAAATAATTTATTTTTACTTGTATCTGCAAAGTGCAGCTTGCCAATAAGAGAAACTAGCTGAAAAGGTTACCTTGTTTGATTATACACCTTTTAAATCTATAACAAGTTGATGAGTTACAAATGTATGTGGGTTCTTGGGAATAATTTGTTTTTCACCCATTATACATAAATCAATTCATTATGTGTGTGTATTGTGGATCATGTTTTTCTACATATACCCAATGTAATAATTTCCTTAAAGAAAAACTGAATATAACCACATTATAATTTAAATACTGCTTGAAAGATAATTCTGGGATATATAAGCTATGGGAGAAAAATAAAATTGGTGAAGCTTGATTGTTGGAGTTTATCTTGCTTCATCCACGAAGTAAGTGCACACACACACACGTGTGTGTGTGTGTGTTATTTTCTCTCCTTTTCCCCCTCTTTCCTTCACATGCCAAATCAGCACTTGCCCCAAGTCATTGATGCTATGCTCACTGCTTCTGTCCATCCTCACCTGTCAGTACTCCTGGAGCTTATACAACCTGAGTGTTGTACAATACAGCTATTCAGTGTGAAAGCTTTGAAAGCCAATAACACACCAATGCATGGATGGCAGAACAGTTTTCATTTATTTTAAATATGGACTTGTGAAGACATCCATCTCATTTCACCCACAATCCATACCTTCACCCACAATCCATACCTTTAGTTGCAAACCATCTTAGTTTCTTGCAATCATACGTCAGGTCATAACGTTTTTCTTGTACAGTTGTCACTGTCTTCAGCCTTTGAAGAAACAATGAATAAAGAAATTACTCTTGTTCTATGCAAATGCTGTCTTCATAAAGAAGAAAAACATTTTGTCTGAGGTAGACACAGTAAGGTTGAATTTTTACTGTGTAATGAGACCCTGAGGTAACACAGAAAATTTGACAAATCCTAAATTCGGCTTATTAGCGTAATATAGCTTAGAATACACTGAATATTTTGCTCAGGGAATTATCATCATTGCCTTAATTAATGTATCACTTTCTAGTTCACCTCTCCATTCTGGAAACATGCTCTCCTCATCAAACATTACTCAGTTTCCAACCTCAAGGAGCTTAGACTGTACCTTGAGGGAGATAAAAAACTGTAAAATGTGACTGACAGTCAAACTGGTGTTCTGTTTAGGAGTAGTGGTTTGTGATGCTACTTCAGGCAAAGTTTCTTAAATAAGATGTAACACTTTAAATATTTAGAAGACTTTCTTTAATTATTATTGTTTTGAAAATCACCTTGTGTTACTATTTTGGGGGGGTTGTTTTGTTTTGAGGCAGAAACTTTTTTATAACACAGACTGGCCTCGAATCCCTATGGGGCCAAGCTTTGATGTGACTCATGGAAGGAGAGGAATAGACAGCTGATCAGAAGTCAGATTATAAGATAAGATAATGATTAAATCTCCTCCTATATTAAGAAAACAGTTTATGTAATATACTATAATATTTGAGCATGACTCAGATAAATGACAGGAAATTCATAAGAAAGCTTAAAAGAAATTGTAGAAACAAAGAGTAAATATTACATCTTCAGGGAAACCCAAAGAAACAAAAAGTCCCTTCAAACCTCTCAAACATGCTTACAGACAGCTTCTTAACAGATGTGATTAAAATAAGATTACACTGTTAGATTTGTCAAGATTCTGAAAGAAAACCTATACATTATGACAAAGTGGAAATAGTAAAACACACACACACACACACACACACACACACACACACACGTAGAGGAGGTGCTTTGAAAGGAAAAATGAAATATATATGTTTTTCTTAGGTAGACTTTAGAAGCAAGAAGGTTTACTTTTGCACATCTTCTAGAAAACATTATGAGAATAAATATAGAATCGCTTATTGTATTAGAAACAAAATCGGACAAAAGTTTGGAGATTAATTAATAAATAAAAAGAGTGAAAGTAGCATATTGTTGGAAATTATGAAGGATTATTGGTGAAAGAAAAGATCATTCTTTAAGATTTCGCATAGTTCAAAAATACTTACGGAAAATATCTTGGCATACAGGGATAGGCATGTAAAATAATACTGAATGATATACATGCAATGGATGTGCAATAGTATTGAAAGGTTTGCCTTAGGTGAAACTATTAAAGAAAGACAGAAGAATTTGTTGTGAGACAAGATTTTTTCCTGGAGAAAAACAGCATACATATTTATTCATGACAGATAGGGAGCCCATGGCAGAAAAAAGTATGAATTGTTCAAAATCAATTTTGTGAACGAAAATTTTTGGTGGCCTAATTATAGCATCATAAATGACTCAAGAACAACTGTATTACCAAAGTCTATCTCAGCATGGGTAGTATCTCAAAAAAACTGGGAACCTGGAACACACTGAGCAGCCTGAAGAAAGATCAACAGTTTGGAGAGTGTTCCTACAAGTGACTCATTAGTCTAATCCTGTTCTGGGCAGCTCAGGTAATGTCTCCTTCTTCCAGACATCTTCTCAAGTCTCAGAGTTTTCTTTTCAGTTTGTCTTGTCTGAGAGTGACTTTCGGGAGCTTAATTGGCTACTCTGTAAGGGAGAGAGACCAGTGAATCCAGTCAGCTTCAGGGATTTCATGAAAATATTTTGAGTTACTTTTCTGTCTGTTTAAGGAGCTTCTTCAGTAAGATGGAATGTTTCAGTTAAAGATAACAGTTGGAAAGCAGAACTTCATAGAAAACTGTCTAAATATAGAAAGTACAAAAAGAATACATATTATTTTGTTTTAAAAATATTATGTGTGGGCTGGAGAGGTGGCTCAGTGATTAAGAGCGCTGCCTGCTCTTCCAGAGGTCTGGAGTTCAATTCCCAGCAGTCACATGGTGGCTCACAACCATCTATAATGTGATCTGATGCCCTTTTCTGACCTATCAGTATACATGTAGGCAGAGCCTACATAATAATGAATAAATAAATCTTTAAAAAAATAGTGTGTGTGTGTGTGTGTGTATGTGTGTGTGTGTGTGTGTGTGTACTAGCTTAAAATTTTTAAAAGGGTATAGAAAAATTTGACTATTTTAGAATCATTGAATGAGTGTTTAGGGCATCCATTGTACAATTACACACAGTGAATCATGCCTATAATTTCGGAATAAAAGATGTTGAAGTTGGAGGGTTACAGTGAATATAAGACACTCTGCCGTATAATGATGTCCAGGTCAGCCATGGCTATTCAATGAGATTGCATCAAATGCACAACCTATACAGTGTGTGTGTGTGTGTTAGGTTTTGTTGTGTTTTCCTTTCTTTCATGGATAAGTATAAGGCAATATTCAATAGGAAACTAATACTTTATATTAACACAAATAGATGTTGCCATATGGAATCCTAGAACATGCTGAAACTACAACACTCTAAGCAGGACATGAAAATGTTTAAAATGTTTATGAGTTCAGCAACTGTGTTAACAATGAATCCCTTACAGCATATTCCCAGCTGCAATATAATTTTGCTGAAAATAAATATGTTCATCAAACATATACACAGAGATGGATGCAGCATTTATAGATGTGCAAATAAACAAAAAATGTACTATAAAATGTATATATATGAGATGGCACTATACATAAGTATATATGAACACATATGTATATAATCATGTGTAGATGGTAGAAATTTTAATTCTGATAGGCAGATTTGGGCCAAGGGGTCCCGCACAAACTAAGGCAACAGCCAAGAACAATACAGGCGGTAAACTTTAAACCCCTACCCAGATCTAGCCCATGGTCAGAACAGTCTCCACACTTGAGTGGAGAGTGTGATATGACTTTCTCACGTACTCTGGTGCCTCACATTTGACCATGTCCCCTGGAGGGGGAGACCTGGTGGCACTCAGAGCAAGGACAGCAGGTCACTGAGAAGAGACTTGATACCCTATGAGCATATACAGGGGGAGGTAATCCCTCTCAGGAACAGTCATAGGGGAGAGGAATAAGGGGAAAATGGGAAGGAGGGGAGAATGGGAGGATACAAGGGATGAGATAACCATTGAGGTGTAACAAGAGTAAATTAATAAAATTAAGAGAAAAAAAAGAATTCATATATTAAAATATTTTTTAATTGGAGTAGAAGGCTGAAGATGATACTCCAATATTATAGAGAGTATTGGGTGACTATTCAGGCAGTAAACAGTCTCAGTCATTTTTTTATTTTGGAAGCTGATAAACTGCACTCCTGTTTAAGTCAGGTATTTAAGTTTTATTCCTTCTCAAATCTCTGATGGGGTTGAAGACCAGATAGTTTAGTCTTTCATTTAAGCTTAGTAAGTTAGGGGTTAAGATGTTTTTAGATCAAGATAGATGTTTTAAGTTAATAGAGAAGAGATATAATAGATATTGATCTTCATTCAGAAATATAGACCTACCAATATAGGAAACATGCTTACTTCAAGTTTGCCAAATATAAATAGTCAAATCTCTATGAATGTAACATTCATGTAATTCCTGATTTTGTCAGGGTTCTTCCTGCTGTATGTAGTTTAATTTATTCATGTGTAACAATATAAATATATACATTGAAAATGAAACATGATAAACAAAGTTAATCCTTGATATCTTTTTGAAGGAATAATACTATTTTGCGTATTTAAAAATATCTAAAATAAGAAAATAATCGAAAATACTTCAACATATTTCTCACTTACCTGATACCAAAATAACAAAGGATATTTTAACATAAGAATATTTCATAAAACAAAAATCTGTGAATACAGAAGGAAAAGTCCTTTTGGTAAATACCAGTAGATTCAGTTAAACATACAATGTTAATGTAATATAATGAAATAATTTGTAATATAATGGAATAATTTTTCCATTAATATAAACTGGAAAAATAAACAGACTGAAAATCTGTTTATAACATTAGTCACATTAACAAAAACAAAAGGGAACATTATATGGAGATATGTGCAATGAAATCTAATATTTAATTATGATGTAATGTAATAACCCATAGCAAAATAAGAAAAGACATTAATATACACTGCTGAAACAAATGTCTTAACAGTGATGAAACGTTCTTTTAAACTTAAAAATGTTCGTTAGCACTCTAGCATCATTCTTTGTATTATGCTTTAAGGTTGGGATTGTACAATAAGGAAGACAGTTAAGTTCAATGAGTGAGCAATCACAAAAAGGAGGACACCATGCTTATGAGGAATCTAATGAATATTCTCCTGGGGCTAGGATGGTGATCTAAGAAAAGGATTGTTACTTGATTAGAGAAACAAGAAAATGTTTATGTCAGATCCTGTATGATCTGGCCTTCACTGTGACCCTAGATTTCTGGAATTCTGGGATGGAATCACACATTATCTCATTAAAAGACTGGTGGTTCTTTTTTATTTTCTTAGCAGAGCTTAAGAGGAATTTTCTTCCTAGGGTTCATCCTGCTGTACTGAAAGATACTTTCTCTTTTGGATGATTTACCTACCCAACTGAATATTTTTTATTAAACATTTTTTATTTTTTACATATACCTTTATATTATTAAACATATATAATAAACTACCTATAGCAAGAAGAACCATGACACAATCAGGAATAACATAAATGTTACATTCTTAGTGTTTTGGCTATTTATATTTGACAGCTTTGAAGAAAACATCTTTCCTATCTTGGTACATCTAAAATTCTGAATGTAAATCAGTCTCCATCACATCTTATTATTATCAACTTAAAACATCTATATAGACCTAAAAAAAACTTAACACCTAAACAACTAGGCTCCATTGTAAAACTAAGCTACCTGGTCTTCAACTCCATCAGAGACTTGAGAAGGAATAACCTTGATTACCTGAGTATGTTGGGAGTGTAGGATAGTAGCTTTCCAAATGAGATGATGACAGAGACACTTTGCTAGCTGAAGAGTCACACAAAACTCTATAATGCTGGAGCATCTTCTTCAGCCTTCTGGCCTAATATATCTGACAGACGTATTTGTGAGGCAGGAACCATTGAGGATTTGCTTATCCTGTCTTGGCAGAGTTTGGCAGCCCACTCTGCCTGCATCCAAGCTTGCCCTTTTTAAGGCAGAATTCTGTCCATGTTAGAAGACAGGACATTTTTCCCAGTGGCTTGCTTACCACATTTGAAGCCATCTCCATTGGGAGGTTCTTTGACACTCATCATCTTCTTTGAGGTAGGCTGGGTATTGCCAGGAGTTAACATGTCTCATTGTCAGCGAATCTTTAAAATAAAAACATTTTTTAAATACCATATTCTGCATGTCTCTGAGGTTTCTGAAGACCTTATATAACTAAACTCCCTTACCTTTGTATAGAATTTTATATATCTTACCCACCTAAAATGTATATTCTTGTTATAAAAGTAATCTAGTAATCAACTAACAACTAACTTGTATAACTTACTTATCCTAAACAGCCTGCAATAGCACTTTCAAAGCATTGGAAGTAAACCTTGTATTATTATTGAGTTGTATGGATACAATATCTCATATTAGAATACATATATATGTATATATATACACATATATAATGTATGTAAAGAATAAACTTAAACTTGAATTCTATACTACTCTATCTAGAATTAACTTATTTTGCATCTATATACAAAATTCTACATTAGTGAATTAAAAGTAACCTTGTGAGTGACAATTGAGGCATTAAGTTGAGGAGTAGATTCACTAATCTACTTTTTTGTTATATCTTCCCTATATATTTCTATATTCCCCCTTCTTTCTTTTTAACCCCTATCTCTAAACCTATGAATGTAAGATAAGGGAAAAGAGAGACATCACTGAGTCTAACCTTGTTTTCTCTCTAATTAAGACCAATAACTTGTAACCAACTCCTATTAATAATAACCCTCTATAGCCCAGGAAAGCAACCAAAAACCTAATTGAATATTTACATTTGAGAGGTTTGATACTAGGCCTCCAATTAGGCTAGAGAGAATGCTTTCCCTAAAGTGCCTTCATAGAGTTCAGGTGAAGGCTATTACATCTTTAGGATAGTTGAGGGTTTTTTCTTCCTTCTTTTCCTTCTTCTTCTTCTTCTTCTTCTTCTTCTTCTTCTTCTTCTTCTTCTTCTTCTTCTTCTTCTTCTTCTTCTT
>OU015751.1:105272406-105285094 GCA_907169655.1 Acomys percivali
TTCTTCTTCTTCTTCTTCTTCTTCTTCTTCTTCTTCTTCTTCTTCTTTTTCTTCTTTGATTTTTCAAGACAGTTTCTCTGTGTAGCCTTCGCTGTCCTGTGCTCACTTTGTAGACCAGGCTGGCCTTGAACTCACAAAGATGCACCTGCCTTCGCTTCCCCAGTGCAGGGATAAAGGCATGCACCACCATTCCTGGCTGGATTGTTGGTTTTCAATGTCTCAAGCATTATAAATAAATTCTGCTGTAAGGAAATTCTAATAAATTGAATTATTAGTGAACGAGAAACCATTGCAGATCAAACACACAATCTTGCTTGATGGTTTGGTGTTTTTATTAGGCTTATAACTGTGAGTCACCCATAAAGCTTTTTCCTGTTTTCTCAACTGTTCTTGGTTCTGTTTGTTGGTGGAAAACACTGTGATAATGACTTGAAAATAAGTGCATTGTGTTAAGAAGTAGTACTGATGCACTTGTTATGGACCTAATGATGTGAGAAAAATCATATAAATAAATGGTCTTGGATCTTGGGAGATGTTCCCTCAGTGGAAGCCCTGCTAGGAGTCATCAGCCCTAGCCCCAGCTTGCCACCGTCAGTGGAAGCTATTGCCAGTAACTATCAGTTCTGGCTTGGAAGGTTGCCATCAGAGAAAGTCTACAGGATCACCAGTCAGCCAGTCACAGGATTCACATCCCACCTCAGTTTTTCCCAGTTGATGTCAAAGTTGGGCTTCGATAGGTTTTTCTATAAAATCAAACAAAGATTTTCACTATAGTGAAACTTAGATGTAATTAGATGGGTGTTACACTGCGGTGTAAGTAATGTCCTCAATCTTATCACTTCTCTGCCATGTGTCACTGAAATATTTTATGGCTCACAACTCAAAGCATAATTGAAGATACTAATTGTAGCAACTGAGCAAAGGGAAATGTCTCATTCTTTTCTTATTATGGACTTTTTCAAAATTTTATCTTTTTGTTAGAGGTTTAATCTATTTCCATTTAAGAGTTTAACAGAAAGTCAAATTGAATTGAAATTAATTGATAAAATTCTGTGCCTTCTATTAAGTTCTTGGCATAATTGCTCACACTTTAGTCTGATCTCATTTAACTTGTATTTATCATTAACTTTAGACTGTATGGTAATTAGGTTAATAGCAATGATGTCTAGATGATTTAGGATACTCCCTCACTGCAAGTTTTCTACCTGAGTCCCACTGCATGAGACTCAATTCATTATTCTTTTTGATTAAAGAAAATATATCAAACTACTGACCCATAGATTTCTTTTATCTAAAGTCTTAGCTGCATCCAAGCCTCCTGATGTTTAAAATAAATATTTTATTAGGTGTTATATTAACCAGCATAATTTATTAACCGCTGACAAATGTTTGCAAAGGTTTTTCATACTTGGGGAATCACCAGAATATCATCCTGCTGGGAGGCTAGGAAATCTGAGGACTAGTAATGAGCTACGTGTTCACACTGCCATCCCTAGAGAGAAGCTATGACCACATGGTGATTGGACGACCATTTTTGTATATGTGAGGCTGTGAGAACAGTAACAAGTTGTCTTTGTCTAATTGTAGTTTTGAAATAATCTTTTCTTGAACTGAACTTTTTTATTTTTTTTAATTTTTTTTTGAACTGAACATTTTTAAAGGCATTAAGTCTATAGTTCCCACATTAGGAATTAAATTTCAAGTCTGAACAGATTTATTCCATTTGAGTTCAATGTATATATTCTTGTTTTCCTTTTTCATCAGTACTATGATGTAATTTACTCTGCAATAGTATTCCAAGTAATTAAAGCCTAGTGAGAGATGGAAGGGGGCAGAGGCAGAGAGATATAGGAAGATGGATAATTTTATGTCAGCTTTATGGTTAGTGTGTTTTAGTTTCTATCTGAAAGAGCCTTTATTTAGTGAGGAGAATTCAATTTACACATTATTTTTATTACTATAAAAAGAATATATGTCAAATGACATATTGGAATAGTTTGGTTATTATTGAGTAGATGGGTGTAATATTCACTCTATTTTTTGAGACAAAAAAGAAGTCGATAACCACACCGAACTGGAAAAAGTATACATAAGAGATACACTCCTAGAAAAACCCAAGACCAAGTTACTGGAAGTGTAAGTGAACAACAAAACATTGGAGCACTTATAGCTTATTTCTTATTTATTCTTCACTATATACTTTTAAAATAACTTGTGAAGTTAAATAAAACTAATTTCATAAGTGGTTTTCGTTTTAACAATCAGTTTTATATGTGTGTGTTCTAAAATATCACTAGGTTAAAGACACAATAAAAACAATCCCACTAAATGATTGCATTGTAGTATTGTAGCTATATTTTAGACAACTGAGCTATTATCATGTCTAGTTATTTTGACAAATTGTTTATTGTAGCAAATGACCATTATCCAAGTACTTGGACAGCCATTGTATAATTTGCTGATAAAAATCATAACTTATTTTACAAAGACCAGTTATTATTTCATATTGAATTTATAATGAGCTAAATATTTACCAAATTTAAATAGACATTAAGAAAGAGCAACATATTTATTGTTAAATTCCTGGCAGAATATTTTTTGAAAGAATCAAAATTTTGGTGAGTTCCTAAGTATGCAAATTAAAATCCTATATAAAAAAGATGATAGAATTTGCTTCATTTTTAAGTTTTAGCATTATTATTCTCTATTTTGCACATATGTATTAATTAGTCAGGTTGCTGTTGGTCCCATAGCTCTTACTTGGCAGAATTCTGGCTAGATAATAGAAAGATTAATCCTTGTTCAAGAATTCATATTTTAGCTATAACTCTATCACTTTTCTGTTGATAATAATTATTTTACATATACTTATGCAGCTCAATTGGAATTCAACATGGACACATTGAAATAAAGGAAGCACCGAATGAGAAGAGACCAAAAGAGTCTATGATATCGCATTTCTTAATTGAAAATTTTCCCAACCAGAAGGTCAGTTTATGCTCTGTCCCTTTGTGCATGATGTTGCAAGTTGAGTTGAACTACTGCAAACTGGAGATATGTGGGAGGACACACATGCACACATACATACACACATACACCATATTAAAAAAATTGAAGATTCTATAAACAAGTACAATGAATGAAAAAAATCATAATCCAGCATTAATAGACATATAACATATCTGGATTTGCCTTGTTTTATAATTATTTCTTCCAAATTGAAACATTGTTTCCTGAAGCTGTAGATGGGCTCTTAAGAAACAGATAACCAAGGAAATGTAAAGAACCAAAAACAAAAAACAAAAAAAAAAACAGAAAAACCTCCAGTATCTTATAAGACAACAGGAGCCCAGAAAGTTGCAAGAACTAAGGTCTAGCCCCAAGATCCCATAAGCAGTAAGCAATTGCCAGCAAGAAGATGTTTTGTGGAGCAGGCTGCATCCAGGGAGCTCTGGGGATACAGGATTTATAAGTCATCCCAGTGCTAGAGCGATGCTGACAAAAACTGCAGCTGCACAGAAATCATCCAGACTCTATAAATAGCCCCTCACTCAGGTTCCTGTGGACCCTATTAGATCACCGCAGTAGAGTGACTTCTTTGTTCTTGTTCTCCTGACTGTTTTAAATAGCTGTTTCTTCACAAAAAAAAAAAAAAAAAAAAAAAAAAAATGTTACCCAGTAACTGTGTAAACCATTATTCCCAATAATTTGGTCACTCAAACTATTCCAACCTTTCCATGATACTTCCCCAGAAATTTTCACAAGTTTATTTGTAATTGCTATAAATTTCTGCATTTTAAATTTATTCACTAAAATTTTTCATTTTTATTTCCCTTTCATCACCTGATTATGCCTTACTAAAAGGCTAGTATTCTTTTCTTGCCACTTCTGTGAATTGTAGCTAAAAGTACTTCTTTGATATGTAGCTTTTTTCATTTTATTCCTAGGTCATATAGAGTTATTAGTATTTTTTTATACTCCACAAATATGCTGTGAAGTTATGACTCTTCCCCCACATTCCTCTGACTTTCTTCTAGGTGCATTCTTTTTTTTTTTTTCTTACAGTGCTTAATATACGTTTACTTCTTTTTAGTGGTTATATTTACTTTCTTTTTTTGATGATATTTTTTTATTTTATTAATTTATTCTTGTTACATCTCTATGGTTATCCCATCCCTTGTATCCTCCCATTCTTCCCTCCCTCCCATTTTCCCCTTATTCCCCTCCCCTATGACTGTTCCTGAGAGGGATTACCTCCCCCTGTATATGCTCATAGGGTATCAAGTCTCTTCTCAGTGAGTAAATCATGTGCACATCTTCAATCCAGGAATCATTCTAAAATTCCACATGACATTGCCAACACATAGTGCATTTTAGAAAGTCAGAATCTAAATTTTTTTCAAATACATTTATTTTATTACACATGTATAAAACAAACTATATATAGCAAGGAAAACCATATGACAATCATGAGTTCTATAAATGTCACATTGATAGTGGTTTGGCTATTTGTATTTGTCAAGTTTGAAGTAAATGTCTTTCCTGTCTTCTTGGGTCTAAATATCTGAAAGAAATTCAATATCTGTTCTATCTCAACTCTAATAACTTAACTCCTTTATCTTGATCTAAAAAGATCTTATCCTCTAACAAACTAAACTTGATTTTAAAACTATACTATCTGGCCTTCAACGCCCCTCAGAGACTTGAGAAGAATTAAAACTTAAATTCCTGAGTGAACGAACCAGCAGTGCAGGTTAGCAGCTTCCAAAATGAGCAAATTGACTGAGACAGTTTACTGCCTGAGCGACTAGTCACCCAATACTCTCTATAATGTTGGAGCCTCATCTTGGGCCTTCTGGCCCTATATCTCTGACAGACTTACACATGAGGCAGGGACTACTTCGGACTTGCTTACCCTGTCTTGGCAGAGTACGGCCATTAGTCTGCCTGCATCTAAGCTGCCCACTTTTAGGCAGAATTCTGTTTGTGGTAGGAATGAGGACAATTTGCCCAGTGGCTGGTTTTCCACATTTGAAGCCATGTCCATAAGGAGGCTCTTTGATGCTCATCTTCTTCTTTGAGTTCAGCTGGGTGTTGCCAGGAGTTAACTTGTCTTGTTGACAAAGAAACTTTAGGATTATAAAACATCTTTAAATGCCATATTCTGTGTGCCTCTGATGCTTTTGAAGACCACATTTAACTATTTTACCTTATATATCGATAAGGTCATATCTATCTGTTAGACTTAGGATATATATTCTTTTGCTAGAATCTGACAAGTATTTGACATGGCCATGTTTTGTTTCAATATACTATATTCTATACCAATGACTTAGACATAACTTTCATTATGAGTATAATTAAAGCCTTGAGAGAAGGAGCAAGTTCAATCATGTAGCTTTTGCTCTATCCTTTCCTCTGTGTTCCTATGTGTCCTTTTCTTTCTTTTCAGCTCCTATCTCCTTACCTACGGATGAAAGATAAAGGAAAAGAGAGACGTCCCTGAGTTCCACCTAGTTTTTTCTCTGTATAAGACCAGTAATGACTTATGACCACTTCCCGATGAGAATAAGTATTTGTAGACCCAGAGAGCAAACAGAAACCTACAATACCCCCCAATTTTCTTATATTTAATAATAGAATATTAATATTAGAATTTAATATTAGAAATATTGGGCCACTAATTCCTTTTCAGAAGTATTATGTGAGAGATAGAGATTCTTTTCATCTCCTCTGGTAATGATACATCTTTCTTTGTTTGTTTAATAAATCACATTCAATAAAGTGGTTTTTATATCACTTGATTTGTAACTAAATCAAATATAAACCATTATTTCTTCTAAAATATATTTTACTTCATTCTTTAGCATCTGTTTAAAAATATCCTAACATATATTTAGAATGACTCAATAAACTTTTATAAAATATCACAATTTCATTAATACCCTTTCTGAAAATGTTTCCTATACTTTCCTAATAGAGAAAACATTGAAACTTCTAGTGTAGAAATATCACATTTTCTTGAGTCAGAACATGTATTCATCTATACAAGCTAACACCAACACTTGATTCATAGCTTCGAAATAATGATTTCTTTTTGTCTAGGGGCTTGTTTCTTATAACAGTGCTATGCTGTATTCATCCTTGGATTGTATAATATCCATTACAGTATGACTTTGCCTTCTAACATATCCATCTCATCACAATGTGACTATTCCTGAGGAGACCTAAAGGAACATGTGTTCACCCCAGAGAAAGCATTAACAACAGGTCAGATACATTTTTCTACCTGTTTAACTTGGTGAATCTATGAGGTTTTTGTAGTTACTTATAGGAGCATGGGTGATAGATTATTTAAAGAAACAAGTATGACTCAAATTGAGAGGTGATGAGAGACTAGGCGTTCAGCAGACTCCTTGGTAGGCACACAACATGGGAACATGGCTACTTAATAAGAGTGGAGAGTCTCCAAGATGAACAACTTCTTTTGTCAAACTTCTGATTTGACACAAAATACCTGCACCTTTTATCTCCCACTTGCAGGGCCCTGGCTGACAGACATACTCAAGAGTTCAAGACTGGATGAAGCCTTGTCTTACCGCAGTTCAGGGCCAATCAGGTATCTTATTTGCCTTCAAACTGACTAAGCCTAGAGTAGGGGAGGAAAGCTCCTCAGAGACTGTATTACCGCCTGGTCTGTAGAAGAGACTGGAGTTTTGGCTTTCTTTTTTTTTTATTTTTATTTTTTATTTTTTTTTTATTTTTTAAATTAATTTATTCTTGTTACATCTCTATGGTTATCCCATCCCTTGTAACCTCCCATTCTCCCCTCCCTCCCATTTTCCCCTTATTCCCCTCCCTTATGACTGTTCCTCAGAGGGATTACCTCCCCCTGTATATGCTCATAGGGTATCAAGTCTCTTCTCAGTGACCTGCTGTCCTTCCTCTGAGTGCCACTAGCTCTCCCCCGCCAGGGGACATAGTCAAATGTGAGGCACCAGAGTACTTGAGAAAGTCAAATCCCACTCTCCACTCAAGTGTGGAGACTGTCCTGTCCATGGGCTAGATCAGGGTAGGGGTTTAAATTTGACCGCCAGTATTGTCCTTGGCTAGGGCCTTAGTTTGAGCGGGACCCCATGACCCAAATCTGCCTATCATAATGTTCTACTTGTAGGATTCTAGGACCTACTGGATCCTTGGAATATATCCAGAAGATGCACTGGCACACAGCAAGAAAATTTGCTCAACCATGTTCATAGCAGCCTTATTCATAATAGCCAGATCATGGAAACAGCCTAAATGTCCCTCAGTAGAAGAATGGATAAAGAAACTGTGGTACATATACACTATGGAATACTACTCAGCTATTAAAAACAAGGAATTCCCGAAATTTGTGGACAAATGGATTGAGCTAGAGATGATCATAATGAGTGAGTTAACCCAGAAGCAGAAAGACTCAAATTGTATATACTCACTTATATCTGCATACTAGCCCAATGGGCATGTCCCATGAAAGCCTTCCCCTACCAGGAAACTGGGACAGAAGGGAGGACATCCTAATGAGTTTTGGCTTTCTGAGTCGGCTTCACAGACAGTCTTTTACTGTATGTGCCCGCTAAATGTGTTTCCTCACCAACAATAAATGCCTGTAGGTTCAGTATGAGGTGCGTGGGATTTCTCTGTGCTTAAGATTTTATCTGTCTTTACTTCTTTACTTCTTTACTTTGCAGAGAGAACAAACCTGATCAGGACCCCTATACTGTATCGTTTCAATACCCCGGACTACACACCATTCCAAAATCTCTAAACTGAACCATTTTAAGGACCCTAGGCTGTACCATTTCAAGACCCTTAAAAAAATCTATTTAAATGATTCTATGTCACCTTAATGACCATGGTAATGAATTACAGAGGCTGATTTCCTGGAGCTTCTTGTCCAGTCTTCAGGCAGCTCCACTGAAGAATTCCTGTCTCCTGCAATAGCTTTATAGTCCTATGTATGGTACTTAAGATTCTTGTAATTCTCTGAGCTTACTGTCGCTGTTAAATGTTATGTGCCTTTCCTGAGGTTTGCAGGTATTATTAACTTCCTGATCCTAAGTGGTCCTTAAAATTATTTTAATTATATTTTTAATTGAAATATAATTATAACACTCTCTCCTGTCCTATTCCTCCTTGCAGGTCTTCCTAGGTAGTCTCTCAAACCCTCCTATGACAATCAACCCCTCTCGAATCGAAAGTCTTTTGGGGGGTATTTTTGTTACATATATGTGTGCTCACATGCATGTGTGTTTGTGTGTATGTGTGTGTGTGTGTGTGTGTGTGTGTGTGTACACAAATATACAAATATTAGCAATTGGGCAACCAATACAGGGATCATTGCTAGAGGAGGCTGAGTTATTCTTTATCCTTCCAGCACCCTTGAATACTATAGATGCTTTCAAATAATCAAACATACACATCAAATCCTAGGATTCTTGTGGTGAGATACAGACTCTAAGGCTTTAAATATGTCATAAGAATGTGGCATTTAAAGTGTTTGGGGAATTTTCATGCCATTTATACACTTAGTATTTCTTTGTATTATCACAATTACTAGAGTTAAACAGTCTTATCACTAATATATACAACTAAACTTTAACTTTCATTTGTGTTCTAATATGATCTTCTTTTTAATAAGATGACATCTGTAGATCATAGCATAAAGTTAAACTTAAAATTGAATTTTCAGTTATTAATTTATATTCTAATGTAAGAACCCTTGTATAAGATATTTTTAGTGGCAGACCAAACGCTATTCTTTTTTGTATTCTTACCCTACATGGATGCAAAAATCACAAGAATGGGATTATTAGTCTTTTCTGTCCTTGTAATTTGGTGATGAGAACAATACATGACAAAGCACAGGGGAAAAATTGCTAGTTATGGGAAAATGTAAAAATTAGAAATAGTTTAGATTTTTAAACATTTTTGTATAATTTTGTGATTCCTATTAAGTTGGAGTACTATTCTTTGTATTTTTATTTTTAAGAAATGAATATTTTTCAGAATCTCACAAATAAATATGCACACATACTATGTAATTTTATATTTCTTATTAAACCAAAACTTGCTTAATTAATTGTGGAGAGTGTTAAACTACCCAAATGAACCTTTTGAAAAGACCATAGTTGAGAAAGCTGTGAGGTAAAGGTAAAATGGAATCACACAGAGTTTAACAATTTTCTATTGCTCTGATTATGATTTTAATGCTTTTTAGTTTTTATACATTTTATGAGATTATATTGCAATATAGAATTAAATTATTGTTTTCTTGAAATGTTATTATCCTCAACATACTTTATTGTTACTTAACCTTTTATTATGAAAGTGTATGATTGTCTGAGTAGTATTGAAGTTTTTAAAGTAGTGTAGAAATTGATCTGCAATATAATTCCATTTTTAATCACTGATAGAAACCACATATATTAGCAGATTCACAGAAAAAACAGCAAAACTTTTAGTTAAAGTTCTGCGTGTTTTGAAAAAAAATGTTTTAAAGTATTATACTTTGTGGGATTCACAAACTAATGGATTTTTATTCATTTTCAGGAAAAACAGTAAAAAAATATATTAAGCATGTAACAGCAAGAAGTGCCCTTATCTCCCCTAATAAAATCTTTTATCACCTGCTTCCCTCAGGTAAGATATATAATGATGAACTTTTGAGAATATTTATAGCCTCATTCTCACTGCTCTCCAGAGTTAGTGCTTAGGGGTAGACTTGCGAAGTCGAATGCCTATGGGGGAAGACAAGAATTGTGAATGTTGAAATATGTCAGGTTAAAAAATAATCTTTGCTTGGACGACACAATAGGACTTCTTATCTTTTCTTGAGATATGTAGCTCTCTGGATCGATATTTTTCTTTCCCCATTTTAGAATAGATAAGAGGAGGAGTTTACTTTCTTCTTAACACTAAGATAAAATAAAAGTAGGAGGATATTGTGACATTCCTGCCACTTGTCCTAAGCACTGTTAGGACACAGAGTACTGGTAAATAGAAAATAAGCATCTTAGTTTCTTGACAGTCCATAGCTACCTGGTTCAGGTAACTGGGGCATACTGTCAGGACCAGTTTTCTGAAGCATCAAGCAAGAATTCCTAGCTCACTTAAATTTACAAGGAAGAACTTAATTTCTACGTAAGTAGCAATGAAACTTTTGTTTCTAAGTTCCAGCATGAACAATAATGTAAAAGTAAGGACAATGATTGTCAATATCTAGTCTTCACATATAGGATTATTATATTCTCTTTAAGGTATTAAAATTTTATGAATAAAATCAACCTCTTTTAAAAGTATTTTAGTATTTTAGAATTCTTTGTGCCAAATAATCAGTTTAACATGGGAAATACCCTCAGAATTGCTAATCAATTTCTTTTTTTGAGACTTTTAAAAACATAATGTATATATGATTGATATATTTTGAAATATAAATGAAAGCATAGGCATTATGATCAGGCCTAGAGAGTTTATCACAACAAGTCCTGGGACTGAAACAGGTGTAATATTATAAAGACATAAAGAAAGATTCTGGGTATTGAGTTTGCTTTTAGGGTTTCATATAATTTAGCAAAGTTTAAAGAAATTTCTCTTTACCCCATTTCTAGGTTTAATACAACAAAACAAAAACAAAAGAAAAAAGATGAATCAAACAAATAAGAAAAAATATTCAGTAGCATTTACAGAAAATACAATGATTTCTACAGTTCTCTAGTTGCTGATAATAGTTTCCACATAGCCTGAGTGTTCAGAGCAGGTCTACTGATCCAGATGATAACACCTGCTGGTTTTCTAAACAGGAGGCACCATGTGACACATTGTACTCATGAACTTGTAAATACTCTCTTTGGGAAAAGAAGACTAAATGGCTTCAGGCAAATTATTTATTGGTTTCTGGATACAGTGAGCTTACAGACACATAGGCACATAGCCACATTCACAAACTGTGTCTGGGGACAGGGGAATCTCTGAAAAGACCAGAGCCAGCAAAGTGTCAATCTATGTGAGGCAAGAAAGAAATCTGGTTCAACATGACTCAGTAGCCAGTGTTGGTTTAAACTTCTAGACTCTGACACTGGGAAGTTTATTTTACCAAATTTAAGCACAGTACAACTTGGGAAATATGATTTGTGCAGATATTAACTCAATCATGTATGTAAAGCAAAGCTTTAAGACATGCTTAAAAGAAAATACATAGCACGTATGTATGTCTTTTTCCATGAATGTGGGTTCTATTGATTAAGAAACAATGCTCAACATGAGTATAGGGAAAATAACTGAGATAAGCACAAAAGTTTGGGGGAGTCAGGAGTGGCCTGGCCCTGCAGAAAGGGCAGAAATCAAAGTACATGTGATATGGTTCATAAGGATGGGTCCTATTGACTGAGAATCAATGTTCAAGATAAAGGTCTAGGAAGGAAGAGCCTGGGATATGCACAATAGGACGGAGAGTCAGGTGCAGCCTGGTCCTAAAGATATCAAAGACCAGGTTATTATCAACATCTATTTTCAGCTTGATGGATGGAAAACAGGTATACATCTCTTCCATTGAAGAGAAAACTCTATGTGTTTAATATTTGTGGTTTCATTGGTGATTTTCTATAAGCACAGGAGCATAGTGCCCTCAAAGTTTTATATCTCTTCACTGCAATCTTGTCATACTGCTACATGCTAAGTGTAAAAGTTGCAAAAAAATAAAGCCACTAGACATGATAAGTTGATCCTCTTGTTTGGTATATCCATAGACAAACAGTAGGCAGCTGTTTGAGAATCCTATGGAAGGGGGGGACGAAGGATGGTAGGAACCAGGGAAGTCAAGGAGACCAAAAGAACATGGTCTACAGAATCAACTAACAAAAGCTCCCAGCATCTCAGAGACTGAACCAATAGTCAGGGACCCCCTGTGTGTCTGACCTAGGTCTGCTGCACATGTGTTATGGTTGTGTAGCTTGGTATTCTTGTGGGACTGCTAACAGTGGGAGCATGGGCTATTTCTGGGTTGGATTGGTACTAAGGGGTAGGGTGGGGAAAGGTGAGGGGAAAGTGGTATGGGGAAGTGGGTAAGAGAATGGCACTGGGAGGAGGTTTTGCGATTAGGATGAAAACTGAACAAATAGTTAATGAAGAAAATGGATTTGAAGTGTTTTAAATTATTTTTTTAGTTTGAGCTTAATTTTTTCTTTCATATGATAAAATGATTTAATGTAATATTGCATAGCATGTGTAATCCCCCCTCAGTAATTAAGTGCCTAAAATTTATTCATTTTTTTTCTAGGGCAATTTGGGGACTGAGGAGATGGTTCAGTAGGCAGAGGGTTTCCATGCAAAAATTATCACCCGAGTTCAGATTCATGACACCTTCAGAAGATAACAAGGAAAGCAAAGTGTGATCGTAATTTGAGGGCAGAAGATGAAGGATCCCTGAGGCTGGCTGGTCCAGCAGGATGATGTCATGAATGCTTAATAAAAGAATATGCCTTCTAAAATTAGGATTTAGAGCCATTAAGGAAAATCCATATTTTCCTTACTGAGGAAAACCTCAGTAACATGTATCTATATGATATCTACATCTTCATGGGAAGACACAGAGATACAGATCATCTCTCTCTCTCTCTCTCTCTCTCTCTCTCTCTCTCTCTCTCTCTCT
>OU015751.1:105288358-105311967 GCA_907169655.1 Acomys percivali
CACACACACACACACACACACACACACACACACACACACACACACACTGAACAACGAAATATTTTTAATGCTAATAAAATGTCTGCCTTCAAGTCAGAGATTCCAGGTATAATCGATCACAGAACCTACACATGCATGGACTGGACCGAGGCCAGACTCTGTTGCCAGCTTTGTGAGCCCTTCCCACCTGCAGAGCTGCCTTGCCAGGCCACAGGGGAAGAGGACTTGCTGAGCTGGGGTGGACGGGGGTGGTTTATGGGGGAGAAGGAGGGACTGTAGGCACAGGGTGGGGAGGAGGGATGAGGCTGTGACCAGGATGTAAAGTGAATTTTAAAAATTGAATTAAAAACAGGTTGTGTGCTATAGTGAAGATGCTGAGATAGGCAGACCTCTGCAGTTCCTTGGCCAACCATCCTGATTTGCTTGGTGAGTTGCAGGTTAATGAGAGTTTGCCATAGAAAACAAGGTGAAAGGGCATCAAGCAACAACACCAACGCTTGTCCTCTCTCATCCACATGCTCATGTAGTCATGTGCACACCACCACCACATACGGATGTCCTTGGAAATGAGCACTGACTACTGATAGAAAGACAGACAGACAGACACAAATGCATGCGCACACACCAATGTATGTTATAGGAGCAACATTCTCTTTAGCAGCAATAACATTTTGCAGTTCTCAGAGGTTCCACTTCAGCAGAAGTCAGCTTAATGTTTGGTGTGCTCACTGATTCCTGGATACCAAAGAGAATCTTTGTTTTTTAACGTTCAGTGTTGCAGCTTAGCATTGTTCTCTGTATCCTTTTCTTCCCCTTGCTCAACTGAGGAATGTTTACAGTAGTTGAAATGGGAACAATATCAATTATCACATTAACTGAATTTTAATCTAGGAGGCTAACATAATGTACAGATCATCCTGCTTTTTAATATTATCAATTCTGAGTCCTAGTAACCCAGTTAAACATCCAAAAAGCTCCCAATTTCCTTTCATACTTTTGACTCTTGTAACTAATATTTATTCCAGGTTGTTATTACTAAATAAATAAAATCTTAATTTGCACATTCCTGGACCTTGTTTCCTATCTAGAATATTCCATTCTTGTAACAAAAAGATAAAATATTCTGAGAAACTAGTTTAACTCCTCCATTATCTTTATATCGTACTAAAATGGATAGATGTTTTATGATAATAATGATGAGATATGATAGATATTGTTTTACATTCAGAATTTTAGACTCACCAAGATAGAAAAGATGTTTTCTGCATGGCTGCCAAATACAAATAGCCAAAACACTATGAAAATAGCATATATATATATATATATATATGTATATATATATGTATATATAATTCATGATTGTTTCATGGTTCTTCTTGCTGTAGGTAGCTTATTATACATATGTGTAATAATATAAATGCATATGTAAAGGTATTTAATAATTTTTAAAGTGAAATTAAAATATGATAGAAAATCATATTTTATATGTTATCATATAAAACACATTATGAAACTTACATAGATAACAATATTTTTTAATTCTGAATTTTACTGTTAATTTCTCATTTATAATGGCATATCATTTGCAATTTAGAGACTCCAATCTGAGCTGGAGGGATTGATTAGCTTTAGGGTTAAGAACACTGGCTGTTTTCCCAGAGGACCACCATTGAATTCACAGCTCCCACAAGTTGTCACCCTATTATTTGCATCTCAGGTCCCAAAAGATCGGATACATCATTCTGGTTTTCTTGAGCAACAAGCTACAAGTGGTGAGGAGACAACTGGGCTGGTTAAACACCCCCCTCACACACACACATATACACACATATATGTGTGAAATAAACACACATATATGTACGTATACATGATTATATATACAAACAGTCTATAGTTTCTAATAAACAATTTCAGACGATAGAAGGTACTCACAATTAGATGCTATCAAAATTCATATTATACGTACTCATATTAACTTATATTGTAACTGCCTATGAACAAACTTAATTTAAATGAAGTTGTGACTGTGCTTTGCATTTGTATTATAAACTTCAAATATTTTAAACCAAAATTTCTAAGAAGCAAGCTTGCTTCATTCTGTTATTTATGAAAACTCTCTTCAAATCCAAATAAAATGTGATTAGCTGCCATGAACAGGTTAATTTCCATCGCTTATTGGAATTTTCCTCAGATGTAACTAAGCATTAAAGTGCCTCCAGAGTAGAAATACTATCAAATAATTATTCCTCTGAAAAGAATAAAATATGAATTATGCTCAAATACCAGATGGTTGTTGCAAATAATAGGATACTAAGCCAAAAGAAGAACATTTTATTGACTTTTAAAAAATGGGTAGCATAAATCTCCCACTTGGAATATAATTTAATTTGGGAGCATTTATTATTATATAATCATTCCTCTTGAGTTTCTAAAGAATTTGCTTTTCTCTTGTGTGTTGTAACCTACAGCAATATGTTTCCAAAATCATGTAATAGTGCTACAGTGATCATTGCCTAGTTTATATAGTTTATTAATCTCCAGGTATCTGATTCATATTATTAAAAAGGAAAATATAATCCTAAATCATTTAAAAATTATACAGCTATCTTCTGGTTGGCTGAAAACTCTCATTGCATGATGTACAAGGGACCGAAGAAAAAAGTGAATGGTGATATATATTTATTTATTTATACATGTATATATTTATACATGTATTTTTATATGTATATATAAATATAGATATATGTTTAAAACCTTTAACTCGGTGGTCTGCTTCTTCCACCCAGTTGCTACCTCATAGTTTTTAAACACTTCCCAAAATTGCCAAGAAATCATGAGTTCATCACTGTATACCTGGTTAGAGTTCTAATAATCCAACAAAATCTACAATCTAATAATAATGCCTATGACATATAAAGTTTTGGGGTAACACTCAACTAACCCCATAATAAAAGCTAGGTATTGTATAAACTCAGTGTGCTGTAGAAATAGGAATATAAGAAAGGGTAAGTGTAAGGAAGAATTACATATAGCCTAAGAGAATGGAGGAACAGGCTTTATGAAGGGGCAAGTGATAGAATGGGAGAAAAGTTAAGTGGAAGAAGATAGGGTGGTAGGGGAAAGTTAACAAATCAAGCGGGATGTGAATGTGATCAAAATGCATTGTATAGATGTATGAAAGTCTTAATATTGAGAAAAATATATTAAAATCAAATGAACTGTCAAGGACTAGCCAGTTAATATTGAGGCATGAGTGGTGTGGAGAATAGGAAGGTTGAACTCTCACAGAGGAACTACTGGCAGATGATTGCTAATAGGGAGAGGGAATAATTTTTCTTCAGGAATGTGGCTCCTGGTATATTGGCCATGTTCCCATGGGACCAAAATAATTAGTCTCACTAAGCTAACAAAAACTTGCATGAAATGACAGGGTGACTTCTCGGGGGAAAGGCCATATTTGGTAGGTAACCAGGGAGTGAAAATGAACAAAATATATACTGTGTATATCTATGAAATTATTATAAAGTTGCTTTTAATCTATAGACTAAAACAAAACAAAATGGGACAAAAATGCACAGAAAGCATCATATTTGGTGATAACAGTTTGAAAACCTTTCTTCTATAATGGCAGGCAGAGTATGAAAAGTTGTTTTCATAATTCCCACTCAACACAGTACTGACATTTTTAGAACCATCATGCTAAAAGGATTTATAAAAAGATTTAAAAATATAAAATAAGAATAATGACAAGATGTGATGGGGATTGATTTACATTCAGAATTTTAGACACACCAAGATAGGAAAGATGTTTTCTTCAAGACTGTCAAATACAAATAGCCAAAACACTAAGAATGTAACATTTATATAATTCCTGATTCTGTAGTGGTTATTTTTGCTATAAGTAGTTTATTGTATATATGTGTAATAATATAAGTGTATATGTTAATATAAAATCTGTTTAATTTCTAAAACATAACATTTAAAATAAATAATTCTTCACTGCTTGTAGATGATAAAATCCTTTATCATATATATATACAATTACATGATAAGAATGCTTGGAACAAATAAATTTATTAAAATATCAGGCATAATATTAAGAAATATGAATCAATTACACTGTTATAGCTTAATAATAACTCCAAAAAGTAATTTTTCAGGCTATAACATAGGCAAACATGGCAATTATAAATTAAGTTAATATAAAAGTAAAAAAAATACTGATGAGTCATTTATGTACAAATCACTTAAGGTTACAAATAAACACAACTGTAACTTATTTTAATGGGAAATTCAATATCAATAAGGATAAAGTGTCAAAGCAATCTTCAGATTTGTTATAATCCTTAAACAAATTCTAATGGTAATATTTGACTAAATATAAAAACACTAAGAATACAGTGCAACTTCACCAGAGTATTTCAGTACAATAGTCATCTAGAAAGTAAAAAGTATGAAAATGATCAATTTCTGATTTTGTAGTCCACTATGATGCTATTATAATCAAATTACTGTGGCACTGACATAAGAACAACAATATAGAACAGAATATCTGAATATAGACTCTTATATTTAGAGCTCAGATTATTTCCAATGGAAACTTAAGGTAATTGGGTGATGAAACACATGCCCACCCACCCTCCCACACCTATCCCCCCACATAGAGATACGCACAAACATATGTAACCATAAACACACATACATTTACACATTCACACACATATATAAACATTAACAATTACACACACACACACACACACACACACAGACACCCCTTCTCAACTGGTCTGTTCTGGGAAACATATGAAGCGAATCCTCACCTGATACATAGGAAAATGGAAGGAAATAGATCCACGACATAAATATTATACAAATTTGAAACTCTCTGAAACATCATGGATCAAAGGCTGATTTTTCATATTTGTTTATTTTTTTCTGTGCATCAAAACAAGTTCCCCAAAACAAAAGACAATCAAGGAATAATCAATGTGAAAGATATTTGCAAACCTCTTCTACAAAAAGCAATTAATACTACAACATGAAGAAAAAGCATAACACAGTGATGTTTCTGATTATAAAATTGATAATTATGGTGACCATGATAATGAGGATGGTGTTGGTGATGGTCAGTTTCAAGTAATTTCATAAGTCTGGCTGATGAAGTGTCAGGAATTTGATAGCACAGAAAAATCTCTGGTTTTTAGAGATGCCTCAGCAGGTAATGAAAACACTAACCATACAAACACAAATCACTGAGATCTGATCCCAGAGTCCAAGTGGGTGTGGTAGCCATCTGTAATTCCAGCCTCAAAAGGAAATGATGAAGAATCTCTGGGTAAAATGGCTAGGAATAATAGCCTTAATGACATCTCACCGTGAGAGAACTTACATCTGTAAGAACATACAAAAGCAATTAAAGAGGATGCTTTATTTCTGCTCTGAGTCTCTACATACATGAGTACACACTTACACTCATACACACACACATATGTCCCCTAACACATGCATAAACAGATCATGAATACATATGCACACACAAACATATGTTTATACATAGATTCATGCATACCACACAGAAAAATCGGGGAAAGTTCATTATTCTCAGCAACATTAATTTATACATACATTAAACAAAAATATTAAAATCTATTTAATTATAACAGCTGAGGACATGTGCAAACTCCAGGGAACTAGAAAAATTAATTCATGTGTCATAAGTATTCTTTTTTTTGTATGGATACATAAATTCTATGATACTCACCTAAATCAATGATATTAAGTTCTTAGAAAATTCTTTCATTTCTCTTCATGTTTTAGCTTTTTGGTCCTTTTTAAGCTTAATTTTCTCTCAAACAATATAGGTTTTCATGCATGCATACAAAAATACATACATACATACATACATTCGTACATATAAAACACCCCACAAAAATAAAATAAATAAACCTTAAATTTTAAAAATATATCACTATAATATGGAATATCACTATTATCTTTGGCAGCAGGGTTCTGATACAAAGCCCGGGGCTTCCCACTTTCAAATTCATTGAAGTGTGTCTATGATATATTTTCATCCATCACTAGTGGTCTGTTTCATCCACTTATAAAAGATGATGACTCTGCCTGAATTGCAGGGTGTACCTCTTCTCACTGCTTTCCCACTGACCTCCAGGTTTATCATTTTTTCTTTTGCCCATAATGCTCTTGAAATACATTTGGCTGTCATCTCTACTTCAATATGGTTTCTACTCAAAAGTCACTAAGTTGAAGAGGACCTTGGAATCTCAGTAAAGAGTAATAGCCCTGTCCTCATTATAGTTTGGTTTACCTTCTACGCACAAATCCAAATTTATACACAGCACATCTATTGGTGAAAATATTTTCATATTATATAATTAAAAATCACTTGAAATAATACAAAAATCAAATATGAGAACCAATACTATTTGATACTAAAATTTTCTAGAGTATCTGGCATTACATAAGAACTGGGGAACCTCCACATTGCAAAAGTTTCATCTTTTAAAACATAACTCCTCATATAATTGAAGACACTGGGTTTTATATGCTTGCTGTATTATACTGCCTTGCTGTCCTCATTTAATAGCTGCCCCATTTCAGGGATAAGTTATTGCTTCATTATTGCCTTAACAGCCTATTGTTGATCATATATATGATGTAAAAATTGACAGGATATCATTATTAGTTTGCTGGGTGGCTTAGACATAATATTCAGTCATGCCAACTGACTGCATTGTCATTGATAGTGCTATTACTACCACCTGTGGTGGGCATAAGATGTCCATCAATCATATGGGAAAATTGCTCAGATATTTGTGACAATCAATGTGAAGACAATATGTAAAGGTTAATGCAGCTAACCATGAGAAAATTTTGTTATGGATGAACTGTTCATGAAATGACAACTACTTTTATAACCAGCTATATCTAAATGATGGAATATTCACAAAATTAATACCAACACTGAACATTCGAAGGGACATTGACTCCTAATATTATAAACATATATAAAAATATTGAGCTAAACTTATGTCTTGGTTGCTTTTAAATTGCTCTAACAAAACAGCACGAACAAAAGAAACTGACAAAAGAAAGCATTTTATTAAGCGCTCACAGTTCCAGAGCTTTAGAGTCCATGATTACTGTAGTGGGGATCACATGGTAAGACAGCAGGTAGGTGTAGATCTGGAGCATACATACATGGCTAAGAGCTCAAATATGGTTCTACAAGCAGGAGCCAGGGAGATTTATTTGGGAATGGCATGGGTTTTAGAAACCTCAATGGCTGACCCCAGTATACACCTCTTTTATTTTTTTTTTCTATGTAATCTTATTTTGTTTTTGGCTTGATGTCAAATATTTACTTAACTTTAGTTGTTCCCCTCTTTAATTTTTAAAAATTTTTACTTTTTAATTTGTTCACTTTACATCCCAATTGTAGCCCCCTCCCAATCCCTCCTCTCTCCCTTCAGGGGAGCCCTATGCCCCTTACATTGACCTCAGCCTATCAAGTCTCAAGTGGACTGCCTGTTTCTTCTGCTTCTGTGGCTTGGTAAGGCTGCTCCACCAGGAGAATGTGATCAGTGAATAGACACCAGAGTCCACGTCAGAAGTAGTCCCTTGTCCCCATATTATGGGACCCAAAAGGAAACTGTGCTGTCTGTCTACTACACCTGAGCAGAGGGGTCTAGGTCCAGACCATGCATGGTGCTGGTTGGTGAATCGGTCTCTGCAGCAGCCCCCTTTTCTGCCCAGATTTGTTGGCTCCATTGGTCTCCTTGTGGAGCTCCAGACACCCTCCAAGTCCCTCTATCCCTCAGCGCTTCCATAAGACTTCCTGTGCCTCATCTGAGTTTGTCCATGTGTCTCAGCATCTTCTTGGATACGCTGTTGCGTGGAGCTTTTCCGACGACCTCTATGTTAGGTTCCCTTCTCTTCAACTTCTTCTGGGTACTATCCTATTTGTCCTTCTGAATGAGAATTAAGCATCCTCCCTAGGGTCCTCCTTGTTACTGGTCTCTTTAGGTCTGTATGTTGTACTGTACTTATCCTTTATTATTTGGCTAATATCCACTTATATGTGAGTATATACGATGCATGTCTTTCTGGGTCTGGGTTACCTCACTCAGGATGATCTTTTCTAGTTCCATTCATTTGACTGCCAATTTCAAGATTTCCTTATTTTTAATAGCAGAGTAGTATTCCATTGTGCAAATGTACCACAGTTTCTTTACATATTCTTCAGTTGAGAGACATGTAGGTTGATTCTGGCTATTTTGAATAAAACTGTTATGAACATAATTGAACAAATTTCCTTTTTGTATGGTGGAGCATCCTTCGGATGTGTGCCCAGGAGTGGTATAGCTAGCTGGGTCATGAGGTAGCACTATTTCTTATTTTCCGAGTAAGTGCCATATTGATTTCCAAAGTGGTTGTACAAGTTTGTACTCCCACAAACAATGAAGGAGTGGGTTCCCTTTTCCACATCCTCACCAGCTTGTGCTGTCTTGAGGTTTTTGATCTTAGCCATTCTGATAGGTATAAGATGGAATCTCAGAGTTGTTTTGATATGCATTTCCCTGCTGACTAGGGACACTGAGCATTTCTTGGCCATTCTATGTAAGTGGGGAAGAGCCTTGAGCTCATTGGCACAGGAAAGCACTTCCTGAACAGAAAGCCAATAGCTCAGACTCTAAAATCAACAATTAATAAATGGGACCTCATAAAAGTAAAAAGCTTCTGTTAGGTAAAGGACACTGTAATAATAGTGAAACAACAGTCTACATCCTGTGAAAAGAGCTTTACCAACCTTAGATCTGACTGAGGGCTAATATCCAAAATATATAAAGAAATAAAGGAATTAAATACCGTTAATCCAAATAATCCAATTAAATATGGGGTGTAGAACTAAACCTCTTTTTTATTATTATAACTTATTGATATTACAACCTGATTACTTTCCCCTCACTTGTATCTTCCTGGTTTAACAAGTCTATATCACCTATTTTTTTCCCTGAAAGTTCACCGGAGACCATGCTTTCCAATGTATGAATTTTGGGGCTATTCTCATGTAAACATCCTTAACATATATAGCTATATACACACATGCATGTATAATATATGTATACATTTTTAAAATTTAACCAAACATAATGATTTTAAAAAATATGTTTTCTAACAATACTAAATTAAAACTGCATACAGATGAGTAAATTCATCTGTATCAGATATAATTTTCTTCTTTTTCTATGTAAAAGTATTTTTACTGTAGCCTGACATGGAGGCACATGCATTAATACCAGAACTAAGGGAGGCAGGGGCAAGTGTATTGCTATGAGTTTGAGGCCAGCCTGGATTACAAAGTGAGTTAAGGACTGCCAAAGCTACACAGAGAAACCTTGTCTCAAAAACAAAAAACAAACAAACAAAAAAATTACTTTTACATTGATAAATTTTTGCAGATTTTTTTTCTAGGCCAGAATGTAAAATACTAGCAAATAATTTACAGAAAATAAAAAAATTCTCAATAAGAAGTTTATATTTTCATTCAAAATTCAACCTGATTTGCTTAAATATATAACTTAATTTAAACACAGAGTGTTGCATGCATAAATAACTTTTCATTCAGCACAAATACAATCCTTTATAGTGTTATATATTTAATAAATGAGTTTAAATAGTGTGTGTGTGTTTGTGTGTATATATATATATATATGTCATATCAAAATTATGTTGTGATTAGTAACAGGATTTTGGGAGGCATCCTTTATATGCCTTTATAATCTTCTATGTATTTAAAATAAGTGCATTTTAAATATTTCATATGAATATTTTTAAAGACCACATCTTCTTAACATGTATTTCACTGAATAATAAGTTTATATATGATATGAAGTTTTGAAATAATTTAAAACTTCTTTTTGTTGTCTTTTCTGTTATAGGGTGATGAATTATGAAATCTAAACTACATTATAATCAGCAGGAGACCACGTTATAGCAATGATACTGTTTCACTCCTAGCCATGCAGTCTAGATGGTTTAGTTCTCAACCCAGTAAATTGCAATCTACCTACTTCGCAGGTTCACTGACTTTACTGAATGGAGAACAAGAACTGAATCATTGACTAACAATACTTTCTTTGGCTTGGAAGTAAATTCTTGTTGGTTTTAATTTGAACCTTTTCTATTATTATTGGTTGCTGAATGTACATATTTTCTAGCACAACACTGAGCTCACTCAAAGCAATGTGGAGCCCTGAGAGACAAAGGACACAGCAACAGTACAAGTGACTTCCTCTGAAATAGGCCCATCCCTGCGAATAGCACACCTGTACTTTTCTTTACATTGGCTAAATAATGAGTGCACTGCTAATGAATTCTATTCCTGAAGATTTAGTGTCTCCTGTTTGTCAGCTACAGGACAGGATTTTATCTAACCACCATGAAATTCACAGTCAGAGTTGAGTAGTTGTTATGAGTAAAATTTTGAGAACAAGCATGAACAGTCATGAAGAACTTCCTAATATCATGACACTTGACTTATTCTAGCATTAAATTACAGCATTTATGTGTCTGTTAGATTTAAAATTTGTATTTTAAGCGTTGAGTTATTAAAAGTATCTTTAACATATATTTTGTTTTTTTTTTCAAATGCCAAAGCAATGCCTGCAGCTTGGAAAACAAGCAATTTCTTTTTATTTATATTTAACCATCTGTTTCTGGTCAGCTTGAACCTTATCTCTAAATGCTAAAAATCCTATGGAAAGAATAGAATTTCAGTAGCTGATCTTGAGAGCATCATCAATTAGTTTTAACTTCATGAAATGAGTGACAACCTGATGAGTGCCATAGCAGAATATATCATTACTTGAAAATTTGGCAGTAATAAAAGCATTCACAAAAGCAGTAATTAAAATTAGCAGAAAAGGTCAAACTGATTAAACATGGTGTCTCCAGTAAGACCATAGTCTTATATGCTAATGATTGATTTCAGTGATATATCCAGTAACTCTTGCACATTGAGTGGAAATTCAGTCCCTTTGCTTTCCAACTAGGTTCTTCTGCAATCAAGGAAAATTTATACCATGTTAACTTTGGGAAACAGTGAGGTCCCCCCTCCATATTATTGCTGTCCATCTTTCTTTTAGTATAAAACAGTGTATTTCAGTGTATTTGTTGTAGCCATGGGATAAGTTCATGTTTTCCTGCTACATTTTAAATAGTAAATTATAACAACGAAAAATGTGTTCTAATGAGTATCAAAAAGAAGCAACTTCAAGTTAAGCCACAGTTCCAATACTTTCCAAACTATTAAATGAAAATAGATGAAGGTAAACGTACAGAAAAATTCATTTTACAAAGACCCAGAGAAAACAGATAATGTATTAAAATATGGACAGCTATTGAAAATAAAAGATATTTGTCTATTTTATTTTCTAGATAATTATTGACATATGTGGAAAAATAATTTTAGGAAAATCAAGATAAAATGGTGGGCTGAAAGCTGACTCTGTGACAAATAGGAGGATAAGAGTCTCTACAAAAAACAATAGACTATTCCTATAAGAGAAGAGTTGAAAACAAAGGCAGTCAGCTGAAGTGTAATAGTTAATAACTGGTGTTGGATAAAAATTAGTGGTGGTTGACATTCAGGCACAGTTTGCTCCTGAGCACCAGTGCCACAGCTAGTGAGACAGATCTGGAAGCTAGGAAGATGTGAATAGAAATGGGCTATACCATGTGTAAGAGGTAGTCAGAGCAGCCATGCCTGCAGATATGGAACATGGTGTGGTACAGGGGAACTCAGACTTCAAGACAGCTGTGTCGGAGTAAGTACATCTGTGCATGAGTGTGCAAATAAATAAGTTCAAATTACATTTTATGTACTTGAAATGAAAGTCAGTTATTGCTGTCCATGTTAACAATTTATATTTGATATATAATTTTTACTCATCTATGATTTTGCCTATTTTATTTCCTTTAGTACAAAACATCTTCACACAAACTGAATTTTAACTTATTATTACAAACAGATAATATCAACTTATAAACAATGAATGTTTAATTAATACAATCATAATGTTTGAAGATATTGAGGAAGATTGATGTAAATACATATTTTATAAAGATACTATATCATTTAAAACTTTAAATTTAGTATTTAAAAATATATGCAAGCTTGGTATATTGATGTCAAGACATTAGTATGAACCACAGCAATAAAGCATGTATAAAATATTTTGTCAAGTTGTTCTGTAACCAGAATTAATGGCCTGCTAAATTCATTGATCCAAGAACAATGAATTGAATGCCAACTATGTTCTAGGTGTTATGTTAGAAGTGAGAAAGTGACCTTTTAACTGTAGTTGAAATTAACTTTGTATGGAATAGATAATAAAGAGACTGAAAATAAATAGGGAAGTATCTAAATTTTAAATGTTTGTCTAACTAGATATTTACATAATATTTGTGTAGACAGAACACAACTGCTACAGGGAATGGCTCATGAGTTCCCTAGTATATTGGAACTGCTATTTTTTTAAAGGTGGTCTCTAGGAGGAACTGGAGGATGAAAATAACAAGTTCAAGTTGCATTATATAAATATGAAAATTTAGAAAATAAATAAAAGTTTAAGCAATTTAAATCTGAGATAAGATAAAATAGAAGATATTATAAAAGTTGTTGTTATTTCTTAGTTTGGATTAACATAATTTATTCCAGTCCTTGAATGCTTTTTCTTTTTTTTTTTATTGAAAAATAAAATCATTCATATTACATTTCAATTGCTATCCCATCCCGTGGTGCATCCTCCCATTCCTCCCTCCCTCCCTCCCACTTTAACCCCATTCCCCTTCCCTATGACTGTGACTGATAGGGACCTCCTCCCCTTGAATATGATGCTAGGGTATCAAGTTTCTTCTTGGTAGTCTGCTGTCCTTCCTCCGAGTGCCATCGGGCCTCCCCATCAAGGGGACATGGCCAAATAAGGGGTTGAATGCTTTTTCTTTTCAATAATGTTTTTCTTATAATGTATAAAGGTTGGTGTGTGTTGTTTCAGGAGGGATGTTGGCTTTAGTAACTGAAACAAATTTAGTTAATATGCCCTTCCTGCTGAGAAGATAGTGTGCCTGAAGTCCACTCTGTAAAAATTTCTATTTTGAGACATCCCCTCTACCTATTTTATGGCTGTCACATGCTTCCAGGTTGGAGTGGGGGGGGGGGTAGGCAATGCCGATTCAGATTCACAAGCATTCACAGTTTACTCCTAAATGTTTCTTACATCACCTAGAATGTAATTTCTCAAAAAGTGTGGCTTTGACCTACAAAAGATGTTTAATGACATATGAAGACATTTTCTCACAGAACTCAGACAAAGTCCAGCAAAATTGCTAAAGATGTTATAGTGCACAGGATTAAATCCAATAACAAAAAATTGTATGATGAAAATAGTCAATAGCTATGAGACAGAAGACTTCTTATTTAGAAAGAGACTGTTTGCACTTCACTTCGTTTGTGACATACAACTCTAAAATCAAAATTATAAAATTATGAAAGTCCAGTGGAATAGGGAAAGACAACCTGATTTCAAGCTCCTGTCCTTTAATTAACTATATTATTTAGAATGTGTTGCTATACTTCTATCCTGACATTTAAAGTTGTGAATAAATAGCTTCATTCAGTTTCAACTTGATATAACTATTAATTCTGTAACCTCCTTTGATAGGTGTTCTGTTTCCATTCATGGTACCTGGTCTAATTAATGAGAATGCCTAGACGTAGTTCATCTAAATATTAGGAATAATAGGTATTCTATGTGCTGTGCAATCTTTTGATGATTTATTACACAGTGTTGTTATCATTATCTGGTACCCAGTTCTGGGTACCAAATGTTTCTTTCTTAATCAAAGATAGTAGTGTGGCTTCTTTGAGGTTTATTGTTATTAAACAGAGAACAATGATCTTGAACAGATGTTTCATTATAATGTGCTCTCCTATATGTGTGAGTGAAAAAATAAAGAAAGAAAGGATATGACTGATCCTAGGTGTAGCAGAGGAGAAATTTTATTATAAGTAAAAGAGAGAGAACAGTTCCTCTATTCATTGTTTCTTCTTTGTTTAGATTAGTGTGATTTACTCCAGTTCCTGATTTTTTTCTTTTAAATCCTGTTCTCTTTTTCCTTTCTGTGTAGGTAGGTGGTTAAGATGCTTTACAGAGAGCTAGTAGGAGACAAATGGGAGTGTCCAAAGTGGACATTACCATGAGCCATGTGATAAGAAGAGGGGTTTTGAGGAAAGAAGAAAGGGGGGATGTGGTAGAGGAGCCCAAAATGGTTATATTCTATAGGAAAGAGCAGCTCAGCCTCCTAGAAGGGAGTTTTTAGGGTAGAGAGGCATATGCAAGACAGCAGGATCTTGTAACAGACAGGGGCTGAGAGAGTTTAATATGTTAATTAGGCACCTTGGCGATAAATGTTTGTAAACTGTGAAATTTCAAAAAACAAATAGAAATAAGAAAAATTATCAGCCATAGATCTTCATAACTGCTTATTGCTGGAAGACAAGTGCATCAGAAAGGACAGAACATCATCAGCAAATTCGGGTCAATGGATCCTAACTCAAATTTCAGGAAAATGTGCATGGCAACAAATTGAGTGAAGTCTTGAATTCTTTTCTACCTCCTTTTTGGCTTCATCAAAAACGGCAGAGTACAACCTATATTACTGCTGTTGCACAGAAATAAGGACCTGGGACTAAGAAGTGAAACCAAGTATAATATTTAACACGTTTTATGTTAATATTTAATATCAACTTATATGAAGCAAAGTGAAATAGAAAATCAATGTAACAAATCAAAGGGAAAGACACTCTTTGCATTCAGGAACTTTTACATCTGTTTCTATAAGTGGTTTTTTTTTTTTAAATCAATATAGTTAGAAATACTCTGTTCAAAGAGCTTCCTGCTCATCAATAACTGTTCTGCATACTGTCTCCCTTTACACAGAATGAATGTGGAATCAGAGGTAACCCTTTCCTCATGATATCTGCAAATAATTTGGAATTTGCAACTCTCAGAGTCAGCAGTTATATTTGAATAATATGTGGATTTGATGAAATATTGAATTATCTATGAAATTTTAGTCTTGAGATAATTGATCAAATAAACAACACAAAAGTTGATGTAGGGAGCCCTGCTAAATTCTGCCATGTCAGAAATTCCTGCACACTGTGACCTTCCAGCTGCTGAGCTATGCCAGAGGAGGTCTTTCTGTTCCAGGCCATCCTTAGACTAATTACCTTTGAAAGAAGTAGGGAAATCCCTACTGAGAAACACCTGGAGGGTTAAGGAAATCCTTTCAGAGAGCTACTCAGTAATAGGAAGTTCTTACAGAGAGCTATTCAGGCTATTGTATTCTTCTTGTCTTGGGAGCTAGGGAAAGAGGGATCAGAATTGATCCTATTGACCTTACTGTACAAAGTCTTCATCATCTTCATTAAAGAGGAATTTTGATCAGAAATGTCCTGTCTCGATTCGTATTTTCTCGCGTCTCTGTATCCTACTTTCAATCCCCACTCCCTCTTTCAGGTGAACCCTGATTTGATTTTTCCCGTGGGCCTGGACATGACAAGTTGATATAAACCATAAAGTAGGTATACGAAGAATGGAAGTAGAAACCTTCCATGTCTATTGTTTGTCATGCAGGTCAGAGTCAATTTAATTATCATTAGATAATAAAGCCTTGAGTTTAAAAAAATTACTTTTTTAGATATCACCATATTTAAGAGAGATGATTTTTTGATGAATTCAAAATTTTTCATATATTGTACAATTTTTTCTTTTAATGTAAACAAAAGTAGTAGTTTAGTTTTCATTTCCACAAATTATATTCATAACATATTAGTATATTCTTTAATATTAAGCCCAGGGATTTAATGTGTGAGACCAATGAGTTAAATATTACTCCCACCATTTTAGTCCAATTAACATCTTTTAATAATGAAATTTCAATCAGAAAATATCTTTAAATAATGGACACACTATAATTTTATGTATGTGTGCTTTATCAACTTTTGTACTAACAGAGCTGAGAAGAACTTTAAAAATAAAAAATCACTAAATAAACCAGGTGAGGTGGCCAATACTTTTATACCAGCACTTGGGAGGCAGAGGCAGGCAGATCTCTGTGAGTTCGAGGCCAGCCTCGTCTACAATCTGAGTCCAGGACAGGAAAGTTTACACAGAGAAACCCTGTCTCACCTGTCTGATTAAAGACCTTGTTCTGTGGCTACATATGTTTATTGTTCATGTGAGAAAATTCCATCTATTATTTACCACAGACTTGACATGCACAAATATGTCCGTATCACCAATTGAAGCCTTTATTTGTTTGTTTTAAGGAATGGTGTTTTGGGGGTGGGGACATAAATCAAGGTGAGATTAAATTTTTCAGTGGTTGGTTTTATCTTCTACTTTGTAGGTCCAGGCTATTGAACTGAGGTCATCAGACTTTGTGGAAAGCTCCTTTACCCCAGAGACATTTCATTGGCATTTAACTGGAGTTTTACATTTTATTTCAAAGTACTATGCATCTCACTGATAGATGTTAATTTCATTAAAATGTTTTACTGCTACGTATTAATTGTGCAAAGTAATGAGCATTAATCTTTTTATCCTCCATAAGTTGTTTTGGTGTATGCAATGATCGGTAAATACATTTTCCTAAATGAACAGCACCTTTAATTGCATGCATACATGACAGGAGTATTGGTGATAAGGCAGCAACTTGGTAAAATGCAAGTTGTCAACTCAAGGGTGTTCTTCCAAGATCTTGACAACTCCTTTTCAAGTTTGAAAGATAGGCAGTACCAACTCCTCTGTTCCATTGAATATTAAGGGGTGAAGCTGCACATGAGCTGAGAACTTGACTGCTAATAAGTTAAGAACAGGAGATCTTGTCAGGAGAATAAATCATGCTTCTCCATGGTGCTGAAGAAGCTGGCATCCTCTTTTCTCTAGTTGTGCTATTTGGTACTTGATAGCTCACCCTGTTGTAAACAATTTGGAAGCCAAAGTTACCGCATCTTCTTCTACTTCTGGGATATTTTATTTCCATAAAACCTTACAGCATTATTTCTGAAAATGTGCATGATTTTGAAAGGCCTTGTTTTAGTGAAAGTTTTGCTTTGCTGGTGCTGTGATGGAGAGCTGAGGAGTGAGGATTCCCCCGGTCTGTGCATACATCAGATAATGCCGACAACTGAGAAACAAGCAGCAGGTGTTTACAAGGTTTGGCTCTTACTTTGTAATTGAAAATGTATTTGTAGTGATGCCACACTGGTGTGATATATGCACCCACTTTAAACGCAGCAAACTGAATTTTCAAAAAACAAATTGAAAAAAAACTGAGACAATTTGTAAGTCACTATGTTGTTGTTTGTTTAATGGATGCGTAAACTGGAAAGGTATAAAGGAATTAATCTGGTTTCAAGAGATTTTTTTTTCTTTTTCTTTTTCTTTTTTTTTAACGCATGAATAAGACAAATGTCTCACAAATGTGTTCACATTTTTCATAAGTTCCTTGAAATAAAACACACACTGACAGCTCAAGTCCAAGCCCTCCAAAACCATATGTGTTCTGTTTCTAGTTTTCCTACAGGGAAAGTCCAAAGTTTTGTCAAGGGAGTGTTTGATTTGGTGCAGTTAACAAATTAACCAAGGTTTGCTTTAAAATGGGCTGTCTGGGGATAATTCTTCAAGTGTTTTAAACTTTTTAATGTATTACCTTACTCATTAGGAAAGTACTTCAAGTGGCAATTAAAAACAGCATATGCTATTCTAATGATGCAAATACCTATTTTAATAATTGCAATATGAAAGGGAATGATTATATTTGCACAGGTACAGTTACCAGCATCTGAAACAATAGACGTCAGAAGCTCCATTTGAAAGATACATGGGAGAAATCATTACTGCTAAAAAAAATAATTGTCGAAGGTAAACATCTGGTGATAGTTACAATAGCGTTATTCACAACACAGTGTGAGATAGCACACACTAAATTAAGACTAGTGTGAAACATAATGCTGTGAAACACTAAAGGTGCAGAATATGATTTTCTAAATAATTTTACATTCCAGTAAAAATGGAAATGTGATAACCTTTGTTCAAAATTTAACACTTTCTGATGCGTCAGACTCTCAGAACTTTAAATTACATAGTCTATCTAAGATTAGAGTTAATGTGACTATGATGGTCACGTTCCCGGGAACATATCCTGTATACTGGAAGATTAGGATTCTCATTGCTTTTTTGAGGCATTTTTATTAATATAATAAAGCTCCTAAAGTGGTAGCAAGACTACCTGTAACAATTTTAATTTCCACTTTTGGAATTTTTATGGCATCGAGCTAAAATATATATACTGAACTTAATTCAATAATCTGTAACATCAGAAATAATATATAGGTGTTAATGGTTTTAAAAATTACAAAGTAGTACTTAATGCAGCAGAAGCTAGAAGAAGAAAAGACACAACTTCTTCTGTTCATTGAGCATTGAGTTAGCTCAGGAAGTCCTATCAGTGGTTTTTCCATACAGATTGAGCACTTGAGTTTTTTGTTGATATTTGGGGGCCAGGAATTCTCTACCATTTTATAATAAACGAGAATTGACTCTTTAGTTATGTTTAATTGTATCAGTCTTCACTGGCATACTTGTGTTTGTTATCAGATTGTGGGAATTTATACCTACCTTGTCAGATCATCCATTCTCTGTCTTTCTGTTTGTCAATGTATTTATCTTTATCTCCCTGTTTACCACTAATAGGAATGAATATCATTGTGTTTAGAATCCTTACAGGTAATGCAAGGAAAACATGTCTCACCAAGTATATTTTTCTTTATGAATTGATTGATATTTACTTCATATAGTCGTAAGTTTCATAAGGATGTTTGTCTTTGCTTGAACCAAGATCAAACCACACACTCTACTTTGCCCATACTGCCTCAGTCTCACTAGTGCTGTTATTTTTATTGTAGCTTATTAAAGAAAAATATGTGGTTTAAAATTGGAGATAAGATTTCTCAGCTTTTACTGTTTCTATATGTCAAGAGCAAGGCAGATCCAACTGAAAGAACAGGGGGATTTGGAAGTACTGGTAGATGGGTTGTTTTGGTTTTGGTTTGTTGTTGTTGTTTTATTTTGTTTTTTTGTTTGTTTGGTTGGTTTTTTTGTTTTGGTTTGTTTGTTTGTTTGTTTTTCACAGAGTGTTTTTTGTTGTGGTTGACCAGAGACCAAAATTAAAATTAAATTGAAATGGTATTGAAATTGAAGTTTTGGTGGACACAGAAGTCGATGTAACTATAATTTCATGAGGATCTTGTAATCCATATTGGCCCCTTCACAGGTTATACACATACGTTATAGAGATTATCTCAAGTAAAAGAAAATATAAGACAAATGAAATGTGTGAGATCAGACTGTCAAATAGGAAGATTAAAGCCTCATGTAGCAGATATAGCGATAAAGGTTTGTGGAAGGAATCTACTATAACAATGGGGAGCTCATATTAATATTCCTTTAATTTCCGATAACACATATCTATTTTGACTGACACTGTATTGCAGGGTTTTTCCTGTGCTTAAATGTGAATGCGTAAGTATCTAGTTTAAAACATAAAAATGCTCGCTCCTGATGTTTGTAGATTTATAAAAATCTAACTGTAGCTTGATAAACAGAAAGGGAAAGTAAGATTAGCTGAAGGACACGCTTGTAGGAAAAAAAATTACCTAATTAGGTCAACCTCTATGTTTTAATGATGCTTCAATAGCACAATGGACATTAGGGAATGTGTTAATTGGAGAAGAAATTTTGCTTATATTTGCACAGGTGACGAAAGACAATGCATTCTATCAAAATTGATAAAGACCCAATCCGACTAAGAGACGCTTCCACATGAAAAGCATGACTCATAGAAGGAAGAAATACAGAAAGAGAGCAGTATAGATGTTGTAGAAAACTGCTTTCCCGCATCCCTGTCACACACACATGGGGACAGCTCAACAGACTGGCTGAAAAAGGAGAGATCAGAATGGCCAACTAGAAAACCTTGATGTTGGAGTGGAGATTTTATGAAAGACAGACAGTGATGCTTGAGGTTATAAAGAATCCTCTCATCAATGGATCTTCATAAACCCTATCACACTGTTGTTAATGGGATTGGTAATTGTTACTATTGTAATAGTTAAATTGTGTACAATTTTTAGCTTAAACAGAAAGGGGCAACATAGAGGAACTTCAGTAGAGCAATATGGCTACTCTGGCAAAGGATCACATCTAAACACTTTCTAGGTTTATGCCATCTGGCTGGAATGCAGTTATGCCCTGGGGTACAGTATGATCTGAGTGGAATACAGACACATCCTTAGTACACATGTTTAATCCAGAATAATGAAGATAAATTAGTTTATAGAAAGAAGCAGGAGTGTTTGAAAGTGACATCTAACTGAAGAGCAGACAAGTAATGAATCAGATAAAATTTTGACAGCATGAGTCAGAGATAGATTTTGCCCAACTCTTATTAGAATAGACAGGAAAGCAGTCCAATAGACAGTGCAGAGAATTTTTGGAGACAGTAAAGCAGAGTTTGGGAATTGAACTCAGTGCTGATCAGTTGAATGCAGTTGAGTTCTGTTGACTCTTTGCAGTTCCACTCAGTTCATGAGGTTAATGCAATTATCTGGAGTACAGAGGCAGTTTTTCCAAGCATAGCGATTCAATGAGAAGTGCAGAAAAATCAGTTTGAATCTATCTGCTTGGAGAGGAGTTTTGAGGTAGAACAGCTGAGCTGAACAAGCAAGTCAGAGTACAGAAAGAACTACAAAGGATGAAGTTATTTTGCAGTAAGTCTAGGAAGCTATAAACATTCTAGGCCTAGGTTAGCAAACAGAACTGAAGCTGCAGCCTTCAAGGTCCAGGTGTGCAGAAGACTAGATTGTACGGAGGCTCGAAGCTTCGAGGTGTAGGCCTAGGGATAGTTAGCCAGAAACGCTTTGGGCTCAGCCCAAGCCATGTATTCATACATCTTCGGTAAAGCTTCAATCTCATTCCATCATCTGAGAAAATAAAAACAATATGCACTTGTTGTATTTTATGGTATATTTTATCTCAGTGATTTTTTTTCTGTTTGTGTGATATAATAACCCGACAAAAGCAACAAAAGTCAGAAAAGACTCTTGTTCACCTTAGTCATCATAATATATTGAATGGTTAAATAAATGAAGTAATTAAATTATTATATTTTGTACACTACTCTTTCTGTTTGCTGCAGATGTCAAAATTCAGAACACCATTCATTTTGTAAAAAAAGAAAACACAGCAGAAGAAATTAAGTTGGATTAATTTGAGTACAATTATCAGGAATATGTATAAGATGTATACATTTGTTTTCCCAAAATGAGCAAAAATATTTTTTGTTTAGTAATTGTAACATCATGTTTCCAAGGTTGTCCTTGAATTTTTAACATCACACAGTCCATCTGTATCATCCTCCTCAGGTGCTTGCATCTTTTAATCACTCTTATAGGTTCTAAATCTTTTTTATTTTTCTATTCTTTTCTTTTTCTGTATTTTGCAATTATTTTTATGTTTTACATTTGCATTTATATTATTACACATGTCTCTAATCCTTTCATTATGAGGTCACAAAGACAAGATAAAACATGTTTCCCTCAAAGTTCACTCTCATAACCAAGCAGTTTACTAGTTTCACTTACAGTGTGTGTCGGAGATTATTAACGGGCACGGCAAACCTAAATGCCTCCATTCTACATCTATGACTACTTGATGGAGCCTTTTAGATGGAACCACTTTAAAGTAACCTCATTCAAGTAAGCCTATTATCTCCAGCACCACTGCAGAGCAGGAGGTCACTGTGCCATTAGGGTAGACTTTCACACAAAAGCTGGGGAGCTGGAACTGGAATGTCTGGTGAAAGCCAGTAAACCCTTCTAACTCCCTTCTCTGAGGAAATGTCAATGTCTTATGATACCCTTACTGATGGCTTACTTTTAATAAGTTTTTACAATAAAATAGCAAAGAGGCCAACATTCCCAGGGTTACCTGAAGGGCCCCAGGAACATTCAGGCCTGCATGGCTCCAGGAACATCCAAGTTGGATACCTTATTCCACTCAGCCAATTACCCTCCCCACTGCATCCCCTGTTCCCCTGCCCCCATGCCTTCCTTGGGGGCACAGTAAGCAGAGATGAACTGCAGGTTATCTCCAGGAGTCTCATTGCCTGCATTCCTTAGGAAACAGACCTGCAGAGCCTCAGGAACATCCACTCCCATTGGCATGCCACTGCACCAGGTCTAATCCACCAGGATAACTAGCCCAAGGCACCCTACGAAAGACCTGCTGGACCAGGAACATCTGGGATGACCAGATGGCTAAAGGCCAGCATAAAAACAGAAACAACAAACAACAAAAGCCAGGCCAATATGGCATCTTCAGAGCACAAGTATCCCACTACAACAAGCTCCGGCTATCCTAACACAACCAAAGCACAAGAAAATTACCTTAAATCCAGTCTTCTATAGAAAATGGAGGCCTATAAAGAGGAAATGAATAAATCCCTTAAAGAACTACAGGAAAACACAGTCAAACAGGTAAAGGAAATTACTTAAACCGTCCAAGTCCTGAAAATAGAAGTAGAAGCAAAAGAGAAACTGAGGAAGACCAGGAGATTGGAAATCTAGGGAAGAGAACAGGAAATCAGATCCTGGCAAACAATGTGCAGGACATAGAAGAGAGAATACTAGGGATAAAAAAATACAAGATAAGACATTTACACATTAGCCAAAGGAAATGTTGAGTCTAAAAGATTCCTCAACTAAACATCCAAGAAATCCAGTATACTATGAAAATACCTAGCCTTAGAGTAATAGAAATAGAAGGTAAAGAGTCCCAGATTCAAGGAACAGAAATTATCCTCAACAAATTCACAGAAGAAAATTCTCATCTAGAGTCCCAATAGGATGTCCTCCCCTCGGTCCCAATCCTATTGGGACTCTAGATGAGAGAACAATGGGTGAATAGCAATGTAGAAGGATCCAGTGGGTTCTAGAAACCTACAAGTAGAACATTATGATAGGCAGATTTGGGTCATGGGGTCCCGCTCAAACTAAGGCCCTAGCCAAGGACAATACAGGTGGTAAAATTTAAACCCCTACCCTGATCTAGCCCATGGACAAGACAGTCTCCACACTTGAGTGGAGAGAGGGATTTGACTTTCTCACGTACTCTGGTGCCTCACATCTGACTATGTCCCCTGGCGGGGGAGACCTAGTGGCACTCAGAGGAAGGACAGCAGGTCACTGAGAAGAGACTTGATACCCTATGAGCATACACAGGGGGAGGTAATCCCTCTGAGGAACAGTCATAGGGGAGGGGAATAAGGGGAAAATGGGAGGGAGGGGAGAATGGGAGGATACAAGGGATGGGATAACCATAGAGATGTAACAAGAATAAATTAATTAAAAATAAAAAAAAGAAAAAAAAAGAAAAAAAAAGAAAATTCATCCAACTTAA
>OU015751.1:105321967-105340180 GCA_907169655.1 Acomys percivali
AAAGAAAATCCTACCACTACATAGTATTCAAAATACTAAATCCACAGGACAAAGGAAGATTGTTGAAAGCAGCAAGGGAGAAAGCCCAAGTAACTTACAGAGGCCGACCTATCGGAATCATCCCGGACTTCCCAAAAAAAGACTCTAAAAGCCAGACAGGCCTCTAACTGACAACAGATGACAACCTAGAATTGATTACCCTACAAAACTCTCAATCGCCGTAGATGGAGAATCAAGCATCAAAGTTTGCCCATGGTGGTGCACATACATAAGCAACTACTGAGTCTCATAATGTCCAAAGTAGCTTGGCAGGACCATTCTTGTGATTTTATGTAGGTGAGACCAAGCAATGAGCAGAGCAGCAGGTCTAGAGAAAGGGAAAGTTGTTAGAGACACTTAATGAAGAAATTCTTGAGTTATATGAAGCTGTTACTTATAATAGCATAGACCTAATGATTTAAAATTTTATCATCTCTATTAAACATAACAGTCATATGACATACGATATGAATATTACACAATTGGATTTAAGGCTGAAATAGTTAATTTAATAACCCCGTTACTGGCTTAGGAGAACCAGTGTAATAGAAGGAAACTTACATTTTAAACAACCGAGATTTATAGGATTGTAATTATCATCATTATTGTTTTTCTTTCTAGACCAATTGACTATGTTTTTCTGTATTTATGGTTACTTGTGCTCTGTGGACTATCTTATTAATATTGGTCTTGTACCATATTTAGTTTGAAAATATAAAAGGAAAGCTACATTACAGAAGAATTTAAAAACAATACAGTATTATTTAAAGTATCTTTTAAATTTATATTAAAGATAGTTTCAATTGATATTATATTATATTATATTATATTATATATTATAATCAATAATATTATCTCAGGGAAATATTTTCTTAGTTTATGCACATACTATCATTCTATGCATTCATATGATCCCCATGTTCACTTGGGACTTTTGTGGTTAATATATACAGAACTGAAATTTTGGATCACAATCTAAATTTGCTTATGACTATCATGACCTCCTTTTGGTTTCCATAATTTTATAGGAGATGCAAGTGTAGTGCCACATTCTGTGGCTGTTCCACATGAGATTGACATGATCACAACACTAATCTATGAAACTTGTATTATTAAAAAAAATAAGACTTCCCACGTATTACTAGAATATGCAAACGCATGGATATTATAAATGATTCATAAACTTTTTTAAAATATAAAACATAGAAATGTTGAGTCGGAAAACAATAACATTATTTGAGAAAAATGTAGTTCAGAGAATGATTTTAATGTCAACTAATTTTTCGGTTTTCTTATCTGAGTGATGCTGTATTATAAAAGGCCAGATGTTTATTGCTTTCAGCATATTTTTAGAACAGAATATAATAAACAGAGAGAAATGTGAAAGAAGCAAACAATTACTAAAACAAAGCAAAAGATTTCTGCCTTCATAAGCTTATTAACAGCTCACTGAAGGAGGATAATTAATCTTTACATTGGGAAAGGAGAAAACATAACATCCAGGAATGTTTTATCTCTTAACACATTTCAATTTTTAAAAAAATGGAAATTGATAGTTTCTGTGAATTCGCTAGCTAATTTTTATTACTAACATTATATTGTTATCACATATTTGCTATTATTAGTAAAATCATATTCATTTATTATTACATAAATCCTACATGTAGTTTGATTTCCTTGATTTTTATCCATATATTTCTGTCCCATTTTCTACCCAGGAAACCACAATACATTTGTTTATGTCATCTGACGTGTCTGGTTGCGGCATTTTTTTTTCAGACATTCTTTCTTTATAAAAAAGTTGAAAGTCATACCCCACTCTCCACTCAAGTGTGGAGACTGTTCTGACCATTGGCTAGATCTGGGTAGGGGTTTAAAGTTTCCCGCCTGTATTGTCCTTGGCTGTTGCCTTAGTTTGAGCAGGACCCCTTGGCCCAAATCTGCCTATCATAAGGTTCTACTAGTAGGTTTCTGGGACTCTCTGGATCCTTCTACTTTGCTATTCTCCCATGCGTCTCTCTTCTAGAGTCCCAATAGGATGTCCTCCCCTCTGTCCCAGGTTCCTGGTAAGTGAAGGTATTCGTGGGACACACCTCTTGGGCTAGTATGCAGATATAAGTGAGTATACACCATTTGAGTTTTCTGCTTCCGGGTTAACTCACTCATTATGATCATTTCTAGATCAATCAATTTGTCCACAAATTTTGGAGTCATACTCTGGTGCCTCATATTTGACCATGTCCCCTGGAGGGGGAGACCTGGTGGCACTCAGAGAAATGACAGCAGGTTACTGAGAAGAGACTTGATACCCTATGAGCATATATAGGGGGAGGAAATCCCCCTCAGGAACAGTCATAGGGAAGGGGAATAATAGAGTTTGACAAACTCTAAAACAGTATAATATATGTATATGCATGTGTGTGTATGCTTGTGTGTATATTTATATTTTTTAATATTTTTTGAAAACAAGCCCTCAATTTGTGGTAGGTAATATCATATGTTATGGCTCATCTCATATGCCTTTGCCACACTCCTAGAATTAGCCATATCTGCCATATCTGAATAGTTTTTTTCTTTATTGGAGAACAATATTAGAAATACTGCCAGCCATTGGACAGTTCATTCTCCACATGTGATTGGGGGGAGAGCAAAGACTGCCTCTGACATGAACTCTGGTGTCCAAGATCTGATCACTGTCCCTTGTTGGGGCAGCCTTGTGGGCACACAGAGGAAGGGGATGCACTCTATCCTGATGAGACCTGATAGGCTGAGGATAGACAGTGGGGGAGGAGTCCCCATCTGTCTGAGGCCTAGAGGAGGGGAATAGGGCACAAGAGGCAGAGGGTAGGAACACGATGATAGGAGCAAGAGAATAACAGTTGAGATGTAATATGAATAAATTATAATGAAAAAAAATTTTAAAAGAAATACCATCAGAGGGCTTTTTACTTCCCTACTTGTACATTTAAGATTTTGGGAACCTCTGTAATAACAAAACAAAGAAAGGTATGGCTTTAAACCATGCACACATGCACATGCGTGCAAATATCTGTATATAAAATTAAAATCATATTGAAATTAACATGAGAAAATAATCTATATGAACACAAAAAGCCCACATAGTTCCAGAAGATTTATATAAAATTCAATAGTCTGCAAACAGAAATTATGATACTAATGACAAAAAAGCAAATGAATGAATCATAACATACATATTAAAATTATGATTATACAACACAGAGTTATAATATAATAGGAGGCAATTAAGTGAAACAAAAATGAAAACAAGATTCAATCACTCTGGAATCTGGAAAATTATTTAGACTACAGAAGTTGTCACCATCCTTAATCACAAAGGTGTGTAATATGACCCCAATCTCAGAAGCATACATGCATAGTATCAGTAGTTACTCATAGCAAATACATAAACTACCAAAGTAAACTAACCAAAATGAAAAGGTGCCTCTATTATATTATTATTATTATTTATTATATTATACTATTAATTATAATTTTGTAAACACAAGAAATCCAAAAAACAATATGAATACTGCACTGAAAATATATAAAAAAGATCATGTCATCTGATTAAACCAGGTAGTTAACATTACTTTTTTACTGATCATTAAATTTGAATTGAAATTATAAGAAATTTAAACACATAATATGTTTAATCCTATAAAAACCTTTGGGATTCTAAAATCACAGGATAAAAGTTACATAGTAAATTTCAATGACTAACAAATGTGAGAGTAATTATAAATAAAGTTTAATCAGTTTTGATATACTATATATGAATGTATATATATAATTTTGTACATAAACAGGAAAATATTTCAGGTCAGATAAACAATTATTGAAATAATTAATGTGTATCTATAAATTATATACCAGTAATACAAAAAACAGACACTTCAAAAATTAGCAGTTGATAATCAGCAACATTTTATAAAAGACATAATGATCACAAAGAAATTATGACACATCGGAAACTGAAAAATTTGAAGGAATATTTTTTTTGTTAGACACTTTTAAACACTAATTCAAAATGAATAATATGTACAAGTACATGTATGCTTATTTGGATACTTGTTAACATAAGAATGTATTAGTCAGTCTTTCTATAAATTCAGTCACTTCCAGTATCTGTGTTGGTTGAGATACATTGCCACATTCTTAGTAAAAATCCAATGTTTCAATATAACAGCATATCAATGTTATGCTATTGAAGTTTTTATTAATGTAACAAACACATCTACTGTTACAGCTTCTTTGCAGCTGAAATCAAAATGTTCAAAACTCAACAGGAATTTCAACAATTTTAGTACTATTAACCATTGTTATCAAATTATTTTATCAAAGTGATCAAGATGAAAGGCATGCATTAAAGCATGCATGAAAGTAGTCATTAAAACAGCATTATTAAAAATAAAACACCACTTTAGAATAAATATGTAATCAAGCTGATATTTTATTTCTTTTTAAGTAGAAGAAATTAAAGCATACTTGATGAGGATCCAAGACGGCGGCGAGCAGTGTGGACCGTGTTTAGAAGAAGCTCCAGTAAACAATTCAGGGAATTGCACAGATTTCTAATACCATGATAAAAACACAACTACACAAACGCTCTACTGGAACAAACATCAAAATTAAGACTCTTAACACCATTAATATCTCTCAACGTCAATGGTTTCAATTCTCCAATAAAAAGACACAGACTAATTGAATGGGTGCATAAACAAGATCCAACATTCTTCTGCATTCAAGAAACACATCTCACCCATAACAATAGGCATTACATCAGGGTAAAAGGTCGAAAGAAATATTACAGGCAAATGGTCACAAGAAGCAAGCAGGCATAGCCATTTTAATATCAAACAAAATAGACTTTCAACCAAAATTTATAAAAAGGGATGCAGAAGAACACTTCATACTCATCAAAGGTAAAGCCAACCAAGATGACATCACAATTCTGAACATCTATGCTCCCAATACAAGGGCACCACATTTGTAAAATATCTGCTAAAAAAGCTTAAACCACACATCGATCCCCAAACAATAATAGCGGGAGACTTCAACACCCCACTCTCACTGAAGGATAAGTCATTGAAACAGAAACTAAGCTGAGAAATAACATCGTTAACCAATGCCATGGGACAAATGGATCTAACAGATATCTATAGAACCTTTCACCCAAACAAGAAAGAATATACCTTCTTCTCTGCACCCCATGGAACCTTCTTCAAAATTGATCCCATCATAGGTCACAAAGCAGGCGTTAACAGACACAAGAGGATTGAAATAATACCTTGTATCCTATCAGATCACCATGCTCTTAGGCTGCAATTCAACAACAACAGAAACAACAAAAAGCCTACACGTACGTGGAAACTAAACAACTTTCTGCTAAATGACACATGGGTCAGGGAAGAAAGAAAGAAAGAAATCTAGGAGTTTCTGAAATTCAATGAAAATGAGGGAACAACATACATTGTTGTACATTGAAAGAAGTGCTAAGAGGAAAATTCATAGCAATAAGTGCCTTTAAAAAGAAATTGGAAACATCGCACATAAGCATCTTAATGACACAACTGGAAGCCCTAGAAAAAATAGAAGCAGAAACACCCAAAAGGAGTAGACGTCTGGAAATAATCAAACTCAGGGCTGTAATTAACAAATTAGAAACTAAGAAAACAGTCCAAATGATCAACGAAACCAAGAGCTGGTTCTTTGAGAAAATCAACAAAATAGACAGACTGTTAGCCAAACTAACAAAAAGGCAGAGAGACAGTATTGAAATCAACAAAATCAGAAATGAAAATGGAGACATAACAACAGACACTGAAGAAATACAAAGAATCATAAGATCCTACTTTGAAGGCATATATGCCACAAAATTTGAAAATCTAAGGGAAATGGACGATTTTCTTCATCAATTTCACTCGCCAAAGTTGAGTGAAGAACAGATAAATAAGCCAAATACTCCCATTTCCCCTACGGAAATAGAAGCAATCATTGATAGTCTCCCAAGCAAAAAAAGCCCAGGGCCAGATGGTTTCAGTGCAGAATTCTACCAGACCTTCAAGGACGAGCTAATACCAATACTCTTCAAGCTACTCCAAATAATAGAAATGGATGGAACATTACCAAATTCATTCTATGAGGCCATAGTCACATTGATACCTAATCTTCACAAAGATTCAACAAAGTAAGAGAATTTTAGACCAATTTCTCTTATGAACATCAATGCAAAAATACTAAATAATATACTTGCAAAACGAATACAAGAACACATTAAAGATATCATTCATCATGACCAAGTAGGCTTCAGTCCAGGCATGCAGGGATGGTTTAATATATGGAAATCCATCAATGTAATCCACCATATAAACAAACTGAAGATAAAAAACCACATGATCATCCCTTTAGATGCAGAGAAAGCATTTGATAAAATCCAACATCCATTCATGTTTAAAGTTTTAGAGAGAACGGGAATACAAGGCACTTTCCTCAACGTAATAAAGGCTATATACAGCAAGCCAATAACCAAAATCAAAGTAAATGGTGAGATACTCAAAAAAATACCTCTAAAATCGGGAACAAGGCAAGGCTGCCCACTCTCTCCATATCTCTTCAATATAGTACTCGAAGTTCTAGCCAGAGCAATAAGACAACAAAAGGAGATCAAGGTGATCCAAATGGGAAAGGAAGAAGTCAAATTATTCCTATTTGCAGATGATATAATAGTGTACGTAAGTGACCCTCAAAATTCCACCAGAGAACTTCTACAGCTGATAAACACCTTCAGCAAATTGGCTGGATACAAAACTAACTCAAAAAACTCTGTAGCCTTCCTATGCACAAATGACAAGCATGCAGAGGAAGAAATTAGGAAAACCACACCCTTCACATTAGCCACAAGCAATATAAAATATTTAGGAGTTACTCTAACTAAGCAAGTGAAAGACTTGTTGGAAAAAATTTTCAAAACTCTGAAGAAAGAGATTGAAGATGACATGAGAAGATGGAATGATCTTACTTGCTCATGGATCCGGAGAACTAACATAGTAAAAATTGCCATCCTACCAAAAGCAATCTACAGAGTCAATGCAATCCCTATCAAAATACCTACACAATTTTTTAAAGACATTGAAAGTTCAATTCTGAACTTCATTTGGAAAAAAAAAAAAAACAGAATACCTAAAACAATCTTGTACAATAAAAGGTGTTCCAGAGGAATCTCCTTACTTGACCTCAATCTGTACTATAAAGCAATAGTAATTAAAACAGCATGGTACTGGCACAGGAACAGGCTGGTTGATCAGTGGAATCGAATCGAAGACCCAGATATGAATCCACACACATATGGTCACTTGATTTTTGACAAAGAAGCCAAATTCATTCAATGGAAAAAGGAGAGCATCTTCAGCAAATGGTGCTGGTCTAACTGGAGGTCTATGTGTGAAAAAATGCAACTGGACCTATATTTGTCACTTTGCACAAAACTCAAATCCAAGTGGATTAAAGACTTCAACTTAAAACCAGAGACACTAAGTCACTTAGAAGAAAAAGTGGGGAAGATCCTGGAACATATTGGCACAGGAGACAACTTCCTGAACAGAACACCAACAGCCCAGGCCTTAATGTGAACAATTAACAAATGGGACCTCATGAGGCTGAGAAACTTCTGTAAGGCAGGAGACACTGTCAAGGGAACAAAGCAACAGCCTACAGACTGGGAAAAGATCTTCACCAACCCTACATCTGACAAAGGTCTAATATCCAAAATATATAAAGAACTCAAGAAATTAAACACTATAAGCCAAATAACCCAACTGAGAAATGGGGCTTGGAACTAAACAGAGAATTCTCAACAGAAGAATATCAAATGGCTGAGAAACACTTAAAGAAATGCTCAACCTCCTTAGTCATCAGGGAAATGCAAATCAAAACAACTCTGAGATTCCATCTTACACCCATCAGAATGGCTAAGATTAGAAATTCAAGCAACACCACATGCCGGAGAGAATGTGGGGAGAGAGGAACACTCCTTCATTGCTGGTGGGAACACAAACTAGTACAGCCACTTTGGAAATCTATCTGGTGCTATCTCAGAAAACTGAGAATAGGGATTCCTCAAGACCCAGCTATTCCACTCCTTGGAATATACCCTGAAGATTCACCAGCACACAACAAGAAAATTTGCACAACCATGTTCATAGCAGCCTTATTCATAATAGCCAGAACATGGAAACATCCTAAGTGTTCCTCAGTAGAAGAATGGATAAAGAAACTGTGGTACATATACACTATGGAATACTACTCAGCTATTAAAACAAGGAATTCCTGAAATTTGTGGATAAGTAGATTGAGCTAGAAATGATCATAATGAGTGAGTTAACCCAGAAGTAGAAAGACTCAAATGGTATATACTCACTTATATCTGCATACTAGCCCAAGAGGCATGTCCCATGAAAGCCTTCACTTACCAGGAAACTGGGACAGAGGGGAGGACATCCTATTGGGACTCTAGATGAGAGAACCATGTGAGAATAGCAAAGTAGAAGGATCCAGTGGGTCCTAGAAACCTACAAGTAGAACATTATGATAGGCTGATTTGGGCCAAGGGGTCCCACTCAAACTAAGGCAATAGCCAAGGACAATACAGGCGGTAAATTTTAAACCCCTACTCAGATCTAGCCAATGGTCAGAACAGTCTCCACACTTGAGTGGAGAGTGGGATATGACTTTCTCACGTACTCTGGTGCCTCACATTTGATTATGTCCCCTGGAGGGGGAGACCTGGTGACACTCAGAGGAAGGATAGCAAGTTACCAAGAAGAGACTTGATAGCCTATGAGCATATACAGGGGGAGGTAATCCCCCTCAGGAACAGTCATAGGGGAGGGGAATAAGGGGAAAATGAGAGGGAGGGATGAATGGGAGGATACAAGGGATGGGATAAGCATAGAAATGTAACAAGAATAAATTAATCAAAAAATAAAGAGATGTAGTCGTCTACAAATGTGGTTTTTACTGTATTTGTTTTCAAGTATATTTATTTTGAACCATAGGAAAGAAGGACTAGATTTTCTTACACTTTCTTACCTTATTCTATGAATAGTACTTTAATATAAAATTTTATAAATATTATCTTGTGGCAAATTTCCGTTACTAGCAAAATAAGAACATACAGAAGATTATTCCTTGAAATTTTGATTCCATAATTTAAATATTAACTTGGCTATCTCACAGAAGATTGACTTTAAATCCTTCCAGCGCAAATAGGTTTGACTTGTTCAAGGGAGATTATTGCCATTTAGTTGCAATTAATCAGATTTAGTAATCTTTTAGATTTAATAAAAAACTTTCTCTCTTGGTTAATTTAGAGATCAGTTATTTCTATCCACTTCTAACTACAGATTTTCAGGAAACAAAAGAAGTCAAGATGTTCATGACATATCTGAGTTTAGGGAGTACATACCTGGGATGATAAAGAACTCAAAAGTTGACAGATTTGGATTGCTTTCTGGTAGAAAGTAACCCTACTTAGAGCTAAAAATCATGATGAAATTGAAAATAAGCAATCTCTGATAGTTCAAGTTCGCCAAGATAAAGTCAGATACTCTTAGAAATGGTATAGCTATTAATGATTGATGACAGAAATAGAAGAAAACATTTGACATCATATGACTGAGTTTATGCAATTTTAACATACACATATAATAAATATGTAACAAGTAACATGTATTAGGACACTTTGTCACTGATTGACATATTTGCACATATTTATCATCGATTATTAGAAATGATATTTGTTTCAATTTTCTTGATATCTAAAATCTGGTTATAATTTAAATAAAAACAATTAAGTTCTTTATACTTGTGAGACACAATATTATCAGTCTTTCAAACTCTGACATTGTGTTTAATATATTGCATGAGCATATACATGTATACAGATATTTAAGAGTGGCAATATGGCACACATTAATATCACAGGTGTGCACACATAAGACGAAAAACAACATTTAACTGTGTGGATTTCTTATTTAAATATATTTTAGTTGTGTGTGTGTGTGTGTGTGTGTGTGTGTGAAATACATCGTTAAAAAGTTCAGAGATGTAGGATTTCCTGGAGCTGGAGTTACAGGTAGTTGTGAGCTGCTTGACAAGGATGTTGGATATTTAGCTCAGGCTCTGTGTAAGAATATTCTACTCATAACTGCTGATAACTATGTATAACTACTCATACTCCAGTCAGATTGACCAGGAGACTTCCAGTTAAATGTAATAAACACTATATTCCACACAGTACTTTCTCATATAATCATTGAACTGAAACAGCACTTATTTTGTAAATATAGCATCCTTGTAAAATAGCAAGAAATAATAACAGATATATACATAATTGATCTATAATATTGCAGATATTATATCGTAGAAAAGTGTTATATTGAAAGTACCATGAAAATCCACCTTTTCAAAATTTTGTTTGTCTGACATATTGTTAAAATTAAGGGTTTTCAGTCATTTTGTGTAAGTCATCTACTCACTCATATTTTAGAGATCAATGCCATTATTTGTATTTCCATATGTAACATGATAACCATTTATGTAATCTACTTAATCCATGCATATATTTGTTTTCAAACTCTGATGCTGTGTATAATACTTGATTTTGGCCATGAATATAATTTGAATATAGTTTTGTAGCTATTTGTGCATGTGTTTATGTTATGTGTATGCATGTTAAATATACACAGGTGCATATAGATTGAGAAGTGTGTTAGTGTATGTGCATGCATATGGTGGCCAGAGGTTAACCTTAGATATCATCCTCAAAAAGGATGTCCATACATTTTGAGACAAGATATCTCACAGAGTTGGAATTTACCAAGTACGCTGGACAAGGCTGACCAGCAAGCTACAAGGATTTCCCTGTGTCTTCCTCTCTATCAATGGGATTACAAGTGCTTGTCTCAAAGCCCAGGAATTTTACTTGTATTGGGGCATAGAGTTAAAGTTTTCATGCTTACAAGGAAAATGATTTACCATTTGAGCTTTCCTCTTAGCTCAATTAAATCTATTTTAAAGTTGACAGGTGCTAATTGTGTCTAAATACTTGCATTTTTATAAATAGTAAGTAAATGAACTACTCTTCTGAATTCTAATACAACTGAAAATTAGGAAATTTTATATATTAAAATATTTTAAGCAGAAAATCACCGATTTTGTTTATGATGGCAATTCAAGAACAGAGAGAAACATTGATGTTTTTCTCAACACTAAAGAAGTGTTGAGACTTAGCAGAGATATTGGTTCAGCCTTGGGTCTGCATTGGTCTTCAGGTTCAGAATCTCCCAAAGATTATCTAGGAGGATAAGCATGTGCCTCCTGCATGTGGGACCTGAGGCAGATGAAAGAATAGGTTCTTCTAACACCTCGTTACCGCTCTATCAGCTTTCTGTGTGTGGTGGAGATTTGTCTTCCACGCTCTACCCACTGCCAAAATCCCTCCGTAGCCATTGTGTGCTTCTATAAGTTGCCTTGGGTCATAATATTTAGTAAAAGCAACTGAGAAGTAACTAATATACCATATACATCTCTATATATTAAATATATTTAATATTAAATATACATATATGTATATATTTAATATATATTTAAATATGTATATACAATATATATAAATAATATGTATATTTATCTTGTATTGCCAAGTTCTTTGATAAGTATCTATTACTATGCATCAATATCTGAATTTGGAGTGACATGAATTGATGCTGTTTTCTCCAAGATAACCTCATTTGACTGTAATAAAATCTATTCTCAGTATAAGAAACTTGATCTTTGGGGAGTGGCATATGACTTTCTCACGTACTGTGGTGCCTCACATTTGACCATGTCCCCTGGAGGGGGAGACCTGGTGGCACTCAGAGGAAGGACAGCAGGTTACCAAGAAGAGACTTGATACCCTATAAGCATATACAGGGGAGGTAATCCCTCTGAGGAACAGTCATAGAGGAGGGGAATAAGGGGAAAATGGGAGGGAGGGGAGAATGGGAGGATACAAGGGATGGGATAACCATAGAGATGTAACAAGAATAAATTAATAAAAAAATATATAAACCCCCAAAAAAAAGAAACTTGATCTTTACTATCCAGGAACCATATACATAAATTGTTCAGTTCTGGGATAATATGCAGATATTGTTATAGAAATCTTATCCTATGCTTTTACAGGAGATACAATTGTGAATTTCAACAACTTTTTATTCACAAATGCTTATGCACAACCCAGTTTATTCCCTTTTTAATAAATTCTACACATTCACAAAGTAAGATTAGATGTGTTTGTTCTTTCCTCATTTTCTCTAGTTATTTTTAATTATCTTAATACAATAAATGTTTATGGTGTTAATGGAAAGACATGTCTCTCACTTCAAAGTAATAAAATAATTTTTTTTCTGGATATAAACATTGATTCTGTCTACCTCAAATGCTAACATCCATATAGTAATACTGTCATGAAGCTAATGTAGTAAGAGCACAACTTGACTCATAAATCAAGACACTTTATTGAACAGACTTGGTGTAAATATCAGGTGTATGGGTTATAGTAGAGTAGAGTAAGCTTTTTTATAGACTTCAGATATTAAATGATGAAAATATTAGCTGTTGTGTTGGTAATAGAAAGTGATCTAATTGTACATTCCAGAAGGATTTTCATACTAGCCACACAGATATTAGTTCTCACATTAAAGGAATTGGTAATGATTATTAGGAAGTCATATAGCTCAGCATTATCTAGCTCTGGGCCTGTTTCATGCTGCTCTCTCCACTCACTCTAGTTCCAAAGTTCTTGTGAAAGAGCGTAGTAGAATGTTTTACACATCTGTTTTTGTTTTGTTTTTAAATACTTATTTATTTTTATGTATATGAGTGCTCTATCTGCATGGACAGCTTCATGCCAGAAGAGGGCATCAGATCACATTATAGATGGTTGGTGTTCTACTCGTGAATTTGTCTCCTGGGCCAATGAGTTTAACGCTCTTCCCCAAGTAATATTAAACTAAACCGAAGGATTCATAACATCACCATTAAAGATCTCTGTAACATATACACAGACTTACTCTTTGTGCAATGTATTTAATTTGAAATCTCATAAACACTAAAATTGTAAATGCATTAATTTGAATGTATTAACCTTCAGGAATATATACAGGTGTCTAATCTGAGTTTAGCAAGGTATAAATATAGGATTATGCATCAATTAATTGATTAAAATATCTTATATCTGAGTATCTATTTTAAATCTAACATTAAATAAATACCTCTCAGAAAACAACTTTTTTTTAATCACCCTACATTTTTATTTTGAACGTGTATACATTCTAGAACAAATATGAACAGAGAACCTTAAAAGAGAGAGATTACTTTTTAAAACAATTCTGTTTGGAGCAAATGGTTACAATTTCCTATGAAAGAAAGTTTTTTGTTTGTTTGTTTGTTTTTGTTTTTGTTCTTGTTTTGCTAGATTTAGAGACAACAAGCAAAGAATACAAGCTTATGTTGTACTATCTCCAATGCCAACGGATGACACAATGTTATTTATTTATTTTTATTTATTTATTTATTTATTTATTTATTTATTTTTGGTTTTTGGAGACAGGGTTTTTCTGTGTAGCCTTGGCTGTCCTGGACTCATTCTGTAGACCAGGCTGGCCTCGAACTCACAGCGAACCGCCTGCCTCTGCCTCCCGAGTGCTGGGATTAAAGGCATGCGCCACCACCGCCCGGCGACACAATGTTATTTAGAAAACAACATTTAAGTTTCATTTCTCATCTATTTCTATTTAAAATGTTATTAACCATTCATTACAGGTTTTACTATGAATCAGGTATCACATGCTTCCCAAATTCTTTCTCACTAAGCCTTTCCTGAATGCCTCTCCAAGCAGTTATTGTTACAGTACTGCTAAATGGTTATTTCATTCCTCAGCCTGTCTAAATGCTTTGGTCTTCCAAAGTTTTATGCAACTAGGTTTAACTTTTTTGTGAGGGATTTTAAATCTTGATTATGATAGGCATTCAATGTTATTGATTTTAATTTATCCTACTTATTCTCTTATCATATTTACATGTTTATATTAAAATATATTGCTCACTAGAAGTCATGCTTAAATGTATTGATTTGAATCATTGATAAACACTTTCCCATGTGTTCTTTACTGGTATTAACATATCAGTGAATCACTCATTTTCTGTTACGTCGTCAGCATTTGGTGAAACTTGTTTTAAACCTTTTAAATGTCTATTAACCACATATTCATATTTTAAATGTATTATTTGATCTGTTTACATTATATATATATATCATATTGCACGTGACATAAAACTAATTATAGAATGTTTAAAGAAATATAATTATAACCAACAAGAATTCAAACAAAAGAACATAATTAATAAATAGTTTAATGATAGACAGATCTCATCTCAATAGTTGGATTACAAATGACCAATAAACATATGAAAAAATGTTCAACAGCCAGTGATCAGAAAAATGCTTACCCAAACTACATTTAGATTTTATCTTAGCCCATTCAGAAAGGTAGCATTGAAATGTCCCTTCTCTGGGAGGGGAGAGCAAAGGACAGCCTCTGACATGAACTCTGGTGCCCGTGATTTGATCACTGCCCCTTGGTGGAGAGGCCCTGTGGGAACACAGAGGAAGAAGATGCAAGCTATCCAGATGACCTGACAGGCTGTGATCAGACTGTGTTAGAGGTCCCCACGTGTTAGAGGTCTAGGCGAGGGGAATAGGGCTGAATAAGGAGGAAGAGTGACAACAGGAGAATAAGAGTGAGGGGATTACAACTGAGATGTAGTATAAATTATAATAAAAATATGTATAAAACTTTCAAAACATTAAAAGAATAAAAAAGTTCTTTCTTTGCATCTCCTAAAGATAGCTTTTCAAAAAAAAATATTCTACAGGTAGACATAAGTCAAATCAGCTCAATTTTTTTTATAATATTTTACATTTTTAAGAAGTTTTCATTTCATTTACCTAGTGGAGAGAACTAAGGGCTCAGTTCTGTATGTGAATATTAGAGGTAGCTAGAAAAGAGCATTAGATCCCCTGAAACTGGATGCACAGGCTATTGTTGACCAACAAATGTGGGAATAAACTCAGGTCCCCTGCAAGAGCAGAAAACATTCATTTTCCTTTAATATTTTAAAACTGAAATCAGACCTTTAATATTTTCTTATTATGCTCTTTCTTCCTCCAACTCTTCCCAGATTCTGTGCACTTCTCATCCACCAAAATATTTGTGCCCTTTGTTGTTCTTTACATTAGGGGGAAAAAAGCAGTCATGTAAAATAATAATAGTAATAATAATAAAACAACAATAATAATGATATCAGTGGCAGCAGAAATAATAATACAACTGGAGAGAAGGCTCAGCAATCAAGTACCCTGGCAAAATTTCCTCTATTTTACCACAAACAGAATTCTGCCTAAAAAATAGCAAACTTGGATGCAGGCAGAGCCGATGACCTAACTGCCAACACAGGGTAAGCAAGTCCTCAATTGCTCCTGCCTCACAAACATATGTGTCAGATATATTGGGCCAGAAGGCTGAAGAAAAGACTCCAAGTTTTGGGTGACTATTCAGGTAGCAAACTGTCTCTGTCAATTCTCTTTAGAAAGCTACTAACCTGCACTCCTAGCATCCTCAGTTAATCTAGTTTATTTCTTCTCAAGTCTCTGAAGGAGTTGAAGGCCACGTAGCTTAGTTTTACAATGAAGCTTAGTTGTTTAGGTGTTAAGATTTTTTTTTAGGTCTATATACATGTTTTGTTGATAATGATATGATGTGATGGAGACTGATTTACATTCAGAATTGTAGATGCACCAGGATAGGGAAGATGTTTTCTTCAAGGCTGTCAAATACAAATAGAGAAAACACTAAGAATGTAATATCAATATAATTCTTGATTGTGTCATGGTTCTTCTTGCTATGCATAGTTCATGGTATATACATGTAATAATATAAATGTATATATTAAAATTTTTTTAAATTAAAAACAAAGAATACTAGCTGCTCTTCTATAGGACTTGCATTCAATTTCAGAACCCACATACTGGTTCACAAGTATTCAGTTTCAAGAGAATAAGATGGCCTGTTCTTGCTTCATTGGGTAACAGGCATGCTTTGTGACACAACATACATCCTTGTAAACTACCCATATCTATAAAATACAATAATTAAAAATAGTAAAATAAAGTTAAAACAAACAAACCATAATAGATAGAACCAAACAAAATAAAAAAAAACCTCTCATGAACTGAACTATCTTTTCAGTCCCAATTATATTTTATAAACTCTACTGAGTGAAATGTTAACTAATAAAATATATTGTGAACCATTTTATGTAAGTTCTACCTAAATTCATCAAATTTAACTTTAGTTATTATTTTCACTTTAGTTTGCTAAAAATGACAAGTATATAATTATAGATATTAATAGCCTCCCGTTTTAATACAAAGAATTTAAAAATAATTTCATCAAGTTCCACTAAAAAGTAAAATAGCCACAAAATCTGTTGTGTGGGTTGGGGCAGGACTGGGGACAAAAGGTGTGAATGAAAATTGTATGAGGAAATACAGCTAGAATTGGGGGGCATTTGGTGAGCAGTTGAAAACCTAGTGCAGTGGAAACTTCCTGAAATCTATGAGGATGACCTTAGGGTCACCTAAGAGGACTCCTAGTAATGAACGAAACAGAGTCTAAAGTGGCTGTCTACTTTTTCTTCCCAGGCAATGCTTCCAATTTTGGACTGGGGTTCATTTGGTTGAGTTGTTGGACAAGAGGCTCCTGTGGAGAACCCCAAACAATGAGGGTTGATGCTAGGACTGAGGGTCACTCATTGAAAAATGAGAATGAAAGCACAGCCAACTTGCAGAGGACAGCATCTACACAGCTCATTGACTAGAGAGAGGCTGCATTTGATGCCTGCATGGAGCTTTAAGCCCCATCTTCTAATCTTTTGGCTGTGGGAAGATACTCTTCAGGCTACCAAAAGAGAAATCTGGACAGCAACCCTTCCCCAAGTCTTTCTACCTACACTCTGTCATGCCTGCAAGATGTACTGGGGCACTGGTGGCACAGAACTTGTGGGAGTTGCCAACTAATGTCTGGTGTAACTTAAGGCACATGCCAGGAGAGGCAGAGCATGGTCTATAGGGCCTGGATAGTCAGGAATAGCAAACAACATAGCACAGATACTTAAGGTAGAATCAAATATAACTTGTCTCTCAAATAAAAATTATAATAAAATTCATACTGAACCCACAGCTTTTGATGGTGCACACTGAATCGTGTTTAAATTAACTGAAGTATGTGTTATTTAAGAAAACCTTCATGTTGAAGATTAAAAGCATCATTTCAAAAACCATCAACAGAGACAAGAATTTAAAGATATTTTGTTAAAAAGCTGATGCAAAAAATAGATTGTGTGTATGTGTGTGTTTGTGTGTGTGTGTGTAAAATGAGATAGTATAGCTTTTTCTATAAGGTCTACTCAAATTCAGCTAATTAGTTTTCTAGTTATTATTATCACTTTATTTTGATAAACGACAAAACATTATTTGTCTAGTGCTTTGGGTTTCATAATGGAATAGAACTGACTTTATTGCTCAGAGTAACATAAGGCAATTGAGAATTGAAACAATTTGCTTTAACTATGCAAGTGAAGATAGTCCAGTCATTAGCAATCACTGACCCTTTCCCCCTCAAAGGATTCTACAGCCACAGGATGCAGCATCTTCCTTCATCCACCATCACAAAGTATCTGAAAGATGCCAGACTCAAGCTGTATGCAGCAATTTAAGTTTCAATTGGATTTCATAATATATCATGGTGATACCACATAGATTATTCAAGAAAATCCATTCCAATGAAACATTCTTTTAGAGGACAACTTTGACACACATTTGAATAAATTATCCATCTGGCATCCATTTACAAGCTTTATTTTATGCTTGGTTCATACTTTAACATCACATTATATCATACACTTTACTTTTTACTCTCTCAACTGTCAAAGCAGCAATGCTAAAAAAAAAAAAAAAAAAAAAAAAAAAAAAAAAAAAAAAAAAAAAAA
>OU015751.1:105358978-105402271 GCA_907169655.1 Acomys percivali
CATTTTCTCTTCTACCCACAATTACTTTGAACATTTGGAGACTATGATGCTGTGACAAAGATCGTGGATGCTTAACCTGGACTGTGCTGAACGGAAGCCACGCCCTTGGTGGCTCACTGTGCGTGTATTTCATTCTCCTGTGGAGATGATCTTACAGTTGTTTGCTCTCCTATCCCCCAATCCGATAACCGCTTACTTTCCAAATTCAGGCCATTTTTATTTTAAACAGCTTTATCACCATGTTGATTCATTTAAAAATCTAAAGCTTAAGCTGTCCTTGCTTCAAATAAAGAGTGAAAATAGAAAATTTTGCGACATGAGGGAGACGTGTGTGTGATATAGAAACATATTTGTCTGTAGTTTCATGGCCATAGAGATAATGAAAGGATTTGAAACTACAGATTTGATGTAGGTAAGAGGAAAGGAAAAAAAGATGGAAAGAGGAAAGTAAGGAAGAGGGAACTAGATGATGGGATTAGGGGTAAGAGGAGGGGAGAAAGAGGGAGCGAGAGAGCGAGTGAGGGAAAACAGAGTGGAGTGAGAGAGAGATGAATACAGAAAGAATAAAATGTATAAATGTTTAAAAGCAAAGACAGAAAAATTGATCATATTCACAGAGTACAGCCATTAGCAAAAAATAAAAAAGTCTGTTCTGTATAGGGTAACATGACATTGGGTTATAAGTCAGGAATTTTAGAAGACCTACTGTCAGGAGAACACATTCAGCTGCAGGTGTCAGTGCTTGATGTCTTTAGATCCACTTCAAATAATTGCCAGACCTAAAAATCATCTTACAGAAATTCTTTTTATATTAAATTATCACACCTTAAAACAAGTATCATTTTATTACTTTTAATTTTACCTCATTTTTACAATTTTAAAATTGGATTCAGAAATTTTATTTTATTTTCCTAAGTAGAAACTTCAGAGAAAAATGTTCAGTAATTAGCTCAGGGCCATCACTGCTGCTGGAATGATTCCCAGGAATGATCTTCTGTCCTTCGGGAAATTTAGATTGTAAAATTCAAAGACTGACCTTGCTTCTGATTTTATAAGGAATATTATATTCAGTCTGGCCTTCAAGGTCTCGATGGAAGGAAGATGAAAGGATTAGTTGAAATTGAATACTCTGCCCACAGTCCAAGGAAGAAAGAAGAAGAAGATACATTTGCAGAGTCATAAATTATACATGAGAAGACATATGATAATAACATAATTTGAAGTAACCAGCCTTCCCACATTGAGTAAAAGAGTAGGTGTTAGCCTAGTTAGATGGTAAGAGTGGCTTCATTTGGAGAGAAATACATAGTTTAAAAAATTTTTAATACCACATTTTGCAAAACACTTGTAAATAAAATGCTTTCCTATAAATGGTAGTTCAACTTACCCATATAGAGCAAATATAAATTATGCTTATTCATGTATACAGGTACTTGATAAATAAATTATGTAAGGTTAAATAAAAGCTGACATTTTATATGACTCTGTTTTTAAAATGTTTGATTTTATTAAATATTCTATTAATTTATTTTAAAGTATTATTTTTAGACTAGTGGTTTTTAGCAGAAAGCCCTGGGTTCAATCATGAATCCTCATTTTCTATTGTATATGTGTATTTATTTGCTGGTAGATTGCGAGATGAATGTTGATTCTAATGTTTTTAATTAAGATTTCTAAAATAGTCTGTAGTAATACTAATTTTTTTAATTTTTAAATTTTATTTCATTACTTTATTCTGATTACATCTCAATGGTTATCCCATCTCTTGTATCCTCACATTCCTCCCTCCCTCCCATTTTCCCTTTACTCCCCTCCCCTATGACTGTGACTGAGGAGGACTTCTTCCCCCTTTATATGCTCATAGGGTATCAAGTCTCTTCTTGGTAGCCTGCTATCATTCCTCTGAGTGCCACCAGGTCTCCCCATCCAGGGGACATGGTCAAATATGAGGCACCAGAGTACGTGTGAAAGTCAGACCCCACTCCCCACTCAACTGTGGAGAATGTCCTGTCCATTTTATGAAATAACAAAAACAACAAAAAACAGGATTTGTTATGGCAATGAAACTTGGTTTTTATCCATGCAGAATAAGTAATTTTTTCTCTGTTGAGGAGAAGAAGCATGTGGTTAGTCTTTGGTGTCATCACAGGTTACTCCTGTGCTGGCTGCCCCTTTATTACTGATTATTAGTTTTAAAAATTATTATTTTCAATGCCAAAATAAAGAAGTGTTGGAAAGTGTCAGCAGGGTACTGTGGCCTGCCTGTGCCATCTTCCTAACATGTGCTACTCTGTCCAAATTAAAGATCTATAGTGCCAACAATTGACATTGAGACATTAAAATCATGACTTACTAGTTATCACCAATTCTCTTTTCAAAATTAAAATAAATCATCCAATTTTGTTTTTGATCTTGAAAGTCTGCCTTGCTTTATTGTAACTAGAAAGCATAACCCTGCAGGTACCATCATGAACACTCAGTGTCTAGACAGAAATATAGTAGGAAGCAAGAAAGAAAATCCTGAGAATCCAAAAAAAACATGTAAAAGTCAACTTTGGAAAGAATGATGAATGGGACTTTGGCTTATTAGACTCTGTGTAATTGTGGTCTTTAAGTTGGTCATCATATTAACAGATGTTTTAGGTAAAAACAACCTAGGTTCTATTTATCAGCACTAGGTATTTTCCCTAAGATTATGGTTAAGAAAAAAAGGTAAATGATGATCCAGCCTCAGGGTCCACCATAAGTCAGATCTGAAGGTCAAATTAGGGAAAGTTCTCTTAATTGTCATTCTTTATCTGAATATATACTATTGGAATCTGATGGGTAGTTTATAATACACATATCTTATAAAAAGAATATATGCAAGAAATAGTAAAAATTTAGGAGGATAAAAAAGAGAGATTTTTCATATTAAACCCACATTTTTATTTTACGTAGGAATGTTATAAACAGTTGCTGACACCGTGTAATTTGCCTATGTGCTGCATATATAACATATTGCAGATTACGTTCTTAGTCACATACAACTAGAAGTCAAAATCTAAGTAATTTAAATTTTATTTTAGATCTCATCAAAATCAGCATCAATCACTGAGCTTATTTCTTTGTATAATCGTGATTCAATAGAGAATTGTGCGGGGGGGTGAAAATCAGTGTTATCACAACAGTAAAATGATACTGCTAATTAAATACTGTGATCTTAAAGCAGAATGTAAGAGGGAAAAGTCATGAAATTGAAATACAAAAATAATTCTAGGGGGGTTTTAAGTCTTTTTCCTCACAGTCACACTAAGGCAGCAAGAACATGAGATATAACATATATAGGACATCTGTAATACAGACATCAAATAAAGTACCTACTATGTCTTTCATACCAAAGCACAGGTATTGTTGTTAAGGACAGAACACTTGGAAATGGTCATTAGAGGCACCTGTAAGAAAGACTGGTATCACAGGGAGCTGATCCTATGTATCAGAAGAAACCCCAGAAAGATCATCCTTGATAATGTCATAACTTAAATTTTCTTTTTAAAATTAAGAAAATGTGACATATGTTGTTGTGAAGTGATGTTGTAAATATATAGCTTTTCATAGGGACGCTTTTATTTTTAAGTGACTGGTTACAGCTGTAATGTGGTAAATGTTGTTTAATAGAATACCAAATAGTCAATGACTATTTTGCAGAGCAGACAGTTTATGTGAAAAAGTACTTGCTATATTATGGTGTTTAGTGAATAGCAGGTGGTTTGCTCAGTATAGGAAGAGGATTGCTGTGCTTACTGCCTAAGCTCCACTTAGCCTAAGTGAGTATAAGATGCTCTGCTCACACATAACAAGATGCGAAGGGAGACAGACAATGTTTAGATCCTTCTGATCAAAGGGAGTTTGTGATATCTTTGTCAAGAATGGAGGCAGAGAGACAGTGAATTTTACGTTATTTTTGACAGTCTTATGAAAAATCAGACAAAAAATATATCTTTCAGGAGAGTGACACCTCTTAACGCTATCCCTTCCAATTCCCTAGAATTAGTCCTTGATGTTTCCTCATTAAGAATTTGCACCCGAGTTTATAAAAGATACAGTACTGTACCTAAAGTCACCCAATACCCCTTAATGAAAATCATAGCTGAATTTAGTACCCTACTCTTACCTATACAGTTTATTCAGACAAAATGTAAACAGAAAAATGCTAGAGTTAAATTCCATCATAAAGCAAATAGACCCAGAAGATACTTTGAGAAACCAGGAAACAACAATCCATTCAAACACAAAAGAGCATACCTTTTTAACACCTCATGAGACTTCCTCCTATATTGACCACATATGTGGACACAAAACAAATAAACAGATACAAGAAAATATAATTTAAAGCTGACACCATAAACAAGAGAAAACATTCAAACTCATGAAAACTGTACAATGGACTACTGAGCAAAAAATGTATCGAGACATAAGTTAGGAAAGAATAAAAAAAATTTCAGAATTGAATGCAAATGAAAAGACAATATACTTGAACCTATGGAACATAAAGCAGTTCTAAGAACAGTTCATAGTAATAAGTACCTACCTGCACTCAGGTACTTAAGTTTTATTCCTTCTCAATCTCTGATGGGATTGAAGACTATATAGTTTAGTATTTCACTAGACCTTAGTTGGTTAAAAGTTAAGATGTTTTTAGATCAAGTTAGATGTTTTAAGTTAATAGAGATGAGATATGATATATACTGATTTTAATTCAGAATTTTGGACCTGACCAGATAGGTGCTTTCTTCAAGTTTGATGAATACAAACAGTGAAATTACTATGAATGTAACATTTATATAACTCCTGATTGTCTCATGGTTCTTCCTGTTGTATGTAGTTTATTTTGTTCATTTGTAATACTATAGATGTATTTGTTAAAATTAATTTAAAAAAGGAAAGAAAGACATAAATTAAACATACCACATACTAATATCTAAGTGCCACACCGAAAGATCTATAACAAAAGAGAAGAAATAGAATCTACAAGTAGTACACCCAGATGAGAAATAATAAAACTTAGGGCCAAAATAAATAAAATAGAAACAAACAAGGAAAAAAAAACTCCAAATCAATGAAACTTAGAGTTTGTTCTTTGAGGATATCAGTAAGATTGACAAATTCTTAGTGAAATGAACTAAAATGAGATTCAACAAAATGAAAAATTAATAATATTAAAGATAAAAGCAAGATAATAGCGAGAGAGAGAGAGAGAGAGAGAGAGACTTATAATGACATACTTTAAATATCTGTTACCAAATCAAATAACCTAGGAGAAATGAAATATTTTATTTACATATCATACCAAAGTTAAATCAAGATCATTTCATAAAATAATCAGTTTAAATAGATCTATAACTCCTAGTAAAATAGAAGTAGTAATCAAAAGTCTCCAGACCACAGAAAACAAACAAACAACTACAAAACACATAAAAGCTAAGTGACAGATGGTTTCAGTACAGAGTTCTACTAGAACTTCAAAAAAGAGTTAAGGCCAATTCTTTCCAAAAGATTCCACAAAAAGTATACAAAAGAAATATTTTCTTATTCTTTTCATAATAGACTGGTAAGGATAAAAAGCCCAGACTATGAATTATAAGACCAAAAATTCTTCAAAAATACCACTGAGGAGATTTTTTTATAACTTTATCCTAATTTGTGTATGCCAAAACATTTGTTGTTATAAATAAATCCTTACAAAATTAGTAACAGATATTCACTGAACATTACACATTAATTTTTAATATTTTCAAAAGGAAATATCTGAGTGGCATAAAGGGGAGACAGATATATACTATCAACATATTTGTAGCATTAAGTAGTTAAAGCTAAAGGAGACTCCTGTAAGACGGATGGTAGTGCAAAACTTAGTTGACCCCTACTGTTACTCTTAAGTATCTTTATATTCTTTGTTTTTTTTTTCACAAGTTAAAATTGGAAGTTAAAATATGTATTATTCTGAGTATGTGTATCTCTATGTACCTTTGCAGGTATTTTATATTTTGCGTCATTATATTAAGAACTCTATATTAGTCACCTTTCATTACTACAACAAAAGACCTAAGGCAAAATTTAGTTTATAATGGAAAAAATGTTTTATTTCTGGCCTAGTTCTGAGAGCTCTATTGCAAAATGAGTAGATTCATTGCTACCTGCTAGTAAGAAGAAGAGTACAGTGTTTCTCTAGAAATAGAAATGTTCCAGCTCTCATTGACCAATGATCACTCATAGGAAATACTACCAAGGCTTTCATCATCATTTTATGTTCTACCTCTATTTCCTGAATTGCATAAATGTTTTAACTTCTGAGCAATATATCATCATGTAAATCTTATTATTATATCCATTAATTCACTGATAATGCCAGTTGAGGCCATGTTGATATCCTTGTCGTGTGCTGCTTCCAAAGGCTATAATGGTGTCCATGCCCATGTGTAGGGCTGTGTTGAAGGCTGAGGTCTACACTGCCACTAGACATAATGCTGAGGTCTGTAACACATTCTGATACTGGAAATTATGTAAATGTCTGTGGTCCATGTTGCCACAAACCATGGAGAACTCCATGTTCCATTCTTTTGTTGACTTTAAAGGGTAAAGAAGTTACTTTTGTCATGGTGTTGATGGCTGTAGTTTCACAGTTGATGAAGAAAGACATAGAAGCCTTTTCTGACAACTCTACCCCCACTACCACTCACCCCTCCAAAAATAACAGCTTAGACAGAAAGCCATCAAAAAGAACACTTAAATATTGTAATGGGAAAACTGAATGTAGGTCTACATAATTGACGGCTCCTGGAAGGGTATGGGTGAGGAAGTAGTCAGTTTTCTTTAAGGGGCTGGCTACCGGGAGTTTGACCATATTCCATTGAGTATACGGGCAGCACAAATTGAACTTTTTTCTTGCTTCTTTTATTTGGGTTGGAAGAGACTTGGTTAGACTACAAGTCGAGTGTAATTGGAGTTCCTGATGTGAAATGCCCCCCAAAAATAAAAATATAAAGCAGAAAAATCTCTGAGCACTAATCAATGGACATGAATAAGTAAGTTGATCTGTAATTGGCTGTGAGGTCCTTTGGTGTATATCAAAAAAGTGGATCTTGAGATAGATCTCGTTGCAGCTTTCTGTGGACTTGCAGCACAGATTTTCACATGGCTGTACAAGTTTAAAATTCTAACCAGGAATGGATGAGTGCTTCCATTACTCCATAGCTTTAGCAACATGTGTTGCCATTGACCTTAAAGATCTTGTCTATCATGACTGGTGTAGGTTGAAATCTCACAAGAGTTTCGATTTGTATTTCCCTATGACTAAGGGTGTTGGACATCCTCTGAGAGTTTTATTTTTTCTTGCCATTTGTGTTTCATTTTATGAGAGTTCTCTGTTTAGCACCAAAATTTTAAACTGGGTTGTTTCCTTAATGTCCGGATTTTTTTTCCACATTTTTAAAATTAATTTATTCTTGTTACATCTCTATGGTTATCCCATCCTTTGTATCCTCCCATTCTTCCCTCCCTCCCAGTTTCCCTTTGTTCCCCTCCCCTATGACTGTTCCTGAGAGGGATTACCTCCCCCTGTATATGCTCATAGGGTATCAAGTCTCTTCTCGGTAAACTGCTGTCCTTCCTCTGAGTGCCACTAGGTCTCCCCCTCCAGGGGACATAGTCAAATGTGAGGCACCAGAGTACATGAGAAAGTCATATCCCACTCTCCACTCAAGTGTGGAGACTGTCCTGTCCATTGGCTAGATCTCTAGTGTGTCAAAGATCCAATAATCATAGGTGTGTGGACTTATTCCTGGTCCTTCAGTTTGATCCCATTGAACAATGTGAATGCTTTCGTACCAATACCACACTGTGTCATTATTGTAACTCTTTAGTTAATTTGAGAGAGAGAAGGTAATACTTCCATAAATCATTTATTGACTGTGGTACCCATGCTGATTTTTGTGTTTCCATATGAAGAAGAAAATTTTCTTTCAGTTTCAGTTATGAACTATATTACAACTATTATGAGATTTTCATTGAATCTGTAGATTGCTTTTGGTAAAATAGTCACTGTTACTATATTAATCCTCATTGTTCCTGAGCATCGGAGAGCTTTCTATCTTCTGATGTCCTTCTTTAGCTTCTTTCTTCATTGTGTTAACGTTTTATTAAACCGGTTTTTTCATTTGCTTTGTGAGAGTTACCTCAAGATTTTAGTTAGGCTATTGTCAAGTGTGGCCTCTCCCTGTCTTTTCCTTCAGTTGATCATTCATGTATAGAAAAGCTACTGATCTTTTGTCTGTTAACCTACCATTTGCAAATGAAGATAGCCTAACTTTTGCCTTTACTACTTACATCCCTTTCATTTCCTCCGGTTGTCTTATTAATATAGCAAAAGACTTCAAATACTTTATTTACTACGTATAGAGAGAAGGAGAAACCTTGTCTTGTTTCTGGGCTTAATGAAATGTTTTGGGTTTCTCTGTTTATAATGATACTGACTATGAGATTGCTGAAATGACTCTTATTATATTTAGGTTTGCCCTTTTTTTTTTTATCTCTACACTCTCCAGGTCCTATTCTGAAAGGGTGTTGTAGTTTGTCATGTCTTTTATGTATCCAAGAAGACGATCATTTGTTTCTAACGTTTAATCTATCCATCAGTTTATGGATGTTGACCCGTCCCTACTTCTCTTGGAAGACATCCACCTGACCATTGTGCATGAGTTCATGTGTGTTCTTCTACTCAGTTTGCAGGTATTTTACTTAAACCTTCTTTATTGGTCCTGAGTTTTCCTTCCTTCCTATGTTGTATGTTTTAGGTATGAGGGTAAATTGTTCCATTGTTTAATATAGGAAGCTTTTCAATTTTGTTTTCATTATATTTCTGCCTATGTGAACATCTCTGTCTTTATATATTTCTTGTACTTTTTCTTTGGCTTTTTTCCTCTGTTTGTTTTGTCATATTCTAATTGTTACTTTTTATTTTTCTTGTTGTTTTCTCTTTTCTAAAAAGAGAATGAAAGGGCATAGATTTGGGAGGGTAGGGAAGTGGTAAGGATCTGGGAGGACTTGGTGGAGGGAAAGCCATGCTCAGAATATATTGTGTGAAAATAAATATTTTTTAGAGAGGGACAAATGCTATTGAAGACAGAAACTCACAGTTATGAAAAATTGGAAAGCCATTTAACGTAATACTAGATGTCAGAAATTTTGGGTGCTTTTTCCAAGATATAGTTAATTTATTTATAAACTTGCTGTTTATTCCTTTTCCATGATGTTCTATTTATAGTCTGAGATACTAAGCAACCTCCAAACAGCAGAGTTTAATCTCCTGTCATATTAGCAACACTTATTTAGTAGTAGGACACAGGTGGTAATTTTATTCATTGCTCATCTTTCAATTTATTTGGAACAACAAGTAACCCACCAAAAAACAGTGACAAAAATCATGAGGTTAATATTTTAAAATGTACATGGTTTGGTTTCCCTGCACATGTACATCTGTGTGAGGGTATCAGATCCTCAGGAACTGGAGTTAAAGATCGTTGTGAGCTACTATGCTGGTTCTTTGTAAGAACAGTCAGTGCTCTTAACCACTGTGCTCATGACTCATATTATGTCTACATCAAACCCCTTCTTTCAGCATTAGTGGAAAACCCTGGAAGAGGAGAGAGAAAAAAATTGTAATGGCCTGAAAGGCTGGAGGACACCAGAAGAGTGAGGCCCTCACATGAACTCAGAGAAATTGAAGTAGTTTCATAGGACCTGCACAGGTTTCCAGCAGGTCCTCTGTATTTAATCAGTGTGCACGACTCTGCCATAGTGCCTTTGGAGCAATAATGAACTTTATGTCTTAAATCTGTGAACCAAAATACATTTTCTCTTAATAAAAAAAAAATCGATAGGCTAGAAATCTAGGGAAAACCTAGGTAAATTTTCCATAGTGTTTCAAGAAACTGAGTACATTCAGCCAAGACACATGAACTTCATACACAACAAGAATGTTGTATGGAAGAATCCTGACCTTATCATTTTACTACAAAAGTTAATATAAATAGTTTATATTTAGAAATAAACATATGCATATAGAAGAAAGCCTACAATAATGATAGCATGAATTTGAAGGAGAGCAGTTAGGGTATAGAGAGAAGAAAAAGTAAGGAGAAATTTTGTATTACAATTATAATCTCAAAAATAAAAATTGTGGAAAAAAATAAAAAAATAAAATAAATAGAGAGCACGTCTTTGAATATTTAGGCCTTGTTCATTTCAGAGACCGTCAGAGACCATACCAGAAATGTCAGTACAAATAAAGACAGTGTGTAGATTGTAAACTTTTGAGGAAATTGTAACTGAGCAGAAAGTCATTTTTATTGGACTGTTTTTAGCCTGTTAGTATAAAATGATATTTATTTTCCTACTGATCTAGATCGTATAAAGAAGCATATTTGAAACTCTGTAATTTTAGCAATGTTCTTATTTTAATTTTGTCATGTTTTATACTTAAAAATTCTCAGAAACTTAATTTTTTATTTATACAAATATTTCCGTTGTGGTTTGTTTTGTACTTTCATAATGTGTGATGATATTTCTCCCCCTTACCTGTTTGCTTCTTCCTTTTTTTTTTTTTTTAACCATATGAATCCTTCTTCTTCTACTATATTCTACCAGTGGTTACCACTTCTGAATCTGTTATGTCATTGTCTTCTAAGGAAGAGCTGTAGACTTGTGGATATTTCCTCTAACCTTAAAGAAAAGCAGGAGCCTCATCTTTGTACCTGTTCATAGGCAGGGAGTCTTTTTAAGTTTCTGTGTGCCTTATTTTTTTTTTTAAGATTTCTATTACAGTCTATATCCCTTCTGTGTTTTAACATACAGTTACTCAGATAGCTCATATGGCAACTTTAGTCCAGATACATTTTGTTCTTTGAAGCACAATTATTTTTGAGTCTGTGATTTCAAGATAGGACTTGGTATTATGGGAAAATATCATTTGACACAGACAAACAAATGGACAAAAATCTTCTGAAGGGTGAGGAGACTGGGAAAAGTTAATGAGTACAAAGCTAAGTATAGAATGGGTTGAAAAGATGTAGGATATGATGGCACAGTCCAGTAGCCACAGATAATGGTGGTAATGCAGCACATATTTCAGAAGGTACATAGGAATAATACATGATTATAGAGATAAATCTGCCAACCCAGAGTTGAAGGTTGGGCAATGAAAATATGAATCAAAACTTGACAACCTCACTCCATTAGTTACAATAGGATTTTATTTTATGGTCTTCTGCATCAGTTGTAGAATAAATCGTGAGACAAAATTTGAAGCATGTCGAATTTTTTTTTTATATAAACAGCTTTGAAACTATTGGCTTGTACTACGAGTCTTAAAATACTTTAAACTTAAATTTAGAACTCACAGAAGAATGGTTGAGTTTTCAGGCATAACAATCTACTGCTACTAAAACAAAGCTTAAGAAGCCACATTTGACACCATCTCCATAAGGAGGTTCTTTGATGCTCATCATCATCTTTGAGGTGGGCTGTGTGTTGCACGGAGTTAACCTGTCTCATTGTCAATGAATCTTTAAAATAATAAAAACATCTTTAAATGTCATATTCTGTAGGTCTTTGAGGTGTTTGAAGACCTTATCTAATTATTTTACCATATCTTTCTAAAAAATCATATATATCTTTTATACCTAGAATGTATATTCTTGTGATAAGAATTGACTAGTAATTGATATGACCATGATTTGATTAATTAACCATTAACTATATAACTTACCTATCCTAAACACCCTAAACCAGCCACTGGACAAAACGTCCTCATTTCTATTACAGATGGAATTCTGCCTAAAAGTGGGCAAGCTTGGGTAAAGGTAGGGTTGATGGACAAACTACCAAAAGAGTGTAAGTAGTCCTCAATTATTCCTGCCTCACTAATATGTCTGTCAGATATACTGGGCCAGAAGGCAGAAGATAATGCACCAACATTACAGAGAGTTTTGGGTGACTGTTAACGCAGCAAACTGTCTCTGTCATCTCATTTTGGAAGCTGCTAACATGCACTACCTGTATACTCACATAATTTATTTAATTCCTTCCCAAGTCTCTGATGGGGTTGAAGACCAGATAGTTTAGTTTTAAAATTAAGCTTAATTGTTTAGTGGCTAAGAAGTTTTTAGGTCTAGATAGTTGTTTTAAGCTGATAATTCTGAGATATGATAGATATTGATTTACATTCAGAAGTTTAGAATCACCAGGATAAGAAAGATGTTTTCTTTAAGTCTGCCAAATACATATAGCCAAAACATTATAAATGTAACATTTAATATGATTCCTGATTGTTTTGTGGCTCTTTCTGCTGTTACATTTATAACGTCTATCATATCTCTCCATTATCCACTTAAAACATCTATCTAGACCTAAAACCTTCTTCACTGGAAAGAGAAACATTGTGGTCTCAAAAACCTATCAATAGACCTGGCTGAGTAAAGTTCCTGTCCAGCAACATGAATATCTGTGTGTTCATTTTTTATTTTATTAATTTTACTTTTCAAATTAACATACAAATCGTTAGTCCTTCCCTCACTTTGGAACAGGTATATCCTCCCCACCCCGTTTCTCCTTGTGACCTCACCCACAAGCCTTTTCTCTTTTATGACTCATTTATTGTTTTGTGCACTGTGCTCCGTTTTCCCCATCATCTATTTTTATCCTCCTTTGATCCCTTTCTAGTTTTATGATTTACTCACATTAATATCTACCTGCATCTCAAAGGAAGAGCTGCTTTTCAATACGTAGGAGAAAGGAAGGAGAGAGAGCACTGAATTTAATTGGATTCATATAGAGGCTTAGTGCCAGACACTCAAAAATGGAATGCTCCTACAAAATAATAATCAAGAATTATTCTTCCTGCACAATAAAGACAAAAACACAATATCAGAACACTGGAAAATTTTGTATGTGGAGGACATTTTCTTAACATTCCATATAATTTATCTTAATTTTTTTAATGTTAGGCTGGAGATATTGCTTAGTGGTTAGGAGTGATACGTGTTCTTCCAGAGGACCTTATTTTGATTGCAAGGACACATATGGTGGCTCACACCCGTAGGAAACTCTAGTCCTATGGGATCCTACACCCTCTTTTGCATACATGTATTGCATAGTAGACATGTATGTAGGCAAAACACGGATACCCATAAGCTAAAATGAGAAAACATACAGCTCATGTGTAGTGGAAGCCATGGTTTCTTTAAAAACTCAGTTATGCTATATGAACTGATTTTTATATTATTTCAATGTGTGGAATAGGGAGATGCTCTTAGTTTGTTCCCAGCTCATAACAGCCTTGGGCTGCTCAGAAAGGGGCATGGTCTTTGGCAGCTGGTGTTAGTTTAAGTCGGCTGGATATTCTGTCACTGAGAATGGGATTGCAACAAAGGCACCTTACCAGCCAGAACTGAGATTAAAGAGGCCCATGTAGCCTGTCCCTTCTAACCTCGTTCTCTCCTTCCTAGGGTCATTGGGTGGGAGGTAAACACATTAAGTAAAACCCCAAAATAAAACAGAGTTAAAATAGCACTTATATTCAGCCATTCAAAGTATGTTCTTATTGTCTAAATGACCTGGGTTAGGTTCCTAGAATCTATGTTCAAAAGCTAACAAATGCTCCTAATATGTCTTTTGACAGTCCAGTGTCTGTGGTCTCCAAGGGAATTTAAAAAAATGTACATATACCCACAGACAGATATACACACTCACATAACTAAAAATGTTAGAAAATTTTAACAATTAATGAAAAAGTGGAATTTGTTAACATCTAGTTTATTAATGAGATATGACATATACAATTTCTTGTAAAAGTTGTTATTAATAACATAGTAACCCAGGAAGATATGACATTTTTAAAATCAATTCTGGGTTGAAAAAATATCAAGAGCCATATCTTAAGAAATCTAGGCATGTTTTAAGAATTATGTTTGTGATGGTTTAAATAACTTTATTAGGCACATTATTTGATTATCACAGAACATTAGAAAAAATGTGTTAAGAATACTAGAATAACTTGAAGACTGTGTGGACAAGCCAGATGCTGCTCTTACATATACAGCTCTTCAGTTATAATTTATTATATACTTGTGCTTAGCAGTGCATTATTTGCCCTTCATTCTTCTAGCTATTGAGTATACCATTTACAAATAGTTTTAACTGCATAGAAGGATTGCTGAAGATGACAGTGCGCTCATATAATAAGTATCTGTGATCAGGATAACACCCCTAAGGAAACTCAGAGAAGATAGCGACAAACTCACACAGGAATGCAAGATAGGTCCTTTCTGTAAAGATGGCACGTATATTTTAACAATTCACAATAAATGAAAAACAAATCACCAAACATTTAATCACCTATTGATAACTGTACATATTCTATTCATTATTTCCTTGTGAGTAAACTATGGTGGATAATTCCTGCCTTAAGAGAAGTTTGTTTTACGTGTCCTTTAAACATTCTATGTAGCCAAGTGTGGTGGCACAAACCTTTATTTCCCTCACTTCAGGGGCAGAGGCAGGAGGATCTCTGTGAGTCTAAGACCAGCCTGTTCTACAAAGTGAGTCTAGGACAGCCAGGGCTATTACATAGAGAATCCCTGTCTTGAAAAACCTAAAAAAATATTCAATGTGTCTTATAAAATATACCTATACATAAAGGCATTTATGGAAGAAAGCTGATTTATTCTTAAAATATGTACACAAGTTAAGAAGTTTGGTTGGTAGTATCCAGGTTTCACAAAACTATTTTCTGACACCAGCAATTGAGTAGCTGACAGTGACATGTTTTTACAGTGAGGCAGAAAAAAAGTATTTTTGAATTAAAAGCTTCAGAGCTGTAAAGTTATTTTTAAAACATTTCCTAAAGAACTCATTGGAAAAACACAAAGGCAGCCAGGCCACGAAGTAAGGATCCCTGAGAGCTCAGTGTGAGTCATAAGGGTGACACGTAACACTGTAAAGCTTCAGCGTGAATAATATGACTGGAGAAGGAGAGGGATGCCACAGGTCAAGACAGAATTCTAGAGATGGCAATATTAGAGGTTGAACTGCAAATAGATGAGAAGGAAAGCACAGAGACCAAAAAATACAACCAACTCTCATTCTGGAATTACCCTATGTGGAAGTAGTAGCCTCAGTTTTCCCAGAAAGTTGAGTCTGATATTCATTTAAGGGGATGGAGTTTTTGCCACTGTAGGCAAAATATCTCCGTCTTGGCTCCAGAGATTATTTTCGGTTCTGTGTGCTAGGCACTCGAAGATAACTTGAACAAAAATTCTACAAACTATAATGTCAGCTCAATGAGTTCTACCATGACATTTCATGCATAATTAATTTGAAACAAATGGGAATGTACAAAAGATATGTGTGTGTGTGTGTGTGTGTGTGTGTGTGTGTGTGTATCTATATCCTAATCTCATAAAGTCATCATAATGGTTGCTTTAATTAGGAAGATGATGCCACATAAATAGTGCATTCTCTAAATGTTCATCGTGTGGAACTCTTGCCCTTGCTAAGTGGTTGTTTGCTAGTTTTAGAGCTTTGTGGAGAGGCCTTGTGAAGCTTGTAACTTCCTGAGATTCTTGAGACATTAAGTTGTATTTACATTCTGAGACTTACAAGCATTCTTCCTTCCATCAGGAGAGACCATTCACTTCAGAAGAAATAACACATAATTGAGGGATTAGAGGACTCTGCCCTCTTTATGTTAATTCCTATGTAAATAATGATTTTATTATAAACTGCAAGCAGTGACAAATCTCAGTAGAAGTGGAATAGTTACTATTAAAATGTGACAATGGCCTAATCTCATAAGTACTTAAAATGATTGTCAAAAGTCACAAAAGCCAATATTTAGTTTTAATATTAATAAGCAGAATGTAAAATATATTTCCCCATGCTGTGTCAGATTTATGATGAAATTAAAATCCACAGGTGATTTCTTGAGTCACTTGCTTTTCAAATTTCCTCCCTGCTTGTGGATTTATCATTCTGCAAACCTGCTGTTGCATGAAGAATATTTTGCAGTCTCTTAAACTGCAGCGAATGCCTCTCCTACAGCATAGGATATCTATTTCAGCAGGATTCTCAATAAAGCAAGAATGACATCCACACGGATGTGGAACTCAGCCTGTTCCATCAAATGGATGATACCTTTCCAGCCTCGCAGCCTGAAATATGTCCTCCTGCTGATCCTCATTATTATCACCTTCTGTGATGTCTTTTCAAGCCTGTTGTCATACAGTGTGCAGTATCTCAGTGCTGTCAAGAGCATCATTATCATCTCTGTCAATGAGTACACAAGATTCTGACCCCAGAACGTCTGAAAACTCACTACTTCCTGCCCAGAATTTTGAGGTAAGAAAGTAGCGTATCTATATCTATACAAACATTTTATTATCCATCTTCTTTCCCCTCTCTCTGCAAAACTTTAGAGATATGTAAGTACATATATTTAGTGCAAAACTATTTTATACAGTGATCCAATTTAAACTCAAGCTGAAATATTTCTATTTGTATCAAATAGGAAAAATAATTGAGAAATTGAAGATAATGCCTAAAAAGGTTCTGTGATTTCTTCTCAATTTTTGGGTGTGATACACTGTAAGAAATTGCAATTAAGAAGAAACTATTGTTTCTGACAGACACAATATCAATTTACTTTAAGATTATAAGTAACATATAAAATATAGGTATCTCAGTGACATTTAAAGAAATAGTTAAATATTGTCACTTTAAGAGCCACAGCATAGCTGTTAGCTTTAGGGAGATTTGAAGAAAGGAGGGGATAAATTGTTGTTATGTATGATTGGTTTTATAGATACAGAAACAACAGGGAATTTAAAACGAGAAAACTTGTTCACATTTATTCTGTTACCAAAGACAAATGCTCCATTAGTTTCTTGACAGCATATTTGAAGAAACACTGCTTTGGTCTTCAGAGTAAAATTTGAAATGAGAATGATAGAAATGCTTAGGATTAAATGGATGCTCGTGAAATTTAAATCTATAAGTTATACATTGTTATATCAAAATCTCATTTACACAATATTAAAAGTGTATGCATACTGTTAGTAAGATCACATTTCAATAAATCTCTCTTTTTTATTCAAAATTTTCTGGCATGGTGATGCATATATATAATGCATTCTTATTTTTCCATACACCACCCTCCTTTCCTTATCAATTCTCTCTCTTCCTCAATATTTAATTTCCCAGATTCATGACACTTTCTTTTTGTTTGTTTATTAATCAATTTGAAATAATTTTATAAGATGAATCACATTTAAAGAGATTACTGATATAGAAATCATTAAAGTTAAAAGTGGCATTTATTTAAATATCACATCTTTACTATTTCTTATAGAAATATATATTACATATTTTTCCAAATTGTTCTCTCAGTTATTAATATCTGGTGAAAATATAGTCTTTCATATTCACAATTAAACTAGAATATAATAAAATAGTTCCTATAATTAATGTGCCTTATTTTTTTTTTTTATAAATATCTTTGTCAGAAGATATAGAAGTCTGTTCTTGACAAAAAAATATATCAGTTGTGGTCATCATATTCACAACTATATAATATTCACTTTATTGATATAGTAGCAAAGACATGAATATTATATAAATAAAAACTCTTCATCAACTGATTATTGAAAAAAGAACAAATAAGAGTAACGTCCTATCACTCTGTAAAAGAGGACTATAGACTATGGTTTGCTAAGAGTGTACCTGTTCCCAAGCCAGTGAAATGAGAATGCTCTCTAGAGTTTCAGAACCCCCATGGCAGAGAGCATCAACTCTTGCATACTGTTCTCTGGCCTGCATATATGCAGTGAAGTATGTGTGATGACTTGGTAGCATAAACGCAAATATAGTCACACACCTACATACACAAAAATAAATAACAAAAATGAGAAATCAGTAAAAGAATGAAAAGTTAGAATCTTATCATTTACTATGGATGCAACTTGGAAAAGTCTATAGGACATACTGCTATAGAAAAGTCTAGAAATGCCATAAGAAGAGCAATAGCCACAAAGTTTGAAACAGAGAGCGTAGGAAGAATAGATATACAGAAGATTTTTTATCACAGTTGAAATCCTCCATTTTCCCTACCACAGTAAATTGTACATATGTCAAAGCCTGTTTAACTTTCAACATCAAAAGTGAAACTAGAGACCACTATTAAATTTTGCCAATAGCGATGTATATTGTGAGGTCGATCAATGTGCTCAGCGTATTAGTTTGCTGCGAGAAGCTGGTTATAGGAGAGTCTATGCATATGTAGGGAATTTTAATACAGTATTGACAGTTTGCTGAGAAACAAAAAAAAAAAAATCCCCAAAATACTTACTCTTTAAAAGTTCTAGAGGGATTAAAAGCACAAATTTTCACTAGTCAGATAAGCACAAATATTTGTATTTCCTGTAACTTACTTCATATTCATTTGAGTTTCAAGATCATTTTTGTTTAAAATTGATTACTAAAATGGAATTAATTTAAGTGGAATGTATCCAAATGTGAAAAGTAAGAGGAATTATAACCAAACAGCAGAAGAATAAAGAATAAACAACTGTTGCTGGTCTATGATATACATCTACACTATAATATGTAATAAAATTTAAATCAGATTTATTCATAGTAGTCAAAACTTGAAAGCAACCAAAAGGTGACACAACAGATAAATGGAAGAATAAGTAATTTTTATATCCATACAATCAATCAAATATTATTTAGATTTTACAACTAAAACAAAGGTTATAAAACCAAAATTTAAAGAACAACACAGAGTTCTTCTATGTATACGTAAAGGAGTCAATCTTAATATCTTTTCTGCTTCATTTTTATTATGTGGTGTATTAAATAGGAAAAAGATAGAAAGAATAAAAATAATAGTGTATTCCAGGAGTTTCATGGTTGTACGGGAGGAAATGGATTAAAAAGGGCACATAAATAATATGTATATATAATATATACTACAATAGTTTACATGTAATTATGAATTTCTTGAAGCTTTTAGAACTTTATAACAAAAAAACAAATATTATTGAATGTTAAAACAAATTTAGGACAAAAAATTCTAAGAAAGAATATTTACTGTAGTGAAAGATTCTAATGGTATGGAAGATTTCGTAATCATTTAATTTAAGGGTTGGGAGCTTGAGCGCAGAACATTCCTGAGTGATTTTGGTAATGAGTGGTGTACAAAGATAGGAAAATGAAGTGCACTCCCCTGTTGAATACACTCTTGACTAACATACTGGGGTTAAGAATTTTAATATGATATTGGATGATTAAGTAAAATTGAATTGAATAAATATGTAAGTAGGTGGTGGTAATGAGTTTTCTTGCCTTATATTGTTAGTGTGAGAGTTTATATACAAGACCGAAGAGAATATAATATAAGAAATGACCAGAGTTAAATACATTAGTATTAAATAATTTCTAGGTCAACATCAATATAGAATGATTTCTAAAGCAAAAAAAACAAACTTTATTAAGTAGGTGTAGACAAATAGATACACTGATAGCCAGAAAGAAAGGCAAAATAAAGGGGAAGACGGAAGAACATGAGAGAATATAACAACGGATCTCAACCTGTAGGTAATGACCCCTCTTGAAGTTGAACAACCTTTCCATGGGGGGAGGTGGTGTCATTTATGGCCATTAGAAAACATAAATATTTGTATGACAATTAGGAAAGTGTCAATATTGCTGTTATGAAGTAGCAAAGAAAAAATTATGTTTGGGATTATCACACACTGATGGACTGTAATAAAGGGTTGCAAAAATAAGAACGGCATCAGTGACAAAAGATGATGACAGGTAGATGATTGGTAGATAGATAGACATATAGATGATGATTGATAGAGATATATGGGGATAGATACATAGGTAGATAGAAGATAGATACATAATAGATAGATATATAGATAGATAGATGATAGACAGATAGATAGATGATAGATAGATAAATAGATGATGATAGGACACCTTAATCTGATGTACTAGCTACATAGCCTTATAACTCCAATAACAAGGTAATCTCTTTGTGTTCTCTGTCCTACCTAGTTCTCTCTCTTAAACCACTGCCTCTGTCTAATCTATTCCCACGTCTGAGTAAGATTTAAGATCCTCCCTTGGATCCTACTTGTTGCTTATCTTCTTTGGGTCTGGGCATTGTAGCATGTTTATCCTGTACTATAGAGGTATAATCTGCTTATAAGTGAGTATATGCCATGTGTGTCTTTCTGGGTCAGGGTTAACTCTCTCAGGATGGTCTTTTCTAGATCCATCCATTCCCTGCAGAAGGTATGATTTGTTTTTAATATCTGAGTAGTATTCCACTGTGTCAATGTACCACAGTTTCTTTAGCAATTCTTCAGTTGAGAGACATCTAGGTTGTTTCCAGATTCTGGCTATTACAAATAAAGATGCTCAATCCATTTGTCCACAAATTTCGGGAATTCCTTGTTTTTAATAGCTGAGTATTATTCCACAGTGTATATGTACCACAGTTTCTTTATCCATTCTTCTACTGAGGGACATTTAGGCTGTTTCTATGATCTGGCTATTATGAATAAGGCTGCTATGAACATGGTTGAGCAAATTTTCTTGCTGTGTGCTGGTGCATCTTCTGGGTATATTCCAAGGAGTGGAATAGCTGGGTCTTGAGGAAGCCCTATTCCCAGTTTTCTGAGATAGCACCAGATAGATTTCCAAAGTGGTTGTACTAGTTTGCATTCCCACCAGCAATGAAGGAGTGTTCCTCTCTCCCCACATCCTCTCCAGCATGTGGTGTCGCTTGAGTTTTTGATTTTAGCCATTCTGATGGGTGTAAGATGGAATCTCAGAGTTGTTTTGATTTGCATTTCCCTGATGACTAAGGAGGTTGAGCATTTCTTTAAGTGTTTCTCAGCCATTTGGATTGAGCTAGAGATGATCATAATGAGTGAGTTAACCCAGAAGCAGAAAGACTCAAATGGTATATACTCACTTATATCTGCATACTAGCCCAATGGGCATGTCCCATGAAAGCCTTCCCTTACCAGGAAACTGGGACCGAGGGGAGGACATCCTATTGGGACTCTAGATGAGAGAACAATGGCAGAATAGCAATGTAGAAGGATCCAGTGGGTCCTAGAAACCTACAGGTAGAACATTATGATAGGCAGATTTGGGTCATGGGGTCCCGCTCAAACTAAGGCCCTAGCCAAGGACAATACAGGCCGAAAAATTTAAACCCCTACCCTGATCTAGCCCATGGACAGGACAGTCTCCACACTTGAGTGGAGAGAGGGATTTGACTTTCTCAAGTACTCTGGTGCCTCACATTTGACTATGTCCCCTGGCGGGGGAGACCTAGTGGCACTCAGAGGAAGGACAGCAGGTCACTGAGAAGAGACTTGATACCCTATGAGCATATACAGAGGGAGGTAATCCCTCTGAGGAACAGTCATAGGGGAGGGGAATAAGGGGAAAATGGGAAGGAGGGGAGAATGGGAGGATATAAGGGATGGGATAACCATAGAGATGTAACAAGAATAAATTAATTAAAAATAAATAAAAAAGAAAAAAACAAATAAAGATGCTATAGACATAATTGAGCAAGTGTTCTTATTATATGGCCGACCAACTTTTGGGTATATACCCAGGAGTGCTGTAACTGGGTCTTGAGGTATATTTTCTGAGACAATTTTCTGAGAAAGCATCAGACTGATTTCAAAAGTTGTTTTACAAATCTGCACTCACACCAGCAATGAAGTATTATCCTCTTTCTCCATATCCTCACCAGCATGTGCTGTCACTTGAGATTTTTATCTTAGCCATTCTGACAGGTGTAAGATGGAAACTCTCTTTGATTTGCATTTCTCTAATGACTAAGGACATTGAGCATTTCTTTAAGTGCTCAGACATTGGCAATTCCTCTGATAAGAACTTTCTGTTTAGCGCTGTACTCCATTTTTAATTGGATTTTTTTGGTGTGCTGTTATTTAATTTCATGAGTTCTTTATATATTATAAATATTAGCCTTTTGTCAGATGCAGGGTTGGCGTAAATCTTCCGCAATCTTTAGGCTGTCCTTTTGTCCTATTGATAGTGTTCTTCACCTTACAGAAGCTTTTCAGTTTCAATAGATCCCACTTATTAATTATTGATCTTAGAGCCTGATCTGCTGCTGTTCCATTCAGCAATTTGTCTCCTGTGCCAATGAGTTCTAGGCTCTTTCCCATTTTATCTTCTAATAGGTTTAGGGTATCTGGTGTTAGGTTGGGGTCTTTGATCTATATGGACTTGAGTTTGTGCAGGATGATAAATATGGATCTATTTACATTTTTCTATATGTAGACATCCATTTAGACTAGTACTATTTGTTGAACATGTTTTCTTTTTTCCACTGTATGATTTTGGCTTCTTTGTCAAAAATAGAGTTTTTTGGTTTTCTTTCTTTTTTTTTTCTGTCAAAAACTCCATAGCTGTGTGGATTTATTTCTGGGTCTTTTTTTTGATTTCATGGATCAATCAGTCTATTGCTATGCCAGTGCAATGCTGTAATTAATTAATTAGTTAATTAATAATTACAGATTTAAATACAAAATGGAATAATGCCAAATATCACATTCAATTATCTCAATAAATTAGGTATTTCATACCCAGCTCTTTTCTCTTTTTTATTTTATTTTTTCACTGTTATTTGGTTTTATTTATTTATTTTTTACTTTTTTATTAATTTATTCATTTTACATCTCAATTGTTATCCCATCCCTTGTTTCTTCCTGTTCCTCCCTCCCTTCTACTTTCACCCTATTCCCCTCACCTATGTCTGTGGCTGAGGGGGACCTCCCCTTCTCTATGATCATAAGGTATCAAGTCTTTTCCTGATAGCCTGTTATCTTTCTTCTGAGTGCCACCGGCCTCCGCATCTAGGGGATGTAGTCAAATATGGGGCACCAGAGTTTATGTGAAAGTCAGTCAACGATCTCCACTCAACTGTGGAGAATGTCCTGTCCATTGGTTAGATCTGGGTAGGGGTTTGATGTTTGCTGCACATATTGTCCTTGGTTAGTGCCATAGTTTGAGCAGAACCATGGGCCCAGATCCCCCAGATCCCAGATGCTCACATCTATTCCAGTTTCCTGGTAAGTGAAGACTTTCATGGGACATACTCCTTGTGCTAGTGTCCAACTATGAGTGAGTATATACCAATTGAGTCTTTCTGCTTCTGGTTAACTTACTCATTATGATCCTTTCTAGTTCCACCTATTTGGTACAATTACACTATGGAATGTTACTCAGTTATTAAAAACATGGAATTCCCAAAATTTGTGGACAAATGGATGGATCTCTTTTTTCTTTTTCTTTTTTGTTTTATATACACTTTTATATTATTAAACATATATACAATATATATACAAAATATATACAATAAACTACCCATAGCAAGAAGAACCATGACACAATCAGGACTTATATAAATGTTATATAAACATTCTTAGTGTTTTGGCTATTTGTATTTGATAGCCTTGAAGAAAACATCTTTCCTATCTTGGTACATTTAAAATTCTGAATTTAAATCAATATCTATCATAGTCATAATCAACTTAAATATCTATCTAGACCTAACAACATCTTAACCCCTACACAACAGAATTCTACCTAAAATAGAGCATACTTGGATGCAGGCAGAATCAAAGGCCAAATCTGTCAAGACAAGGTAAGGAAATCCCCAATAGTTCCTGCCTCATAGCAATATTGAGTCCGAAGGCTGAAGATGATGCTCCAATATTAGAGAAAGTTTTCGGTGAGTATTCAGGTAGCAAACTGTCTCTCTCATCTTATTTGGGAAGCTACTAACCTGTACTCCCTGTATACTTAGGTTATTAATTTTATTCCTTCTCAAGTCCGTGATGGGGTTGAATACCTGATAGCTTAGTTTTACAATTAAACCAGCTCTTTTCTCTATGCTATGAATTGGTCTGACTTGTACATGCACACAGTTTGCCCTCACTGTTTCATGTAGTAGTCATCAACTCCAACTCTGGCTCTTATTCTATCCTTGTCTCTTGCTCCAAATGAAAACTGAGCCTTGAGAGCACAGAGTGCACTATATGTGTTTCATTTCGGGCTAAGCTTTTGTCAGTGTCTCATTAACTGCCTTTTTGCCAGTTGTGGGTTTCTCTGCTAATCACCATCTCCAACAAATAGAGGATACTGATGAGGATTGAGAGATTCACTACTCTCTCTCTTTTTTATATATTTTATTAATTTATTCATATTACATCTCAATTGTTATCCCATCCCTTGTATCCTCCCATTCCTCCCTCCCTCCTATTTTCCCCTTACTCCCTGAATATAAGAATAATTCATCAGGAGTGGGTTTATACAACGCCTATTCAGCAGAATTATCATAGTAGTTTCTCCCCTATATCCTGTGGCCTATGTAGCAACACATTCTTTGGCCAACAATGTTGCTAATATATGTATTCCATCTTGTGTAGGAGCTATTATGTCCAGTAAGAAATTGTTTACACTCAGGGATATTCTTGCCATTACTGCAGCAGTTATCATAGTTTGACAAGCCAGTCATTGTAGTAGCTCAAAGTGTTCACAGATGAATAAGATTGGCACTCTTCTCCTCCTGTAGAGTGCATAACAACTCCAACCTCTTTGGAAGTTCGGCAGTAGGAATGAAGCTTCCAAGTATTAATGTAAGTTCTACTACTTAATAAAAAGGCATTGGCAATAGTCTGTGATGTTTCTGGGTCCTTATTATCCAACCCCTAAGGAAGAACTTTGAGCAGGTGATGAAGAGCTGGCTAATGGAAACAAAACCCTTGATTGAACAACTAGCTAGGGGAGCTTGTTGCTGAGGAGAGGTTGAGGAGTGGAGGACAAAGAAATACTTGGAGACTCAGGCATATGCGGTACAAGCTGAAGGTCTTAAAGCTCAGGAGACCTTTATTTTCTGCCTCTCTCACATGCTTACTGTCTATCTGTTTCTGTATCTGTATTGCTGTCTGTCTGGCTGCCTCTTATTGTTCTTCATTTTCTATCTCTCTTCTTGCTTGTTATTACTTATCTTTCTTTCTCTTTTGCTGTTCCATATCACTCTAGCTTACTCTCTTACATCTGTTACTTGTTTGCTGTCCTCCTTGAGCCAACCCCAGTATTTTATTTAAAGTGTTTTTTTTTTTAATTACAGATTACATCATGATTTTCCCTGATCTTTGACAATCAATAGGGCACTCAAAAATCAACAAAGCAGGAAAACAGTCTAAACAAGGAAATACAAAGTGTTCTGTATATCCTACAATAAAGCATACAGCAAAAATCAATCAATTTCCAAGAAATGGTCAGCACAACCTGCTTATTATTTCTTAAACAAAACTTGGGAAAATTTAATCATAAATTTCCCCAGGCTAAAGTCACTGTATTTCAAAGATTGTCATAGGAACATAGTATGAGCTAAATGTTCTCTAATAAAGAAAATACTTTACTTAATCACAGTCCAAAACCAACAGGTGTGCTATCCAAGCTTAGGCAAACTGCCAAGGGGTCTTTTATTGTAAAATTTTATAAAGTATGATGTTTCAAGCCCACCTTCTTTGCTCTCGAAGCAGATTCTTAAAAAAAAAACAAACAAACAAACAAACAAACAAAAAAAAAAACAGTATCTAGCAGCTATTGTTATGTCAAGGTCTTAACTTTCAAAAAATTCTCTATCATTGTTTCAAGCCTTTGGCCAGATGCCCTCTTTCAATATTCTCTGTGGAAAAAAGATTTTGCTTAGGGATGAGAAATAAAAAGAAAGGACAGTTTTAGGAGAAAAAGCAGATTTTCAGACAAAATAACAGCTCCATATGTAACATTTAGGGGCAGTGGTGATCAACTAGAGATCTTTTGGAACTTTGTCAAGCAAAGCTTCAAGAGCTGTTCTGGATGTCCAGGGATCATGATGGACAATTGGAGGTCTCTGGAACTTTGTCAAGCAAAGCCTCTACAACTTATCCTGCGTGCCTCTCTCTCTTTCTGTCTATGTCTCTGTCTCTGTCTCTGTCTCTGTCTCTCTCTGTCTCTGTCTGTCTGTCTGTCTGTCTGTCTCTCTCTCTCTCTCTCTCTCTCTCTCTCTCTCTCATTTTGTGTATGTGTATGTGAGTGTGTGTGTGTGTTTGTAACATTTACAGTGTCATGTTGTCTTTAGTATCCTTTTCTTCCCCTGATTCTGTTTTTGATTTTGCAATCTTCTTCTAAATTTCAATGTGTTCCATCATTTTATTTTAACCCTTTTATACCTCTGTGTTCTATCATCTGCTTTTACAAGCCCTTTCCCATCATCCTTTAGTAATTTCCTGATCTAGAGGGGCTCTACAGGCATCTGTGTACATACCTGAGTGCAGATGAGAGAAAACAAAGTTTTACTATCTTTCTCTCAAACATCTCACACATAATGATTGCTCCCATCCATATCCATTTAGTTATTTTTTTTCTTAATAGATGAGTCATATTGCATTATGTAAATATAGCACAATTCATTTCTTCATTTGTCATCCCATTGACAGGCCTCTAAAATGTCTCAAATCCCTGGATTTTTATTGTTCACAGAACATTAATGCACATGAATGAGCCGGTATCTATATCATAGGAATGGAATACTTTGGTACATTTTCAAGTGGTATTGATAAATTGTTTAATTTATATTATTCTTCCTTTTTGAGGACCCTGGATTCTCACATTGTGGCTATACCAATTTGTACCCCCAACAGAGTTAGTAAATGTTTAATTTCCCATTTTTATCACATCATCAAAAACAGTTGCTGTCATTTGTTCTATTTATCTTGTCCATTCTGGCTGGAGTTAGATGGCATCTTAACTTTCCCTCTCCCCCATCTCCCAGGATATTCTATTCATTCTCATTTGAACTGCAATTACTTGGTCTCACTTTTCTTTTGGAAAACAAAATTCACTCAGGAAAATAAAAATAGCCAATCAAAAAGAACAGAATGAGAAAGAATAAAACACAAGAAACATAAACACATAAAAATGCAAAATTGGAAAGCAGGACATATAGGCAAAAGGACAGGAGGAAAAAAAAAAGCCAAAACAAAGCAGTATTAGACAAAAAGGCTACAAGAATACAATTGGGTTCATCCCGTTTTTACTATCAACTGATGAGCATGAAGCCTGCTCTAAAGTGTGGTTAACATATTCAGTGAGACTCCATTAGGAAACAATTAACTTTTCCTCTGAAAGCAGATGTCCATTAGGAATAACTTCTTGTTTATGCATGAGTGATATTGCCCTCTTCCACATTCAGTACTGGGACCCTCTCTGGCTTGAATATAAGCAAGCTATTATCAATGGAAATAGTAGACTGACAGTAAGATATATAAAAGTGTATATATCATAAAATGTGAATATATTTTTATGTGGTACATGAGGTACATATGTCATTTTTAGTAAAACCCCATGTTAGGTATTCTGCTGTATGTCACTGTATATGAAAGATACTGCTCAAAAGATTGAATATTTCCTTCTTTAGAAAAGCAATATTTTCTTCGTGATGGACAAAAATGAACAGAAATAGTGTTTGGTATTGCTCAAACTTTCCTTACATCTCCCTGAGTTATTTAACGGAAATGACAGTTATATACACTACATTTTCATAAGTAATAAAATACATCTTACATATTTAATTTCTCATGATTATACGCATGCATTTACTCCTAATAAAGACATTTTCACTCATAGAAACTATACTTTTTGTCCCTGGCTATGAAATTATGGCACTTATCACATTTTCTATACGCAAGGGTCACTGAGTTCAATAATTTTTGTCTGCAGACATCTATGGTTAGAACACTAGTTTTTCTTCTTTTGTGTTTTTTTTGTTTGTTTGTTTGTTTGTTTGTTTGTTTTCAAACAGGATTTCTCTGTGTAGCCCTAGCTTCCTTGTACTCATTCCTAAGTATGCTGCGAGTTTGATTGAGGTGCATTAATTGAAATTCCCAAATAATAAAAATATTATGTTGTGGGGAAATGAATACTAGTTTTCTAGTTTTCTCCTATTGGGTGTTTCTTATCATCTTTAAATTAATAAAAATTTAGTTAATGAACAATGCTTCTAGAAGACATGAAGTTAAAATAAATGTGTTATTTTCTAATATCAGTGAAAAGTTACCTAGTTGTTTTATAAGGATTTAGATATGAGGGGAGATTCTATTGCAATGGCTCTTTTTGTTGGTTGTGACCCATTTGGATATGGAATGACCCTTTCACAGAGTTTGCATATAAAAAATTACTTTTTATTCATAACAGGAACAAATTTACAGTTATGAAATAGCAATAAATATTTTCTATGGTTGGGAATTGCATTATGTATTCACAGCATTAGGAGGGCTGAGAACCATTGTTCTTTAAGTAAAAAGGGCCATGCCAGTTTCTAAAGATTTTTCATTTTGTTTCAACAATAAAAATTCCTGAAACCTTAGTAATTTTGTTTCCAATACCTAATGTTATATTTTATACACATATGCATTAATGAGCATATGCACACATGAACACACACATACAAGCACACACATACACATGATAAAATGTCATGTAATTAGCAGAAAAATACAAGACACTAGATGTTAACAAATAAAAAAGTTCATTAACTAGATTTGCTTCTTTGTTGTTGTTAGCAAATGAGGTCCAAAGGACCCACAAACACTACAGCCTATTGGCCATGCTATTGATTAAGTTCTAGACCTTTATGCTGAAAATGAAATTTTGTACACTTGTTCACATCCATAGAGAAATCTAATCCTGGAGACCTGAGAGAGTCATGCTTATTGTCTAACTTTCTTAATGCTGAGTGGTGTTATGCACCCACAGGACGAGGAACATGAGCATCCATCTTACCCCATTGTGAGCTGCTCTGACATTTCGTCTAGTGAGATATGCCCATTGATCCAATATTTGCATGTTTAAATCTCACTTAACAAGATAAAATTCATACCTGGCACTTTACTTGAATCAAGAACCAATGGTTAGGTGGGCCATAGGCCTTAGAGGAGAACCTACTATCGTCACTCTAAGTGGTCATTGTATTAAACTAACTCCTAATGACTTATCCTTATACCCATAGATTAATGTGTTTTATAGTCATTATCAGAGCTCTTATTTTTAATAGATGGCAATTAGCACAGATATTCTTAAATGAGCAAGATACAGAAATTAATAGACATTTGAATGATTATCTCTAAACAAACCACAACCTTGACTTCAGCCTCCATTCCCAAGGTTCAGGAATCACCATAGAAGAGAGTATATAAAGGGTGGAAAAGCAAAAGTGCCAGAGGAGTTGGATGGCTACAAGGAAATACATGTTTCGAACACTGAGGAACAACTGAATATATGAACTAACAGTGGTTATAACTACACTCAGAAGGCCCATGGAAGGCCAAGAAAGGCAAAACTCAGAATGAAGAGTGTATTTAGGCAAAGAATTCCACCTGTAACCAATGAATTATTGGCTATGTGTAGCTGACAAGAAACAGACTTCATGGACCTAGGGGAGGGGAAGTGGGTGGGCGTGGGAGGGAGGAAGGAACAGGAGGATACAAGCAATGGGAGAAAATTGAGTTGTAATCTGAATTAGTGAAGTAATAAAAATAAAGACTTCAAAAGAAAGAAAATAAACAGACTTAAGTTATCTTGAGGAGGGTCGCCCTTGGTAAATCTACCATGTTCCAGTGTAAGGCACCATGTCATAAGATATATGGGCAGCCCACGTTGGACTTAATATATTTTAACAGAAACTTAAATAATATCAAAGTACAGTTCTTGGAAATCTCAAGGGATTAGTTTGTAATAGGATACATGTTGTTTATGAGGGTGTGTTATCTAGGATAATACAATGAAAATAATGAACAATAAATTATCCTATAACATTAGTAAAATAATTCTAATTAATCTTTCTTCCATTTAAATTTTCCATGTTAAAATTTTCTGCAACATTATTCTGTAACTTTAATTTTTGTATATTAACTTTGCAAATTATTTATGCTAATTTGTGTGTACTTATTTTTCTCTTTATAGTTTATATACACTTTTAATTCTTAAAAATGAATTCATCTTTGGTAATTCATGAAATCATCTTGTAACATTCTGCTAGATAGTTTACATTTTAAAATACTCATAAACAATTCTGTGACAAAAATATCTGTGAATATCATCTTGCTAATTTAAATGATTAAATGGGGATTTTTCTTTATATGTAGCTATAGTTTAAAGTTTTGTTTTTATCACATACAATTAAAATTTATGAGATGTTATGAACTTATTTTCTAAGATGGTTAAAACTTATTTTGTCCTTTCAGGGAAAAATACTTTTATGCTCCTATTTTCAATATTCACAAATTTTCTATTAGATTTTATATATGTAACATTGCAAAACATAGTCATGTATAGGTTTATGTATTGTTTTGTTTCTTAAATATGTCATATTATGTATGATGGTTTAAATTTAATGTTTTATTTTCTTCTATTTCTTGTTTGTTTATAACTTTGTTGAACAATTATTCTACACAGTATTCCACAGCATTATTTTAAATATATCCTCTATTTTCTAATGTAGTGTACTACATTTGATTTGTTATTATTTCCATTATAATTTCAAATTTTACTTTCCAAGTAAATTGATTTCTAGAAATTGATTGTGAACTTGGGCTTTCATCTTCCCTATCTTTTTTATTTAATTCTTACAAATTTTGTCAAGGATTTGTAATTATCAGCAATTTCATTTTTTATTTATTGCATACCTTCATTCCTTAACACTGTCCGCTAACATGATTGTTGTTATAATAATAATCTCCAAAGCAGAAATTAAAGATTTGTGTATTTCTGTCTTGTAAAGAATTTATGTCCCATTAAGCTCATGGGATTTAAAACAAAGAAAATAAATGTGAATATAAAAAGAGATTTTGGGAGAAAGAGGGTAAAAGTGGTGCAGGAAGACATGAGTAGGTGGGGTTACAGTAACTAGAATCTATCATATACATATATAACATTAGAAGAATTATTTCAAATAGTTACTAAAAATATTGAGTGTATTTTCAGTGAGTTGTCACTGGTCATTACATATGGTTGATGATATTCTTTTATGCTACCTCATTAAGAATCATTACTCTATCTGTTAGATTTTAGTAATATTATTCATTATTTTTTCTACTTGAATCTTGAACTGTTTAGCTAGTTTTACATTTATGATTTGAATATATTTTACAGTATATTTGATATATAAATATTAAATTATGCTGAGTTTTCAGCATCACACTTTTTCTTTTTTCTTCTAGTAATAATAATTTTCATAATAATGAAAAATCATGCCACCCTTATATAGGTATGTAGTGGAGATTAAATGTAATGATTGTAGTAAAGATTTGGTGTCAATTATGATTAGAATGTTTTAAGGTATTCTGCTTTGATAATCAATTATTTTATTTATAATAATGATTTATAGGTGGATAACTTTTTTCTAAAGAAGAAATACTAAAAGCAAGGCTGTTATACCTACTCTTTCTGGAATCCACAAAGTAAAACTTGCAGATTCATGCTGAGGAATTTCCTCACTATTGTTTATCTGTGAAGCTGTTAAATTAGCAAGGTTTACTTATTGGTGCCTAAAGGTTGAGAATGGATCGAGCCTTAATTTCCGTCCTTTTCCCAATACTACTTTGAACAATTATATCATCTAAATTCCTTTTTCTTTTAAATTACACTAATTCTCAGCTCTTAATCATATGAAAAAGAAATTAATTTTCTACCTGTGGTTTAGAAATTTTAGGTATGTGTCATATATCAGTTTTGCAATTGCCATTATTGCGTTTGGGAGCTAAGATGACATAGTTTTTAAATTTGTAACTGCTTTTCAAAGCAACTTTTTATCTCACTTGATACTACTGACCACTCTCTGTCAAGCAGAATTGATCTTCCAGGATCATCTTCAAACTCACGACAAAGTTGCACTTTATACTTAGCTAATTTACTTTAGCTTCAGTTTTCATCCTATGATATGTGAAATTGGTTCATATCTTTAGGTATGCAAAACAGACTGTATTCAAACACTAATCTAGAAGTTGGCACTTTAAATTTTCCAGTAGTAGATGTTAAACAGCTTCTAAGTTTTTCCACAGTAGAAATTACCAAGACACTGAAATGAAATTTGACAGGGTCTTCCTATACCTTGGAATTACGATAATTAGCATTAGAGTTTTCGACAAAAAATAATTTTTGAAGTATTGAGAAACAAATTAAATAAGATTCTTGAGGTTTTCAGTAGTTGTTAAAACCATAGACTCCAGAACTTGGCAGGTGTCTGCTATAATAGCAATTCTATATTTTGTGTCAATCATTTCAGTGTTTCATCCCTTAGTATAAAGCCATGAGTTCTCTAATCATTTTTGTAAGAATTATAAATTAGATGATTCTTACAGTGTGTTTTTCAAAGTGGGTGTCACATGAAAAGGACACAATAGACAGGAGTTATCATTGCCATCTTTTTCTTACTCATTCACTCAGTCAATGAAACTGCTGTTTATCCAGGAACACTTTAGCAAGTGGAAGTGTAAAATCAACCCCATATACAATACTTGACTATCCCACTGAAGTAATGAGGCTCTTTTCATAAATAGCATACCTATCTATCTATCACTCACTAGGCAAGAACAGCACTAGTTAGCTAACTGCAAGGAACAGCATAATAATAGGTCAGCTATGCAGAGGAACTGGAAATATAATGTATAAGGAAGAATTGTCACATTTGACCATCTTGTCTACCTCTGCGGGGCCAGGGGTAGGGTTTCTCTGTGTAGCCTTGGCTGCCCTAGACTCATTTTGTAGACCAGACTGGCCTCAAACTCACAGCAATCTGCCTGCCTCTGCCTCTCAAATGCTGGGATTAAAGGTGTGTGCCACCATGCCTGGCTCCATCTTGTCTTGTTTGAGGCTTTTCCCTAAAAGTTTTCAAGACTAGGCACATAAAGTGTAGCATATTATGGAGAATAATAAAGTTTAGAATGAAAGGACCTGGTAAAGAATGAAGATTAAAAATGTTAAAAACAATAAAGCTTGGTTATATTCTAAGACATAGTATATAAAGGGTTGTCTTTCAGTATATGATACATTTTTTTTTGTAGAGTGGAAGAGAAAGGATTAAGTGCAGCACAGATGGAGCCAGCTCCTGTGCAAGGGGATGTAATATGGCATTTCTTAACAATTCAGAATGCTGAACATGAAAATGGGTGGCCCAGGGAAGTCCCTTCCTAGAAAAGCGATTTTTACTATCTCAGTTAGTTTAAATGTGGTCTTGCCTAGAGGCCAGAAAATGGACTTGACAGACTCCCAGGGTTCTCTCCAGTCCTGTGATTTTTCAAATAAATATTTGAGTAAATGTGATTATATTTTTCACAGTGGAAAGGTTTTGTACTTTCAGGATGGATTACCAGTCATATTTTAGCATCATCTTCACAAATTCAGTTTTATGGTATTCCCCTGAAGAGATATTTACATCCTCTTACAAGTGTGTATCCCATGGAGAGCTGACACTCCAGCTCTATTCCGTATTGCCATTATCAGAAATTGACAGTGAGCTCAGTGGGCATTAGAGGTTTTAAATGAATGTATCTCAGAACATTGAGAATTGAACTTTAAATGGCTGTACTGCTCATAAAGCCTCCAGCCTCTAGGGGGGAAAAGAATGTGACTGCATTATCAAGAAAAATTTTTCGCAGGTTCTAAATATAAAAATGTGTCAAGAGGTATAATTTTATTGCTATAGGAGGAAATAACAATATGAAATAAGATAGCAAACAAAGTGTTCTCTCTCTCTCTCTCTCTCTGTCTCTCTCTCTCTCTCTCTCTCTCTCTCTCTCTCTCTCACACACACACACACACACACACACATTTCTAACTCTATCTACTTAAATTGCCAGAAGCAACAAAATATTGATAGTATATATTAAATTTTTACCAAAAAAAAAAATCTGTAATTCCTTTGTAATCTTAGGGAAACAGGAAATATTTTCAAACATGTTTTATTGTAATGTTAGAATACAAAATATATTTTCCATTAATAAATACCAATTTTAAATCATACTAATTCTGGAATTCTTTGGTGAGAGCTTTTTAGGCTTCATCTTTTCCAAACTTACTTTATTTGTGGTGTTTAATGCTTATACCTCCCTTTCAACCCACCTACCCTAGATAGGAGAGATAGGAAGTTTATAGGGACAGGGGAATTAGACCTTGTTGGATTCAGATCCTGGGAGCGATTGTGCTGACATAGTCTGGAGGATTTCAGCAGACCAGCAAACCCACCAAAGTTCCTGCTGGAACCTGGAGTAACCTGAACCCAGAGCTTCAGCCAGAGCCCAAAGCCTCAAAGACTTCGCTGGAGCGGTTCTCTCCTGGAGTGTTTTGGAGTGGAGCAAAAACAGCCAAACAATACCAAGACCCAAAAAGGCATCTTGCTTTGGCCTCAGATGTATAATCTCCTCTCAAAGTCTGTACTAGGATGTATTTCAGCAGGCAACAACCAAGCAGCCCTCCCCCCATGAAGTGGTTCAACTTCTAAGTGAATAAACATCACCTGTTCTCTCACAAGTCTGTTCCCCATCCCGTACTTGGGATCAAAACAAAAACATGTTTACATTCACTACAGAACCTTGTTTTGGTTATGCAGTTCTTTGATTCTCCAGAAAACAGCAATCTAAAAAGGATAATCATTGAGCAGATTTTACTCTTATTAGGTGTTGAATAGGTACGTGTTCTCATTCACGGAGGGGGCTAATTTTATTCATAGTCATCACGTTATCAATATTTACAATGATTTGCATCTGTAAAGTTTCCATTTGTTGAAGTTAATTCAATGGAAGCTTTAATTTCTTAGCTTTCCAGATTAATTTTAGAACATTTCAGATGTCAAAGCTACTTCTCAGGTTTTGAATTAATAAGAAACAGACCTTACTAGGTATTTGTTATCTTTTTTTTTTCCCTATAAAATCAAGTAATCTCAAGGAATCGTGTTGTGATTTTGTGTGTATGAGTATGGAAAGTGAACAGAATTTATCATTCGTGCAATAATGAAAACATTATTCAGGTATAATGCTTTTTCAAATAAATGTAAAATTGTTAGGTTATTTTAAAAATCATTAACCTTTCAAATTTATTGTTTTGATTTCTAAGAGCCGTTGGAGTAATCACCACACTCCAGGTAAATTGAACAATTTTTCATTTCACAATCAGGGAGCTGAAGTGCAGTTTACAAGTGGCACAAGATTATTTCCTCTCTTCTCCAAGTGACAATGGCATTCTCGGTAGCTGTAGTTGATTGAGAGAGCCAAATTACTAATCTCACTACAAAAATGTAGGACAGAATTTTTTCCCTATATGCATGCAAAGCAACAACGATTGTGTGATATAGACAATGTTAAGCTCACCCAAATAACAGCACGGGTGAGAGTCAAGGTTCAGGAAGTCACACCCCTCACTGAGGAGCTTTTGGCCACTGTGACTACCCTGGGAAGCTACCCATGTTCCAGAGGATGGGCCACATTTATTCAACTGCATATAGGGCTAAATTGATTTAGTGTGTATTAAAAAAAAATAACATGACAAAAAGTGGAAACTGAGAGAAAAAATGTATCTGATTAAAGCAGAAAATGATAGAGAAAAATGAAAAGTATCAAAGATCAATGCACATTATATAAATGTGTTCAAGATGAGTATAATTAAAAATATACATAGTTTACAAATTTTTTCTTCCATTCTCTGGGTTGATTTTTCAACCACTGTGTTGTTGATTTAATTTCTTGACAATAATTATTTTTGACTTATTGAAATCCCCTTTTTCCTTGTAATTGTAGAGGTTTGCATAAGACTCCACTTCATAGACTCAGGTCTTGGGACCCTTGGTTCCCAGTTGAGGAGTTTTAAGAGTTTGGTCTTGCTGGAAGGAATGTGTACCGTGGAGGAGTTATTTGAGAGTAAAGTGTATGACCTAATTCTACTTCATTCTCTGTGCTTCCTGCTTGTGATGGAGGATGTGAACTCTCATGTTGAGGAAGTTTTGGTTAACGTTATGTAACACGCTTTTGTTTTAATCTCAGGTGTAGGATATGGGGGCTGCTCCGTTTCACAGCTGATACAGCTTTGTGGGAAGTCACGTGATCTGTTCTACAGGAATCTGCGTAACACCCAGGCGTGGTCTTTGGAAAACTGAGAGCCCATATAGAGAGAGGAAGGAGGGAGGGCTGCGACAAGAGTGCTAGGAGGAGATGGGAGGAAGAGGAAGAGGAGGGAGCTGATGCATACACTTCTGTTAGCTGACTATCTTGACAATGGAGATTGGTAGTGCGCCAAAGAGCCCGAAGACCCGAAACTGCCGGAAGTAGCCATAGCGAACTATGCCTCTTCTTTCTGCTAACCTTTTTTCACTGTTCCCTGGTTTTGGGATGTTGGAAGGAATTGGGGTGGAGAAGGGAGAATGAAATATAAGAAACCAAAACAAAAATAGATTTTATAAGTGTGCCTACGTTCGCAGCTTCCTGCTTCAGGGGACATGTTCACCTTTTGCTCTGCCTGTTTGCGATGGTATATACTCTCATCCGCTTATCACTTTGGAACCTTAAACCCAAATAAGGTCTTCCTTCTGGAAATTGCTTATGGCCATCGTGGGTTGGAGACAACATAGCTCAAAAATACCAAGCAAATTTAAAGTAAGACAGCAGATACACACAGCTAATATTTTAATGAATGGCAGAAAGCCTCTTAACATTTGTACGATGATGAAAATATTCAATTTTACTACTTGAATTATACAGAGCACTGAAAGTCTAATAAAAATCAATAAGTCAAGGGGAAATATTAAAGGTGTCCTCATGAGATAAAGGGAGGTTATGTTTTCTTTGCACATTATATTTCATATGTAGAAAACATTACAATAGCTCAGAGAAAAAGTAACTGCATTCACAAAATTTTAGTGTATAACATTAATGTCCAAACCTGATATCATTTGCATATATCAGTTTAAAAATATCAGAAATGAATATCAAGAAAGAAATGTCATGTGGTAAAGTATTAAAAGTAAAAAATTAAAAAAAAAAAAAAGCTTTAGCCAAATAGAAAGAGATCTCAACAGGAAAAACTACAAAACACCAAGAAAATTCATTGAAAACCAAAAAAAGGAAAATTGTTTAACAAGTGAACTGACATTGTTAAAAGGTCTCTAATAATGTACAAGTATTAGATAATTCCCATAAAAGCACCAATAACATTTTTCAAAGGAATATAAAATCAGTCTTAAAACCATTGTGGTGGCTGATTTTATGTCAACATAACACAAGCTAGAATCATCTGAGCGATGACTCAATTGCTAAAAACCAACCATCGGATGTAAGGCATTATTCTAATTAGTGATTGGAGTAGAATGGTCCTATCCCTTGAGACTAGCACCACCCCTGTGTTGATTGTTTTTGTTTGCTGTAATGATGAGATATGATAAATATTGATTTACATTCAGAATTTAGATGTACCAAGGTAGGAAAGATGTTTTCTTTAAGTCTGCTGAATACAAATAGCCAAAACACTATGAATGTAACATTTATATAATTCCTGATTATTTCATGGGTTTTTTTTTTTTGCTGTAGCTTAGTGTATGTATATATGTGTAATAATATAAATGGTTATGTAAAAGATATTATAAAAATTGGTGGATTTTTATTTGCAACTTGGCATTGTTGAATTAGATGGACTGCAGCCTGTAAGAACTTTGTGAAATTCCATTTATATACATATTCACACATACATTCACTAAATGTGTGTATTATGTATATGTATATGTATATATATATATATATATTCACTCAATATGTGATATGTTGTGTGACTCTAGAGAAGCTTGAGTAATATAAGGGTATGTTGCATTCATAGGAATTTGGGTGTAATTCTTGAATTTTGGCTCTGTCAATACGTGTCATGATCACAAAATCAATTTATACTATGGCATAGGTGTGAAATGATCACAACAAAGCTATTTTTTTTTTTACAATTTGTATGTGAATTTTCAAAAATTGTGCTTGAAACAAACTACTCCAAAGGGGGAAAAAAGAAGGCAAAATGAGGAAACCAGTAAAGACCATTCTTCCATGGCCTCAGTACCAGCTAGTGCCTCCATGTTTCTACCTTGTTTGAGTTCCCGCGTGACTGTCTTAAAAGATGGGTTGTGGAATAAAAGTTGAAGGAAATTAATCCTTTTCCAAAGTTGATTTTAGCCATGGTATTTCAAAATAGCAGTAGAAACCCTAAAATATGACAACTATTGGTCCATATAAAGTTCTGAGTATTCAAGCTCTTCTCGAGTGAAAATAAGAATTCAGTATCATCATCAAAGTATTTTCACAATGTATCAAAAAGCTGTAGTTATCTAGGAGGCTTATTGGTGTAAAAATTGATGCATAGACCCAAACCTTAGGAGAACTTCTAGAAATGCAACCAAAACCCTTCAGGAACAAATATCAAACATCTGTGCCAAGAATATACACTAGAATCAGTTCTGAACACCTTTGATATCCACAGGCAGAGGAAATCATCCAGATCTCAATCAGCCTCCAATAGCAAAAATCAATAATAATGGATTAAAGCTTAAATATAAGACATGAACAATGAACCCATTACAAGTATATGAAGGAAATACTTAGGGAGTATCGAGGTGGCAAGGACTTTCACACAATTATCCTAAATGTGAAAAAGAGACAAAAGATTTTGCTTGTGTTATATAGAAATAGGAATAGGAATGTATGGAAAAAATCAGGTCTCTGAAGAAAGAAATTGAAGAAGATAACAGAAGATGGAATGATCTTACATGCTCATGGATTTGAAGGATCAACCTTGTAAAAAAATAGCCCTCTTACCAAAAGCAATCTACAGATTCAATGCAATCCCTATCAAAATACCTACAAAATTCTTATAGACCTTCATTGACAAATTCTCAACTTTATATAGGAAAACTAAAATCCCAGAATATCTAAAAAAATCCTGAGAATAAATTTTCATCTGGAGGATTCTCCATCCCTCATCTTAAGCTTTACTATATAGAGTTAGAGTAATAAAGTTGGTATGGTAATGGCATAGATAAAGGCTGGCTGACCAATGGAATTGAATCAAAGACCCAGAAATAAGCTCACACGTCTATAGACACTTAGTTTTTTACAAAGAAATCATGTTACTGTTTATAATAAGGAAATATATGTCAAGAAAGGAATTGCAGTTTTGAGAAATTAAACCTAAATTAAAAAATTAAATTATTCCTTTAGAGCTTTAAGTGGATTAAGAGATCATTTTATGAACCCAAATGGAAAAATTTACAAAAAGTTTACTGTAAACATTTTTTCCATTTATAAAGTCTCATAGAACAATGGCATGGATGAACTTGAAAAAAGTTTATTGGTGCAAATGGTAATGTATGCATTATGATATTATTTAAATTTTAGTTTGAGAACTTGCATCATTTAAGATGAATGGATACTCTAACGTTGAATGGATCCTACACTAAAAATTTTAAGAGAGTGTACATACCATTGCACTGACAATAAATTCAGACTCAAATTTATTTTTAGGTAACAAAACGTCTACCATGTTAATTAAAAGATGATGAGCTAGTTATTATTGCTGCCCAGGAAGTCTGCAAATATGCTGGGGGGTTATCACTGTAATAACCTTAATTATCATCCTTGGAATCTGTACAAATTATGTGTGCTTTAGCTTAGCTGATGACCAAATGGAAGCATTTGCAGAGTGCTAAATTGCAAATTCAGTGCCAAAAAAAGCTGCAAATAAGACATTTTGTGGCAATTTAATAGACTTCCTAAATACTGTAAGATTGCTGATCATCATGTGTGGAGTCTTCTTATACTCATAATTCTCAAGTTTTATTGCAGATATACAGTTTGAGCAAATATAAAGCCTCCATATCACAGTGGCTAACAACTGCCCTTGATCACTCTGCACAAAAGTTTTAGGTAGGAAAAAGGAGACTAGAGATGCTGAACACTGTAGGGGTCCTTCTTCATAGAAGGATCAGCTTTAAGCTGTGGTCACATAAAATTTCCATTGACTAAAGTGAAGTAAATTCCTTTTTGTAAAAGATGTTTGCTTAAGCTGCATTTTCAGTATAACAAGAAGCCCTGAAGGTCAAAGGGTCAGCTTGGGACTTCTACACGGCCTCTGTGATAGGTTCCTTGTTGAGATGCTTTGCATTGTTCTTTCCTGAATGCCAATGATGTACAGATCATATTTCACTTGTCAATCTGATTATTTACCAATATCTTAATGTCTTGATAGCTATACCAGATAACCTCGAATATATTCAATTTAATTACCATCATATACATGTAAATTACTTCATGTAGTGATAATTCTTTTTTTGTAAAATAAGTCCTATATTAATATAATCTGAAGTTTGCAAATGTTTACACAGTATGTAGAAAATATAACTAGCACAATATGCTTTATAGTTTTCTATAATCTTTACAGCTTTATTCTTTATGTTCTTTCCCTATAAAGATGATATAAATAAAAATACAATAAACATTAAATGTTACTTAGAATCTCAAACCAGTCAAATTTTTTTCAGATCAAAAAAAGTATTTAAAGGTAGATTTTTAAATGCATTGAAAATACTCAGCATCATTATTTTTAAAATTTGTGTATACAAATCTACAAACTTCTTTCTTTTACTCAGGTATATTGGCTAACCATTTTAGTAATTCAGGTGAGCTCTCTGCAAATAATAATACAATCTCTCCATCAATTAAACACTATAATTCATGTGGGAATTATAATCTTCTGCAGATATAGCTCTGCGATAGACTGTCCAATTACTTTGAAAAAGACCATCCAGGGAACCTGAGAAATTAATGAAAGAATAAATACTAAGACAATTTATACATTGTAAATTAATGTGTTCAGTTAAAAACATAAATGATACACCATTATATTCTTATCTGTACAGGAGGATAAAAGTGCAGACTTAATCTAATAAATAGAACATGGATAATAGAGGACCAAACATTTTCTTACTTCCTTTATGGAAATATACATGCGCATACATACTGGGTGTGTTGACAAATAATTAACTTGGGGTTTTGGAGTAAATATATTGAACCATGAATGTAGTAATGCAGAACTTAAAATAAAAATTCCTTCTCCTTAAGACAAAATGAAAATGAAACAACAACAAAACCAGTTCTATTGTATAAGACAAAATGTAGTTTAGAAGCAATCGAAGACTAAGTACAAGAGGCAGAAAAAGTATAAGAATGTATAGAAAAGGGACCAGAGAAAATATACTTAGAATATGTCTTCAAAGGATGAACATCAATGAAAATTGTACAGTTTTATTCTCCTAAGAGTGACAGCTAAATCAGTGAAGTTGCTGGAGAGAGGGGATTTTCTACAGAGGTGGGAGTGAAGTCAGCAGGTGTTCTGAAGCCTATCTGCCTGGATTTGGAATTCTACCTTTGAATAAATCCCATGATTCTTTTCACCTGTTAGTTTACATGCAGAGAGGGGGGGGAAGGGAGGGAGGGAGGAAGAGAGAGAGAGAGAGAGAGAGAGAGAGAGAGAGAGAGAGAGAGAGAAGCAATAAGTAAATAAATCTTAAAAAATAAAATACCATGGGCTATCAAGTCTCATCTTGGTAGAAGTTCCCCTTGGTCATAGACATAGTGGAAGGAAATAGGATGAAAGTAGGAGGGAGGGAAGAACAGGAGGATACAAGTGATGGGATAACAATTGAGTTATATTCTGAAACAGTATTATTTGACCTTTATCATCAAATATTAATTTGATATTTATGTTGATCACTGGCAGGGAAAACTGAGTTAGAACATAATTATAGGTAAAGTGAGATAACAATAAAGATGATATGAAGCTGAATTATGTAGAAATAATACATACATCAGAATATTAAATGAGTTACAAGATGATCCAATAAATAGATATTAAATTTAATTTATTTATTTTGTATTTTGATAAATATGTCAAAGTCAGAAGGCAACTTGTGAGAGTCAGTTCTTTACTTCTACAGTGTAAGTCATTAAACTCAAACTGATTTATTTGTACTTGGTGCCAAGCATCCTTGTCCAGCGTGCCATTGTGCTTGCTCATATGGATATGTGCAAGAAATACAAAGATTCATATAAAATTTATTTGTGTGCTTGTTTTTTGTTATAACTCTTCCAAAGAAATATTCCACAAAGAAAATCCTTTCAGTGCAGACAAGAAAGATTCTGTGTATCAATATACAGAGAAGTAAGACATAATTACATGTATTCATCTTTGTCAAATAATTTTAAAACCTGAAAAGCTAGAATAGAATTGTTTGGCTTATAAGTGACAAGACCCTGGGAAATGCTAATTTGGACAGCATTGCAGAGTTTTGGATTATTTTGGCTTCCTGAATCTTATTTGATTACTGTCATTTAAAATATAAATTGTCATACCATTTATGTTTCAAAGACATTTGAAATTTTCCAGCATGATTTTATGTTATTATTTCATAAAAATAAAACAAACAAAAATAACAATTTAAATTACAGCAAAGTGTGGTAAATCATGAATACTCTGTAAAAGGGGGCAATTTTCTCATAAGCTTTGGTTTTAGAACAAACTAAATTTATTGTACAGAATTTGTAGAAATAAAGATATTTTATGCTCATCATTTTCTTTGAGGTAGGCTGAGTGTTTTTAGGAGTTAGACATTCTTGTCAAATAATCTTTAAAATAACAAAAACAGTTTTAAATGACATATTTTGTAGGTCTCTGAGGTTTTTGAAAACCTTATCTAACTATTTTACCTTATCTATCTATAGAATCTATAGAATCTATCTATTAAACCTAGGATATATATATATATATATATATATATATATATAAACATACACACACACACTTGTGATAAAAATAGACTAGCAATTGACATGATCATAATCTAATCAACTAAACATTAGCTTGTATTACTTAATTATCCTAAACAGCTTGCAATATCACTTTCAAGGTATTGGAAGTAAACCTTGTATTATAATTGAGTTGTATGGGTAAAATATCTCAAATTAGAGTAGAAATATATATATATATATATATATATATATATATATATATATATATATA
>OU015751.1:105402281-105414592 GCA_907169655.1 Acomys percivali
TATATATATATATATATATATATATATATATATATATATATATATATTAGGTGAAGAATATTTTTAAATTTGAGTTCTGTACCAATGTATCAAACTAAACTTATTTTGCATCAGTATACAACATTCTATACCAATTAATTAAAAATAAACTTATTTGTGAGTAACAATTAAGGCCTTAATTGAGGAGTAGAATCCAAAATCTACTTCATGTTCTATCAACCCTATATATTTCTATACCCCATTCTTTCTTTTCAACGCCCATCTCCATACCTATGAAAGAAAGATAAAGGAAAAGAGAAACATCCCAAAGTCTAACCTCTTTTTCTCACTATATAAGACCAGTAAAAACTTATATCCAACTCCCAATGAACTCCCAAAGAACCTCCTTATGATATGGCTTTAAATACAGCAAACCATCTACTGGACAAAAAAATCCTTGTTTCTGCCACAGACAGAATTCTGCTTAAAAATGGGAAAGCTTGGATGCAGTCAGAGTCAGTAGTCAAATTCTGCAAAGACTCAACAAAGTCTGTCAGAAGTATATGGCCAGAAGGCTGAAGAAGATGCTTCAGTGTTATAGAGCGTTTTGGGTGACTGTTCAGGCAGCAAACTGTCTCTGTCATTTTTTTTTCATTTTGTAAGTTGATAACCTGTACTTCCAGTTCACTCAGATAATTGAGTTTTATTCCTTCTCAAGTCTTAGATGGGGTTGAAGACCAAATAACCTAGTCCTACAATTAAGCTTAGTTGTTTAGGGGTTAAAATGATTTTAGGCTAAATAGATGTTTTAAGTTGATAGTGATGAGATATGATAGATATTTACTTTCACTCAGAATTTTAGACTCAACAAGATAGGAAAGATGTTTTCTTCAAGTTTTCCAAATACAAATAGCCAAATCACTATGAATGTAACAATTATATAATTCCTGATTGTTACATGGTTCTTCCTACTGTATGTAGTTTATTTTGCTTATGTGTAATAATATAAATGTATATTTAAAAAAGAAATATAATAAAGAAGAAAAAAATATTTTAAGCAATTAAGCTATGAACATTCTTCTTAGAAACAGAGCAATAAAAATCATTGTAAATTATTTCTCAAAAAAGTGGATATTGGTTACAATGCTAATCTAAAGCACCAGGATGCACTCACCTATACCATTACTCATTTAGCTGTATGCAAGTACACATCTACAGATGAAAGATAAATTGCTTGCTTCAGTAGTAGAGACATCTTGTTTGAATAGAAATGATTTTATAATACATAATTCTGCAGGGAGGAGAATACAGAGTGGTTATCTAGTATCATAATGTAACATTGTACATACTTAAAGTTGTATAAATATTTCAAAATGTGTGTTTGTATAAATATATGTATATAACAAATAATACAAAGGTCATGAATTTGAAAAAGCAAAAAGAAATATATGAGAGGATTTTGTGAGAGTAATTGTAATGTGAGATGATGTAATTCCATAATATCTCAAATAATAAAAGAAAATTTTAAAATAGGGGGAAACAGAATGCTAATTTTCCATTTTTAAATTAAAGACTAGTGAGTATAAAGGAAGTGAAGCGAGAAAGATAAATCAAATTGGAAGGTCAAACAGTTTTGAGGAGGTTGTGAGCAACAGAGAAGAAGAGCAATGGATTTTTTCTTGATCTGCATTGAGAATGCACACAGCATGCAATCTAGAAATGGGGTATTCTGGGCACAGAAAAACCAGAAAGTTGATGCTGATTTTATATGTAGTCTTCAGTAGATAAAGTAGGTTTAAGGTGCTTAATTGCTAAGAATATTTCTCAATATTAAAGATTAAAAAAAGAGAAAATAGGCAAGTTTTATCATTTTATGGGCTGCATAGGATATAGAAAAAAGAATAAACAATTGAATGAGCACTTGCATATAACAGAAATGCATCCATATAAGAGCCTTAATGTTCCCAAGGGGTCACAGGCATGACGATTCCTGAACTACATCGTAACGTTCAGATAATGTTGGGCCTTTTACTGTGCAGTGAACTGGACACACTACCCTAAGTAACTTGGAAATCATATAAAAACCTCTTAGTAGAGGAGCAAACAGGAGTGGAAGTCTGGAGCATTAGTCCAAGTGACATAGTAGATCTCTCTGGGTGTGGCCTAAACCAAAGCTTCAAAATACACAGGGCCGATGTCCATGTCTTCATATAAACCTTCATCTTTATCTCAGTTCTTGCTATTTCTGTTAGCAATAAGCATCAAAATAGTTTTCTTCCCATTTTTGGCCTGAAGCAAAGATAAACCCTCACCTCTATATGTCAGATACAAATGTGGTGAAGGCTTTATGAGGAATATTAAACAAAATTAATATAAGGAAACAAACAAGAATAATAAACCCTAAGCATTTTATTTATTCCCTGATGACCTTGCACTGTTGCTGGCATATATTCTCAAAATCAACTCCTTCATTCAAGCCCAATTATTTCTAAAACTATAGAAAACAAAGTTATTATTTAAAACACAACTTGTAACAAATAAAAATTACAAAAAGAAGACTATACAATTTATATATGTTCCTTATTGTTGAAGCATTTTGCTATCAGTTTAATCATATATTGTATCTTATTAATTTGCATTATTTAAGAATATTTACAAACATGATTGTTATATAATGGTTTTCATGACATTCCTAATGAAATGATGAAGTACTTGAGAGAAAAATCTTATGTTTGCTCATTGTTCTGATTATAAAAATGCAATATCAAGATGTGACATTGCTTTGGGCCTTTGAAAAGGTTTGCATATTATTAAGGGAGTGTGAGGACATGGAAAGAAAAACTTCATGGCTTGTAAGCAGGAGAAAAGTCAAAGGGATCACAGGGAAAAGGGAGTGTGTGGACAACACAAATCATGTGTGAAAGAGAAGGGATCAGAAGTTAAAGTTAGGAATCAAGGATACAGGGGCATGTCCTGACTATAATCTAAATGATCTTTCACATCATTTCTGGAAATAAATATCATTAGAATATAGTTTAACGAGAAATCAGAAGATTAAATTGTATTCTATTAATTTCAATATACTGGGTAGAAAAAGGCAACACATTTAGATCCAAACTTCCAAGTAGCCAACACAAACAGTAAAATATTATCTTTTTTTATTCAAAGTGTTCTAGAGATAAAAGCAAGGATGGTGTTACATTAAAAAAAAAACAGTGCTTAGTCTATAATAACAGATATTTTCCCCAGGAACTGATGCAATGAAGACAATGTACTAAAAAAACACAGTTTGATCAGAATTTTTATAGTACATTCAGCTACATGTTTTACAGTTATCCTTTAGGTAAAGTATAAAGGTTATTTAATGGTGAATAATTTCATTGTTATTATTAGAGATTAAAGATTACAGAGAACAGGTTTATCTCTATTTTGTTTTTCTTAATTTCATTTAATTCTCTTCTACTTACAACAGTGTAGAGTACCCACTACCTTTGTTAAATGATATTATTAGTATAAACAGTACAAAAAATATCACCTTAGCTGTTTTGATAGATTGTAATTATAATACAGGCACATAGTAGAACTGAAATTGTTAATTGAGATTGGAAACTATTAGTCTAGAAGATAAATTATTGTATCCTTGCATTTAATATTATGTTCCAATAACCTTGAAAAAATTCATGAAGTAACTTTAACCAAGTAAGTGATAGACTTGTGTAGCCTTTGCTTAGCTAATTTGTATTTAGGTACTTTATGGGTTCATCTTTCTTCCACACTTTTCCACCACTTTTCTTCCACCTTTTTCACCCCCTAATACTAGATAAAAGAGAGTGAAAGAAAGGATAGAAAGGAAAGGAAAATTATCCTTGAATAAAGACATGGATCAGAAAGGGGAGATGTTATTATTAGGCTACTTCCTGCTGATGAGGGGTGTTAAGATCCCCTCATCAAGTTTTATCTTAGCCACCAGGATTCCAGTTTCTTCTTGTTTCTTCTTTGTGCACAAACTACTTACAAACTGTGACCTTCAACAACCAACAACTAAACTTCTATGCCTCTCGGGGCAGGAGCATTTATATACCCTCTGAAAAGTCTCCAGAATTCTAAATGTCACACAATGTAGGAAAAATATCTGCAGTTGGCAAAATCATGTTCCTGCTAGAGCAACAACAACAATGTTAAGACATTGAAGAAGATATCAAAAGATAAAAAGATATCTCATACATATGGAGAATTAACATAGAGTAAATGACCACTGTACCAAGCAATTTATAGATTCAATCCAATCCCCACTAAAAGTTCAACACAATTCTTTACAGATCTTCAAAGAGCAAATTCCAGCTTCATATGGAAAGACGAAACTACAAGATCACTAAAGTATCTTGAATATTAGAAGAACTGGAGGGGATATCAACATACCCAACATCAAACTGAACTATAGAACTACAGAGCTACAGTAACAAGAACAACATGGTATTGCCAGGAAATCAGGCCTCTTATCTAAAGAATAGAATTAAAAACTAGACATAACTTCAAACACTTTTTCACATCTGATTTTTAAATAGTATATAAATGCAGGTTTATCGGGAGCCGCTCTCAGCTGCCATGCAGTGGGAGGGAGGAAGGGAGAGAGAGGGAGGGAGGGAGGGAGGGAGGGAGAGAGAGAGAGAGAGAGAGAGAGAGAGAGAGAGAGAGAGAGAGAGACCTGGACAGAGAGGAGGAGAGGAGAGCTGAGGAAAGAGATCTTCACGTCTGATTTTTGATAAAGAAGCCAGAAATACATGTTGGAAAACAAACAGCATCTTCAACAAATTGTGCAGATCATAATGGATGGCTGTATTAGAAGAATGAAAGTAGATATATTCTTATCATCTTGCACAAATCTCAAGTCAAATCTAAATGAATCAAAGATATAAATATAATGCCAGATACACTCCGATAGACTAGAAAGCAGAGAATAGTTTTGAACTCATTGATGCAGGAAAAGAACACAGAGAGCACAGGGACTAAGAATAACAATTAACATGTTACACCTCGTGAAGCTGAAAATATTCTTTAGGAAAGAGGATAACACCATTTGGACAAAATGGCAGGCTACAGATTAGGAAAGTGTTTTTAACCAATGAAACATTCAATAGAGGGCTAATAAAAAAAACATATTTAAAAACTAAAAAAATATGACAGAAAAATAACCCAATTTTTATATGTAGTAGAGAATTAAATAGAATTCTCATAAAAGAAATCTTAAATTGTTACAGCACGGTCTTGTGCTTTGTATTTACTTAAATGCTTAATCTCCTTACCTGTGATTCTTACTGTTCTACAAGCAAACTCTCAGGTATACCAAAGTGATGCTATGTCACCTTGCCTCCAAATTATCCATGATTTGCCAATAAATGCCTACACCTGGACAGGGCAGAAGCAAGGTAGACAGAGGATAGGAGGATCATGGGAAGAGAAGGAGAACTACAGTAGAGTAGGATGGAAAAGCAAAGACCACTATGAGTTAGCATAAAGAAGAACCATGTGGCCTAGGAGGAGATTGCTCCATGGATTGGTGATGGATAAAAGCAGCCCGAATGAAAAACATGTGCAACTGTTTATGGAAACCCTTGTTGGGAAGTAGCCAAATAGAAATAATTAAAGCAAATGACATGGGATATGGGGCTGGGATTTAAATGATAGCTTATGGACTTAGTTTCTGACAAGCTCCAGTGTACAGGTATATTAAAAATCTAACAGATATCTGTATCTTGTATTGATATGGTAGCAGGTTAAATTGTGACTGCTGCAAAAAATTATATGTCATTGTTAATAGACATTAATAACAATTTTTATGGCATTAAATGACTTAAAAGTCCTTAAAGAAATGTTCAATATCCTTAGCCTTCAGAAAAATGCAAATCATTCTACTTTGAGATATCATCTTACACCTATCTGAATGGCTAAGATCAATAAAACAAATGACAGTATTGCTGTTGAGGATATGGAGTAAGGGAAACACTGATACATTTACGGTGGGAGTCCAATCTTATAAATCCACTGAGAAAGTTGGTGTAGAAGTTCCACAGAAAGTTGGGAATCAATCTACCTTAAAAATCTATGTATACCAGTCTCAGGAATATACACAAATGCTGAGCATCCTAGTACAGAAAAATTTGCGTCATAAATTTTACTAATGCTCTATTCACTACATCAAGTAATTGAAACAACCTAGATGTCCATCAATGGATGAATGGATGTGGAAAATGTCATACAGTTTCACAAGGGAATATTACTCAGACATTTAAAAATGAAATCATGAAATTTTGTGGAATATGGATGGAGGTAGAAAAAACTCATTCCAAGTGAGGTAATCCAGGCTCAGAAAGATAAACATTGTACATATTTACTTATATTTGTATGTTATCTCTTGCATCATTGATAAACAAGTTACAATCCTTATAACCACAGAGGGTAGGTATACATTTAAGAGAATATAAAGAGTCATGTATCTCCCATGGAAAAGAATAGAATACACAGTTATGTATGGATGAAGTCTAATGGATGACCAAACGTGGAGGGAGAGGATGAGTCAGAGGAATAAGAGAATATAGAGAATTATAGCTAAAACAAAGAGATGTGTGGAAATCTAATGTTGTAGAATCTTTCTAAAATATTTACATATACGAAATTGACTAAATGAAATCATCAAATGACAGGGGAGACAGAATCTTAACTGGGCATCACTCATGACCAGTATGAGGAATTTGTTACATCTAATTAGGTTGTTGGCCAAAACCATCCCATGGGAATTGTCTCCCCACCCAAAAAAAAAAAAAAAAAATGTTTTTGAGAATACTGTTGGTTGATGTCCACAAGCTGATGGTGTGGGTCCATTGCAGAACTTATTGGACACAGATGAGTCTATTTGGTGCCTACCAAGAGCTTTATGAAACTAGAGGATATTTTGTATGTATGTAGAGGAGAAATACTATGTATTACCATTATTGTAGCCAAACGTCTCAAGTACAGACATAAAATAAATATGATCATCAATACTAGTATCAAAAGTATTAAGACAATGTCACAGGTTTGCAAATATCAACAACAGATTAGAAGGACAGAAATATCTTGAGTTAGCAATTCTAGAATTTGTTTAAAGGAACACATGTGGGCTCCTCTAACAATCCCAAAGTTATTAGCTTCGTAGTCTTTCAGTTACTGTGTCAAAAAAAATACTGTCTTGCTAATTAACTGTTGTCTGTTGCTCTATAGCACCTATGCTTTTATAGAATGGCTGGGCCTCCATTCTGAAGAAAATCCTTAAATAAACCTATGGAGAGCAAGTGATGTAATCCAGACACAGCTAATTATGGTTTGCTCTTTTCTACTTTTACTCAGTATTTTCATTAACAAGAACTGTCAGTTAAAAAATAATTAGTAATGAATGTAGTTTGTAGTCTAAAATAATCTCAGTCCAGCATTAATGAATCTCCATGTCTGTTGGGTCTTCTAAAAATAAGGTTTAATTATTTTTCACGTTTAGTATAATTATATACACTGCCCAACAGTATAAATGTTCTAACTAAGTAAGCAGCAGAGAACAGTCCATTATAATTGTAAATTTCTTTTGTAACATATCTTCACAGGTTTATCTATTCAAAAAAGAATATTGCTCTGACTTGCACATCCTAGGAAATTATAACTTTGGAAAAATCTTTCCACACCGAAAATGTCAACTCAAAGTTGCTATATTTGATGATTGTATTTAATAAGTTGTTATCCCTAATCAATTATGGTCAGAGATTCATGAGTCAAGTAATGAATGAAAATCCCTTATCTTAATGATAAGAAGTGATACACAAATGAAAATCAAAGAAAAGAATATTTAAAATGTTTTCTTTGCTACATACATTTTCCAGTCCACAAAACTTTTTAAAAGGCCTTAATGTCAGCTGGTGAATGGATAATGAAATTATAGTTCATTAATACCATGGAAGATTATTCAGCTGTTAAGGAAATGGATACTTACAGGTAAATATATGGAACTGGAAACTCCCTCAAGTGTGGATGTAATCTTTTAAGCTTTAAATATGTGTAATTAGTTAGGTAGGTATTACAGGGCCGTGAACAGGAGATACTTTTTCAAAGAAATAGAATATAGTGTTAGAAAGAAAGTAATGAAAACCAACCAGGAGACACACACACACACACACACACGCATACACACATGCATGTGCACACACACACACACACACACACACACACACACACAGACACATTTATATCATAGTTTACACAGTTCTGGAGGCTAATAAGAGCAAGGCAATAACAGACGGTGCCTCAGTGATTCTTTCCTATGGGTTTTAAGCTGCAATTCTTTTGTTGTTTTATAACATAACAATGTGGGTAACATGTTCTAAGCAACCATATTATGAGGGCAATAATAACATCTGTCAAAAAAAAAGTTCATTCCCAAATCCTAACGTTAGATGACATCAGTTTGGGACTTAGATTACATACACTAATTTTGGGAAACACAAACATGCAATCTGTATACCCACCTATCACAAACGTTGAGAAAATGTAGGAACCAGGCCCGACTGGACTGCCTGCCTGTCTTGCTGTTTCATGTCCTGTTTCTAGCAGCTTCCATGTCTGTGTTTATCTTGGTTAGCTAGTCATGTTTACTGCTCTGAGAACGTGTCCCTCCCTTCCTCGAGACTTGTCCTCCTGCAATCACCTCTTGAGGGATTTCACCTGGGAGGAGGATGCCTGTTTTGCTGCCTATAAGAAGGCTCTTTGGAACTCTGGGAAAACGGAAAATAATAAACCGCTGCCATGGCTTCTGCTGAGGCTGCTGCTTCTTAGCACAAAAGGACCCGCTGTGTTAGTGTGTGTGTGTGTGTGCGCGTGCGTGCGTGCGTGCGTGCGTGTGCGTGTGCGTGTGCGTGTGTGTGTGTGTGTGTGCATGAGTTAAATCCGCAGTCCCTTGCCCTCAACTCAGTACCCGCGCCAAAAGAAAAGAAAAGTGGAAAGAAAGGAATCATGCTGCTATGTCAAACATAAAAATAATTTTTGCAATTTAACAACCTATGATTTGACGTTAACTCCAATTATCTGGTGAAATAAAGGAATACTCGTATTAAACCATCCCAGAACTTGAAAGTATCCTAGTGCTTTAAGACTAACATGCCAAAAAGTTACCCCTTGTGTCAATGATTTAATTTAATTTAGTCATACAGGAGAACAATTATCTATAAATTGTTTTTATTATCTTTGGTCTTAGTGTTTTTCTTAAGTGTATTTCCTTTGGGATTATGTAGGAGTTTGACCTGGGTTCCAAACACCTATGGCAGTTTGAATAGGAATGACTCTAATAGTCTCAAATATTTGAATGCTTAGTTGTCAGGAGTAGCATTATTTGAAAGGATTAGAGGTGTAGCCTTTTGGAGCAGGTGTGGCTTGTGGAAGAAGTGTGTCATTGGGAGTGGGCTTTGAAGTTTCAAACACAAGCCAGGCCCAGTGGCACTCTCGAGTGCTGCCTGTGGGTCTGGATGAAGAACTCTCAGATACTTCTACAGCAACATGTGTGCCTGCATGCTACCATAATATCTGTCACGAATAAAATGGACTAAACATGTGAAACAGAAATCGAGTTGCAGTTTTCAATTAAAAATTATCTGTTCTATTTTCCTTAAATAGAATATCATGTCTACTATCATATACTTAATTTAATATAGATTGCTTATTATTAGTTTGGCTCAAAAATGTGTTTGCTATTCTTGAGCGGTCTTGAATCCTTGCTATATGCAAAGCTAAAAAAGTTGAGTCTGTATAATTTATACTAACTTTTGTAATACAAATGCTCCTATTATTACCACAGTTTTGCAAAAATGTGTTTCTTGAAACAATGAATATATCAAATTTCTACAGTCTGTAGTGCACATAATAATAAAGTATCTGAGTCTTTTATTTTAGAAATATTTAAATGAGAAAAATATTGTGGACAAACAAACCTTAGATCTATAAGAAGAAAACTCACCATCGTTGGTTTCTCTAGGCTCAACAGGTTTCTTGAAGTTAACAACGTGAAAAAGTCATCATTTGGAAGGAGTATGTAAATGCAAATGAAAAACAGACAATCAATCTATTGATAGGTCAGGCCACTGTTTCTATGATCTACCACATTCCTGTAGCTATTTTGTCTAATTTTCCTCCTGCCTTAATTAATTTATATTCCTTTTATGCAAAGTAAGTGACAATTGTTGCTTCTCGTAGCTTATGTGATGGAGGATCCTAATATGTGTTCCTAAAACATTGGGTATAATGGGAAACATTCTTATATTGACTGCTACTGTTATATGTTGAATTGGTGCTTACACACTTTCATAGATTAAGTGGGAGAGAAAAATTTCTGCCTATATTTTTTATATACTTCCCCTTAGATTTACCACTTAGTAGAAAATGGATTTAACTGTCCTCTATTTTATAACCTAAGTGTGCATGAAAGCAAGCTATGTAGTTGACCAAACCCATAAAAACATCTTTTTCTCTTTTGGAAAATAAGATTTTTAAAAATTAAGATGTTTAGATTATTAAAGTAAAAATTGTAGATATATAAATGAAAAGATGTCAAGGTATGTGTATTATCCTTGATGTGTCTGGAAGACATTTCTCAGTTGCACAGTCTTTGAGAAGTTAGACTGCCTAAAGCATATTGTATTTCAAAGTATGAGTAGATGTCACCTAAATTGTTATGGTGCTGAGTGAAATAGCAATTGAGTAATTAAGTTTACTTTACTTTACTTTCTTGGAGTAGCGACTTTGATCTCCTTCTACCTTCCATAATAGATTTAATACTTAGACAAGAATTCACATTCTATTGAGAATAATTTCCTTATCTTGTTCTTTTGCCTTTAGGCTCTGACTGGAAGTAATTCTAATTCAATTCTGTCTTAAGCTGGCTGGTTGCAGATCTTGGGACAAGTTGGTCCTCATAATCAGACAAAAGTAATTCTTTGTGATAAATCTTCATCTATTTACAGTATAAAACATCTCTATAGCATTTCCAAAGAAATAAGACCTACACAAAGAACTATGTGTATATACTTATACATATACAAAGGTTTCTAATGTTTACTGGAAATATGAACTTGAAAAAAAGGTAAGTACATCTGAGTTCTGAGACAATTAATTTCCTCCACAAGAAGTTTCATTTTCACTTGTAAGAATTATGCTGAATGGTCTTTTCTTTTTTGTAATTTTATTTATTTATTTATTTATTTATTTATTTATTTTAATTTTTAAATTTTTACATATATATTTATATTATTCCACATATATACAATAAACTACCTATAGCAAGAATAACCATAATACAATCAGGATTTACATACTTGTTACATTCTTAGTGTTTTGGCTATTTGTATTTCTTTTTTAACTGCAAAAGATTATTTCTTTAAAAGTGTTCTGTGAGGAAGGAAAACTATTTCATAGACTAAAAATTACTACCTACTGTGATGAGATGGAATGTTATTTACACTAAGTATGAACATCATACATGAAAACAATGCACTATAACTTTTTTCACTCAGTGATTTCAGGAGGATGGTCCTGTATGTAGGCAATACATTGGGCCTGTATTCATGCATATCTTGAAAAAGGAGTCTCTGGGAACATAGGGAAAGCTCTTCTTGATGCCACAGATACTTTTCTGTTTTATTGACAGTGTAGTAAGGATTCAAGGCAAAAAATAACCAATAATCAAAAAAGGTGTCTGTCTCCATCTTCTCATCTACTTATTAAGATACTAATTCAGGGCAATGTGATATGGTTCAGTAGTTTTTTAACAATTGCTGCTCTTAAGGAGGACATCATTTTAGTTCCCATCCATACAGCAGCTCACAACCATTTGTGGCTCCATTTACAGGTACCCAAGGCCATCCTTTGGCCTTGATGGGGATTCATATGTGCAAGAAAAATATTCATAAACATTAAACAAAATAAAGAAAAGCTTGTTTTAGAAAAAATTAAATCTGAATTCAGTTTAAAAATGCTTATTAGTCTGTCTTAAGTTTCAAATGATGGAGACATAGTATAATAGTCTATTTAAGATTCTACGTGGTGCCTCTCTGGATATACACAGTTCTCTATCTATCAGCAGTGGTTCTTCTCCAATTTTTCTGTTCAGAAATACTATTACCACAGTTTCTTGGGACATTAGTATCATTTTCTGTAATGTGGAAGTTTGTTTTTCCAATGACTGAAACTCATTGTTAGTATGTGTTTTTACATCTCCCATCTCTCTCTCTCTCTCTCTCTCTCTCTCTCTCTCTCTCTCTCTCTCT
>OU015751.1:105414602-105433419 GCA_907169655.1 Acomys percivali
CTCTCTCTCTCTCTCTCTCTCTCTCTCTCTCTCTCTCTCTCTCTCTCATATCTATCTTTATCTGTATGAAATATATAAGTAACATAAGGATTATATATATTGCAAAATATGAGTGTCATTTTTATATTGAAAAGTTCTATAACCAACATATATACTTATATGAATATATATATATGAATATATATATGAATATATATATATACACACATATATATGCTTGAAAAATAAAGTCCAAACACTGCATGCCTCATACTTTTCTTCTCTAGAATAGTTCACTCACCAGTCACTAATAATGTGATAAAAATGGATTTATGCATTAATTATACAATTTCATGTATTTATAATTTAAAGAGATGCAGTAAATGAAGACAAGTGTAAATTACTTCCATCCCTTGCTTTACACTCAAAATAATTCTTTAAACTAAAACAATTATATATACTAACATATACAAAACATTATAATACATAAAATTTTTGTTTATTTGCAATTGTGTGTTTGAATTGATAGTGTTATTTAAAATAGTGCCTTCCATTTAATCTAAAATAGAATATGTCTTATATTAGTGGATTTTATATGACATATAATCATGGCTTAAAATCATTTCTAACTTTTTTATCATTTACTTCTTATGTCTTTTATCATCAAGCAATCTGAAGTGTGTATCTTTTACATTTATTTACTCCAAAAACTGATGAGAAACTAAGCTCTTCTATTTTTTTCATTTTATGAAATGTATGTGTATGATGTATATGGCAGTGAATAGACATATGTGGGGACACACACACACATGCAAACATATTTACATGTACATATAATTTTCAGTGAGAAATTTCCTTTCACTCTTAAGTTGATGGTCAGCCAGAAAAGGAGTTAGTTCTGATAATGCTGTGGAAACCATAGCTAATTAATGTCTTCTTAGTCAGTTGCTACAAAACCATTCTCTTGAACTCTGAAACATGAGTTTAGAGGTGAGAGAAAAGCGTTCTAAGCAAAGTAAGACTCTTGGAATTACTTGTGTGTGCCTCTTGCTTGAATGACCATGTTATTTTTGTATGCACCACTTCCATTTGATGGGGAATGCAGCTGTGCTTAATCAGGAGACATATAATCAGCCAGTCGAGAATGCAGACCACTCTTCAAGCTAAAATGTGTTCCACAAAAGTAGACTAGTTCTCAGAAATGTCTTCCTTTTCTCCATATTGTAAGGGAACCCATTATTATTAACTTATAATGTCGTTAAAAAAAATGGCTGTGTCTTGGTGATCTACCAGGTTCTGAAATTGGATATGATTGGAATCAGATATGATGCAATTTGGTGAGTATCGTATTGTTTTAGCTAGAGAATGCTTAGCAAAGTCATATATAATAAATTAATATTTTATCATCTTAGTAACTCAAAATATCTCTTGATTAACCCATATAATAAGCTTATTTTTTAAAAAAATCAAGAGTTCCCTTGAGATAAAACAAAGGTTTCAAGGCAGGTGAATGGGTCAGCTGATTGGCCACTTGTCAACAGGGTTAACATCAGAACTGCAATACCTGGACCCCATGCAATGGGAAGAAAGACAAATTCCCACACATTTCCCTTGTCCTTCACATGTATGCCATGGGATGTATACAAACACTGAGATACAGAAATAAAGACACAGAAACACCATAAAAAATTGAAAACCTATAAATTCTTTTTAAAAGGAAAAATTTGAAATTAATTGAATCTGTATTGTTTTCTGTCACAAGATTATAACTAGATATAAACAAAATTCTCAATTGACAAATTGTCACTAAACCAAAAGTATTTCACATGATAAAAATAAATATTTATTATAAATTTCCATTTTGATATATGAATAAGAAGGGAAGATGTGAAGGTCCTATTATTCTATTTCATTAATATATAATTCTACCTTCAAGATAGATCATATATGTAAAATAATTCTAATATTAACACAAGATCAAGGATTTTCTCAAATTTTCATTTCTAACTTGAGATATTTTCCCTATAATAAGAAAACATATGAAAAATTCAGAGACATTATGTAGTATTTTCTCTCATTTGATCTAATATTAGTTCTGGTACAAAAAAAGAATAATAGATTATTATTTTCATTAGGATTTTTGAGGCTGCATTCAGTTCTTTTTGTGATAGAACTAGTTTAAGATTCATTTCAATTCTAAGTACAATAAGACTATATATTACATTTTATAATGCCAAGAATAAAGAGATAAAATCAACTTGTAGAGGATAAAAATAACTCAACACTGAAAAGTATAATCAAACTGTATTGTGACCTTTAAGTCAACATCAGCATCTCCATATGATGGAAAAATGTGCAGCAATTTTTGGATTCTGAAGTGAAAACTGTGTTTATGGTTGCTCCATCACTATAGCCAGGAAAGGGGAGAAAATACCTTGCTGTCTATCAACTGATGGGTAAATAATGAAAATATTGCACATCTATATATTGGAATATTATTTTGCCTAATTTGAAAATCCTTAATCAAACTTCAGGTCAATGTATGAAACTGGATAAAAATCATTCTAAGTATCCCAGACAGAGAAAGACAAGCATTTCTTGCTTTTCTTTATGTATTGATACTAGTTTTACAAGTTTTACAAGTAGAACATTATGATAGGCAGATTTGGGCCAAGGGGTCCCGCTCAAACTAAGGCCCTAGCCAAGGACAATACAGGCGGTAAAATTTAAACCCCTACCCAGATCTAGCCAATGGTCAGAACAGTCTCCACACTTGAGTGGAGAGAGGGATTTGACTTTCTCATGTACTCTGGTGCCTCACATTTGACCATGTCCCCTGGAGGGGAGACCTGGTGGCACTCAGAGGAAGGACAGCAGGTCACAGAGAAGAGACTTGATACCCTATGAGCATATACAGGAGGAGGTAATCCCTCTCAGGAACAGTCATAGGGGAGGGGAATAAGGGGAAAATGGGAGGGAGGGGAGAATGGGAGGATACAAGGGATGAGATAACCATAGAGATGTAACAAGAATAAATTAATTTAAAAAAATCATTCTAAGTATCCCAGACAGAGAAGGACAAGCATTTCTTGCTTTTCTTTATGTATTGATACTAGTTTTAAATCATTAAATATGTGTTGTTTGTTTTATTTGGAATATATCTAGATTCATGGAAAATGGTAAGGGGCCATTGGGAGCAGTTTAAGGGAAGGGAGGTAATATAGAATTATATAGAAAGGGAAGGAGGAAAGAAGAAGGAGAAATAATGGATCAGGAGGATTATATGGGGTTGGAGTGGAAACGGAATATAGAGCAGAGTAGGAGATGCATACCTAATATAAAGGACTTTTAAAATTACGTGAAACCTACAGTAGACCCAAAGATACATGCACAAATATAAAAAATAGTTTAAATGCAGTAACTCTATAACTGGACAGCAGTATTCCCCTAACTCACACCACAAGCTAAAATGTCAAAAGCACAGTACAAAGGCTCTATTATCTGTTTTAGATTGTGTGGTCACTGAGGTTCCATAGATACCCAAAACACTATAGGTTATTTCCCTGCATTTGGTTATCACATAGAGATTGGTGGTAAGATCCAACTGCTGAAGATACCACATACTTTATTTCTATAAAATGGACTCCAATACCAACCTAGGTGCTTCATATCCACCTGCTAGCTTTCATAGCTCCCTAAGGTGCTATGCCCCCTACTGGAAGAGAAAAAAAAAAAACATTAATTCCACTCAACTGTTAAAACTGTAAGCTGTAGAGATGACCTGCCTGACAAGGTATGCCTATTTGTGCAAGTGTCTTGGGATAACCAAACAGTTCTTGATCGTATTTAAGGCACAGAAGATAGAACTACTTGACACTCTTATAAGAGCCAAGAACCTGTGGCTGGACAGTTAAAAGGCTCTAGGAAAGCAATACACCTATTGCTCTGTAAAATATATGTAGTATTTAACTAATGACCTGGTGTTATTTTACACGTTAGATCTATGCTCATCTAAGAAGCATAAACACAGAGATCCAGACTTGGTCAATGTATTGAATAATAAATTACATAAGTTTTAAGTCTAAATGACACATCTTAACAAGCACATTCTCTTTCGGCTCAGCAAACATTGTGGAAGGGCAGGGAACATACAGTCTAAAGGAACCAAACGTAGTAGTTGACTTGAACAAAACTCTTTTACACAAAACCAGGAGCTACATGTATGAACTCACAGTGGTTAGCATAACATGTTTAAGACTTATGTAAGCTAAAGCAAAACAGATATTAGCATGGATGAGGGAAGGCAACATGTAGGCCCAATCATAGATCAAGAGCTTTTGGCAACTGACATCTACCTGGAAAAGTATAGTCAGTTTTTGTCTTAGGGTTTCTATTGCTGTGTAGGACACCATGACCATGGCAACTCTTACAAAGTCAAGGGCTTAATTCTGGCTGGCTTACAATTTCAGAGTTTTAGTTCAACATTCTCATGGAAAGAAATGTGGAGGCTCACAGTCTGAAGAAGCTGAGATTTCTAATCATGATGAGTGGGCAGCAGGAAGACAATTCAACATTGGTCCTGGCTTGAGCATCTGAGACTTCAAAGCCCACCCTTCATGAAACAGTTCCTCCAACAGAGCCACACCAACTTCAACAAGGCTGTACATCCCAATAGTGTCATTTTCTTTCAAACAATCAGAAGTTTCTTTAAGGGTTTGGCCTCTTATAGTTCTATAATGCTGCTGTGTTTGGCTCCACAACCAAAGGCATTTGAGAAATCACAAATTGGACTCAATGTTTTTAAAAAGACAAAAAGTTGGGGTTACTCAAGAAATGAGGATGGATCTGTGAATAATTCAGCATGAACATGATCAAAATAACTTGTATATGATTATTAAGGAATTACTAATAATATATTTTAAATGGCATGCAGTATTAAAAAATCAAAGTGATTTAAAAACTATAAATATTTATAAAAAATGATAAAGTTATTAATAAAATGTGATTGTTGGAAATAATATTAGTCTTATAAAATAAATGAAGTAGAACTATTTCTGGTCTGTTTCCATTTAAATATATTGATTATAATTATGGGGACATATATGTACACAAGCGCACACACACACACACACACACACACACACACACACACCCATTCGTGGCATATATGTGGAGGCCAGCGAAGACTATGTTTTCCCCACTGATAATGTGATCACGTGGAGTATAAGAAACACCCTCAAGTGTCTGGGCCTAGCAGCCTTCTTTCTTCCTCACTGAATCATCTTGTAATTAGTTTCTTTGTTATTGTCAAAAGAATACAAATATCATTGTTCACACAGACTAAATTTATGTAAGAAACTTTACATCAAAATATCAAAATCATTTGTGTCAGAAAAAAAATAATAGACTCTGTCCAGGTTCTTAACAATAGTACATCTTCTTTCTAAATTAATTTTATTATTTACCTAGTGATTTGATGGGATATTTAAATATTATTCAGTTTTCAGGTGTTGTAAATATACTAAGTGTCAGACAATGATATATAGAGTGGAAGAAAAAGGTATAATTAAGATGTAATAGTTCTTTGATTATTTAGATGTCTGGGAAATACACAAAAAGGAATTATTTGTAAATGAACAAAAATAATACATTCAGAACATTAGCTATACTTTTTTTCATTAATTTAGAATCTAATACAATAATACATGGTAGAAAAACAAAACTGTGAATGAAAGAGTCCTATGTATCCTGGTATTTGGAATATTGATATATTAGCAATCATAACTATGTAGTGTTAGAGGATATGGCCTTATCCTTTTAGCATATACAATATACTTAGAATGTTTAAAAACAGCTAAAAGAGGAAACAATAGGACCTAATACTTCTCTGCAATCAGATTATATTCTGATTTGTCTCTGACCTTGAATAGTGCAGGTCTTCACATTGCTTTAGTTTCCACTCCTTTTCTTCTTTCAATTTCCTTTAAAACCAAGGTCAGGTCTTCTGTACCAGTTCCCCACAGAGTAAGAAATGGCTTATGAGGAAGTACAGAAGCTATTTAGGGTTGGATATATCACTTAAAGGAAAATATCTAAAGAGAAAAAAAGAAGTGTGGAAGGCAGAAATGATTCATGTGCAGCCATTGGGAGAAAAAGAAAAGAGTAAGAAAGGTTACCAAGATAAAAAAAATTATTTATGAATTTATTTCAACTTTGATGGGAAGTTTTTGAGGCATCTGAGTTTGAGAATTGTCAGCAGCTGAAGTTTTAAGACAGGTTCTTGCTTGTGATTCACCGAAACTGTTATGTATTTTATAGTACATGAGACTTTCACATTTCATATCTTTTATTGCTTCATTTATTCATATTGGACAAACAGTCTCTTTCAAGAGCTCTTATAATGAGTGAAAACAATTGAATTTAGATGTTTTATTGCTGTTTATGTGAATAAACATAGAAATAAAAAACAAATCACAGAGTTCTTGACCACTGTGAGCAAATCTAAAATGAAACGTTTTGTAACACATACATATTTCTATGTGAAATCAGCCATAAGTGTAGAGTTTGTAGGTAAAATTAATGATTTGGCAGAAGAATAAAACGTGCCTTCTACATGCTATTGAAATGTGCATATATTAGATTAAGGATGCCATAGTAAAACAACAGAAGTTAAAGTTCTTGCAATTCTGGATGGAGAGGTTTTTTTTTTTTTTAATTAATTTATTCTTGTTACATCTCTATGGTTATCCCATCCTTTATATCCTCCCATTCTCCCCCCCTCCCATTTCTCCCTTATTCCCCTCCCCTATGACTGTTCCTGAGAGGGATTACCTCCCCCTGTACATGCTCATAGGGTATCAAGTCTCTTCTCGGTGACCTGCTGTCCTTCCTCTGAGTGCCACTAGGTCTCCCCCTCCAGGGACATAGTCAAATGTGAGGCACCAGAGTACATGAGAAAGTCATATCCCACTCTCCACTCAAATGTGGAGACTGTCCTGTCCATTGGCTAGATCTGGGTAGGGGTTTAAATTTTACCACCTGTATCGTCCTTGGCTAGTGCCTTAGTTTGAGCGGGACCTCTTGGCCCAAATCTGCCTATCATAATGTTCTACTTGTAGGTTTCTAGGACCCACTGGATCTTTCTACATTGCTATTCTCACATGGTTCTCTCATCTAGAGTCCCAATAGGATGTCCTCCCCTCTGTCCCAGTTTCCTGGTAAGGGAAGGCTTTCGTGGGACATGCCCCTTGGGCTAGCATGCAGATATAAGTGAGTATATACCATTTGAGTCTTTCTGCTTCTGGGTTAACTCACTCATTATGATCATTTCTAGCTCAATCCATTTATCCACAAATTTTGGGAATTCCTTGTTTTTAATAGCTGAGTAGTATTCCATAGTGTATATGTACCACAGTTTCTTTATCCATTCTTCTACTGAGGGACATTTAGGCTGTTTCCATGATCTGGCTATTATGAATAAGGCTACTATGAACATGGTTGAGCAAATTTTCTTGTTGTGTGCTGGTGCATCTTCTGGGTATATTCCAAGGAGTGGAATAGCTGGGTCTTGAGGAAGCCCTATTCCCAGTTTTCTGAGATAGCACCAGATAGATTTCCAAAATGGCTGTACTAGTTTGCATTCCCACCAGCAATGAAGGAGTGTTCCTCTCTCCCTACATCCTGGCCAGCATGTGGTGTCGCTTGAGTTTTTGATCTTAGCCATTCTGATGGGTGTAAGATGGAATCTCAGAGTTGTTTTGATTTGCATTTCCCTGATGACTAAGGAGGTTGAGCATTTCTTTAAGTGTTTCTCAGCCATTTGATATTCTTCTGTTGAGAATTCTCTGTTTAGTTCCAAGCCCCATTTCTCAGTTGGGTTATTTGGTTTGGTGGTGTTTAATTTCTTGAGTTCTTTATATATTTTGGATATTAGACCTTTGTCAGATGTAGGGTTGGTCAAGATCTTTTCCCAGTCTGCAGGCTGTCGCTTTGTTCTCTTGACGGTGTCTCCAGCCTTACAGAAGCTTCTCAGCTCATGAGGTCCCATTTATTAATTGTTGACATTAAGGCCTGGGCTAGGGTTCAGGATACCTATTACCCTGTACCATCTGCGAAAGTGTTGTTACTGTTTCTTCCCAAAAATTTGATAACTGTTACCTATGGTCAACATTATTTGGCAAGGTAAACATGATCCTACTGATTTTTCTGTCTACACATGATTTTGTGGTCCTTCCATATGTCATAATCTCTCTAATATGTTATTTTTTCTGATAATGAGGGTGATGACTGAAGTTGAGTCAAGCTCCTCCATTTTGACTTCACCTTGGTCTGCATAACATCTGTGATGTCATTGCAGACTTTTCTTCCCAAAGTCACCCTCTTAGATAAAAATGGCTTGCTATTTCACCTCCTACTGAGTATGTTAAAACATCTAAAACTTATGTAGTTATTCATTGCAAACAGTAGGCAAATAGCTGTTATAATAAGTATAGAATATGAAAAATATATGTACATATTTAGTATAGATGCAGACATGAGACTATAGCAAGGAAAAGAGACATATCAATAGGTCACATTATTCATATGAACCCTATTCAATGTTCAGTGCATACAAATGCCCATTTTTATAAGTTGATATTGATTTTCAACAGTAGTTAATATAAAAGTTAGAGTTCTAGCTACTTTTCTGAATAAGATAATGAACACTTTTTTTTCCCTTTCTGGTTGGAATTGCTTTCTTCCCACTGTCATTATTAGAGCTAGTTAAAACTGCCGATATAAGCTGGTTCTAAACTGTAAAGGTAGATATCTTTGTTTTGAAGGACTACAGTAAACAGTCTCAGTGAATGATCAGTAGTGAATCAAAGATTATGCCAAAATAAAGCTGTTTAGGTGGTGGAGGAAGGTATGATTTTGCCTGTTCCTCTATAGAAGTCTGTCAGAGAATCCAAATAGAAAATCTCTTTGCTACAATGTTTTAAGATCACCAGATCTGTTAAATCAGACAGTGTCTGTGATGACATAGAAGCTTGTGGGAAAGATTAAGCTTTGTCACAGGTGGAAGTAATCTTGGCGGGCTTTACCCTTGGGGCACCCCATGAATACCTTGTGATAGACTGAGTGGAGCCATCCTGGGCCTGGAATTCATGAAGCAGACCTGGGAACCCCACCTGGGCTATTGTTTTCCTAATGGACCCTCAATGGGAGAAGGAGACCGCCCTTCCCATGTGACTCAGGCAGGTGGGGAAGAGAAAAACAACAGATTCAGCCAGGGGTTTGGGAGCTCGTGTGGAGAAAGTGAACAGGCTGGACTATCACGCGGGCCAGAGAGACACCTAAGGACTCATCCCGTGAACGGATACCGGAAAGTTCACTCTTTTGTCCCTTTAACCTTTTTTCCTTCTTGTGTAAGCTGGTTGGGTTGTATAATAAAGTTTAATTGTTAAGAAACAGAGCCAACAGAAGCTTACACAGAATCCTAAACAAATGCAGAGACTTCCTCTTGAGCCTCATGAAACCACCATTTCATTGTACTTTAGAAATTAATTGACATGATGCACTCATGGGAAAATCATGTTCCCCCAAATCCAAGGGCAATATAGATCCTCGGATCTTTTAATGTGAAGGGATTGGGAGAACCCAGAGTAATTAGTGGCCATAGTCCAACAAAGCTGACCCGATCCAATGATTCAATACCTTTACTTCCTTGAATAGAATGTGATAAAATAGACACCTATTCCCATTTTTCAATTTTATGTCTATAGAATTTATAAAATTCATGTAATAGTATTAATTTTTAATACTTTTTCTCCTGGGACAATTTGGATGCCATTTTAGTATTTGTTCATGTGTTTCTAATTGCAATTCTAGAAGCAAGTAGGAACAGTTGGAGATATCATGAAGAAGCTGGCCTCTGTTACGTACCAAATGAGAGGAAGACCATTTAATAGTGTAGAATTGGTGTAGAATACATGGTATAAGCAGAAAGCTAGATGTTCTTTGATAAACTGGATCTGTTCATGTGCCCCACTACAATTTTCAGGGTCATATTCCTTTCAAAGATATTTTGTAAGATTGGGAATTCAATTCGTGTTCCAGTTCAACAACTTTCTAGATATGACTCTGGGTTTGGTTTTTGGAAATTTAAGCCCTGCAGTTATAAGAGCTAAGGATTTATTTCAAAGCAGGAAAAGTAGTTTTCAGGTCACTTATTTCAGGTCAGAGTTTCAGCTCGGATTGAAACCTCAAGCTTATCCTTTATGGGACTCACTTCCTCAATGTGTTGAGAAGTAATCAGAAAGTCACATTATAGTTTAGTTCTGAGTTTAAATAAAATGTTGTTCAAAAGTACTAACTATTTTTGCACCCCTTATAATTGACAAAGAACATACAATGGAATCATTTTCCATAAATACACTGGAACACCAATTCATGGGTTGTAACTTTATACAAGAGTGGAAATAGTGTAATTCTTGCTTTTACATCAAATCATCAAACAGAATTGAGCATATTAAACTTAGTTCACACAATGAAAATACTGTTTAGAAATTGATACTCCAAGAGGTGCTTTGATAATGAAGTATTTAGTGTGTGAAATTGACCATAGTAATACAATACTGTAGTCAAATGGAAATAAATACATAAATTTTGATGGCTGAGCATATATGTGTTTTCTCTAACTATACTTTTCAATAGTAATGTTAGTACTTTAAAAAACATAATTTCAAAAAAAGAATCTGACATATAATCACCAAATAACAAACCTAGAATTTGGTAAGAAATTGTATAAAGATATAGGTAAATCAAAGATTGAGTGAAATATAGTATTTTAGGAAAATACAAATTGAAAGATGCATTATTCCTGTTCCTCTATAGAAGTCTGTCAGAGAATCCAAATAGAAAATCTCTTTGCTATAATATTTAAGATCACCAGATCTGTTAAATCAGACAGCATCTGTGATGACAGAGAGCTTACACAGTAGCCTAAACAGATGTAGAGACTGCTTTTCCAAATACCTTGAAACGGGAAATATAAGACCATAGGTTAAACTACTCAAAATGGCCAACAAGGACCCAGAAATGTTCCTGGAATTTCTCTAAAAAATTATTGACAAAATAAACGTGGGCTAACTAATAAGCATGGGTGTTAGCATATGGTATGGAATGCTTTGATTACAGGCTCTATCATATATGTATTTATTTTTGTATCCTCTGATATATATGAATTTTAGTGATTTTTGTGTACCATCACCTTTAAATTATTTTTTCTTTCGTAAGACAGGAAATGAAGACTAAGGGAGCCTAGTTAGTTGTGACATCATTTTAGTAGTGTAAATACGGATCATCATACAGGCTATCCCAAAGATGAGATAAATGTCTGTCCAGGTAACAGAAGCTGGTGGACTCAAGTGCAATTCACTTTTCATTTAGGAAACATCATGTCTCTTGTCAAGCCATGCTGTAGATTTAATTGGAATAACAGAAACAACCTATGATGTTCTCACATGTGATGCCTTTTGTTTACGGACTTTAGTAGTATGACTTTTTTTTTTTTTTTTTTTTTACTATAAATTGTCTATCAGTATTTGAATTTCTGGTAGGCATACCTTACAGAAGTGTCACACAGAACACAGTGTGATATTAATAATAATGGCCAACTCTGCACATCTAAAAAATGTCTATGGATTCGTAGATCAATGTCATTCAACTATAAAAATTTTCTTCATTTACTTTCCCAAAAGATGAGTGTAAAGTATTTGTGTTTTTTTCCCTGAAAACTTCACCATCATCATCAAAGAAAGCTTAAAAGCAGAGGAAATGAAAGTTGAGAACAGGAAGGATTTTTTTTTTCCATTAAATTAAGAATGAAATGGCTTAACATGAACACAATGTTTATATTTAACCAACATGTCTCATGTTCTGGTGGTGTGAATAAGAGTGGTCCTCATAGACTCATATTTGAAGGCTGGGTCATTAGGCAATATTGCTGTTGACAGGGATTAGGAGGGATGGTCTTGTTGGAGTGGGTGTGGCCTTGACAGAGTGGGTGTGGCATTGATGGAGTGGATGTGGCCTTGACGGAGTGGGTGTGGCCTGGTTGGAGGAGCAGTGTCACTAGGGTTGGATCTGAGGGTTTCAGAGGGCCAAGCCAGGCCCAGGGGCCTCATTCTTCCTGTTGCCTGTGTATCCAAATGTAGAACCCTTAGCTAAGTCACCAGCTACCATGCTTCCCTTCACTCGGAAACTGTAATCTGGCCTCAGTAAAATGATTCCTTTATGAGAGTTGCCATGGTCATGGTGTCTTTTCAAAGAACTAGAACATTGACTGAGATAGATGGAGTTTATAGACTTATGGGATGTGCCACAGACTTCAGACCCCGAGAAACACGTAGGGACAGATAGACCTGAAATGAATATATGCAAGAAGACCACCAGAGCAGTGCTCTGGGACCCACACAGGGAGGTAGCCTGAGATGACCATCAGTCCCAAACAACACGAGCCTGAAGGAGCAGACCATGCCTGCAAACGCTGCCGGGTGCCATAATGCACATAGCACTCCTGAGACCACTCCTAAAAATGATTCTGGTCTCTCAAACCCCAGGCACCACTAGCAGGAACAAGTCACTTGTGGAGAATGTAAGAGAAAAAGAAACAGAAAGATGTGGGCAGAGTAAAGAGAGACAGAAATGGAGAGTAGATGGTGGTGAGGAACAGCCTGATGTGAGTAGCCAGTGATGCCACCTGAGGGCCTGGCTTGTGCTGCCACCTGGGGTCACGTCTGAGTCCATGGCCATGAGGCAGCAAGGGTCTGTTATCACCAATGGCCAGGCAAATGTCTGTCACTGTTCTAGGCTGCCATCCAGGGACATGGTGATGTCTGAGGGCTGTGGAGAACTGGCCTCACCCCTCACCTGTACATCACGGGAGAGCTGGCCCTGGGGGTGTGAAAGCAGGAAATCTGGCGCTGCCTCTGGCTAGCTGCAGTATTCTGGAGAGCTCTGCTCATTGAAGGAATTGCACCCCAACTGGCCCCAAGGATGTGACCACTGGAAAGGCTGGCCCTGCCAGTCATCTCTATTGCAATGGCATGAACAGGGTAGAGGTACCCTCCTACCCCCTTGCCCGTCACCACATGCAGCAGGTGGACGATCTAGCCTTGGGATCATGAGAGCAGGTGAGTTGTTGTCCCTGCCTCTCAAGCTGCAGCACTCAGGAGAGTGGGCCCTCTACCTTGCCTGAGCAACAAAGTAAAGCTGACCCTGGTGGTAGGAGTGCAGGTGAGCAGTTTCTGAGGGTGAGAGGGATGGGGAAATAGCCCCACAAACTTATCTGCCTGAAGCAGTGTGGGCAAGGGAGATCTTAAGATCGCTCAGTAATGCTCAGTTTGGAAAAAGTATTTGATTGTTTTCATTATTTACTTGGGGTAGTTTATACTCATGTGGTTGCAGAGTACAATGAATTTGGAAAGAAAATAGTTGCAACGTCTCCTCTTTGGTCATCACAAATATTATACGATAGCTTTTATTTTCATTACTGATTGAGCTATTGTTGTTTCTGATAATTTAAGAGAAGCTTTTGTGCTTCGGTGATAAAGTTCAAAATATGTCAAATATTTCCCATTTAGGGATTACAAAATTGAATCAATGTAAATAAATTATACAAATAATACTCACCAAAATGGAGTTCATTATTTTCACTTTTGTTGTTAATTCCTTGAGTAAGGTGACTACCCACTGTTTCATTCTCATCTTCACTCTAGTAAATATAAATACATGTCATAGTATTAGATTTTGAGAGAATGCTACATGAACTACTGATTATTAAGCCTGTTTTAAAAGTGAAATTTTACCGAAAGGAAAAAAATAGGCAGGTTTTCTATGAATAAAATTTTATACAGTTTTAGAAAAAGTAAACTTTCAGAGTACCTACCAAGCTAATAAGTGTGCTGAAAAAACAAAAACAACTAGGACATTTAAAATTGAGAAACTAATTTCACTGTGGCAAATGTTGAATATCGTTCCATCATTGTGTGAAATATTGTCAGCGAAATCGCAAATGAATGTAACTGTGAACAAAACAAACATTTCCAGTTGTGTCTTGTAGAACACTCTTGAGAGGCATGAGGTAGAGGTAGGTGTTTTATTTTAAACTCTAAAGTGTCTTTCCACCAGATTTTGATACAGTACACTTTAAATGTGCTTCTATATAGAGCATGTAGGATGCTGAGGACAGTAGCGAGGCACAAAAGAGCAGGCATTACATTTCCTGTAATACACCCTCCTGGTACACTGGATAAAACTAACATTCTTCTGTCTTTAGTCTGTAATTTATTTCTTCTTTGTAGTATGATATTATGGCATTATTTTAAGCATAGATATATTAGAATGAAATAAATATTTAAATTCTACTAGAGTTTAAGTTTCACAGATAAAAGTGTACTTGTTCACACATCTGAGATATGCAAAAATAACACTTGAAAATAATATGCCATAAAAATAAAAGTAGTTATCAAAACCTTGACTTAAACCTCAACAATTTGGAATATCCGTAATTGTCTCATGTTTTTATTGACTTTATCATGTTTTTCTACTGCAATTAATCGTGATAAAAATACATTAAATTAAAGCGGATAAAATAACAAATAAGTTAGCAAAATATGAACTTTCCTGTAAGCATATTTTTCCAATACTAACTCCTAAGTATTAATTGACAATGAAAACAATGATTTTATGTGTTGTTGTGGGTTACCTGTTTTGTTTTTGATCGAGGCAGCAAAGGGTAGAATTTTAAAAAACAGAACTTCAGGAAGAACAAATAAATACAGAAAGGCTGATATTCTTTGGGGTAATATTTGTGATGAAATTTAGAGTAAGGTTTAAGCTTAAAATTATAATTTCTTTTCTTTCTTTCTTTTTTTTTAATGTCTTCTTTTCATGATGTCTTCACATGTTACTCTTTTAAGGCCTGGTCCATGTGTTGGGATTTGAATGATTTTTTGAGTTTGATGTGCATCGTCCCAATGATGCCAGAAACTTACATCTTAGGAGCTTCATTTTCCCACAACAAATCATTTTTATTCCCTTTTTTATATCCTTCATAATATTCCAGTATCTATTTTAATTAAGCTAACATCTCCCTTTGATAATTTATATTGTCTTTCTCTCCCTCAATATCTGACACTGTGTGAGACCATCCAGTATATACTGACAGAAGTGTGCTCACAGGACCATCATGTAGCACCAGAGACATAGCAGTTTGTGAAAAAGAAAATTGATAACCAAAAGTTCTGGCTATTGTAAGACAATCAATAGGGCCTGAAATTCATCTTCTACTGATGCTTCATGCTGTAACCTGTGGACACCTTCTTGGATTTTCATGTGATCTTCTTTTGTCCATGCAGAGGCAGAATGCTCCCTGTTGTTTCTCCTATATAAAGATGTTTATTCTATGAGATATAATCCCAAGCTATATTTTAACTTATGTAAGATATGTATAAAGATATAATCTTACATCATTACCTATAGAAAGACTTATTATTGACCAACAATACTGTAATTTAAGATGAATAACATGGATTTCAGGAAGGACATCCTTGTCTAATGTCCTCCCTAAGGTCATGATGATTTAACCGAGTAACATTTTCATGTGCAATAGTGTTGATGTGCACAGGTTGCTGTTACATGTTGATTTTTTGGTGAGATGATATTCATTCCGGTAATACTGTGGACTGAGTAGAGAGCTTTGAATATGGCAAGTGTGATCTCTAACCCAGATTTATATTCTCAGCCCCAAGTTAATGAGAAGCAAAGTTAACTTTCAAATTTTAGGGAGAAGTAGACTATTTCATGACTAAGTTGGATCTTCTATTGATTGAATTGTAAAGTGCTGCTAATCAGCTAATATTTTTTTTATAAAAAATATTTTCTTGGAAATGACAGATAATTTTTCTAAATTTTCTAAAATATTTTCAAAAAATATTATTAAATTTTCTACTCTATATCTTTGGGAAATCCTGTTGATTATTTCCCAGTTTTATACAATTCCTTTTTATCTGCTTATGCCAAAACTTCCAAGACAGATGAATAAAAATGCTAAATTCATTAAAATGTCAAATTAGTAAAAAAAAAAAAAAAAAGTCACTTCATAATGCAGGAGTATTGTCTGAAAAGTAAGGCACGTTTACCTCAAGAAGAGACTATATATGTGACCATGATTCAACTTTATCAGCAGTAGGCCAGCCAGCACACTCACAACTAAGCTATCTTAAGCTTTTATCCTTTCAAGGTTAGAGTAGAACAGACCATCGAGTTCTGAGAAAAGCTACTTATGTGTACAGTTATGGTATATTTCCTGTCATTGTGAAGATTTATGTACGAGAATAACATCCAATAGAGAGGCTGCTCTTGTAAGGAATCTACATAAGAACATAGGTTATTTGAGGTTGTCCTGTTGGAGTGTTTGGTTGTTCACTGTTTCACTGTCTCATTTACTCATCCATTGTTTCATTTTCGTAAACAAAGACAAAAACTCCAATCCTTTCTTCCTGTATTCTTATACACTGTCAGTCACTGGGATAAATACAGGCACTTCTTTACTTTGTTAATTTGTGATTCTTAGCCTCTGATGATTTGCACAGTATTAAAAGCATTTGAGTAATTCCATTTAGCAGTATTCATTTCATACACACACACACACACACACACAAACACACACACACACACACACACACAAACACACACAAAGATTCAAGAGTTTGACAGCACACCGTATTAGTAGAGATTGTGAAAATTACGCAGTGCTGATCCAGACTTGTACCCAGCAGAGAGTGACGTTTGATGGTGAAAATCAGAAGAAAATGATCAGCTGATGATTATAGCCTACAATCTGCTTCACATGGGCATGATGTGAGGAACTAAATAATTGAGATACTCTGCTCTTTTAAGGACATTTTTTAAATTGTGTGTCCTAAACTTCTACATACTATGCTACCCAGATCTAGATGAGAAGGCAGCCTAAGGACACATTGAATTTAAACACAGGTCCTATATTCACAGATTTGGAGTTTCAGAACATTTTCCTTTGGGGGTGAAGTTATTATTGGCATTTTTATTCATTCTTGTTATAGTTCCTAAATTTTGTTTTATAAAACCATTAAAACTTTCTTGCAAATATTAATTTTACTTATTTCATTGTTTGCCTAATACATCATTTACTAAAATCTCTATCTGCCATGCATTGTTCCCACTCTTTAGTAAACTCATGTGTAACTATTCATTTTTATGAATAAACATTTTTCTTCTTTAGTAATTTCTGACATGACTGTTATTCTGCTTTATCTTCTTACTATGAAAAAATTTTGTCTTATTTATGAATATTTCATATTTATTCTTTTAATTTTCCTATAAAACCTCAGAAATATTTAACTATCCAGAACATCTTTAGAGATATTTCCTTCCAGATTTCCCATGTAATTTTTATTTTTATTTTTCTGGCTTTCTTTCTTTATTTTTTTTGCCAATTTTCCTATTATCATTCATAACTTCATAAAGTTATCTTTATGAAACTGTTTCTCAGTTTCTTTCTTAGACTTGCTATCACACAAATAATTGAGTTTCTATTATATTTATTTAATAAGCTTCACAACACAATAACTAAGCTGTTACAATTTTATTTTTAACCCTCTAGCTAATCAGGTTTCCTCCCAGTGTACATACCAGAGATACTGGTACTCTGTGCCTTCCCTGTTCCTGCTGCTCTCCTGATCTCTCCTAGTCCTCTGTCTATGGCAGAATCCCCTATTTCCTCCTCTCACTCCACCGCCCCTGGCTGGTAGGAAGTACAGCCCTATTCTCACCTCTGCTCAGTGAATGGGTATAAGCTGTTTTATTGACATATCAGTGGACAATTGGGAGGTAGTGTTTATACAACATTGAGACAGAGGATTCTCAGAACAAGGATTGCAACCAGATATGTGGGGTACGGAAGTCAGCATTTTAATTACACAGTAACCTTATGCTTACATTTTCTAAAGCTCCAAAATTTATTTCAAAATTCCATGCTAGTCATTGATGTGATTTACAATAAATTGGAAAAAGTATATTATGAGTATTTTTCTAGTGTACTGAGATAAATGTGTGCTTTACCTGCATTCAACACATTTTAAAATACCTAATACATGACCACATATTTAATGTTCAACACTCTTACCTACATATATTCTGCCATCTATTGTTATGATCTAGAATTTAAACCACTGCATAATTGGTATAAATATCAGTTATTTTAGGAGGAATTTCCTATCTCTGCTGTTTTCCCCCCTTTTACCGGGTAAGAGAGCATACTCAAGCTTAATTTGGTATTTTAAATATTTAGGTAAATTATTCAATGGAGAAAATATACAGTGGCATTCATGTACTTTTAATGATGTTCCTCATTTCTCCAAGAAGCATGGCATCAAGAGCATACCTGGAAAACTCTGTAAGGGCATGGAAGAAAACATACTTACACACTGACACATGGAAGGCTGAGAAGAGATTGACAGGCATCCCTGAAAGTGAAAGGTAAGCACTCCTGAAACTCAGCTGAACCTAGAGGGGAGGTGACTGCACACAGCTGAGCAAAGATGTCTGGCTTCCACAGGTAGATAAAGAAGGAGGAAGGGGCGTGGTTATCGCTGGCTCAATGAAAGCTAGTGTAGCCAGTCTTTACAGGAATTCATTGTAGGGAATGAGTCTTCAGGCAATAAATATTCAAGAACAACACCATCCACATCCTTTTAAACTCTTTTGCTTTCTTTCTTTCTTTCTTTCTTTCTTTCTTTCTTTCTTTCTTTCTTTC
>OU015751.1:105433429-105467361 GCA_907169655.1 Acomys percivali
TTCTTTCTTTCTTTCTTTCTTTCTTTCTTTCTTTCTTTCTTTCTTTCCCTTTTGTTTGTTTGTTTCTGTTTATTTTGCAAGAAAGGATTTTTTTTTTTAATCCAAGCGGTCCTGAACTCACTTTGTAGACCAGGCCGACTTTGAACTCACTGAGATCCACCTGCCTCTGCTTCTGGAGTGCTGTCCTAAACCACAATACCTGGCTCTCCTTTTAACTCTTGACAGACCCAATCTTCTCAGATGCAGTGCAGGCCACATCAGCTTCTATAAGTTTATCACTGTAGTGCCTGTGCCATTACCAGCAATTGCAGGTCTTCTCTCTATAACTGGCTTTATTCTTTTGGATCCATCTTCCACAGTGTTCTCTAAGCCTTAGGGAACTGAGTAAGTGTCCTGTTTAGTAATGAACAGTCAGCTTTTATTCTCATCATCTTGTGTAACAATGAGTCTCTTCATTTTCCAACATCCATTCAAAGAGCAGATTTTCAGATCAAGACAGAGAATATCCCCTGTCTATTATTATAAACCTACATACTTAGAAAGCGATACCATGTGGAGTTTATGAAGTAATAATACTTAGTTCATCATCAGGGCCTATTACAGTCTCATATGAATTTTCCTTTGTAGTGTGGTCCTCGATTCCAATGGGGAGGAGTTTGCTATCCATGTCAGAACAAACGTTCTTCAAGAAGTTTTGTATATACTCTCTTTTTTTCTTTTGATCAAGATTTTAATTACCATCATTTAAAATTTATTCTAATTTTTTCATTTTTTTTTAGTTTTAAAAATTGCCTCAAATTTTGCAGCGTCTCCCAAACTGGACTTATAATCACTAATAAATATTTTCAGAGTCTGGGTTGGTTTTTAAGAAAACTGCTAAGGACCTCCCAAAGCTGTAATTATGGTATCAGTCACGCTGTTTACTGATTTTTACTTTGGAGGCCACTGAAGAGAATTTGCTATTAGTTCCTCTCTGTAAGTTGGCTGCAGTCAATTCTGCAAAACTGTGAAGTACAAAACCTCATTTCTCAGATGTATGATAGGAATATTTAAAAATATTTTTAGTATGTATATGCTGTGTCCCTGTAATTGTATGAATTTTCCTATGTTTTGTGGGACCAGTTAAAGAGAGGTGCACAAAGATGTGTATTTGCATGGGTTTGTATGCTCAAAGGGAATTTGGTATTACAATCAGTGTGCAGCTTATATATTTGGAGTTCTTAATTGAATCCAAAGCTCAACAATTTCACTAACCTCGGTAGCCTGACTTTCCAGTGATACTCTTTCTGTTTTGTGGAAAGGGTTGAATTCTAGGTAGGCTGCTGTACCTCCCGGGCATTTATAACCAGGGTCTCCATGATTCATTCTCCAGATCTGTTCTCCAAATGCATTTTAGTTGAATGGCACTGAATGCAATGTCAGGTCCCAGCCCGCGAGAAAAATTGAATCAGGGTTCACCTGAAAGAGGGAGTGGGGATTGAAAGTAGGATACAGAGACACGAGAAATAACGAATCAAGTCAGGACATTTCTGATCAAGGTTCACTTGATTGCTGACTAGCAGGAACATATATAGGGCAAGGTCAATAGGATCTATTCTTATCTCACTCACCCTAGCCCCCGGGCAAGAATGCAATAGCCTAAATAGCTCCCTGTAGAACTTCCTAGTTCTCAGAGTAGTTCCTTGAAGGAACTTCCTAGATCCTCTGGGTGGTAACAAGTTGAGACTCCTCTACTTCTTTCAAAGGTAAATAGGCCAAGGATAGCCTAGAGCACAAGACCTCGTGGTGAGGTAAAGGTCAGCAACTCGAAGGTCACAGCATACAGCCTCAGCACAGGATTTCTGACATGGCAGAATTTGACACGGGTCCCCACAATGCCAGCCAGGTTATATTTGCTTTTTAATAATTCCTGTTTTATTTATGTGTATCTCTGTATGAGTTTTTGTGCACCATATGCAGGGGACTAGGAGAAGGAATCAGATCCATTTAACTAGTAAGATGGTCACATGTGAGCCACCATGGGGTTGATGGGAACCCAATTTTAATTCTTAGCAATAGAGGTTAAGTGATCTTACTGAAACTTTCTCCATTCGTCACACTTCATATTTTTTTGTAGATGTTTGCCCACCTGCACTATAAACTACTTCCTTTGTAGGCTCAGATGGTGTACTGGGTAATCACTATTTGAATTTCTCTGAATTGTTCTTTCACTTTCCTTTAAAGCTGTACCTCATATCAGTTGAAGAAATTTCTTCTTTTAGAACTTAAGTCATGAAAAATTGGGTCCATCCGAAGACTCAATAAAATCTCGAATTTATAATCTTACACACTTTTCCAAATTTTCTTTCAGCTGTACAAAGATTAAAGTTTTAATAACCAAAGAGTGGAAACTAAAGAACATTACTTTCTTAGAATTTATTAGTCATTAGTCATGATTCCATTATGGTTGGATTATATTTTTTTTCTAAGAATCTCAAATTGTAGTGTCATCAAACGAACATATTTATATATACTTTTCAATTGAAAGAAGTCTAATTGTGATACTTCTTAACTTGTACAAAGTCCAAATATATCAAACTTTGTGTTTTTCTTTATATTTTAATTTTTATCTAAGATATTTATTCTTCTAAGAATTTCATATCTTAATATGCATTTTGAGTATATTTACAACTAATCCTCATATTGGAATATTGATTGGCATGAGCTTGAGGAAGCCCAACTCATGTAGCCACAGCTGTGTTGTGTTTACAAGTTCAACTACACTGTGATGTCCAGAAGTCACAGTTTTAATTTGGGAGTTCCGAACCTCTCATTTTTTAGGTTCTTTCTTCCCACTCTTCATGAAAATCTACTCCCCGAGCTTTGTGGCTGAGGATATGTTATTGATGCCCTAATGATGAATGGGAACTCAGCAGACATTGTTTTCTCTATGGTCCTATTACTCTGAAGACATTCCATTTCATATAAACTAATTTCGTTGTTGAGTTTTGTTTCTGTGGTTGACTTTAAAAATGTTTGTTATACTCCTTTAAGAATTCCATGCTATGTGTTTTGATCATGTCTATTACCCCAACTCTTCTGGTTTTGTGCTCCTTTTCCTACCCATCTAACTTCGTGTGTGTGTGTGTGTGTGTGTGTGTGTGTGTGTGTGTGTGTGTTTTTAACTCATCAAGAGCAATTTGTTCTGCTCAAATGTTTCTTTCAGTTGAAAAAACTAAGGAAGACATAAGAGGAAAGTTTACAATACTGAATTGAATATTGAGACATATCAAACTAGTAACTTATTAATGTACCTAATGTCCTTAGTAAAACAAGAAAAATCCATTCCTTGAAAAAGTACATAGGAAAGATTATCAAAATAAGGTCTGAAATTAATGAAACCAAAATGAAAAATAGCCCTAGCTTTTCTTTTTTTATTTCATTTTCATTGTTTTGTATGACTTTTACCTTGGGACCAGATCAAAAGACTACTCACCACCAATAAGGAATCAATGAAAACCAAAGTAAGGTTTCCATTGACTTTCAACTTGGCAAATCAATGAGCTTCATTTAAAGGAATACAGAAGAGAGATTGCATTCAGGGAAGAGGAGCAGTCAAAGGAGTTAAATCCAAGAAAATCCCTCCTGAGAGCCATAGACTTGGAAATCCCTGCAAAACTTGCAGGCATTTCTGAATGATTATTAAATTTCCTTCAGGCATTCACCCTGTCTGAATGTCTCTTATTTACAGAAATTCTTACTACATATGCAATGATGAGGAGAAGCTTTATGAATCTGGCAAGTTTCAGCTAAGACTTGACATGCTTATTTTTGAATCTTACGAACATCTAGCATCTCTCTAAGAATGAATGTTTCTGTCTATAAGAAATCAATCCCCAACAGTTTTATTCACAGACTTATTTTGTAATCTATGAATAATTCTATATCTCCCATCATCCTGTGTGTTTATTGTAAATGGTAGTAATCATGCTCACACTGGTATCTTTCATGAGAGCCCATCTGAGAAATCCTTTGCTGAATCTACTCACCTGGTAATGGTCAAGGTGGTCCAAAGTCATAATCCATAATGCAAAAGAGCTTCCTCTGTCAAAGTGGTAAAACATTTATTTTGGTGAATGGTGATATTACTTGCTGGTAACAGTATAATACAAATAAAACAGTCTGGTGGTTCAATTCAGTAGTTTATTACCAGCACAAGCGCCTTAAAAAGGAGATATAAAAATATGGCTATTTGAAGAAGAATGGATCTCAGAATCTAATATTGATGAGTATTTGGCCTCCAGGTGGGCAAACAGTTTTGGAAGAATTAGGAGAAGAAATGGTCTTGTTGGTAGAGGTGAGTCTCTGGCATCAGGGTTGGAGGTTTCAAAAGTCGGGTCATTAACACTTACCTTGCTCTCTGCCACCTCGTTGTTGTCTGAGCATGTAAGTTCCCTCCTACCGCACCTGTGCCATGCATGCCTGTCTCCAGTCGTGTTTACTGCCTCAATGGTCATGGATTCTAAATCACTGAAACTCTGAGCCCCATTAAATGTTTTCTTCAATACATTGCTTTGGTCTTGATGTCTCTTCCCAGTAATTAACATTTACAAAGCCATTCTAAATTAAAAGATTTATAGACCTTTTATGGACTAATTGAAATACACACTATTCAGTGTTTCATTTGGTAGTAATTGTTCGTTGGTGATTTGTTGAATATGCTCAATAAACTTTTAACAGTTATAATCTTACTACTTTGGAGTTTGAAGTAGGAGGACTGCCAAGAGTTTGAGGCCCGTGTAGCCAACAGAGTGAGTTCCATGTCAACATAGGTTGCAGTATGATCTCTTGTCTTGGCAACACAATGCAAAAGCCAAATGAAACAGAAATCAGCTTCATTGATATTGTACACACTCGTGAACTATTTCAGCTTGTAGGACTACAAAGTTAGAAAATTGATTAGAATGAGAGCATCTTAAAAGCAAAACAAAATTTTCATCAAAAGGCTAAATTTTAGATTATCCTACCTGACAGGGGAAGATCAAAATTTATTAAAAGTAAATCAAATGCCTTACATATCCATCTTTCTGGTCTGAACACTGTCTTTTTCGTTTATAGGAATGCATCCAAAATGCACTGCAGACTTATGACAATTTAAAAGCCATTATGTGAGAAAACAGAATTCTGCAACTGAAGAAACATAATTGTCCTGACTGTGCTGACATTCTCATCAATGAGGTAATGGTCTGAGTCATCAAACCAGTTGTTCTTCCTGTGTGCATCATATATACTGTGTTCAAGAAAAATAATGTCAAGGAGGCTCATAATTAGATAAAAGGCGATATATGTCATTTAAATGTTGCTATTTGCTTTGGCCAAGTAATTCTTCCTAACTGAATGCTAATAAGTAGAAGAGCTAAATTTACTTAGTTATCATAGCACATAATAATAAGTCATTGTGTCAGATTATGTATTTGAGAAAGTTACATATTATTGAATGAGACAAATTAAGGCACCCCATAACTCCTACTCCTGTGAAAACAAGAATTTATGTGTGGTGATTGTAATTTGCAAAACCTGGAACTTTAATATGTGATAAATTAATGATATTACTTAAGAATTCCTTGTCATAATTAATGAGATGATAAATTGGAAAATATACAAGGTATCTTAAATTGGAGAAGAGAAGACATTGTTCTAGCTTTGTGTGTGTGTGTGTGTGTGTGTGTGTGTGTGTGTGTGTGTGTGTTACATGCATTTGCATTTCTGTTCCTGAACTAACAGCTACTCCTCTGCCTTGCTGCTGGAATCTCAGGATTAACAGCTTGTGCCACTATGTCCAGTCTAATGACTTGGGAAAGGAAGTCAAGGCAGAAACACAAGGGAAGAAGACAGAAGCAGAAACAAATCAGATAACATGGAAGAACATTGCTTTGGATTTCTCTTTCAGGCTTTCTCAAATTTGCTTTTCTTTATACCCCTGATCACGGAAGGGAGGGACAGCACCACCCATAGTGTTCTACATCTTTTCACATTAATTATCAATTTAAAAAATGTCTCAGGCTTTCCTTCAGGCAAATATAATGGGATTATTTTGATAAATGATGAAATGTCTCTTCCGATAAACCTAGCTGTGTCAAGATGGAGAAAAAAAAAAAAGCAAAAAATTAACTAGCATATACTTATAAAATGTTATGAGAAGAATCTGAAATAATAATAACATGAAATGCCATGGAGTAATATGAAACTTGGATGTATGTCGGCTGAACAGGACACTGAAATCCATGAAACATTGAGCAGACACTTGGTACACACACATACACACACACACACAAACACACACACACACACACACACACACACACACGAATATGTAGTCATTGAATAAATAATGGAAGATGCTACACTTTTGATGAAATTTTTGCCTCCTGTATAATTTGAGATTATTGAAAACTGTCTACTTTTTCTCTAATAGTTCCACAGTTGAAACTATATTTTATGGTAACAATATGATATTTCTTTTAGTTTCAGTTGTGGTCAGGGTTCCAGAGTTGCTTGCCATAGGATTACTAGGTTCTGAAGATTCCATATTGCTCTGGTTAATGTTGATTGTGTTTTTACACTGGCTTTTAGCCATCTAGTTGTCTATGGTGTTGGCTGGTAGATACTGTTGCCTGCTAGAGTTCTCAGGGGGTGTGGAAAGAGGCCTGAGCAGGAAGCTGGATTTCTGTAGGTGCCCTCCTCAGATTTTTGGGAATGGTCTCAGACTGGTAGGTGGTTCTCAGCAACTTGCCAGGTCCTCTCCTCAGCTATATGATCCTTGGGACCAAGTGGGCTCCTCGGGAATCGAGGACACCCTATATTTATGAAGGGAAGTCTGGAGTTGGCTGGCTTTCTGGTGACTTTCCTGCTCCAAGATTAATGAGGTCATACTGCCCTGACATTGTGCTCTGACACTGTGCTCAGAAACTGTGCTTACTGAGTATGGAAGACAGAAGTTAGAGCTGTGTTTCCTGGGGCAGGAAGATATCCACTCCATGGGATGGTTCAAAGTTAGAGCCACTAACTGCTAGTGAGAGTGGGTGCTTGAGGTTGGATTCATGTGTCCCTAACAGGAAAGTATCCACTCAACTGGATGGTACAAGGTTGAAGCCACAATCTGAAGATACTTGGAAGGTATCTGCATGACAGTGGGAGCAGGCATGTGGCTAGAGAATAAGGCTGCCTCAGAGGGAGTTTTTCTGAGCTTAGCTGGGTAACTTGAGGTTGGACCCACTATTTTCCCTCACTATGGACTCTCTTCTTACTTGGGAAATTCCGACATTTGTGTTGTGGGGTCCACATCATGGCCTGTCAGTTGCTCTGCTCTCACTGCTGCCCTGTTGTCCAGATACCAAACACACTTGGCACCTCCAACGTGGATACTCTCTATAATGGTATTCTCTGGGTTATCATTAATTTGACAAAATATCTTTAAAGTGATGGCTTAAAATATATGTTGGGTATAACCAGATTTTTTATTTATCAACAGAGCTATTACTTTAAGTAATACCAAACAAATAATAAGATTCTTTATAAAATAAATTCTAACTATTTTTAAAATGTTTAAATATCTTTATAACCTATAGACTACAATGTGGAAGAGAGATCCAGTGGACAACAGGGTCTACCAGACAACACTATAGTCAACCAGATGCCTAAAGGCCAGTGTAAAAATGCAATAAACAAAAACCAGAGCAGTATGAAAACTTCAGAACACAGTTATCATATGGCAATAAACTCTGGATCATCAAACACAACTGAAACTCAAGAAAATGACACGGAGTCTATACTTATGAAAATGATAATGTCGGAAAGGAAGAGAATCTTTAAAGATACAATACATTATAACCAAACACTTTGAGGCCTTTAAAAAGAAATTGAATGAATTGCTCCATGAATTACAGGAAAATACAAACAAACAGGTGAGGGAATTGAACAAACGATTTAAAGAAATGGGGTAAATACAAACAAGTGAAGACAATAAAACGGTTCAAGATCAGAAGACGGAAATAGAGACAATAAAGGAAGCACAAACTGACAAAATCCTGGAGGTAGAGAATTTAGAGATGAGAACAAGAACTAGAGAGGTAAGAATTGACAACAGAATACAAGAGATGGGGCAAACAATCCCATGTGTAGAAGACAGATGAAAGAAATTCATGAATCTTCAAAGAAAAATTTAAATCTAAAAATTTCCTTACACATAACATAGAATAAATCAAGGATATCATCAAAATGACATAGCGTAAGAATCATAGGAATAGAAGAAGGTGAAGATTCCCAGCTCCATAGCCAAAAATGTTTTCCACAAAAGTCGTAGAATAAAAATTTTCCCTATTTTAAGAAAGAGATGCTTATATGCATAGAAGAGATCTACAGAACACCGAATATATTGGACTAGAAAAGAAAATCCTCCTGCTACGTAATGATTAAAACACTAAATATACAGAACAAAGAAAAAACTTAAAAGCTGCAGAATTACCCATGACTCACTGTAAAAGACGGAAAGGCCTGGGCAGGCATCTCATAAATCTAAGAGACACAGATGCCAGTCCAGATTTTTATACTCCACAAAACTTTCTATCACCGTAGATGGAAAAAACAAGATATTCTACCACAAAACCAAATTTAAACAACATCTAGGCACAAATACAGAAATACAGAAAATACTACAAGGAAAATTCCCACCCAAGGAGGTTAGCTGCACCAAACCAAACCAAACCAAACAAAATGAAAAACAAACAAACAAACAAAACTGCAGGATATAAATAACTGCACTACAATAAAACAAAAAGTTGACAAGCAAACAAACACACTTCTACAGCCAAATTCAAATTAAAAGGTTCTAACAGTCACTGGTCATTAATGTTTCTCAACATCAATAGACTCAGCTCCCCAATAAATCAACAGAGACTAACAGACTGTATGCGTAAATAGGACTCATTATTCTGCTGCATATAAGAAACACACCTCAACTACCAAGATAGACATTACCTGAGAGCCACAAGATAGACAAAACTTAGCCAATCTAACTAAAAAGGCAGAGAGATAATAACCAAGACAACAAAATCTGAAATGAAAAGGGAAAGATAATGACAGATACTGAGAAAATAACAACAATGATTAGGACTTACCTCCAAAGCCTGTATGCCTCATAATTTGAAATTTTAAATAAAATGGGCAATGTTCTTGATGTAGTTCACTTACAAAAATTGAATCAAGATCAAGTAAACAAATTAAAGAGTCATAAATCACCTAAGAAAATAGAAGCAGTCATCAAAATACTCCCAACCAAACCAAACCAAACCAAACCAACCAATCAAACAAAAAAAAAATACATAAGGTTAGATAGATTCACCACAGGATGCTACCAGACCTTCAAAGAAGACCTAATACCAATATTCTTCAAATTATTCCATAAAATGGAAACAGAAGAAACTTTTCCAAACTCATTCTATGAGAACACCATCACCTTGATACCTAAACCACATGAAGATCCAATGACAACAAAAAAGAATTTTAGGCCAATATCCCATATGAACATTGAATAACCCCCCCCCAAAAAAAACCCAAAAAAAAACAAAAAGAAAAAACAGCAAAAACAAAAACACCACCAACAAAAAACACAATGAAATACTCAAAAGCTGAATCCAAGAACACATCAAAATATCATCAACCACGATCATGTAGCCTTCATCTCAGGATGCAGGGATAGTTCTAAATATGAAAATCCATCAGTGTAATTCCCCATATTAAAAAAAAATCTAAAACAAAATCCCACACAATCATCTCATTAGATGCCAAAAAGATTTGACAAAATTAACACCCATTCATGTTAAAAATCTTGAAGAGATAGGGGATACTAGGCACATATATACACACAGAATATGCAATATATAACAAATTGATAGCTAGCATCAAAACACAGTGAAGCCTAAATCAATCCTATTGAAATCAGGGCCAAGACAGGGGTGTTAGCCCTCCCTCTATCTCTTTAAAAGTATTTGAATTCCTAGCTAGAGCAACAAGACAGCTAAAGGAGATCAAGAGGAGACAAATTAGAAAGGAAGAAGTCAAAGTATCACTATTCATGGATGATATGATAGTATATGTAAGTGAACACAATAATTTACCAGGGGTCTCCAAGAGCTGATAAACATCTTCAGCAAGTTGGCTCACTGCAAAATTACCTTTAAAAAACAGTAACCCTCCAGTATATTGAAAAAAAATGGACTGAGAAAGAAATTATGGAAACAACATTCATAATAGCCATGAAACAAATAATGTATTTGAGTATAAATTTAACCAAGCAAGTGAAAGAATTGAACAACTACAAAAAACAAAAAGAAAAAAACAAAAAAAACCCAAAAAACTTCAAGTCTTTAAAGAAATAAATAGAAGATATCAGAATATGGAGAGATCTCCCATGCTTATGGATCAGTAGGACTCATAATAAAAATGGACATCCTACCTAAAGCCATTTACAGATTCAATGCAATTCCCTGACAAAGGTCTAACATCCAAAATGTATAAAGAACTAAAGAAATTAAAGATCACCAAACCAAATGATCCAATTGAGAAATGGCGCTCAGAACTAAACAAAGATTCTCAACAGAGGAAAATCAAATGGCTGAGAAATCTTTAAAGAAATGCTTTAGTCATCAGAGAAATGCAAAACAAAACAACTCTGAGATTCCATCTTACACCCATCAGAATGGCTAAGACCAAAAATTCAAGTGACATCACATGCTGGAGAGGATGTGAGGAAAGAGGGACACTCCTTCATTGATGGTGAGAATGCAAACTTGTACAACTACTTTGGAAATCTATCTGGTGCTTTCTCAGAACTGGGAATAGGGCTTCCTCAAGACCCAGCTCTTCCACTCCTTGGAATATACCCAGAAAATGCTCCACCACACAACAAGGACATATGCTCAACCATGTTCATAGCAGCCTTATTCATAATAGCCAGAACCTGGAAACAGCCTAAATGCCTCTCAGTTGAAGAATGGATAAAGAAAATGTGGTACATTTACACCATGGAATACTACTCAGCTATTAAAAACAAGGAAATCCTGAAATTTGTGGACAAATGGATGGGACTAGAAATGATCATAATGAGTGAGTTAAGCCAGAAGCAGAAAGACTCACATGGTATATACTCACTTATAATTGGGCACTAGCCCAAAAGGCAGGTCCCACGAAAGTCTTCACTTACCAGGAGATTGGGATAGATGTGAGGACATCTTACTGAGACTCTAGGTAAGAGAAATATAGGAGATGGGGAACTAGAAGGACCCAGAGGGTCCTAGAAACCTAAAAGAAGAATATAGTGATGGGTGGGTCAGGGCACAGGGGAGTCTGCTCAAACTATCAAAATAACCAAGGACAAGACAATAGTAAACATCGAACCCCTACTCTGATATACCCAATGGACAGGACATTCTACACAGTTATGTGAAGAGCGGGGACTGACTTTGACATGACCTCTAGTCCTCCATATTTGACTACCACCCCTTGGTGGGGAGGCCTAGTGGCACTCAAAGAAAGAATAAACAGGCTACCAAGATGAGACTTGATAGCCTATGACCATATAGTGGAGGAGGAGGTCCCCCTTGATCTTACACCTAAGAGAGGGGAATAGGATGAAAGCAGGAGGGAGGGAGGAATGGGAGGATAAAAGTGATGGAGTAACAGTTGAGTTCTAATCTGAATAAATTAATAAAAATTTTTAAAAAGCAATTCCCATTAAATGCCAAAATAATTCTTTCCTGGTATTGAAAGCACAAGTCTCAGTATCATATGGAAAAACAAAACCCCCTGAGTAGCTAAGAAAATCCTGTACAATAAAATATCTTTGAAATTTTTTATTTAAATAATTTATTCAGGTTACATCTCTATTGTTATCCCCTCACTTGCATCTTCCCGCTCCTCCCTCCCTCCTTCTTTCATTCTACTCCCCCAGGTCTGTGTCACCCACACTAAGGTGACAGCCTATCAGGTTTCTTCCTGGTAGCCATCTTACTCTTCTTCTGTATGTCACCAGGTCTCCCACCAAGGGGAAGTGGTCAAATAGGGGGAAACAGAGATCATGTGTGAGTCAGTCCCTACTCTCCACACAATTGTGGAGAAAGTATTGTCCATTTGCTTTGGAAATCAATCTTGCACTTTCACAGAAAACTGGGGATAGAGCTACTTCAAGACGCAGCTATTCCACTCCTTGACATATACCAAAAGATGCTCTACTACACAACAAGGACATATGCTCAACCATGTTCATAACAGCCTTATTCACAATAGCCAGAACCTAGAAGCAGCCTAGATGTCCCTCAGTTGAAGAATGGACAAAGAAACTGTGGTACATTTACACTATGGAATACTGCTCAGCTATTAGGAACAAAGAAATCATGAAATTTGCAGGCAAATGGATAGAACTGGAAATGATCATCTATAGTGAGTTAACCCAGAAGCAGAAAGACTCACATGGTATATACTCACTTATAGCTGGATACTAGCCCAACAGAGATGTCCCCTGAAAGTCTTCTACTTAGCCGGAGATTGGGATAAGGAGGAATGAGGAAATACAATAAAAGATCTTGGCAGCATCTCTATTCCTGGTCTCAAGCTGTACTATAGAGCAGCAGTAATAAAAACAGCATGGTACTGGCATAGAAATAGGCCTGTTGATCAATGGAATGGAATTAAGGACCCAGTAAAAAAAAAAAAAAAACTCATACAGAATGGTCTGTTTCTCCAGTGAGATTCCTTGGTAGGAAACTAAATTTTTACTTTCCCATTCCTGTGTTGATCAACTGGAAATACCTTCTGGGTTAGGGATGGGAGCAGGTGTTCACTTCTGTTTTCAGGTCTAGGATCCCATCATGTGCGAACCTGTGACATCCCCTGTGCATGACTGATCCTTAGTTAAATTCTTATTCGCTTTGGTACTGCTGTGTTTGGAAAAACTTGTTTCCTTGGCTTACGCAATCCACTCTGACTCTTAACATTCTGTGTTCTCCTCTGCAGGATTATTTGGGACTTGTGGGGAGAGATATTTGAGACATCCTGTTTAGTGCACAGTGTTCCAACTCCCCTGACTCTTTGTATATTGCCTGGGTATGGATGGCTCTCTGTGTTTCTTCTCATCTTCTGTAGTAGGAATCTTCCCTGATGATGGCCAATGTACTTATCAGTGACTACAGTGCTATATAATAAAGTGCCATTTTATTACAATGTTTTTTCAGTAGTCCAGTAGCAGTTGACACTTAGTTCTGTAGAGGCCAGACGTTTCTGCCAGCAGTGTATAAATTTTCCTTCTCTCTACACCCTTGTCAGCATGTGTTTTCTTACTTTAATGACAATCATTGTGCCTGGAATGAGACCGAATTTCAACACTAAATAAGTTCACATAGCTTTATTTTTGTTTCTCTGGTGGCTAAATAGATTTAATATGTTTTATGTTTTAGGGCATTTTTATTTCTCATTATTTGATAACTGTCATCATTCCATTTTCACATGTGCATGTTGGATAGTGTGATTTCTTGTAACTAATTCTCTCATTGTTCATATATTTTATATATCAAGTCTGTGCTAGATTTAAAGCTATCAGAAATGTTCTCCCATTCTGTGTTCTGCCTCCTGATTTCATTAAATGTTTGCTTTGATGAGCAGTTTTTTTTTTAACATTATGATGTCACAATTGCCAAACTTTGGAATTATTTCCCGAGTAAGTGGATCTTAATGAGAAAACCTTTTCCTCTTCCTAAATCTTCAGAAACTTACTTTTTTTTCCCCCCTAATAGTTTCAGAGTACCAGGTTTCAGCTAATGTCTTTTTTCTATTTATATTTTTTCCCACAGAGTGAGGGGTCCTACTTTCATTTTCCTGCATGGAGATATTAATGATTTCCTGTACTCTTCATGAATAGGTTCTTGTTTCTCCATTGTCAGTTTTAGAATCTTTGTCAAAATTCAGGTGCTGTAGCTTTTGGGTACACACACACACACACACACACACACACACACACACACACATATATAAATACACACACACACACACACACACACACACACACACACACACACACACATATATATTGAATCTCTAGTCTAGTCCATGCATCTATTGTTGTGCCAGTATCTTTTTTTTTTTCTTTACTATGGCTCAGTAACATAACATATCCAGTAATATTTGTTTTTGTTCAGGTTTTCCAATCTCTTTTTTGTTTCCATTGGACTTTTCATATTATTTTTCTATTTCTTTGAATAATGACAATGCATTGGATCTGTACCTTGTACACTGATTTTTTGGTAAGATATTTTTTGTAAATGCTGAACATCGGAAATCCTTGAATCTTTTATTTTCTTCTTCAATTCCTTTGTGTACAATTTTAAATTTTTATTACAAATACCCTTTACTTTCTTGCATAAGTTTATTGCAGGTATTTTATATTTTAGAGGATTTTGACTGGGATAGATATCCTAGTTTCTCAGTACCTTTAATATTTGTATATATAAAAGTTGCTGGGATTTGTATGTTAATTTTTTAACTTGTTCCTTGATTAAATGTGTTTATCACATCTCAGAATTTTTTTGGTGGAATGCTCAGGCCTTTCATATATAAAATCACTTCTGCATGTGACTTCCCCCATTTGTATATCACTTATGTTCTTCTGTTGCCAAAGAAGCAACATTTTTTTCTGTTTTTTGTTTGTTTTGTTTTGTGTTTTTGTTTGTTTGATTTGATTTTTTTTATTTTTTATTAATTAAACTTTTTTATTTTTACATATACATTTATATTATTACACATATATACAATAAACTACCTATAGCAAGAATGACCATGACATAATCAGGAATTATATAAATGTTACATTCTTAGTGTTTGGTTATTTATGTTTGATAGCCTTGAAAAAAAATCTTTCCTATCTTGGTGCATCTAAAATTCTGAATGGAGATCAATCTCCATCACATCTATCTAGACCTAAACGCATCTTAAACCCTAAACAATTAAACTTCATTGAAAAACTAAGCTACCTCGTTTTCAACTCCATCAGAGCCTTGAAAACTGAGTATGCCTGGAGTGCAGGCTAGTAGCTTCCCAAATAAGAAAATGACAGACAGTTTGCTACCTGAATAGTCACCCAAAACTCTCTATAATGTTGGAGCATCTTATTCAGCCTTTTGGCCCAATATATATGACAGACATATTTGTGAGGCAGGAACTGTTGAGGACTTGCTTACCCTTCTTGGCAGAATCTCGCCATCAACTCTGCCTGCATCCAAGTTTGCCATTTTTTTAGGCAGGATTCTGTCTATGGTAGAAATGAGGACATTTTGCCCAGTGGCTTGTTTGCTACATTTGAAGCCATCTCCATAAGGAGGTTCTCTGATTCTCATCATCCTCTTTGAGGTAGTCTCTGTGTTGCCAGGAGTTAACCAGTCTCATTGTTAGTCAATTTTAAAATAATAAAGACATTTTAAAATGCCACATTCAGAAATAACTCAATATATGCATGAAAATCATCATACTGTTGGGAAGGAATAACAGAAGATATGTCACATTCTGTCAACTGGAGACCATCTCAGAGGGATCTAGATCATAAACATAATATCATATTTAAATTCACCAAGACACTCAAAGAGTGAAAATCCTCAAATTGTTTATTATAATATATGTAAATCCAGAAAATTCCTTCAAAATTGCTCTGTAATGTTGAATGATAAAAGTTGTTAGAAAATAAAATCAGCAAAGTCCACAAAATTGTATATTTTATAATGTTCCTTATTATAGTTATTAATTTATAGTGATAAAAACACAAATATTGAAGAAGTGTCCCTTAACTGGTAAATATGACACCTTATTTTGATTTTTAGGAACATGAATCTATCTTTTTATTTATTATACACAAATTGAAAGTATGTAGTTAATGGTAGATTTATTTAACTGAAATGTTATTTTCTTAGTCTTTTCAATTTATACTTAGATGACCATGGCATTATATTCTATAGTATAAAATTGTAGGGTAGCTTTTTGTGTCTGCTATAATAAGTTTAAAAAATAATTTGAAATACGTGGGCAGTAGCATTGAAAGACATTTATTGGGGAGACATGGGAGACTATAAAGCTCTTATCTGCATTAAAGTTAATGACAAAAGGAACTAATGTTTGATCTTTTATGAGTATCAAGGAAGTAATAGGCTCAAAAATATATTTTCTATAAATAGAGGTATGGTTAGAAGTTCTATATATATTTAACAGTGTTATTTGCACAATTTTTTTCTAGGGTAAGTAAATACATACTGAGAATTTTAAAAATTATAATCTCCTAGTTTCTACCACAAACAGAATTCTACCTAAAAAAGGGCAAGTTTTGATGCAGGCAAAGTCGATGACCAAACTGCAAAGACAGAGTAAGCAAGTCCTCAATGGTTCCTGCCTCACAAATATGTCTGTCAGACATATTGGTCCAGAAGGCTGAAGATGATGCTCCAACATTATAGAGCATTTTGGGTGACTATTCAGGTAGCAAACTGTCTCTGTCATCTTCTTATTTGGAAAGCTGCTAAGCTGAATTCCCTGTATTCTCAGGTAATTAATTTAATTGCTTCTCAAGTCTCTGATGGGGTTGAAGACCAGATAGTTTAGTGTTACAATTAAGCTTAGTTGTTTAGGGGTTAAGATGTTTTTAGGTATAGATAGATTTTTTTTTTTAGTTGATAATGACAAGATTTGATAGTTATTGATTTACATTCAGAATTTTAGTCACACCGGAGAGTAAAGATGTTTTCTTCAAGACTGCCAAATACAAATAGCCAAAGACTAAGATTGTGTCATTTATATAATCCCTGATGGTTTCATGCTTCTTCTTGCTGTGTTTAGTATATTGTAGATATGTGTAAGAATAAAAAATGTATATGTAAATATTAAAAGAAACACAATCAACTAACTTGTTCTAATAGGGGCTCACAGAGACTGAACCACCAACCTTCATGGTATTGACCTATGGATGTATTACAGGTGTATAGCTTAGTGTTCTTGTGAGATTCCTAACAGTGGGAGCAGGGGGGCTGTGTCTGACTCTGTTGCTGCTTTTGGGCACCTTTTCATCTACTTGGCTGCCTAGCTTCTCTTTAATAGGAAAGTTGGTGCCTAGTCTAACTGCAACTTGATGTGCCATGGCTGGTTGGTATCCAGGGCATGCCTGGCCTTTTCTGAAGAGAAAAGGAGGAAGAGTGGATGAGAGTGCGGAGAGGGGAAGTAAGGGGCTTGGAAGGAGATGAGGGAGGGGAAACTACAGTCAAATTGAAAAATTAAATGAATTAATAATCTGCTCTTTATTCAAAAAGTGTAGTAATCCTATATTATTTTTTATTATCTATGCCATACAAAATATGTAGTAAAAACAATACCATTTTATTTGAATGTATATATGTAATCCAAAAATAAACCTACATAGTGCTTTATAGTAGTCATAATCTCAAAAATTCTTTCTCCTTTTTTTTGTCATCAAAAATGGAAACTACTAATATGAAAATTACATTGCTAAAATTATATTTGTATACTATTTTAAAACACACAATGAATCATATACACATATTTTGTTTGAATTTGTAATTACCAAGGTATTGTCCTCCTCACCCAATTTTTGGATATTTCTAAACATCTTTCTTCCTTAGTACAGATTTAAGAAAGTTTTGTTTCTCAGGACAATGCAGCACTACAAATACATATCCATAAGAAATATATTTTTCTCATCTAGAGAAGCATGGGAGAATAGCAAAGTTGAAGGATCCAGAGGGTCCTAGAAACCTACAAGAAGAACATTATGATAGGCAGATTTGGGCCCAGGGGTCCCGCTCAATTTATGGCACCAGCCAGGAACAATACAGGCCATAAACTTTAAACCCCTACCCAGATCTAGCCAATGGACAGGACATTCTCCACAGTTGAGTGGAGAGTGGGATATGACTTTCTCATGTACTCTGGTACCTCATATTTGACTATGTCCCCTGGAGGGGGAGACCTGATGGCACTCAGAGGAAGGATAGCAGGCTACCAAGAAGAGACTTGTTACCCTATGAGCATATAAAGGGGGGAGGAAATCCCTCTCAGTCACAGTCATATAGGGGAGGGGAGTAAGGGGAAAATGGGAGGGAGGGAGGAATGTGAGGATACAAGGGATGGGATAACCATTGAGATGTAACAAGAACAAATTAATAAAAAATAAAAGAAAAGAATAAAAAGAAAGAAATATATTTTTAAATGCATTTAATCAAAACTCTTGAGGTAATTATCATCTGTTGAGGGAGTGATCTTTACATATACATTGAAGGTTTTCTCATAAAGCAAGATATAGAGTTATGCTCAGCAATCAGAACAAAGGTGTTTTTTGTTTGGTTGGTTGGTCGCTTCATTCTTTAACACACCTGGAATATCAGTACCAAAATGTACTGTAAAATATTGTTATCTGATTGTTCTCACATTACTATTTAACCTGTGGTAGCTAAGGCTGCCAAATTTCACCATCATACAAAACACTGCATAAATTAGAAAGTGTCCTATTTTATGAAACTGGACACCAGAAGTGCAGGACCAGGATCAGGAGTGTCTAACTTGCCTCTGAATGCATCTCACTTTGCAGATGAAATTCTGGAGTGTGTACATGTTCTTTTCTCTATTCACCCAGTCATGGAAATTCTTTATGTGTTATATTTCTTACAATAACACTGCTAGATTGGTTCAAAGCTCACTCAAAAATTTTTTTCAGTTATTTAAGATAAGGCTCACACATAATTCAATTGAGGTAATTGAGGTATCAGGTGTTAGGACTTCGATATAGGTAATAATTTTGCACAGAAAAGCAATGGGATATTCCAGTTCACTCTAAAATAGGTTATGTGAGATTCTGCCATGTAATGAAGCTGAAGATTCTTGGTGTCCCTTCAGAAATGACCATGACCCTAACTATTCCAAACTTTACTACAATTCTTTCTTATATTTCTACTGTTTTCTATCTTTTAGTACCAACATTTTATCTATATCTTTTGTCTGTCTACCTTTCTATCTTATTTTTTAATTACAGATATTTCTGCTTCACTTTTATTTATTTTTTAATCCATTGCACCCTCCTGCCTTTCAAATCTACACATCAGCTCCTCACACACAGTAAACATTATCTTGTAAGACAGGCACTTTGTCTTGTTTTACTTCCTTACTAAAGACAAAGACAAAAAAAGATACACAGCAAGTGATCCTCATTAAAAAGTAAATCACTATATATTGTCAAAGTACGTAATTTTTCTGGAAATATTCTTGTGTAACTTATTAAGCCATCAGATGCATATATGAAGTATGTAAAAGGTAGGTAAAATGTATGTTGTTATTATTCCATTTGTTGTGACAATATGAGCACCTAAAATATTGAAGAACACGTTCTCTAACTGATCATTATATGAGGAAGTTTTCTTACCAAATAGCTTCTTGTCTGCCTCTGTTCCCAGACTTAATCTCTTATATTATATTTCAGTGTCTGAGAAGAGGCACAATTTCTTTCCTTTATTACTACACACACACACACACACACACACACACACACACACACACACAAAACAAAACAAAACAAAACAAAAAACCAGCATTTCTGTAGAATGGTTTTACTACTATTTGCTTTCTGATTTGTTTAATTTTATATTTTATTTTTTAAAGAGATGATGTTATGACTTCTGAAATGTACATGGAAAATGAAGGCTAATTCTGAAATAAAGTAAAAAATATGTACAAAAATATAAAAGAAACCATAATCCTGTTGGTATATTTAAACACTTTTTAAATGGTAGCCTTCCAGAAATTTGCAATATACTATCATATCCTGGCTCTGAAGAATTTAAGCAGTTGGTTAATTACTTATGATCTGTTGTTACTTCATACAAATGATGATGTTTCTGGATATGAGAAAGGGTGTGCAAGAAAGGACGGAGAGAGAGGTGTGGGTGGAAGCAATTATGTTTCCAAGTGACTTATGATCAAAGTGTCTTAGTTACTTTCCTGTTGTTGTGATAAACAGTTATGATCAAGGAAACTTATAGAAAACTATAATTTTGGCTTATGTTTTTAGATGGGTGATATGTCACCATGCAGGGAGGCATGGCAACCAAAGGTAGACATAAATAGCAGCAGCAAGAGGCTGAGAGCAAGCATCTTCCAATGCAAGCATGAAGTAGATGAAGCCCTAGAAAGGATAGAATGCTTTTATTATCAGAGCCCATCCATAATGAAGTAATTGCTCCAGCAGGACTGAACTACCACCTGAAGACTGTGTGTCCAAATGCCTGAGTCTATGGGGCCGGGGCCATGTTCTCAATCAGACCACTCACTTATACAAGGTGATGCTCTCCTTCATTGGAGAAAGAATGACTCTTTTAAAATGATACTAAGTAAAATGAAAATCCATAGAAGAAAAACAAAAACAATTTTGGAAAATAATGAATCAGACAATAATTTACTTGAAAGGAATTCTTTGTTATACTGCACAATTTTATAAGATATATAGATAAAAACAAATTTATATGTTAATGAAGTGTGTTGTGTGCATGCATAATTTTACAAGAATAATTAAGTCTTGTCCAAATATTTAATACTGCAAGATGAAAAATATCTTCAACATTTTTCTGACTGGATTGATATAATTGTTAGTGCTGTTTTTCTTAAAAAACAAAAAATAAAATGTCAGAAATATTTTTATAGCGATTTCAAAAATCATTACAAAACAAAATGAATTTAACGTTTTTATGAACTTAAATCAACTGAAGTGGCAAGCAAAAAAAATTTATTTTTACACATTCTAACACATCAAAATATCAAGACATGTAATTTTAATGCAAATGCTAGGGAATGATGTTAAGAAAATGTTAAAAGCTTTTGCTCTGTGATAAGCTTTTCTATATCTGTAAGAGGAGAAAACATAGCATGTGCAATAAAGCATTGCCATTCATCACAAATTGTCTTTTTTTTTTTTTTGGGTTTTTCGAGACAGGGTTTCTCTGTGTAGCCTTGGCTGTCCTGGACTCACTTTGTAGACTAGGCTGGCCTTCAACTCACAGCGATCCACCTGCCTCTGCCTCCAGAGTGCTGGGATTACAGGCGTGTGCCACCACGCCCGGCTCACAAATTGTCTTGAAGCGGAGTCGGAGTGTCCTTGGCAATGTGTTGGTGTTCGGTGATGTGTCAGAGTGCACAATGTGGAAAGCAGTGTGTGTATTTTTTAACTAAGGCAGCACTGAAATCACCTGACATAGGTGAGGGTTATCAGAAAAACAGCATGCTCGTTACACATTTGCCTGATTTAAGTTTTGGTTGTTACATATTCAGAACCCTTTTTGCTGTTGACAAACATTTTTTGTGAGCCTACTTTCAGTTAAGTGAACCATATGAATTTGTGACCCACAGTCTAAATAGCAAGGATTTAGTTCACAGTCCCACTGGCTGAAAGCATTTTGAGGGAAAGTAAAAGAAATGGGATAAACATAGTATGTGGTTCCCACATATGAGCAGACTGCATCTCAGTAGAGATGTATTGAAATACAAATCACAAGTGATTCCAGTGAACTCTCTGGTCCTGATCATTCCCCATTTACCAAAAAAGATTTGGTAGTAGAGACAAGAAAAAATATTTTGAAGTATTAAATTTTCCGTTGGAAATTGCCTCACAAATACTCTGGGTTCATTGACTTTGTGCTAAGGAACAGACGGGTTCAATCAGACAACCTAATACCACCAGACAAAAATCAAGTCACTCTCTTAACAACTGAAGACAAGAAAATATTTCAGCAATTCATCCTCCAGAGAGTCTCCCATGCATAGAGGACACAGGCTCAGAGTGAGGAGGAGGAGGATGCTGTCCTGCTGAAGGGAAATGAAGGCTAGGGCTTGATGGCAGTACACCACAGCATGTTCACGGGAGTTCAGCCCCTCCAGCTGCTGATAATGAAAAAATATTTTTTGAGTTATGAGATATGACTTATTTCCTTCCTACTACATATGGCTGCCTGGAGCCTATCTGAACCGATCACCTGAAAAATTAAGTGGGTGTTATTATCCCAAATGATATGCAGACAAATATCCACTAAAGATAAACAAAATTTATTTGGAAGTAATATAGCACTGTAGTTTAAATATATACTCATTCCTAAATATGGATACTTTCAAAGAAAGTCAAGGAGGGAGAAAAATGTAAAGTCAAGATTGGGTTGACATAAAACATACAATTTTAGGCTTTGAGGATTAATAAGAATGTAGCATCTGTTCAAGACCAAATTCATAGAAGCAGGTAGTCTTTTATGCAGATATGGTTCCTGTTTATTGCTGTTTGTTTTTATGATTGTAATTTAAGTGAAATATCTATCCCTTCCCTTTTCACCTCCCTGATGCTATTCTTCAAATTCTTGGCTTCTTTTTACACTATATATATATATATATATACATATATATATATTTACACACATATATTTCACATGCACATTCTATATGTATGGAAAATATATTTATACATATATCTATATGCCTATATATCTCTACATATAGCATGTTGAATCTATATGATGTTACCTGTATATATGTTTTCAGGACAGCTTGGTTTTTACTGGGCAACATATTGGTAAGTTCTTACCTGGGGAGGCTTATTTTTCTTGGTCCCAGCATTTCTCAATCATCTGTAGTTCTTTCTGTAGGGATGAGGCCTCATGGGATTTTACCAACCCGGCTTGGTGTGTTCATTTGTTATCCTTGTTCCGCTCACATTCGATTCAGGTTGCTGAGACTTTAAGGACGTAACTTTTGATGTGATCAGGTGACACAATCTCATAGGAAACTCCCTCATCCTTTGGTTATTTCAGCCTTTCTAACTCCTTTTCTCCCTAGTGTTCCTTGAGTCTTAGGTCGGTAGGGGAGTATTTTGAAGATATATATATTGAAACTGGGTTTCTCAACTCTGCATTCTGATTGGTTATAGTTTTTGGTAATTGTCTTCATCAGCTGCAAAGATACATTTCCTTAATTGGAGTGACGACTACACTTATCTGTGTGTACAAGAGATAATGGTTATTGATTGTCCTTAGGCACTAAACTGGTTTAATAAGTTATTAGCTTTATATTTCCCTCAAAGAACCATCTTTTCATTATCACTGAGTAGTTACCTAGATTTTCAGTAGTGAGCATGATATCCCTCTTTTTATCAGGCCTTAAGTCCACTCAGTGTACTGTTGGTTCCTGCCAAGCTATGTCTACCACAACTGTGCCCTGACAGTAATTGTATCATAAGCTTCATGGTGTCACATCTGGCTATCCACATTGTTGACTGCGTCTCTCCTTTGGAAGTTTGCATTTCATTTTTTAGAACCATGAAAGCTAGTCCTCAGGGGGAGCACATTTAGTTTATTTCCAGATCAGGGTTTTCTGGGCCTTGTTTTTGAAATGCATCATCTCTTCAGAAATATGGACTTACCTTCCTTCTCTAAAGGGTAACCAAAGACAGCACCAATAGCTGTATGTTTTGGGAATTTCTTAGTCCTGTAGAACAATTTAAAAGAGTGCATCTCATATATGATGGTAGAAGTTTTGTTAAGTACTCCTTGTATCTTAGAGGGAGCAGACATGAAAACTAATGTTCATACTGTATAGAAAATTTTAAGAACTTACTTAAATATGAAGGGCATAAAAGTAAGATCTCACTTATATTATGAAAAGTAAAAAAATGCTCTTTTCTTAATCCAAGATGTGCCATCACAGTACAGAAATTGTTAAATTAAAGGAAACCTGACAATGTACTATGTTAAAATGAACAATATTCAATCATCTACATGATCAGGACTTTGCACATTGCTTAAAGAATAAGAAAAGAAAAATATTTTCACACATATAATAAAGTTCTTTTACCAAAACAATTTCGTAACCAAAGGATAAGATAAAAATTCAATTTGCAAATAACATTTTGGAAAGAAGATAGCAAAAGAAATGTTCTGTGATCCAGACAAAGAAGAAATAAACACAAAGAAATGCTAGAGTTCATCCACCAGAATCTGTAAGTAAGGAATCACTGCCATGGCTATTGCTGCAGAAGATGAAGAAACTAGAATGGTCTTGGTAGCACTCAGAGGAAGGATAGCAGGCTACCAAGAAGAGACTTGATACCCTATGAGCATACACAGGGAAGGAAGTCCCCCTCAGTCACAGTCATAGGGGAGGGGAGTAGCGAGAAAATGGGAGGGAGGGAGGAACTGAAGGATACAAGGGATGGGATAACAATGGAGATGTAATATGACTATATTAATATATATGTAAAAAATAAATAAAATTTTAAAAAACGTTATGGAGATCTAGGTTGTTTCCAGATTTTGGTTATTACAAATAAAGCTGCTATGAACATACTTGAGCAAATAACCTTATTGTATGGTGGAGCACGTTTTGATATACGCCCAGGAGTGGTATAGCTTTGTCTTGAGGATATCTATTTCCATTTATTTGGAGGAAAGTGCCAGGATGATTTTCAAATTGGTTGTACAAGTTTGTACTCCCACCAGCAATGTAGGAGTGTTCCCTTTACTCCAAATCTTCTCCAGCATGTGTTGTCAATTGAGTATTTTATTTTAGCCATTCTGATAGGTATAAGAGTGAATTTCAGACTTGGTTTCATTTGCATTTTCCTCATGACAAAGATTTTTTTGAAGTGGAAGTTCCTGATTTCTTTAAAAGCTCAGTTGTGTCATGTGCTTTTTATTTTAACTGTATTGTGAGAGAGCATGGAATGTTCTACTAAAAACACACATGTGAGAAGTTGGGTGAAGTCTAGAATGCACATAAATAGAATCCCACAGACAGACAAAGATTTTGCATTCCTATACAGTTGTACAATGCTTCTCTGATCTTTGCTGGTCTTCTCTTTGCAGAGAGAAACATTCCAGCTGATTCTGGCCACTGTGACAGTTCAGAGGAGCCTTGCTCTTTCTGCTGGATCATACCACTGCTATGGATTCATGTTGCAGTTTGATGTTTATTTTTGGATGGGGCTGCTGGTATCCTGACAAAGCAAAGTAAAATTGATCCAAGGGCCTACATTTAAACTGGGCCACAAACCCTGTTTTTTATTAATATTCTTTCTTTCCTTCCCCTGGTTGGTGGATTAGAAGTGAGGTTGCACTGCTTTAGAACCTAACATAAAGTAAGTTTTGAAAAATCTAAGCTTATAGTCTTTGAACATTTCGTAAAGTGCTTCCTGGCCATGCCAGATTCCTCTATTGAGAATATTCTGTTAAACTCTGTACCCCCTTTTTAAAATTGGAATATTTATTCTGTTTGATGGAGTTTAATTTTTCTGAGTTTTTAACATTTTTTAGGTATTAACCCTATGTTGAATGTCAGCTTGGTGAAGATCTTTTCCCAATCTGTAGATTTCAATTTATTTCTCTTGACAATGCCCTTTGGTTCTCAGAAGCATTCCAGTTTCAACAGGTCACCTTTGTTAATTGTTGATCTTAGAGCCATAGCTATTGGTGCTCTGTTCAGGAAATTGTTGCCTATGCTAATGAGTTCACGACTCCTGCCCCACTTTCTCTTCTAATGGATTTAATGTATCCTACCAATCCATGAGCATGGGATATCTTTCCACTTTCTGATATCTTCTTCATTTTCTTTCTTCAGAGACTTGAAGTTCTTTGCATACAGGTCTTTGGCTTGCTTACTTAGTTACACCAAGATACTTTATATTATTTGTGGCTCTTGTAAAGGGTGTAGTTTTCCTAACTTCTTGTCCAGCTCATTTGTCATTTGTGGTACAGGAGGGCTACTGATCTTTTTAAAATTAATCTTGTATCCAGCCACTTTGCTGATGTTTTTTGCTGTAGAAGTTCTCTGGTGGAATTTTGAGGGTCACTCACGTATACCATGGTATCATCTGTGAATAATAATACTGTGACTTAGTGAGCAATTATTGCTAGTTACTTTGATTGTGATGTTGCTGGTGGCAGTATGTTTGCGTGTTTGCCTTCTTTTTATTTTGCTGTTTTGAAGCTATTTTTCTCCTGGATTTTCTTGGGTGTAGCAGATCTCTTTGAGTTTGAGTTTTCCTTCTAGTATCTTCTGTAAGGCTAGATTTGTGCATAGATTTTGTTTAAATTTGGTTTTATAATGGAATATCTAAGTTTCTCCCCCTATGATAATAGAAAGCTTTGCTGGATATAGGGGTCTGGGATGGCATGTGTTGTCTCTTAGGGTCTGCATGACATATGCCCAGACCTTTCTGTTTTTTCAAAGTCTCCGTGGAGGAATCAGATTTGATCCTGATAGGTCTGCCTTATATGTTACTTTGCCTTTTTCCCTTGCCACTTTTAATACTTTTCCTTTGTTCTGTAGATTTAGTGTTTTGATTATTGTGAGGCAGGAGAAATTTCTTTTCTGGTCTATTTGGTGTTCTATAAACCTCTTGTATGTTAAAGGTATCTATTTCTTTAGGGTGCAGATATTTTCTTCTATGATTTTCTTCAAAATGTTTTTCTAGACTTTTGATCCAGTAATCTTCTCTTACATGTATTCCTGTTATTCATAATTTTACTCTTTTCATGGTGTCATTGACTTCTTGGATGTTATGTATCAGACATTTTAAAATTTTCTTTGACAGATTAATACACTTCTTCAACCTTATCATCTACACCTGAGGTTCTCGCCTCCATTTTTTTTTTTGTATTCTGCTGGACATGTTTACCTCTGTGGTTCCTGTTCTCTTCTCTAAAAGTATTTCATCTCCTGGATTTTCTCAGTTTGTGATTTCTTTACTGATTCTATTTCCATTTTCAGGTCTTGAGCCATTTTATTCCTTTCCTTTATAAGTTTGATTGTATTTTCCTGCCTGTCTTTGAAAGTCTCTCTTTGTTTGATTGTATTTTCCCATATTTCTTTGAGGGAGTTATTTGTTTCCCCTTTAAATGCCATTAACGTTTTCACAAGCATAGATTTTCCTCAGTTTCAGTTGCATTAGGACATCCATTGTTTTCTGGGGGTTCAGGTGTAGCCATATTGCCCTGAGTTTTATTGATTATGTTTTTAAGATGGCCTTTTCCCAGCTCATTGTCCCTGGCTAGTTGGCTAGTTGCTTTAGGAACCTGCTGGGTTTCTCAGGGATCCTGAAGGAGACATAGATCGTGGACAGGGGGGCTGAATCTCCTCCAGTAGCCTACAGCACTGCTCTGCTGGTTGTGTTCCAATTAGACATAAAGGCAGGGAATTAGGGTCTTAGGGTGTGCGTCTTAGGGTGTGAGGTCTTACAGATCTGCTCAAGTCAGTCAGTAGAGCTGTGAACTGCAGGCTGAATTTCCATTTCTCCAGAGCCCAGAGTCATTCTCAGAATGGTGAGGGTAGTCAGGGTGTGTGAAGTGGCAGCTTGTATGTAAGACAGCATGGATTAACAAAATGATTTGCATGTCTTTAGAGCTGGAGTTATGTCTAGGATGATGGCCTTAATTGTGAAGTCTGAGGTGGCAGAGTACACAAAATTATGCTGGAACTTTGGAATAAATGGTACTCCAAAGCAGTGTAGTGGCTTACTTGCCCAACTAACACTGGTACTCAGACTTGGCTGAATGCTGGCTTCTTGGAACAAGGCTTCTATTGTTTATCAGGTCTCTCTTGGGTGTCCAGTAGACCTATGGGCTGCAGAGTGGGGTCGAGAATCTGGTGTCTGGACACTGGAGCCTTGGGAGCCATGCATAATAGGCAGAAGACACATGGTCCCACAATCCCAGGACCATGCTCAGCTCTTGAACCTGTAGATGACTGTGGGGTGCTGGGAACGGAACATCCTCAGCCCCGCCCCACATGACTCCTCTATCCAGGAAACACAGACACAATGTTCTGGAGCCAACATCCAGGTCACCACTTGGGCCACAGTCTCTGATCTTCTACTTCTCAGATATTGTATGCACAGGATACTGCCATCTTGGAATCCCCACCTAAAGCATCTTGCTGTAAGTTGGATTGTATTAATTGCGTAGTTTAAATAAAGGTGATATTCTCTTACTTGGGTAATGAGTACAATATGTTTCATATAATAGTGTATCCAATCGGATGCTGAGATATATCAAACATGTTCACACAGAACTGAAATGTGAAGGAAAACATTTTAATTATGATTATGCAATTTATTATGTAGTTAAGCTTCATCAGTCATATGTAAGAGGATCTGGGAAAATAAACTTTATAAATTCTCCTTATTTTTGTTTACTACCTTTACAATGTTTTTCTGAGATCATGAGAAGATGATATTACTAAAAGATAATGCGTGGTTGCCACTCAATATATACTATTTCCTTGCTCTTTTTTGTTTATAAAGATTTGAAGCTCATGTTCTATAATAAATCTTTCAGAGATTTTTATTTGGTTCAAATTCTAAAACATTCTTAAAGCTTTAAAAATCTCTATTCATGTAATGAAAAAAAGAATTAATAAAAAGCACACTCTAATTGTGTTGGCTAACAAGACATTGTTAATCAGCAGGTTTGGCTAGCTGCCTCTGCCAGTGGAAACAGTTGTGGTATAGCAACTAGGTCATCTTCTTAACAGCTTTATTATACAGTAGTTCATGTATTTCTTGCTGACAGATTTAGTACACTTTGCAAAAGCAATAATTGTACTGGGACTACAGCTGGCAGGCTTCCTTAGCAAAAAAGTCCAATGAGGTTGGTGTAATACTTTTGAGTGTTAAAAGTCAAATGAAGCAAGCAACCGCTGTTGTTATTAAGGAATTATGGTGCTCCTAATATTGGGAATAATTAAAATTGTTACAAATAGGCAATGATTATAGTTTCCAAATACCCTTTCAAGCATGAGTTTGTAGATTCTTCATGAATATGAAACTTGGGTTACTGGAATAAGAGGAAATACCACACAAATAAATTAGATGTGTTACTTTTATTTAGAATTATTTTCTATATCAAACAGGATGAATATTTAGAATCATTATGCAAATGATCTACAAGGAAAGAAGTAGTGGGTGGTTCAACTTTATTTTTCTTGCTTTATTTCTGTCTTTTTTTTTTTTTTTTAGCATACTGTACATAGAATCCCCTCCTTTTTTAGTCATGTTTTTTTTAATGTTAAAACATACACAGCATTCTATGTATTACTAAGACAACAGGAGCCCAGATGTGACCATCATCTCCCTAGATTTCAGGAAATAGAAATTTTAAGATTTTAAAGCTTAAGCTTTGGAATTTGGTTCCTATAAAATGTAGTCTTTTGAGTATCCCAGAGTAAAGACTCTTGAGAGTCAAAATAAAATTAAAATACCTAGCACATATAGCTATGCTATTCTCAAACTTGCTCATAACTTAAAATATCACATTTATTCTAATTTACCTTCTGCCACATGGCTGGTTGCCTGTTCTCAGGTACCATGTCACTGTCCTCCTAACCTTTTTCTTGGGTGAATCGTTCATACTTGGCATTATCCTAGAATCCTTTTTGCCTTCCAGATACCTCATCTTCTATTCCACTTACCCTATAGGCTATAAGAATTTTAATTAGCAGATGATACATCTGCTCAATACAGAAGGATTCTGCCATAGAGCCTGGTGTGGGAGATTTAACCAGCAAGACATGAGGAGAACAGACTCATGATACCTGATCAGAAGTATCTAGTCATGTGGCAGAATGTACATCAGTTTAAATGGGTTGTTTTAGTTATAAGCTAGTCAGAGAAGAGACTAGCAATATGGCTTAGGTATTCATAAAAATATTTTGAGTCTCATGAGTCATTTTTCTTGGATCATAGGGCCAGGAAGAAAAGCCACCATAATAAAGGAGTACATATCATCCTTGTTGAAACAAAATTCAGTGTCAATAATAAACATATGATATGAATCACCATAAAGTATGTCTTTATTGATTTTTTTAGTAAGCAAGTTCCACTTTCTTAGTCTGTGTGTCCCTCAAGTATTTGTCTTAGCAACTATAGACACATATGTATGTTTTTTAAAAATCTGAATTACTTCTGTCAGAAGGACACAGAAAATAACACATGTGTATCACACTGAGTTGTAAGTGTCCCAAGGTGACTAGCATTCATAAATCTCTCAAGGTTAAGATATTCACTTCATCTTAGGGTTTAATGCTTCTAAGTAACCAGCTGAAAATTGATTGTTCACTCTTCTCAAAGTATGAAAATCATTAAAATTATTATAATGAAAGTTTATCAGCAAGGGAAGCTTTTAAACTGGATTCGATGTTAGGTAATTACATATTTTAAATTAAAATAGAAAATCCACTATAATGTGGTCATACAGGACCACAGGGAATGCCTGGGATGGTTGTGTATAAATATTTCAGTCAGAAGCTTCATTACAGTTTTATTTCCATAATTAGTATTTGTAGTTAATACCCAACATAAAATATAAATATTACAAGTAGTGCTTTATCTCCCTGTTCAACTACACATAGTGCACACTTTTGGTAAAGAATATATGGGATTAAGCAATTAACTCCCATTATAAAATCCCTATATTATGTGAAAACAGGTTTTTTAGGTCTAGCCAAAATTAGGTATTATTTTCTGACATATTTTATGTACACTGTCATATAATATGATATGTATTTATTTATGATATATAGGGTCTGCTATGGATACCGTTCTTCATGATGAAAGATTCACTTAACTTTCTTATACAAGGCTTCTTTTTCCCTCAGAGGATTAATAGAAACACCTGTCACTGACTCCAGTGTACTAAAGTTACTAAATAGCTTTAAAATTGTTCTCTGTAACAGAAGTGTCTGGCTAATTGAAATATCAATTAATGTTTTATGCATGTGTAATATCAATTTTCTAAACATATAATTATAAAATTATAATAGTTCTACTTTCTTTTTTGGTAAAATCCTAAAAATAGCTGCATTTAATATACCATATTTTTCTTAAAGACCAAAGATATACTTTAATTATATTTTATTTAAGAATAAGTGACATTCAAAACCAGTTGTTTTAATACTATATCCTATTTATAAATCTTGTAGTTCCATGTGGAGGTTCAGTACATAATTTTCAAAATTTATTGAATTATAATAAAGATAATGTCTGTGTACTACAACAAAGACAATTTGTAATTGTATTTCAAATTGAACAGCCCATAAAAAATTATGTGTAGTTGATTTTTCAACTGTGATTTCTATTTGGGTGGCACCTTCATCTTGACAAGTGAATTTTATCTATAAGTGAACCTGTGTACATTGCAGGATAAAGTGCAATACTATTAATTATTTCCTAATAACATTTTAATGTATTGATTTTACAGTAAAACGACAAAGTCTTTTCATTGACTGAGAATGACAGATATTTTAAAATATGTGATAAATATTTAACCTATAATGTATAAGTTACTTAAACTTGTGATCCTTTACTCTTACTCATTTTTCTTTTTGTGGTTACAAAATAATTGTCTCTAAAGCTGGATTTTGAGTGACAGATAACTTTTACAGCACTGTAACCTCAAGATGGACATTCAAATGCAGACTGCTGTACAGAAAGGTGTGCAACAGTAATTCTTTTATACCAATAGAAGAAATGGAAATTTATATATTCACATTCAAAATGAGTGTGCCAGCTCCTTGTAAAATTAAGTATATTGCTAATTTACAGTATATGAATATGCTCCACAGTTTCTTTATCCATTCTTCTACTGAGGGACAGTGGGAATGCAAACTAGTACAACCACTTTGGAAATCTATCTGGCACTTTCTCAGAAAAATGGGAAAGGGCTTCCTCAAGACCCAGCTATTCCACTCCTTGGAATATACCCAGAAGATGCTCTACTACACAACGGGGACATATGCTCAACCACGTTCATAGCTGCCTTATTCATAATAGCCAGAACATGGAAACAGCCTATGTGTCCCTCAGTAGAAGAATGGATAAAGAAACTGTGGTACATTTACACTATGGAATACTACTCAACTATTAAAAACAAGGAATTTCCGAAATTTGTGGACAAATGGATTGAACTAGAAATTATCATAATGAATGAGTTCACCCAGGACCAAAAAGAGTTAAATGGTATATACTCGCTTATATTGAGACACTAGTTTAAGGGGTACCTCCCCATGAAAAACTTTACCTACCAGGAAAGTGGGTCAGAGGGGATGACATCCTATTGAGACTTTAGGTGAGAGAAGCCTGGGCATGAGGAAATAGAAGGATCCAGAGGGTCCTGGAAAACTGTTCACATACAGACACACACACACAAACTCCTTACATATAAGGAGTTAAACTGGATATCCTTACGTACAATTCTGAAGACCTGAATTTGATCCCTGTGATAAACAGAATCCTCTCTGGTAAATTGTTCTGACTTCACAATCATGATATTTAATTCTAGAGCATGCCCACATATACAGACTCGTACAGAAAAACAACACATATTCATAGAGGCTCACAAAAATATATAATAGATAATTTTAAAATTAACAATTGAATGTGGTTATGTGCCACTAAAATATTATCATTTATTACTCTAGGATTCGTAATAAGTTTTGTGTCTTTTCAAGTTCACTTTCTGTTGGTTTGATAAACACAGTGATCAAAAGTAATTTGTAGAAGAAAGGGCTTTTGTGGCTGAAACTTCTAAGTCACAATCGATCATTGAGATAAATCACTGCATGACCTGAAGCAGAAAATATGAAGGAAAGCTGTGTAGTGGCTTGCTTCCCAAATCAAGTTCAACTACTATTCATATGAATCCCAGGCACACTGGCCTGGGGACAATAGATCACACCATGATATGGACTCTCCTACTTCAATTACCAGTCAACAGACCGCCACACAAGCATACCCACGGGCCAGTATGATGGATACAGTTCTTAACTGAGGACTCCCTTCTCAAGTATACCAAGCTGAGAACCAAGATTAGCCATCACAAGTCCATATTTCTCAACTTCATATGAAATCACTGCAGGTAAATTGTAACCTGTCCCAAGGATTTCAGGTTAATATTACATTATAAGACATAGTATATTTTTCAAAGTTTCAATCCTTTAAACTTTCAACATTTTAGAAATCTAAGGTCTCTTTAAAATCTTAAGTCTCTTAACTGTGCACTTCTGGGAAACCACAACAAATCCTGTACTATTTTTCCAAGATGGAAAACCAAGAGCACAATTACAATCAGGTCAAAGCCAAGCTCAATCCACAAAGTATACAAGCTCAGTGTCTCTTGGCACATTCTTGATCTTTGGATTCCAAAAGGCTTCATCAACTCCTTTTTCCACCCCTGCCGTCTACACTGCACGTAGCTTGCTTTAGAAGCTCAGGAAGTCTTCATTCCATATTGCCACTGTGCTATGGAAGTGTTACTTGACGTCGTAAACTTTTGGTCTCTCAATTGTTGCTAAGGCAATGGTTCAGTGTCGTATGGTTCAAAGATAATGCTCACCTCTTCATATAGTGGTAAATATCAGTGTCTCTCCATGACCCCTTCACCTTTCTAGGTTGCATGGCACCAAAATAAGTACCATTCTGGATACTTTGAAATCTTGCCAAGCACAGCTACCCGCTTGACATAAGACCTATTGTCATGCATTCATCTGAACCATAGCTTAAGTGTGAGGACCCAGAGAAAACATTCTTTGGTGGCTCTCACTTAGACCCTGCTGGTCTCTTATTAATCACTGCTGATTCTTCAGTGCTTGCTGACCAGTATTCATTGTTCCAGTATCTCTTGAAATACTCACCTCAATGGAAATTTTAAAAATAGCATGCTGGTAGCTTGGGTAGAGTCGTTGCCTCCCTATGTAACTTCACAAGCCAGGCCTCATTGTTTCCAGTTCTTTCAGCATTATATATATATATATATATATATATATATATATATATATATATATAT
>OU015751.1:105467371-105524254 GCA_907169655.1 Acomys percivali
ATATATATATATATATATATATATATATATATATATATATATATATACCAAGAAAACACAGAGTAGTACATTAAGGTCTGAGCATTCAATGTGGTTTCAAGCTCAAAATTTAGAATGCTTACACGCACACACCGTCCAGGAAAACAACATGGTCAGATCTGTTAGGATAGTATCCCACTTTCCGTATCAATTTCTTTTCTGTGTTGCTTTCAGTTAGTGTGACAAACATCAAGACCAAAGATAATTTAGAAAGGAAAGGGATTGTGTTCTAGGTCACCATCCATTATGAAGGAAATTAATGCAGAAATTTATGGAGGAACTGAAACAGGAACCATGGAAGAAATGCACCTTATGGATGGCTACCAAGTTCATATTTAACTATATTTCTTATACAGACCAGGCCTTCTTTCTCAAGGATAGTACTTCCAACAGTGGTCTGGACTTTTCTTCATTGGTTTTAACTCTAAGAAATGTTCCAAAGATGTGCCCACGGGCCAATTTTATAGAGGCCATATTTTGATTGGAGATACCTCTTTCAAGTGTGTCAAGTTCACCCCCAAGACGGTGCATCACAATAGCTAATCAATAATGTGTCTATTTGCTTTCTCTCAAGCACTAAAAGTTGAGTCAAAACATAAATATGATAATTTCATATTTTAAAATATAAATACATAGATTTAAAAAATGTTTTGCATTTCAAAAACTGATTTGACTTTTATTACTGGAGATAATTGAGTCATGAACACCACTGAATGACATTTATGCTTTTATTAAAGGGACCCTGGGAAAAGTGCTCTTACTCTTTTCGCTGTTAGATAACAGAGGTTGGGGGAGGCAGGGAGAGAAGCTAGAGTTTCCTTCCACGTCCATCATAACATCCTGACTGCGCGTAAATGCTTGCTTGTACTTAAAATTTTGAAGCATCACAATATTATTGCTCTGAACAATGGGGCTTTGCCTATTTGTTTGTTTTAGTAAGCAACAAAAACAACAAAATGTCACTTGTGAAAAGTCTTGTCTGTGGTATAAAGCAAAAACTGACAGCAATAGAGTAACAGTCGAACCATTTGTGAGTGCCTAGAAAAGGAAGCAGGGAGTGGAAGGTACAACAAATCAAAGATGTGTCTATATATAGATTCCCAGCATGAGATAATTGACTTTTGTAAATGGATTTCTTGAGCAACCTTAGAATGGGGCTTACTACTTAATTAATCATGACTAGCAGAGGTAGTAATTGTACATATTGGTCAATTTTCAAATATGAGTAACAGATATATAAAGCAGTATTTATTGTTATTGTTCAGGAGTATTTTTTTTTTTACTGTTTATATACTGTTACCAGAGATAATATCATCTACTCTACTAGGTTGTTTTACATGTTTTTGTTTACATGCCTTAATATGATCTCCACTGTCTGCCCCTTGTCATCAGGAACTTGATCAATGTGCATATCACGTCTATAAAGGGAATTTGGAGATACTAGTACTCAGCAATTGTTGCATGTATGGTTTTATAAATGAATGTTAATTTGTCCATATTATTTACCCACATTTATCTCTTTCCAATACCATACGTTCTGGTATGTGTCTTATAGATAGTACCAAAATCTCAATGCATGTTATTATTGGTATATGAAGTGATCTTCTCTAGCCAGCTGCTTCTCCATAACGTTTGTAAGTACAAAAAACAGATATAACATCACTGTTTCTATATCTCAGGCACTGATACATTAAATCTCAATCAAGTTTTGGAGACTTGAACTAAACTGAATGTGTTTTAAACATTCATAATTAGTTAACCTAAACTTGTTAATAAATTTTTAAATATATGCATTACTCTTATTTTTAACTTAAGAAATACATTTAACATAAACTGTCTTTCTATGCCACACATAATCTAGTTTCATTTAATAATAAACTTCTGCATCGTAATGAGTTCTTTCCAATATTGCTATCATGTTATTTTTTTTTTTATCAACATTAGAGTTTGCATTCTGTTCCATGTTCATCAAAATAACAGTGCTGTTTTGAGTTAAATATGAATTTTAGATGCAACAAGATAAGAAAGATGTCATCTTTAAGGCTGCCAAATAGAAATCTCCAAGACACTATGAATTTAATATCCATCTAATTCCTGATTGTTTCATGATTCTTCTTGCTGTAGGTAGTTTATTGTATATATGTGTAATAATATAAATGTGTATGTACAAAATAAAAAAGATAGTCTCAGGTAAATGAATGGGATGGTACAAAAAAAATCAACCTGAGTGAAGTAACACAGACCCAGAAACATAAATATGCTATGCATTCACTTATATGTAGTATTAGTTGTTAATTCAATGATAAGAAAACTATAATCCATAGAAACACAGAGGTTAGGTATAGAGTTAGGGATAAATGCACTTTCATGAAGAGGAAATAAAATAGAAATTTATGAATGAATGGAATGGAGATACCGGAATGGGAGGATTAAAGGAGAGATTAAGCAAAGATAACATGAGGGAGGGAATATGACAATTTACAACTAAAATTAAGGAAAATTAAGAGGAAGCATGTAAGCCTAATCCAATAGATGCTTTCTAAAATACATACATATATAAAGGTGATGAGATGAATTCACCAAATAATAAACAATACAAAGGTACAGATGCACATTTCTTGTCATCAAAAGAAGATTCCAGCATCAGGATTGTGTTACATCTCATCAAATTATTAGCCAGAGTGATCCCATGTGGACTCTCAAATAACCCAGACTGTTGCCAAGGGTCATGCTTGCTTTCTACAAACAGACAGCAAGGCCCTTTTGATGAAGTTGACATGTTACAACTCATTGCACACAGAATTTGTGCTGATGCCTACCAAGAACTTTCACCCTTCCTGACTAGTGTTCGGGGTATGAGACGGTACCCTGCATGCTACCAAAGACAAAAGGCAAACACTACTCCAGTTACAAAACCTGAGATATACAATGGCATGCTGCCTGCAAGATATGCGAGTGCAATAATGACAGAAAGTTTGCCGTAGTAACCAACAAATATCTGATTTTATTTTATTTTTTATTTTTTATTTTTATTTTTGGGGGGTATTTAAATTTTTATTTTTTATTTTATTTTATTTTTTATTAATTTATTCTTGTTACATCTCTATGGTTATCCCATCCCTTGTATCCTCCCATTCTCCCCTCCCTCCCAGTTTCCCCTTATTCCCCTCCCCTATGACTGTTCCTGAGAGGGATTACCTCCCCCTGTATATGCTCATAGGGTATCAGGTCTCTTCTCAGAGGAAGGACAGCAGGTCACCGAGAAGAGACTTGAAATATCTGATTTTAATTAAAGCCTGCTTCATGGTTGGAATCCATATCCAACACTGCTTGAGAGGCCTAGGGCCTGAAAGTAGACAGCCCAACGTTTAGGGGACTCCGATGGCTTTCTGCTATATTCATAGATCAATGCTTCATGCAAACTTACCAGAGAAAATTCTTCTTGAATATTTGCAAACAAATGCAGAGACTCACAATCAGACAAGTGCAGAGAATGAGAAATATTGGAACTCTCCAGCTTAAACAAGACATCTACATCAAATCCCTATCATCAGAGTTAAGTCAAATATCTTGCTTATATAGTGTCAGTAAGGCTATTCGGAGTAGCTTAAACAAGTGCCTCAATCACAGACACTTGATTGGGACAGTTATGGCCTTGCTTATTTCAAACCAAACAGCTCTTAACATTTGTGTTTGTTGTGGAGCAAATCTTTTCTTGCTCATGACCAACAGTCACAGTAGAAAGCCTACACCAGGGGAAATAGTGTTCTTCCTACCAAGGAGGAAATGACACAGCAAGGCCTGTGATTGCAAGGTCTGATAGAAATTTCCCTGGCCAGTCCTCCCTGGTTCTGTGCAAAGGCACTCTGAAACACCCTTGTGTATAAGTGTTCAACATTTCCTAGGTGTTTCAGGTGGTTAATGCGGGTGTATGTGTTCTCAAAGATGGGTGCCCATTAGTTATTTAGCTCAAGCCAGCATCAGTGTCTTCATCAACAGTGTTTGATTGCTCTAACCCCAATGTTTGTGTTTATTTTCATTACTATGAACATCAGAATGAATGCTTAGAAATATTTAATTTAAATGCAAAACCATTAGCAGCAACATAATTTTGACAATTATTTATTACTACTTAAAACCTATGTCCAGGGAGATGAAGATCTGCCTGACATTTCACAGAAGGATATATACATACACAAGAGACAAGGAAGAAAAAGTCAAGAAAAAGAGAAAGGATGAAATCATCTTTGGCAAGTTTTAATTTGTACATAAATAACTTACCAAATTTAGCGACATACCATAAACCATTTAACTGTCAAATATTAATTACTTATTTTAAAGGTCTTATAATAATTATATATTCCAGAATTGAAAATGTACTTATCAAACTGAGCTAGAAACATAATGTAAAATGATTGTGAAAATATCTCTCCTGCAGAATATCCTTTTCTGGTCTAGTGCTGGGTTTCTCTGCCTATGTGTAATATAGTTTTGGGTTTGTGGGGAAAAATAAATAAGTTGGGCCACTTCTCTATTATGAAGGCAGTTTGTAGTGTGGAGTATAATGGAATTTATTTTGCCAGGTTGCTGTTATTGTCTCTAAACAGGAATCATAAGACTCTCATTTTGATACATTTTGAAAATAAAAGAATAGTTTTAGTTTACAATAAAAGAGAGTAACCGAGAAGGATTATGTTTGACTTTGCTCTTTGGATCTTCAATTTGGCTTACTCATCTTTACAAAGAAACTACATTTATAAAGCTGTGAAGTGGCTTAGCAGTAAAAGCACTTCAAAGTATCCCTTCCCTTCTGAGTTCATTTTCTTGAACCCATAACCATGAAGAAATCATGGAGCAACTCTCCAAAGTTGTTCTGTGGGCCCTATGCATTGTCTGTGCCCACACCTGTCTATGCACACAGATTGTGTTCACATAACAATAAAAATGAAATAAAATAAAATTTAAATTATATAAACATTTCTCCAATACAATAAAATGTTAAAATATTAATTGTTTTAAAAATATTATGTATGATTATCATGAGCAGCCGCAGCAGCAGCAGCAGCAGCATGCTTCAGCGTGCAGACATATGTATCCCACAGTGCCTATATGGAGATCAGAGGTCAAATTTGTGGGGTTGTCTATTTTGGTCTTCCACTTTTTTAAAAGAGGTTTCCTCTTGTTTCTGCTATACTATGTACTTAACACTAGTGAGTGGTAGAACTGAAAGGAAAATCTGCCTGTGCCTCCATCTTGCCTTGGCATCATGGCATCACAGACTTGTGTTATCACAACTAATATTCTTAATGAGAATTTCAGAGAAAGATCTCTGGTTGTTGGGGGAAATAAGCCCTTTATGAGCTGAGTCATTTCACAGGCTAACTCTTATCAATTAGAATATAATTTATTAAGGGATATTCAACAAAGACATATTATATTTTATATAATATACTATCTTTTATTTTATAGATCTGCATGCAGCCCATGAGTAGGCAGACACTCATTAAGATAAAACTTATGGCAGGACAATTTGAAGGTGTGCCAGCATTGCCTTAAGGTTGAGATGACCAGTATGTCCTATACTCACAAGTGTCTAATAAACTGCCACATTTAGAAAGAGAGAGATTGAATACAGACTGACTGGTTTCTGCACAGCTGTTCTGCTTATAAGAATTGGGCAAGTTTTCAGCTTCTTGGTCAATTCACATAGAATCTGAGTCAAGACCTTTTCACAGCAAAATGTGTTTCTTATCATAGTTGATGTAAATATGGCTTCTGCTAAGGAATACAACTGCAAATTAGAATGTTTATATGCAAAAGATTACAAAAATGAAATTACAATCTAAGTAGACTATGTTGTTCTATAATGCTCCCATGATAGAAAATAATCAAACAAACATCCACATGCTAATTATATTATAATCCCAGATACAAATGCCAGAGCAAATAAAATGAGCTCGTATCCCTTCATCAATAACTGGTAGTCTCTCAGTGCTGAGAATGCACGTGTACAAGGAGGCTAACAAGCAGACAGAAGCGTGTCTATTACCACATCTCCTGGCATTGTCAGGAGCTGAAGAGTGGTTTTATGAATGGTGTTTCACTTTTTGTCTTTCTCCCTGTATGTACATGTCTCATAAATCTTTTTTTAAATTTTTTATTAATTTATTCATATTACATCTCAATTGTTAGCCCATCCCTTGTATCCTCCCTTTCTTTCCTCCCTCCTGCTTCCCCCTCTACTCCCTTCCCCTATGTCTGTGACTGAGGGGGACCTCCTGACCCTGTATATGCTCCTAGGGTATCGAGTCTCTTCTTGGTGACTTATTATCTTTCCTCTGAGTGCCACCAGGCCTCCCCATCCAAGGGACATGGTCCGATATGGGGCACCAGAGTTTGTGTGAAAGTCAGATCCCCTTCTCCACTTAACGGTGGAGAATGTCCTGTCCATCGGCTAGACTGGGTAGGGGTTCAAAGTTTACTGCCTATATTTTCCTTGGCTGGTGCCATAGTTTGAGGAGGACCCCAGGGCCCAGACCCGCCTGTAGTTTTCCAGGACCCTCTGGATCCTTCTATTTCCTCATTCTCCCAGGCTTCTCACCCCTAAAGTCTCAATAGGATTTTCTCCCCTCTGACCCACTTTCCTGGTAGGTAAAGTTTTTCATGGAGGCGTACCCCTTGGACTAGTGTGTCGATATAAGTGAGTATATACCATTTGACTCTTTTTGCTTCTGGGTGAACTCACTCATTATGATAATTTCTAGTTCAATCCATTTGTCCACAAATTTCGGAAATTCCTTGTTTTTAATAGCTGAGTAGTATTCCATAGTGTAAATATACGACAGTTTCTTTATCCATTCTTCTACTGAGGGACACGTAAAGTAAAATATTTCTACCACGGTCCTCTCTTAAGGAGTAGTATTCTCCTGGATGAAGTGAGACTACCTGATTCTGAGGTCATTCTCCATATATTTCAAGCGGTCCTTATATTTCATTTTCTGGTGAGGGCAGCACAGATGCTAGAAGTTTCATTGCAAATATTGCCCATACATTTATATAGAAGAGTGGCTTGCATCCCTGAACGTGGAAATTTATACCACCATCATTATTAGAGAAAAGTTGAAACTACTATTTTTGAAATAGTTTTATCCAAGCTTTGTACTTGGTGGTATGAGAAGTAAATGATGCTATATTCCACAGCACCAAACAAAAGGCTTTAGTGTTTTATGGTAACCAGAGGCATCTATTTAAAGTGAACATTTTTTAAAAGTTTTTATTAATTTATTCTTGTTATATCTCAATGGTTATCTCATCCCTTGTATCCTTCCATTCTTCTCTCCCTCCCATTTTCCCCTTATTCCCCTCCCCTATGACTGTTCCTGAGGAGGATTTCCTCCTCCTGTATATGCTCATAGGGTATCAAGTCTCTTCTTGGTAACCTGCTGTCCTTCCTCTGAGTGCCACCAGGTCTCCCCCGCCAGGGGACATGGTCAAATATGAGGCACCAGAGTTCGTGTGAAAGTCATACCCCACTCTCCACTCAACTGTGGAGAATGTTCTGCCCATTGGCTAGATCCTGGGTAAGGGTTTAAAGTTTACTACTCAGCTATTAAAAACAAGGAATTCCCTAAATTTGTGGACAAATGGTTTGAGCTAGAAATGATCATAATGAGTGAGTTAACCCAGAAGCAGAAAGACTCAAATGGTATATACTCACTTATATCTGCATACTAGCCCAAGGGGCATGTCCCATGAAAGCCTTCACCTACCAGGAAACTGGGACAGAGGGGTGGACATCCTATTGGGACTCTAGATGAGAGAAGCATGCGAGAATAGCAAAGTGAACATTTTTTGTTCAAGAGTTTAAGAGTGAATCTAGAGCTTTGCATTGTATTAGAGGATAATATGCTGGTTCACTATTGTGATTTTGGTATTTGTGTTCAATTAGACAATGAAAACATAAAATCTTGAGAATTCAAATGTGACTTGATGCTTTAGGTAGTGTTACATTGTGTAAATAACATATTACGTGAGTTGAGAGGAATATATAGATCATCACCAAACAATTCACTAGATAAAATTGGCTAATTAAAGTAATCTAAACTGAAAACTGGGGATCCATGCAAAGCCTAGAATTGTGCTAAGATAATTTGGAAGAGAGTAGATTGTGTGGGAAGAACTAATGAGCTAAAAATGATGTTGTGAAGATATTTCAGACTAGATAGAGAGAATCAAATAATCAAAAAGGACTTTAGACCGCATAATTTGCATAAATAAATGTTATACTAATCATGGAGTAGAATCGATGTTCTCATTTAAGATAAGTCTGAAAACCATTTTCAAGATTCATTAAGTAAAAAAGCATGGTGGTAAGGAAACGAGAGAAAGAATTTTAAAATAGTTCATATCAGAGTCTATAACAGTTATATATATTAAAAGCAGAGGTGAGGAAGATGGAAAATCCAGGGCAGGGTTATTAGATGTTATCAGATTTATTAAAAGTTTTTAGTGACAGATTTGAAGTGAGAATCAGAGAGGGAGCAATGAATTATGATGCCATATCTTCTATTTTAGGGATCAGGATTCAATTATGAAAGCATTAAAATTATCATGTTTTAAGATTTTTGTTCTTAATCGAGTACATTCTTGACAACCCATGAATTCAATATTCTGTCTCTGTCTTGAAGAATTTAGTAGATAATTATCATCAATGCATGTATTGTGGATTTGCCTTTTTTTTTTAAACATAATGCCTATCAAAATGGCTTTATCCTTAAAAATAGAAATGATTTCCAAGCTTCAGTGTCTTAAATAAGTAAATTTTCTCTAGTGAGATAGAGATAAAGGAAAATAATTTTAATGCCTGTTGTTGTATTTTATAATGTACAGCAATCATTGTTTCTTGAGTATGTAGAAATTTTATACTGATTTAAAAAATTCATATAATTATATCATTTTTACTTACAGGACTCTACGACTGCATTTTCACCCCAAAAAACCAAAAATATGTTGGGAGCATTAACATTATGTACTGTAGTCAAGTTGGGCATAGAGAACACAGTTTTGTTTGTGTTAAATAAATTAAAAGTAGAAGATGAAACTTACGGCCAAACTGTGTCCTATCGTGTCATTTCCTTGAGAAGAAAACATTTTATAAGCCATTTTATATTTTCTGAACTCACCTGAAATGTGTAATAAGAGAGGCAAATATTTTTAAAAAACTTGAGGATATGTACAAAACATGATCTTGAACTGAATCTTGCAATATTTACAATAGCTAACAGCATGACTTTTAGAAACTTGAGCATACAATAGCAATTTGTTATTTTTCTTCCAAGTTCATTGACATTGTTAAGGCATATTTTACTCAGCAGGAGAATTTAACTTTTATACTTGGTGATTTCATGAAGCTTTCTTCCCACCCTGAGGTATCAGCTAAAAATTCCCTCATTTCTTTCAATAAATTACTATCTATTCATTTCTCACTGCTTCATTAGAACGTTCAAAGGAAAATAATCAGATGCCACCTGTTTTCACATAACTATCCTTATGTAAAAGTTAACTTCTGTTTTGCAATTTTAATAATGGCTGAAGGAATGATTATGAATATATTCTCTGTGGGCCAGTACTATTTGTGAATTTAGTCAGATATCTACCTCTGTGGTATAACATGCTCTGTTTGATCAGCGAATTTAAATTGGATTTTGTCGTTTTAGGCTATTGTTTATTGAAGTAAAATAAAAGACTCTGAGGCAAAATGGAACAGTGCTATTTGAAAACCAATAAATGACAACAAGGAAGAATATTTTCATTAGTAACAAGGCAGACTGTACATACTCTATTTGTGTATTTGTGCATGTGTTTGTGTGTGTGTGTGTCCTGATGTGTGAGGACTATGAACTCATATAAACGGAGGTTATAGATTGATACCACATGTCTTCCTCAAATGCAGTCCACATAAGCTTTTCCAAGCAGGGTTTGTGAAGGAACCTGGAGCTCAGTGTATTGGCTACACCGACTGGAAGTAAGCCTAACAATGTTCTTGATACAGCTTCAACATGTCCAAGTTGCCTGGACCCAGCTTTGTTTGTTTGTTTGTTTTAAATATTTTGTGTTCTGAACTCAGTTCCTCAAGTTATCATGATGAGCACGTTACAGACCTAGATATTTCTCCTGCACTAGGAAGTATGTGCGGTTCCAAATTTCACTCTACTGCTCTTATTGGAAAAAGAATATCCTCTCACACAAGTTCACACTCTGTTGTACTATAACACCCTTGTAACTTCTCCAGTTCCAGATAGAGTCTTCTAAGCATCAGGGACATTACAATCATTTCTTTTATCTCAACATTACAATTTTATTGATTCATTGGGGATTGTATATTATTCACTCCTATAACATCCACTTCCCAAGTTCTTCCCCTTTTTTCCCTTTCCCACACTTGTCACTCTGCTCCGAGGGAAAATAAGAGCAGTTTGTTTTACTTATGTATTCAAACGCTCATGGTCTGCCATCTAAACGGAACTGAGTACTACTTCCTCTCTCTCACCCTGCTGGACATCATGTACTATGGAAAGTGATACCCTAGCATCCTATAACAATTTTTTAAGCGTTATCTCCAGTGGTTTCCTATCTATGCTGTTACCAATGGGGCTGGGGTGGAGGTTGGTATTGTGATAGGAGTCTTCCATGACCCCCCTTTTGGGTTTTTTTTTTTGACAAGGTTTTTTTGTGTAGCTTTGGCTGTTCTGGACTCACTTTGTAGACAAGGCTCTCCTTGAACTCACAGCCATCCACCTGCCCCTGTCTCCTGAGTGCTAGAATTAAGGGCGTGTGCCACTATGTCTAACTCATGCTCCCTTTCTTAACTGCTAATCTGCAGTCACTACTATCACTATAACTGCAAAAGTGGCTTATTTGACCTTTATGGAGCATGACATCATCGAGCATGGCTTCCACATGGTTTCTGGTATAAGCACATTTTAGGAAAAGTGCTCCCTCTCACAATAGAGCCATGGATCCAGATAAGGCCCTCCAGTGCAGCTGGATCACAGACATAAACATGGCTTCCGGGAGTAGCATATACCAGGGACATCTGCCTGGAATTATCTGGCCACAGACCCGGAAATCACTATGAACTTAGGTATCACTTCAGGCCACTCAGATCAGTATGGCCCCTGTGGCAGCATTACCCACGGACATCAACATAGATTAAGGCTGTAGCACCAATATGAACATACATCCATTTGGCTTTTGGTGGTAGCTTAGGCCATGGCCCATATGATCCAATCATTCATTGGCCTTTCCCTCAAATTCTGCTCTATATTTATTCCTGCATATCTTGTAGGTGGACAAATTTTGAGTCTAAAGTTTTAGAGGTGGGTTGGTGTTTCCCTTCCTCCACTGAAAGTCTCACCTGGCTACAGGAGGCTTTAGGCTCCATATAATCCGTTGTTGAGAGTCTCAGCTAAGGTTACCTCCATTGGTTCCTGAGAGCATCTCTTGTCCCTGAGAAGGCCCCACCACTGATTTTCTTTCTATTTTCTAGTCCTTCGCCACTTCTTCTCAAATATGATCCCCAATGCCATTCTCTTTCCTACATACTCTCCCACCAAGTTCCCTTCTTCCATCTACTTCGGATGTCTATTTTGTTTCCCCATCTGAGTGAGATTCAAGCATCCACCAATAGGCGTGTTCTTTAGGTCTGGATTATAGCATGCTTATCCTACACTTTATGGCTAATATCCACTTATAAAGAGTACATATCATATGCCTTTTAGGGTTTGGGTAACCTCACATTGAATGCTTATTTTCTAGTTTCATTCATTTGCCTGCAAATTGCATGATTTCCTTTTTTTTTTTTTTTTTTTTTTTTTTTTGGTATTTCGAGACAGAGTTTCTTTGTGTATAGCCTTCTCTGTCCTGGATTCACTTTGTAGACCAGGCTGACCTTGAACTCACAGCTAACCACCTGCCTCTGCCTCCCAAGTGCTGGGATTAAAGGTGTGCACCACCACGCCTGGCTCCTTGTTTTTTTTTTTTTGTTTTGTTTTTTGTTTTTGTTTTTTTATAGCTGAGCAGTATTCCAATTTGCAAATATATAACATTTTCTTTATCCATTCTTTGTTTGAGGGACATCTAGGTAGTTTCCAGTTTCTGCATATTACAAATAAAGCTGCTATGAACATAGCTGAGCAATGCGTTTATGTTATGGTGGAGTATCTTTTTTTAATGAATGAATTAATTTATTCACTGTACATCCTGATCATAGGCCCCTCCTCTCCTCTCGGTCACACATTACCTCCCTCTTCCCTGATCAGCCCAATCCCATTCCTCAGAAAATGGGAGCTCCTGCCCCAACCAACCACCACAGCCCATCAAGTTGTATCAGGACTGAGCACATCATTTTCCTTGTTGCCTGGCAAAGCAGTCACGCCAAGGGGAATGATCAAAAAAACAGGCAACACAGTCCACATCAGACCAAGTCCCTGTTCCGCTTACTAGGTGATCAGAAGAAGCCTGAGCTGCCCATTAGTTACATCTGTATAGGAGGCCTAAGTCCAGTCTATGCATGGTCCTTGGTTTCTGTTTATTTTGTTTCATTTTTGTATTTTCTTTTTGTTTTGTTTTGTTTTGGCTTGGTTTTTAGTTTTTTATGTATATATTTTTAATATTAGCCCTCTGTTGAATGTAGAATTGGTGAAGATCTTTTCCCATTCTGTAAGCTGTTGATTCATCCTATGGTCTCATTTGTCCTATTGACAGCACCATTTGCCTTACTTACTTACTTACTTACTTACTTACTTACTTTTGTACTTTTTCAGTTTCTGGAGATCTCATTTATTAATTGTTGATCTTAGTACCTGAGCTGTTGGTGATTTATTTAGGAAGTTGTCTCCTGTACCAATGTGTTCAAGGATATTCCCTACCCTCTCTTTCTTAGTAGATTTATTGTGTTCAGTTTTATGTTGAGGTCTTTAGTCCACTTGCACTTATGTTTTGTGCAGGGCTATAGAGATGGATCTATTTGCATTCTTCTACAGGCAGACATCCAGTTAAAACAGCATCATTTGTTAAACGTGCTTTCTTTTTTCCATTGTGTGTGGTTTAGGCTTCTTTGTCAAATGTCAAGTGTTGGTAGGTGTGTGGGTCTATTTCTGGATCTTCAGTTAGATTACTTCGATCACCCTGTCTGATTTTATCCCAGTGCCATGCAGTTTTTATTACTGTTGCTTTGTAGTACAATTTGAAGTCAGCAATAGTGATATCTCCAGAAGTTCTTTTATTGTACAGAATTATGTTAGCTACCTTGGGTTTTTTTTTGTTTGTTTTTTATTTCCATGTGAAGTTGAGATTCCATTTTCCATATTTGTAAAGAATTATGTTTGAGAGCCACCAGGTCTTCCCCTCCAGGGGACATGGTCAAATGTGAGACACCAGAGTACATGAGAAAGTCATATCCCACTCTCCACTCAACTGTGGAGAGGAAGGATAGCAGGTTACCTAGAAGAGACTTGATACCCCTATGAGCATATACAGGGGGGAGGTAATCCCCCTCAGGAACAGTCATAGGGGACAGGAATAAGGGGAAAATGGGAGGGAGGGAAGAATGGGAGGATACAAGGGATGGGATAACCATTGAGATGTAACAAGAATAAATTAATAAAAAAAAAGAATTATGTTTGAATTTTTATGAGAATTGCATTAAAATTCTAAATTGCTTTTTGTAAGATGGCCATTTTATGTTAATCCTACTGATCTATGAGCAAAGGAGATCTTTCTAACTTTAAGCACTTTAAAAAATGTTAAATATCCTTACCCATAAGGAAAATGCAAATCAAAAAGACTCTGAGGTTCCATCTTACACAAATAAGAATGGCTCAGATTTAAAAACCCAAGTGATAAACATATATTGTTGAGGACCAGGAAAAAGAGATACACTCCTACATTGCTAGTGGGATTGCAAATTTCTATAATCACTGTGGAAATCAATCTGGAGGTTTCTCAGAAAACTGACAACAGATCTACCTCAAATTTCAGCCATACCACTCATGCATGTATACCCAAAAGATTCTCCACTATACCACAAGGATACCTACTCAGCTATAGTCATAAGGGCTTTATTTATAATAGCGAGTAATTGGAAACAGCCTAGATGTGCCTCAAATGAAGAATGGATAAAGAAAATATGGTACATTTATACAATGCAATACTAGTTATCTTTAAAAACTAAGAAATTATGCAATTTTAAGGCAAATAGAATGAAATAGGAAATATAACCCAAGCCCAGAAAGGCACATATGACAAGAGCCAAGCATAAGTGTCTTCTGAGAGGCTCCATCCCAAAGCAGAAACCCACAGTCAAACATTAGGTGGAGCTCAGGAAGTATTTTCAAAGAATTAGGGGAAGAATAGAAGGTCTCTGAGATGATATTTCCACAAGAAGACCAAGAGAGATAATCATCTGATGGCTGTGAGGATCACAGAGACTAAACCACTCTCCAAAAAGCACATATGCTTGCTGGACCTAGATCCTCTAAATATATGAAGCCGATGAGCAGCTCTCTATTCATGAAGGTTCCCTAGTAATTAGAGTGGGGCCTGTCTCTAACATGGACTCTGTTGCTTGCTTTTGGATCGCCTTCTCCTAGCTGGGTTGCTTTGTTGGGCCTTAGGGGAAGAGGATGTGCTCAGTCTTGATTCTTGATGTCCCCCAGTGGGATGGTAGGAGGGGGAGCCTCCCATTTTCTGAGGAGAACGAGAAGAGGGAAAGGAAAAAGAAGTTGAGAGGGTGGGGCCAGAAGGAAAGGAAGGAGAGGGTTGCAATAGGGATGTAAAGTAAATAAATGAATAGATAAATAAATATTTTTTAAAAAAGAAACCTTAGGGAAGAGACAGAGAGAGAGAGAGAGAGAGAGAGAGAGAGAGAGAGAGAGATTAGAAATTGTCTTGTTATAAAAAGGGCAATAGGAAAGGACAGCTACTTTAGACCTGAACTGTTGCTTTTAACTATTGTATTAGTAACTTTGTTGCGTTTGTTATAAAATACCCAGATAAAATCAGTTTATAGAGAAAAAGATTATTCTGGCTCACTATTTGAGGTTATTGTATCATGGAGGGGCAGTTGTGATTATTTTCATAGATAATATTTTTCTTCTATAAACTTTTTTATAAGTTCCCTTAAATCTACAAAATGTTGCAGACTACACTTTATGTAAAAATAATAGTATCATCTGTGGCCTTATAGACTGACTTTAAAAAAACACTACTGGAAAGAAATGGTGAAGAGTGTAAATCCAAAGTCATTTATGAATGAGATTAATGACAATACATGATTCATTGGGTGGAGTAATAATAAATTTTGCAAAATTTTTGACAAATGTTAATTATATAATAATAGACATTTAATTTTAGGAAAGTGTATTCTACACACAGGGGCGAAGCTAAATTTATAAGTAGTGAATAATTTTAATAAAAGTATATATATTATTGATTTAAATATTTATCATTATGGCTTTCTACTTAATGGGAGGAGTGAGAATGAGGATTGAAGGTGAAGTAAGTTTAACTGAGTATGAATAAAATTTGGAAATGTATCAAGTCTCTTCTTGGTAGACTTGATACCCTATGAGCATATACAGGGGAGGAAGCCCCCCTCAGTCACAGTCATTAAGGCAGGAAGTAAGGGGAAAATGGGAAGAAGGAAGGAATGGGAGGATACAAGGGATGGGCTAATCATTGAGATGTAATACAAATAAATCAATAAAATTAAAAAAAATAAAAAATAAAAGAAACCTTAGAAACACTTTAAAAAATTGGAAATGTTTAGTTACTATAAATAGCACATTTAAAAAATGTGCTGACATGAATTTTGTCAAAAATTGATTAAAGTGATTTACTTCAAGCAATAGAAAACAATTTAAAAATTTTTATTAAATATTTTTATATATACATTTATATTATTACACATATATACATTAAACTACCTACATCAAGAAGGACCATGGAAAAAAGGAATTACATAACTGTTACATTTTCAGTGGTTTGGCTATTTGTATTTGACAGCCTTGAAGAAAACATCTTTTCTATCTTGGTGCTTCTTAAGTTCTGAATGTAAATCAATATCTATCACATCTCATCATCATCAATGTAAAAAAAAAACCAAAATTCTTAAAGTCCTCTAAGATAGGCTTTGCAGTTGACCATAATCATGGCCTTCAGGTAAAAATAAATGTGATCTTCTTCACAACACATTTGGCATTTAAAACTTGTCAGAATGCCACATTGAAGTAAAACAGAATATTACAACTTATCACATTGAAAATACCAAATACATTGTAGTAGCTTTCAATTTTCCATGTTACAGAGAAGTACACGCCCTCTATGAGACAAAGCACAGACTGATATAGCACTTTCAATCTGTATTTTTGATTAAAATGTAGTAAATATTGAAAATGGAAGAGATTCTTTTCCTCGATTAAAAGCACACTAATTGGTTACTTAATACTAAATGCACAGCTATGAAAACAAACATATAAGTAACATTATGCAGAATGAGCAGCTGGCATTTCTTTATTTAGGAATATATACATATTAACACATACATGTGTGTATCAACACTTGAAACAAAAAGAGAGCCAAAAATTACAATGAGAGCAAGGAAGAATATATGAAAGTGTTTTAGGGGAAAAGGAAGGGAGAAATATATATACAAAAGCATACATATATATATATATATATATATTTGTGTGTGTACATATATATACATATATACACAAAGATAAAACAGTTTGTTAAAGTTTATAACTGTTTAACTTCTCCCAGATCTTGCCCATCTCTCTATAATATAATCAGAAAAGAAAAGAAAAAAAATATATGTTATATATATATATTGACTTATTTTCTCCTGCTCCATAGTTGCAAAACTAATAATATTATTATAGAAATTTTAATATTGCTAATATATAGTCAATATTTTTTAACTATAAAAATAAAACTGAACAACTGTTTTCATATTTGGCTTCTGTTATATACAACAGTTAATATATACAATATAAATATAATTTAACTCATATTTTTGTAATTGCGTAGAGGCTGACAAATTTAAGATACAATCTCTGATGTTTTCATCTTGGTCTTCATGAGCAAATGCATTGTTCTCACCCTTCAGATGGAAGATGAGAATCAGCTAATGAATACCTAAAGGCCACACCGTGGGGAGAGGTAATGAAAGGATGGCTTCTGTCCACTAGGGGTTTCTTCTCCCTCTGCCACAATGCATTTCCAGGGGAGCAACAAAAGCCCAGAGCTCTCAGCGGGGTGGCTCTATTATTCAGTAAAGAATGAAGTACTTGGGTTGTTATTTATTTATCATCTTTTTGTTCTTTTGGTGGTCTTTGTTCTGAGATCTTGGGGGGGGGGAGGTGGAGGGGATTCTCATCTGGAAAAATGCAAGAGAAAAATGACCATTATAATCATCCTATCTGTATGTTTAACCCAAACTCTCACACTGATTCTGAGTGTGGATTAAGAGAGCCGTGAAAAACTATCACTATATTCTGAGTTAATTGTGCTTTAAACGTTTTAATAAATGATATACTATATGTGTATTGTAATTAAACTGTGTTTAGCTCTGTAGTATGTACACAAATTCAAGTACAAAAATCATCGGTTTTCCCCCTAATGTGCACCAAAAAAAAGGGAGACATTTCCAGAATCCCCATCTGTTCTGCAAGCGAATGAACTTAATTAGGCTTTGATTGACAGGGCTTAAACTACATTTTTGTGAGATGATAGGTTTAGAGGTTGGCTGTACTAACAGAGTACTATGGATAAGCATTTGGCAATTTTCTTTTGAAAGTGTGAGTTCAATTTAGATAAACACAAGTTTATTAAAGAAAATGCTATATAGAGCATTCATGTACAGTACTGTACATATACACATATATTTGTGATCTACGTAATTTCATTTACATATCACTAATATATCACTCTAACACAGTATATTTTGCATTTGTATTATGTCATAATTGTATAACAAAGAATATCTGAAAAGAACTGGTCCTGGTTAAATAAATATAAAGTTTTCTCATCCTTATCTGACTAACAGGTTTCCCATATGGTGTAAATTAATCATATACTGCTCCCGACAAATCTCGGTTGTCAATGCATACTCCTGAGGTCACATAGGTTTTCATAGACTATGAAGCTTTTATATTTCAGCTTCACTTGCATAGATTTCCATGAAGTATTGTTATAAATACTTCTCAAATCATCTTTGTACTTGTGAGGAATATTGAAGGGTCATGATATTTTACAAAAAAAAAAAAAACCACTTTTATTTAAAGGTTGAATGTACATGAGGAGAAAATGAAATGAAACAAAACATGAAGTGACACGTTGCTGCTTTTACATATAAAAGAAATGATAATTTACCATGAAATATGCTTATGTCTAGATACATCAATAAGTGTTGATCTGGATATATGCTGTCTCATATTTTACCAATATTTTTATACTTTTAGAAGTGTTCTTTGTTATCCACTTACAAAATTTACATTACATATCATAATTTTATATTATATTATATTACATACTATGGATATAAACATATTAATGTTTCTTTACATTAGACACCAAATTGTGTGGTCATTTTGAATTCGTTAGTAATAAACTCCAGTCACCAATAACACATCATTGTCACACTGAGGACGGAAATGAAGTCACTCCCCTCCATGTCACTTAAAGAAGGGGAGCCCGGATTTGAACGCTGTGCTTCCTGCTCCCCCCCGTTTTTTCTCTTCTACTTGTTGTGTTAGTTTGAGTCCCCGCAAGCTTCAAAACTACATCCTAAGCCTTTGTCTGTCTGTCCTCTGTGGGACTGTGTGTGTCTGTCTCTAGCAAAGGACTTCCCTTTGCATTTCTCATCAACAGAAGCATCATGGCATGCTGAGGAAACGTGGAAACTTTGCAGAAGTAAAATCTGACTCTGTCCCGCTCAAACTAAGGCCCTAGCCAAGGACAATACAGGCCGAATAATTTAAACCCCTACCCAGATCTAGCCAATGGACAGGACAGTCTCCACACTTGAGTGGAGAGTGGGATATGACTTTCTCATGTACTCTGGTGCCTCACATTTGACTATGTCCCCTGGAGGGGGAGACCTAGTGGCACTCAGAGGAAGGACAACAGGTCACCAAGAAGAGACTTGATACCCTATGAGCATATACAGAGGGAGGTAATCCCTCTGACGAACAGTCATAGGGGAGGGGAATAAGGGGAAAATGGGAGGGAGGGGAGAATGGGAGGATACAAGGGATGGGATAACCATAGAAATGTAACAAGAATAAATTAATTAAAAAAATTAAAAAAAATTAAAAAAAAAATCTGACTCTAACTGACCACGCGTGATGCAGATAACAAAAGTACAGCAAACAACATTATTCATCAAGCAGCATCCAAATGCTGTGTCCAGAATTTACGTTATGTATAAATAAGATTAGTATATTATGTATAAATAAGGCATAAATAAATACATTAGGTATATATGAGATTGATTTCAACCTCTATCCTTGTGAATTTTAGCATATTAAAACAACCTGTAAAAACACTACTCTGACTCAGGGAACACAGAAGAGGACACAATTTAAGCTTACAGCTCTGGGCTCTCTCCTGCTGATCTCTTGGTCTTTTTTCTCTTCTCGACTTTCTGCTTCCCTTTGCGTCAGCTGCTGATCTTTAGAAACGCCGTCTACCTGACCACCTAACACTCAGGTAGGTGCCTTTTCACTACCTTTCCTGTCCTCCATTGTACACTGTCCCGACTTAACTCTTTGTCCTTTATCAGCCTATTTGAAGGAGCACCTCTTCCCACCCCACCTCTACATCTTAGAAACTCCACATTTTTGGTAATGACACTGGATTCCTTAAGCTTTTCACTTTTAGTACTATAACAGCCTGCTTGCTGGAGACCCTCTTTCCACCTTGTATCCATTTCCTGGATACTCCACTTCTTGGTGTGGACATGAATTCCACATCCACTTCCTGTGGCCCATCTCAGCCTTTCCTCTACCAATTCCTTTCTCCTTCTCTTTCCTGCCAACCCACAGAAATGCTCTCTACCAGAAAACTCACAGCCATCAAACTTACTTAGGATCCAGAGATGGCAACAAAACAGGAAAGGAAAACACCCACCCCGGAAAGATAAACGTAGATATTACCATCATCAAACACCTGAAACATCATGACTCCGGATGCTCAGATCCCAGCACAGAAATACAGAAATGAACAGGCAAGACAATGAGATACAGACACCAGTAATCCTAGCGTAGCAAGAAATGCAATGTAGCTGAAGCACAAGGCAAAGACTTCAAAATAGCAATTATGAACATGTTAAAGGATCTTTACAAATAGGTGAATAAATTTCTTAATAACGTCCATGAAAACAAAAAGAAACAAGTAACTAATATAATGAAAGCAAGGGTGGGAAGCAGTAAGGTTGGGAGAGAGATTGGAAGCTGATGGGTGGGCATCTCTGGGACAAGCTGGATTCGTTGTAAGAGGGTAGGCTTCGGGGAGGGTGTGGGGTGACTGTAACTGAGACTCCTAGTAGTGGTGGATATGGGGACTGAGGTGTTCACCTCCTGTAACCAGGCAGGACTTCCAGCGTAAGGAGGGAGACACCAACCCACCCATGAGACTTTTCTCACAGGTTTTACCCTGACTACATGAGGGGCAGAGGTAATAACATAGCCTAGTTTCAGGAAATGGCCAACTAATTACTGGTCCAAGTTAGACCTACCCCACATCAGAGAACTAACCTCTGTCACTATTAATGATACTCTGCCATGTTTAAAGAATTGAACCAGAGCTTAATTTCCTCTGAGAAGTTCCACCCAGCAGTGTATCAAAACAGATGCAGAGACCCACAGCCAAACATTGGACAGAGATCTGGACTTTTGTGGAAGAGTTAGGGGGGAGGATAGAGGGATCTGAAGGGGACAAGAACTCCTTAAGAACAGAGTCTCACAGAGACTGAGTCACCTACCTTAGTGCATACATGAAGTGGACCTAGGCCCTCAACACTTATGGAGAGTATGGACCTGGACACAGTTGCCTACTAATGGATCACTTTCCCTAGATTTATCCGGACTCGGTATAAGAGGATGTGCTTGGTGCTGATGCATCATGACATGGCAGGACAAGATGGCAAGATGGGGGACTAGGGTGGGGAGGAAGAGAGGTTAGGGGCCCTCCATTCAATAGGAAGGGGACAAGGAACTGGAGGAAGAAGGAGGAAGAGTGGGACTGGGAGGAGAGGAGTGATGGTGCTGACATCAGTATGTAAAGTGAATAAATAAATTAATTAAAGAGAAAAACATTTAAAATGAAAACACTTCAAGAAATGAAATAGACACAGACACAGACACAGACACACACACACACACACACACACACACACACACACACACACACACAGAGAGGGGGGGGGGCGGGGGGGCAGAGGCAAGAGAAATAATACATTTAATTGAACTTGCAATAACTACAGTTTTTATTTGCCAATTTTGTTCTGTAATTTATCCTGTTAGGGAATGGCATGCAATGAACGAAAGAGTCCTGCATCATAGACTGACATTGGTTCTGATGCAAATATAAAACATATAACTGAGGCTATGACATTGGGCACTTGAAACTTTGGTGTTATTTTCTTGCAGCAAATAAAATAATTTTAGTATGGTGTGAATATCTAACACCTTTTCTCCTGCAAATAGAGGTCTATATCGCAAAAGAAAAAGATTGCAGCCTTCATAAATTACATATTCTTGCAAATGTCATGGTGCACCAGGCATACCTCTGCACCTACCATCAAGAGGGGAACTAGCATCATTACCCTGGGTATCTTTGTCAATGTTAGTCACTCATATTAACAGAAACCTGTTTGGCCTCTGGGGATATATAATTTTTGAATAAACAGAACTTTTCTGTGTGTATGGTATATCATCAGAATTGAAATACATGGATTTGTTTCAGATAAAAGGCTAATAAGTTGTCTCTCTTCAGAAATAGTGTATGCATCTATTGAAAATGAGGTATTTATAAAAATAATTATTCCTTGGTATACTCTCCATCCACGCCATAGCATGGCTTGTATTTATAGATAGCCTTAGTTTTAAGTATAGAAAAGTATTAAAAATATCAGAAAGTAATGTCTACATGGTGATTATTAGTAGGGATAGCCTAAAGCTCCAAATAAACAACTAGATATATTTGGTAACTGATAGAACATGTATGTGTTCATTTATTCTTTTATGTAGATCAACATTATATCTTTGTGATACAAAGGTAAGCACACAGGAAAGATCACATTTATTTCTCCAAATTTGACTAAGGAAGTGTTGCTTTCATTAACAAATGTATTGTATCCCTCCCAATAAAGGACAACAGAAAATATCAAAAGAGAATAACTCAGAGGAATTAAGAGTTTAATACTTTTGTGTACACTCATCTCTCAGCCACAGTATTATCAACTGCCCATCACTTTCAGAAGTCTGAAATTCTTTGTCTCTCTTTTCTAACAAAGATTAGAGGAATACTGTGGAAACCTAACATGTAAGAAAGACTTCACAGCCCTCTTAACCTTGCTTGCACATTATGATCTCTTTGGTTGTACAGAAATCTCAAGTTCTGATTGAAGTGTTAGGCTCTGCACCTCAGGTGATATGGAGCCCATGTAGTACCCTTGTATCCTAAAATGACCCAGATGCTGGTGATACCTTTTCGTATTGATTCTGTGCCTGAAATAAAACCCACTAATTGAACAAGATCAGAGTTTATCAGATGTAGATCTACTGTTTCTATACTTCAAATGCCTCACCATCCTGCAAAGTGTCATCTAAACTAACCCTTCCTACCACGTCACATCACATTATATGTTATTAAAAAAATGTTGGTATGTAGTGACTTTTAGAAAGTTGTATGACCAGCACAGCTTTAAATTCTAAATATCAGAGCATAATTCAGAAACCCTATTTACAAGTCACTTAAAGCCTCCCACATTCACTGGCTTCAGTATAAGGTGACTACAATAATTTACATGTTCTTCACTTTTACTAGTATTCCACTGGGGCTAGATTACTATACATGCCCAAAAATTATCTTGGAAAGGTGTGGTCTTCTTTTGCAGTTATGTGGCACTTACTGTCTCCTACTGGGGTAGTTAGCTCAGGCTCTAGGTCTGTCCATCCACAAGCACTCCGCCATAGTGACAACATTCATGTGATGACTGTTAGCATCATCGCATTGATAATACCATGGCCACGGAGAGTTTGCCTAGCCTGTTTAGTGAAGTTGTGTTTAAATGAGGAGCAGAAGAGAGCGCCAGACCAGGGGAGGTTGCCTGGCCCTCTGAAGAGAATCTTCCTCCAGCTGCTGTATCAGGAACATATATTTCCTGTTTCACTTCTCTCTCCCTTGCTGTCAGTTATTTTCATCTTCTCCTTTTCCTTCTTCTTCCCCCTGTCCATCTATTTGAATTGCAATAACAGTGCACATGTTAAAGGCAATGGTGACAGAATTTTTGTGGAAACACCCAATCTCAAGGAATTTAAGGAGATTTGGACCTGTTGATAGCCTGTTGTTTTTGGAGCTCAGGGAACTGCTCAGGAATAGCCCAAACATCCAGGACAAGAACACTAATAGTAGGCCTTTAAAAGCCTTTTTTTTTTTTTTTCATGAATCCCATCTAATTGTCTAAAAAGAACAAAAAAGTGCTATTTTCAATCTTTTCAGGTCTTTCTGTTCACTTCTCTTGCATCAGCTTCTTCTCATAATTTATCTGTCTCTAGTTTTTAGAACATTTTAAATATCATTAATAGTGGTTTAATTTTATACATAAGTAAATGATTATATTCATGTATCCACCTCTGTGATTTTTCCAAATTTTCATTCATTCTCTGAAGAAAATCATATTGATTTTACCTAAATTTTGGTGTAAGTAGGATCGGTCCTCTAGAGTCTATGTTGGATAGCCTCGTGGCAAGCATCACTGAGGAGCAGAGAAGCTATTAAGTATGCATGGCTTACTCTACACAGGAAATCTAAAGCTTGGTATGGTGTCATTAATAAAGTACTGCCTGATGTATCATCTCCTTCCATTTTGATTGCATATTAAGTACTTCCGTCTGTCTGCAAAAACATAGGTATTTACCATCATTATCTGCTCTTCTGCTCTACGCAAAATATATTCTTCATGAGGTCATATTATGAAATCTAAGTATTTTACAATTCATTTGTTTCATGAGCCAAATATTTTTTTTATAGGAAATAAAATACATTTCTCAAACTCCTAACATTTTAAACAAATGACAAGTAAGAATATGTGAGCTGTAATCTCACAGTAGCTGGTGGTTTGAAACGATGTCAAGCATTGAGAGTGCAGATGTATGTCTTCTTCCTGAACTAAAATAGGCATCTGAGCCTTCCTTTCAGTGTGAAGCATTCCCTCCTTTCCCCTGCTTCCCTCTATTGATGCCACATCAAAGGCCATACGTATTTCTGTAACCTGTACTAAAAACTGAGAGTGTACTCCTTATTGCTATGGAATATAGTTTCTGTATCACATAGTTTTCTCTGCAGTATCCAACTCTGTATTATTCAGTTTCCTTTCCCACAGAACCCAGAGCCTGGTGGATCCTCCTATATGCCACATTGCTTTACTCTCTTTGGCAATAGCTTCTTACTAATCTTCCTTTAACAAGTGGACAGTATTAGCTCTAGACACTTAAGTAGACCTACATTGTTTCATTGTAATTTTCCTAGTTAGCTTTACCAGGAAGTTCATGATAGAATTCTCATTTAGAAAAAAAATATTGTGGCATACAAACTTTTTAACCTGCCAGATCCCTGCAGTCACTAATATGGCTATGTTTCATACTCTGCTTTTTATTTTGTTCTTGTTGTCTAAAATTTGATATATGTTCAGTCTTACCCTTTCATGCTAAGATTTGTAGTAGTTAGATTTTTCTAAAGGAAAAGAATTTATAGAATGAATATATATATTGGATATATATAAGAATATGTATATATCTCCACCCACTGGTTTTCAGTAGATGTTAGAATCCCAAAGCATTTAGGCTTTAATCCCAGTGAAGGAATGGACTGGCTAGGGGGAGGTAAAACCAGAGACCAAGTGCCCTAGCAGAGGCTACTAAAAGAATATAGGTACAGTCAAAATCAAAGTTAGGCATTGCCACCTCAAAAGATCTAGATTAAAGGTGGATCTTTCCACATCAATAATATGTTTTAGAAGGTGGGTCCTCCCAATTTGAAATGATTTGACTGAGGAAAAAAGTCTCTCACTGGGGTGCCCAGGCATTCTAGTTGTGGATAACAGCCAAGAATAGCCATCAAAGACATCTTGATTATTATCTAAAAAAAAAAATGTTATTTCTAGTCAAACCATGACAACACAACCACACTGAAAGAATGAAAATAAGCTGTAGGATTTAAAAAAAAAAAAATTGGTCTTTACGTGCTTTTTTTTACATTTCCTATTTTTTTCATATTAATCACTTCTACCCTTTGAGTTATTTGAAGACTCAGACTGGAGTTAATACCTCTTGGACTAATAGTAAGAAGGCCTGAAAAAAATAAAATCACACATTCAGTTGTTTCTAGCCAAAGAAATTAGTACACTAGCAATTTAATTTTACTTTGAAAATTATTTATTTATTTGTTTGTTTTAACACGTAGAGTCTACTATCTACTGGGTTACAGACACTCTGCCAGTGACTATCTTTTGAGAGAATCAGCACAAACTCAGCCTTCAGCTATCAACTGCCAAGAAGACATCGTCTAAGAATAAGTCCTACACCCATCAGTGTAGGAATGTTTACTGTCTTGATGTTGTGGAGAACTTATGCAGGCCACTGAAATGGCTGTAAAGTCATGTGTGCATCAGCCGAGTCATGTACAGTTGACAACTTTTCACCATACACCCCTCATTTTCTTTCTTTTATATTTGGCTCTGCTCACACTTCCTATATCTTCTTTGAAGCTCAGTAGTGTCTGCAAGAGTATCACAGATCCATCACCCAGTGAGCCATTCTTTTGTCCCAGTTCATATTTTTATGTTTTTAATTTACCTATCGTGTGTGTGTGTGTGTGTGTGTGTGTGTGTAATTCAGAGGACAGCATACAGCAGTCTATTCTCTTTATCATAAGAGCTATGAGGATTTAATTTAGGGATTCAGCTTGCTGGGGGGGGGGGGTGGAAGCACAATTGCTTGATGAGCTATCTCCTAAGTCTCATATCTCATGAACAATAGTTATTCACTGTTCTAGTCTTGCATTTTGCTATGGATTGCTCATTTGTGAAATAACATAGAGTGTTCATAAAATATCTTATTTTTTTCACAAAAGATATAGTTCAATAATTAAAATTTCAAAACAGGTAAATAAGAATTCATATCAGATATTGTAAGAGTTCTGCTTACCAATTGTAACATCTTATTTCATGCAGGAAATAAAATATGTCATAAATAACTGAAATATTAGGGGGATATGAGGTCTTTTTCCTCCCCCACAAAAACAAAACAGAACAAAAGCAAAAACAAAAGTCTCTGACATCAGTAGAGTCATATCAAATAAAACTGTAGTCTGGGTGCCCGGAACCTCATCAGTTTTGAGTTCCAGCACAAAAAACAAGAAATCTGCAAAAATTCCCACCTGTTTCTCTGTGGCTTTCCACCAACCCCATATGTGAAATCCAATGAGGCTTCCTAATAGTTTGTGCCTTAGTGTAAGCAGTTTTCATATTAACCTTTCTCTACCTTCAGTTGTAGGTTTTCAAAAAGTACTCTGTCATTTATTATAAACAGATTGAAAATCTTACTACATTTTTCATCCCCACTTTTTGGTAATTTGCTATGATTGTTGATATTGAATACACATTTAAAAATAAATTGGAATGGCCAGAAAACTCATCCAAACTGGGAAAAGTGGTTAAAAGGATGCTGTTGTTCTTGAATGTTTTTCTTTGTGTGCAGTCTTCTATTTACATAAATTTGTACTGCTTATATAAACTAAGACTTATTACATAGAATAGCAGTTGTGTTAGCTCAAACTCTTCTAAGTTCTTCATATTATTTTAAGATTTCTTTCAGGGTTTTTAGTTTAGATTTACTTGTATAGGTTTCTTGTAATAAAAAAAAACAATAGTTTCATGAGTTTTATCTAATATTAAATTCTCTCATATATGTATATATAATTGTAGTATACATATATTAATTTATATTAACAGATATATGTAAAATGACTACAAGAATAGCAGAAGTCAAACTGCATGCTCTAATTTGCCCTTAGATTTTTAATTTTTTGAAGAATATTTATTAGTTTATTAGTATTAGAAAAGTATTTTAAAATCTGTCATAAAACCAACCATTTATCATACCTATGTAAAATAAACTTAGAAATTAAAAGCAAAAGATGAAATATCATTTTAAACTGTTTCAAAAGCGTTTCATGGAATAAAGAGGATTATTCCATCTAAGTACCTATATCTGATGCACATCTCTGAAAATTAACATTATAATCGCATATCAAATTGCTATCTTCGTTAATTTTTTTCATATACTAAAGCTACTTCTAGTAGTTGAATTATGTCATACTGTGATAAATGCTTTCTGTACAATGTTAATAATATTAATTTATTTACAAATTGGATTGAATCATTCACTTCCAAAGGCAGAATCATGTTGAGCTATTTTGTACTTTAGTCACTGTTCAAAGTCTGCAATTGTGTATACCACTCTATTTAAAATTTTTCGTTTTCTTTTGGAATCTGATAATATTATTATTGGGGTTGTTTGGGCATTTTCCTTGGCTTGTGTTTGTGTATGTGTCTGTGTATTTTTTTTTTTGTAGTTTTTTTCTATTCATCAATGAAGTCACAGTCTCTTACAGTGTCAGATCCACAAACTAATGAGGTGAAAACAGCCCAGCCAGAGTACTCTGTATGAGCTTCATTTCTTCATTGTTTAAACTTTCTTTTTGTGTGTATGTGTGTTTTTAGTTACTTTATTCATATTACATCTCAATTGTTATCCCATCCCTTGTATCCTCCCATTCTACCCTCCCTCCCATTTTCCCCTTATTCACCTCCCCCATGACTGTGACTGAGGGAGACCTCTTCCCCCTGTATATGCTCATAGGGTATCAAGTCTCTTCTCGGTAACCTGCTGTCCTTCCTCTGAGTGCCACCAGGTCTCCCCCTCCAGGGGACATGGTCAAATATGAGGCACCAGAATTCCTGTGAAGGTCAGTCCCCACTCTCCACTCAAGTGTGGAGAATGTCCTGTCCATTGGCTAGATTTGGTTAGGGGTTTGATGTTCACTGCAGGTATTGTCTTTGGTTGGTGCCATAGTTTGAGGGGAACCCCTGGGCCTAGATCCTCCAGTCATAATGAAACTTTTTTTCCAGTTTCTCTTCCCTCCCATGATACTGGATTGCAGCTTATGCCGTAGAGCAGAAGGTCTTTCACCACATGTTTTGTATGGACTTTGATTGGCTCAGTCATTATTGCCTAATCACTCTCATTTGAGTGGAGAGTGGGATATGACTTTCTCACGTACTCTGGTGCCTCACATTTGACCATGTCCCCTGGAGGGGGGAGACCTGGTGGCACTCAGAGGAAGGACAGCAGGTCACCAAGAAGAGACTTGATACCCTATGAGCATATACAGGGCGAGGTAATCCCTCTGAGGAACAGTCATAGGGGAGGGGAATAAGGGGAAAATAGGAGGGAGGGAAGAATGGGAGGATACAAGGGATGGGATAACCATTGATATGTAACAAGAATAAATTAATAAAAAAAGAAAAAGAAAATCATGGATGTGCTCGTGGCATTAAGAATTTTTAAAAAATGAGTTCTTTCTTTTCAAGATACAGCATTTTTACATTATGTTTGTAATAATTTGTGCCATTCTTGGCAGTCACATTAAGTTTAGATCTAGGAATGGTCTCAAAAATTCAAATTCTCTCTAATGGGTAATATTTGGGTCAAATTAAGTTGTGAGTCGGCTAGAGTCCAGTTATATTGTTACAGAATACTAATTATGTGTTTCACTCTGACTTGTTTCAGGTTTATTTTCTGTCATTAACAAACAAAACACTTCGAAAATTATAATATCCAATTTGATTTGGCATACTCTTTACCACCAGAAGCCAAATTTTATTCTTAATGGAGAAAAGTGATTAAGTCTGGTTAATAGAATTATATCATTTAATTTTTCAATAGATGTTTCTTCCTTTTCTCAAAATATAAAGTACATATGTGGAAAATATGTTAAAATAATGAGGCATGTTATGTTTACAAATTTAATCTAGTACATTTTTGTTGAGGTGAGGTATCAATAAGGGAGGTACTGAAGTAACTCATATTGTTGTTTATGAAAATGACTGCGCCTGTGTTAAATGTGTGGTTCTTTTAAATTGCTATTATCTTCTCGATGAGTTACTTACCACTGAAAAAGTTACCTTCTTTATCTCTCTGAGTAATGTTGGTTTGAAGGAATCTATAGTTGTAGACATTTTGACCGTGAGGCCCACTTGTTTTCTAGCTTCGTTTTCTTAAAATACTATTATGTCATAATTTCATTCTGAAGTTACATATTTATTTTATAGAATGGTGACTTTCTTAGAAAAAACAAAAAATTTATTCTACTTTATTTTATGAGAGTTTGATATACGACTACTTTATCTATGTTATTTCCCTCCTTAACGTTTCTCCCTGCACCTCCTCAAATTCATATATATAGAGATGGACATACTATCATATAATACATATTGTTTCATGATGAGCTGTGGTGAATTACATTTACTGTTTTACTTACGTACATTGGTTTAGAACTGACCACATGGGACTGTACAGCCAATCAGTGGGCTCATGACTTCATGTCAGCTACCACTTCGGTTCCCTAGGAGATCAGTGCTTCTTAAGAATAGTAACAGGCCCCAATCTCTAAGCTAGAAAGAGCATCATACTGAAGCTCCTTGTGACTTGCTCATACACATTCCTCACTTTCAAACCATAGAAAATAAATATTTATTAATATGTCAAGCCTGTGGTATATGTTATTAATAAGGACAAAGACAAGCATTTAATCATACTATTGTTTCACTGGACAAAAAATATTGTGTAATCATCTACTCTTTACCTATGTGAAAAGGATTAAGAAATACAACTTGGTAATAAAACTGAAATATTTTTGTCTCTTGCTTTATTGGTGGTTAGATGTCTTTTTTTGTTGTTGTTGTTCATATGTTTTATGGTTTTTGAGTTGCTGACTTTTTTGCTTTTTGTTTTTGTTCAATTTTGTTTTTGTTTTGAGGCAGGATCTCATTATGAACCAATCGGTGGCCTAAAAGTCACCCTGTACCTAGGAAGGGCTTTAAAATATGTCAATCCTTATACCCTAACCTCATCAAGGTAAGTGGCCACACTGGACCAGAAGAGATTCTAAACATTTTTTGTTAAAATATTTATTTTTTAAGGAAGCATATACTTTGACATTTTCTTCCTTTGTTTTTGAGGCAAGATTTTGTTATATAGCCCTGACAAGCCAGTGCTCATCACATAGATTAAGTTGGGTTCAAATTCATTGAAAAGTTTAACCATAGTAAAATGTTAAGGATTTAGTTACTGTTGTTGTTATTTTTATTATAATTATTTTATTAGTGTATGTTCATTTGTGTGTATGCATGCACATGTACATGCCACAGTGCACGTGTACTTGAATTCTCCCCATTCACTGGGGAGTCCAGTAATTTGACTCAGTTGGCCATGTTTCCATGGCAGGTGTTTTTACTCACTGTGCCATCTCTCTGGCCTTAATTAGTATTTTAAAGGCTCAGAAATTTCTGCATGAAACCTTGTATTTAACATTAATTGAATTGATATTAATTTTAAAATTTCAAAAGTTGAGGAATTATCAAGGTCTTTTCTATTTAGTAATTACAGAATGAATCCAATTATTTTACTATAAATATACAAAGTGAATGAGTCCTGTGGCCTTTGAAGAATTTATTTAATCATACTTGAGCAATTATCATAGATAACATTTGAATAAAAGAATAGAAAATTAGAGATTTTATTGCTCTAAGGTAACCCCCACATGTTAACCATTGTAGCAAAAATTAGATCTGTAGTTTACTCTCTTAGGGAAAATCATACTTCCAGACATTAGTTTTAAAAGAAGTTCATTTATCTTTTAGAAGGGAGAGGCTGTTGAAACATATCTTTCTAACTGTTGACATATGAAGGTTTAAATGAGGTTAAGCTACCATTGGTATATTGATTACAACATCAAACAAAAGTGTAATCAAATTGAACTTACACCTCTCTTACTGCTAGACTCATGGAGAAGTGAATAGCAGGGCTCTTGTTGTTGGCAAAACAGAATGCTCCCAGTGTCGAGATAATAGCATTTCATATTTTAACAATGTATGGAAAAAATTCCCACAAACAGTGGAGAAAAATACAAATAATAAATTAATTAGGATAAAATATGGACATTTTCAGATATGTAATAGGGATTTCACTAGTACTTAGGTACTAGTCAGATCCTACTGATAGTTTACCAAGAGAAAGAGTATTAAATCATAAGACATAACCAACAGCAGATTATTAACAAAGAGTGGACTATGTTTCCATTTTTTACTGTCAAATATTGAACAATATTGATATGGAGGATTAATAGAATTAAGTTTGTTTAATTATTTTCAGTTTTAATTATTTGAGGAAGTTTTATATAAACTACCTTCAATGTACCTTTCCAAACTATAATGTGTTATTTTCTCTCCTAATTGAGGTTGAGACACAGAACTGGTATTCAACTTTTTCTGGCTGTCTGGGATGAAGCCCACACAATACATAGTCCAGTCAAAGGTCCACAGCTTATCTACAGGCAGTGTAATTATGCAGGGAATTTTTCAGTTTCATAACACAGATATTTCAAGTTTCACATATCCTGCCATACCCATCAATCTGTGCCTAGTCCAATCATCAGCAGACAGGATCCCTTCAATATTTGATGGGAGCAGATATTGAAACCCACAGCAAAAAATTAGGCTGGGCTCAAGAACCCCCAGGGAAGTAGAAGGATTGTAGAAATCAGAGGGGTCAAAGACACCAGGAGAACACAGCCTACAGAATCAATGAGGCAGGGCTCATAAGGACTCACAGAAACATAAGTGGCAATCACAGGAGCCCTATGTGGGTCTGAGCTGGGTCTTCTGCATACATGCAGTGGTTGCTTAGCATGGGTTTCTTTGTGGAATACCCTAAAGGGGAAGTGGATTGTATCTAACTTTTTTGCCTGTTCTTGAGACACTATTCCTCCTAGTGGGTATGCTTTCCCAGCTTTATTTAAAAATTTGTACCATATCTTACCGCTTCTTGCATGAATTGCTAAAAAAAATTAAGAAAATATTTAACTTTTACATAAAAACACATACATTTTACACACCAAGAAGTTGTATAAAAACACAAAATTGCAAACCATAATACATCTGCAAAAGACATGCAAGAAAAAGAAAAAAGTAAATGAAACTATGAAATATGCAGTTGAATTTATGTACTGCTGAGCAGAGGGGCCTGCTCTTAAGTATGGTTTGTATACATAGGGAGATTCCACTGGAGAAAACTAATTTTTCCTTTGGGAATTGATACTAATTGGAAACAATTTTGGGGTTAAGGATGGGTGCTTGTGTCTAATGCTTCTCTCAGCACTGAGACTCTGTTTGGATTAGACCTGTGCAGGCCTGTGCATGCTGCCAGAATCTCTACACCTCCATATGGGTATTAATTAGTCCTGCAGTGTTTCAAAGCCATTGCTTTCTTAATGTCTTCCATCCTCTTTGTTTCCTACATTCTTTTTGCCCTTCCCTGTATTACTTTTTCTTTCTATTGTCATCTATGGTTAATTCTATTTCATTGTGACTGGTTGTTGTTGTTTTAGATAGACTTAATCTTGAGGTTTTTCACTTAAGAAATAGAATATTAACATTTCACCACTGTGGCTATGATTGTAATGCCAATAAAACCAGATTATATCCAGTGTTAATTTGTACAAAATGCGTAAGAAGTTGAGACTTTATTAAAATTAAAAAAAAAAAAACAAACTCAAGTCTCTACGAAGTAGAACAACATTCAAGCACTAAGAGTCGAGGTACACATGGTGTTCCACCCCTAATTAGGAATGGATAGCAGCTGGAAAAGGCAAGATACTACGTTTTACCTGATGGGGTGTCACTGGGCCAGGAGTATTTGATCTCTCTCTCTCTCTCTCTCTCTCTCTCTCTCTCTCTCTCTCTCTCTCTCTCTCTCTCTCACACACACACACACACACACACACACATGCAAACACATGCCATGGTTTTGGGGGGAAGGTAATGTTTTCTCTTATTGTTTATTTTGCAGCTTTTCTTTTCTTTTTATTTTTGTGGATTGTTTTAAAGAATAAAGTATAATGTTGAGTGTGTATGAGGCAGGACCTGGAGAAGGACTGGTAGTAGTTCTAAGGGAAAGTTTTTTTTTTTTTTTTCTTTTTATCTAAGGGAAAGTTTGATTAAAATATTCTCTATGAAAAAAAAAACTTTAAAGAACACAATATATTTAAAAATTAAAAGAAACACAAAACAAAGCTCTGTAATTAACTACGTTTTGTCTGGTAGTCAATTTTGGATGGTGCTTTAGTAAAGTAAAGTGGAGGTCAGTGATCTTATTAAGCTGAAGAAGTCAGTATCAGTCAGAAACAGGGACTGTTGTGTAATTCATTTTGGCAGAAGGGTAAAGGAAAGAAGGGCTGAGGCAGTTCTTATCAAGTATTTGACCAAATTTTTAATAATTCTTGTTCATTTTGTCTCTATGATCTAAACTCAGCATAGCTCCCAAAGAAATAAAATATAAACAAAAATAGGATTCATAAGTTTATAATGTTGAAATTCAACCTATCCAGAAACAGAATAGATGTGCCTGTAACCTTGATTAGTTAGCTAGAAGAACATATTATATGTATGTATGTATGTATGTACGTATGTATGTATGTATATATGACAGGTATGATTATATATACACACATATTTTTGATATATGTTTATTTTATGTGATATGTGACAATGGCAGAGATTAAAACTAAAAAGAATATTAGAATAATTGTTTAAGAAATACAACATTTTGCTCTGTCTGAAGCAATATCTTGGCTGGTTTTATTGTCCTAACTTAAGATAAATGGTGTGTGTGTGTGTGTATGTGTGTGTATGTGTGTGTGTATGTGTGTGTATTTGTGTGTGTATGTGTGTGTGTGTGTATGTGTGTGTGTGTGCATGTAACAGTAATGGAGAATTTGTAATTTCAGAAGTATTTGAGTTTTAAAATGATATAAACCCCTGATCTAGCCCATGGACAGACAGTCTCCACACTTGAGCGGAGAGAGGGATTTGACTTTCTCAAGTACTCTGGTGCCTCACATTTGACTATGTCCCCTGGATGGGGAGACCTGGTGGCACTCAGAGGAAGGACAGCAGGTCACTGAGAAGAGACTTGGTACCCTATGAGCATATACAGAGGGAGGTAATCCCTCTGAGGAACAGTCATAGGGGAGGGGAATAAGGGGAAAATGGGACGGAGGGAGAATGGAAGGATACAAGGGATGGGATAACCATAGAGATGTAACAAGAATAAAATAATTAAAAATAAAAATAAATAAATAAATAAATAAATAAATAAATAAAATGCAAGGCCTATTAAATCAACATTCAAATATCTAAGAGTGTTAAATATTACATTGGATTCTAATCTTTCCTTGTTGTATTTATCAGCTTTTTCCTTTTATAATATTTTAAAATCAATCAATTAATTTATTTTTATGCAAGTTTTCTGTAGTAGCTCTGTGTGGTCTGAAACATGCTGTGTAGACCAGGATGACTTTCATGTAGACAGATATGACCAGGATGTAGACAGAGAAAGTCTGTTGGTGCCTCCTGAGTTTTGGGGTAATAAAGGTGGACCACCATGCAATCATTTATTCCTCACACCCATACTAAAACATATCAATTAAAAATATTAAACTTTTTTTTTCTTTATAGCTTAAAGATATAGGTGAGATGTAGATTTTGGAAGATACCTACCTATCACACTGTAAAATTCAAAAGAAAGGAACCAAAGATTTATAGGAAGTTTGCTTGCTAGCCACTATCAATTTATACTTTATTATTATGACAACATATAATAAAATACAACTTATCATAAATGCCATGAGAAAGTGTTATTTTATTGTACAATCAAAAGAGAGGCTAAAAATTGAGTGTAGTGAAAACAAGAAAAGTTGATCTGATAGCATTTCCTGGGGATGTGATTCAAATAGCGTTGTGAGTGAAGGGGTAAGGTGTTAGCTTTGGATTTAGGAAAGTATGGTTATCTCTGACAAGGTCAGGATTTAAGTGATAATAGGTATTATTTCAGTTACATTTTTAGATATAGGTTTGAGAAATTGGGCTGTTCATGCCAGATAGTCTCTGTTTGAACAGGAAAAGGTAGCAGATAAGGTCACTCTCTGAAATGATAGAGGGGAAATGATAGAGATCCAGAACAGAAAAGAGTGTTAAAATAACTGTAATAAAAACACAAAATTTAGCTTCCTGTGAGCTCCTAGGAATATCCTTAGATGGCCTCTGTGCTGGAGATTAAGATAAAAAGTCTTAAATGTGTAAGAGGTTGGAGCCAAAAATATGTTTAGATACATTTTCCCCCTAGCACTGCCATTCAACAGACTGAGAGAGTGGGACTGCAAATTACATTTTTTTTCTCTTTAGAAAATGCATAGGAAAGGTGAGAAAGTTATTTCTATTTTCTAAATGGAGCAATGTAGCAGATGCTGACACCTTTTACTAATGAGTAAAAATGTTATGCATAATCATTGGGAGCTCATTGATCCTATACAGTCAGTTGTTGGCCACAGAATTCACATGAGGGAAGCTGTGTCACAGTTTCTCTATCTGGCAGACAGTTACCCAAACATGCGAAGAGTAAAATTATGTTTATAGTAACACATGGGAATTAAGTGCTGAAACTCATACACTCTGTAATTTGATTTTGGCACCTCCTTTTAATATGCCCTGGATACAACACAGCGCTACCAGCAAGTGGAATAGTACACTGTGACTTGGAGTTCGGAGAGTGGGAGTTTGCTGTTAACATTACAAGCATTTTTAATACGTAGAGAAAAGCATGTTGAAATTAAGCATAAAAGAAAGAACAAATTCAATGATTCAAAGAAAAATGTTACTCCTCATAGAAATAATTTATCTCTATTTTAAGTAGAGAAGTAATTTACACAAATAGCCACTTAAATGTAGGTTTTTTTTATTTAAGAAAATATATTTATTCACACAATCAATAATTTTTTATTAATTTATTCTTGTTACATCTCAATGGTTATCCCAAATCTTGTATCCTCCCATTCTTCCCTCCCTCTCATTTCCCCCTTATTCCCCTCCCCTATGACTGTTCCTGAATTTTAATGGTCCTCATTTTTGCTTATGATTGTTTCTAAAGTAGCCTTCATGCAATATGGGAATTGAGTTTAATTCCTTAAGATATGTTTAAGAGGTTGGAACTGTATAGTTGATATTTATTTCATAAATATTTTGCTCAAGGTAAAAATGTTAAAAGAAAAGCTACCTTGAAACAATTCCTTATATTCAGGCCCCAAAAATTTACTTAAGGGAAGGACAAACCAGATCAAAAGACCTAAGCACAACTGCCATTCCTAGGATACTCTGTATATTACTTCTATATAGATATAGTTAGTAACTCAGGATCGTTGGAAGACTCTGCTGTTTGAGATCAGTCTGCCATGTCCCACCTGAGCTGACTGCAGGTTGGAAGACCCCATTTCTCAGGAGGGGGCTTCTTTAATTTTCCCTGAATTCATCTGGGGAGTGTCTCTATATCAGATCTCCAAGCCTGAGGGTGGCCATGAGGGTAGCCCATGGCCAAAATGTAAGTTCAACTTCCTTCCTCCTGATAAGGACCTGCCCAAAAATCTGGAAAACCTGGAATGTAAAGCATTTTGGTACCTTAATCCCCAGCCAACAATATACAATTTCCCTGGGAACCCCTCATCCACACTGCCCCCCAAGAACTAAATAACCCTTGCTCACCCCTAGTTAAGTTGAGCTGTTTCGTTGAAGTTAGCTCTGGAAATAAGGGCATGGGGAAGGGGAAGGTCACATAAGTTAATGTCCATGAAGGTAAAATACGGAAGCTGAGATCCTTAGATGAGGAAAAGATATGTAGCCATACACCAGAGGGTGATTATTTAACATTATTTGTTAAAATTTTAATCCAAATCTATCTCATGCTTTTTGTGTCAGTAATATATTTAAAATGATGGAATATTTAATGCAATTACAAATATTCTCTTCTTGAAAAGTTGTTATAATCATATATTACTTTGTATTAGGCTGATGATGCTTTGGGGCCTGCAATGCCAGGTCCAAGAATGCCTCAACTAAATGTTTAATAGGCTATTATATATTCAAATTCTCTGCAATCACAAACAATGCAGATATTCCCGTAGTGGCATTGGACAGCATCTCTTTTTCATGATGAATTTCTTATATGCAGGAGAAGAAATATTAGAAGTGTGATGGAAAGGCTTATTAATTTCTCCATTTGTTCCTGATTTATTGAGTTCCTTGAGGGAAAAATTTCAGTATTAGTGTATACCGAATATTGGACTTTTTAAAACATAAGTTAAGAGAACAATTTATTCACAGAAACCATGGTGGAAATCTGAGGGAAAATTATCCAAATTCTTTTTTTCAATGTTCATAAAATAGTTCCTTGACAGTTCATACAAAATATTTTGACCATACCAGTACCTTCCCTACCCTTCCTAAATCCAATCCCTATTATCTATACAAACAAAATTGTTTTCAAAAACAAAAGAAAATGAAAACCTTCAAGAAAAAAATTTTGCTGCCCAACTGTCCTTGGATGTGTGGTCTCCCAGTAGAATGTGGTCCGCTTACTAGAGCCTAGAATCCTAGAGAAAACTGTGCTTCCCTTTCCCATAAGCTAATGTTAATGATCCCATGGCTAGGGACCAAAACCCTCTGCATGCTGTGACTTGGTCTGCCTTAGACTTGTGGAGGTTTAGTGCAAGCTGTCACAATTGCTATGAGCATGCATGTGCAGTTGCAATCCTGTGTCCAGAGGATAATGTGATCTTGCAGTCATTCCTATCTCTGGCTCTCCCACTCTTTGTGCCCTTTTCTGCAATGGTCTTTGAGTTTACAGTGGAGGGAGATAATTCTTTTATGTTCCTTTCAAGACTGAGCATCCTGCAGTCTCTATTTCTGATTATACCAATCAGAACTCCAATTCTTTCAATCTTCAGTTATATTTTTATGTATCAGTTTTCTTAATCTCACAAGAAATGAAATTATTGAAAGTGTTTAAAATATTACATCTTTATGTACTCAACTTTCCCAATGAAATGGTTTCTCTGATATTATCAATTCTAATTCACAAATACATAACTGTAATACATCACAGAAATGTTAACTGGTAGATGATAACTATTTATCCATATACATCGATATAAAGATATATACAAAACAAGTAGATAATTCAGCACATAGAGATGGAATCCACATATAATCTACCCATGCAAATCATAGCATAATCTGCAAGTAGTAGCCATTTAGTTATGAATTATGTGCAGATGAAATTAAAAACTTGGAGTCATACTGTTTTTTCAACTTGATTTTTGTGAGTTTCACATCATGCACCTCAATCCCAATTATCTCCCTGTTCTTTGTATCCACCTTTGATCTTTGCAACCCCCTCCCCAAAGAAAACATAAAACAAAAGTGAGAAATTAATAAACAAAACAAATCATAAAAAACATCTCATTGTGGAAGTTGTAATATGTCACAATGTGTCCCCAGTAAAACCTTTTGTCCATACTGTTTACTTGCAAATGTTCATTGCAGTGAGTCATTGGTCTTGTTCGAGGCCCCTTGCTTCTGCAACACGATCCAAATTGGATCTTTACAAGGACTGTTGGACATAATGTTCTTGCTTTGTGTCATTGATATCCTACACCTTCGAATCTGTAGGACGTGTCTTTTCATACTCTCTAGTAGTTCAAAGACAAGGTAGACATTGGGATAGGACCACTCAATGCCCTGGATCTGGGCCCGGCTGGCAGCTGAGTTAGGCACCCTGCCAGCTCTTCTGTAACCACATCACCAGGATGCACTCTCCAGCACTGCCCCAGCTAGTTCACATAATGCATCTTCCACCAAGGGGCAGGAACACCTCTTCTGCTCTCATGCCTTCCAGCTAGATTACCTGTAGCCATAACATCAGATCCATATCTTCTGCACTGTCTAGTCAAGGTGGGTGCAATTGGCTAGGGGCCAAGCTACCTCTTCAGCTCTTGTAACTGTAGGCAGCCTCCCCTTGTCTCTTCACCACCGGGGATATCTCTACTCTGCTGCCAGGGCAAAGTACAAAGCCTGCTGTAGTGTGCTGCAGCTTGTGAGGGCAGAGCCAACTCCCTCAACTGTCCCTGGTGGAGAGAGAAAGGGCATCTCTCCAATCCTCCAAGCCACCTTATGGGAGACAAGCGGCAGGGCCAGCTCTTCTGCGCTCGTGTACCTTGGGGCAGAAATTTGTTGAAGTCATTTTTTCCCCTTAGATTATTCATTATTCCATACAGTGTCAAGGAATTTTCAGTTCATTTTGAATACATGGACAGTTTTCACAACAATATTTCTTCAGACTTACCATTTCATTTCTAACAGAATATACAATAGAATAGAAAAATTATCTTAATATTTTTTTAGAATTAGAAAGAGGGTGACCAAAGTCACTTGCTCAATTGCTTTTTAATTTGTGTTCCTAATGGGGCACATCTATCAAAATATGCATTTCTTATTTAGATGCACAATTTACAAACAAGCCATGAAAATTTAACAGAAATGAGAAAATATTTATGCTGCAAAAGAATAAATATTGAGAGTCTTCCATTTTTGTTCTTACATATATCACCCCACTCCCACAATAAAGCATTGGGTTAATAGTTTTTTAAATCACCCTAAATGTTGACAAGTGACGTCAGTTTCCTGCTGTCCTGAACTAGACCTTTCTTTTCTTGTGATTTGTAATCCCCATCATAGTACATCCTTGCACTTATCTGGAATTACACTGTTACTATGAAACTCTGTGGATGTTCAAATGGCAATGTGTGTAAATTTTACCTTATAGACTGGCAATCACTGTATGTAATGCCAACTACTGTTCTGATTCTAGATAAAATGTTAACTCTTGGGGCTGGAGAGATGGCTCAGAGGTTAAGAGCACTGACTGCGCCTCTACAGGTCCTGAGGTCAATTCCCAGCAACCACATGGTGGCTCAAACCATTTATAAAGTGATCTGATGCCCTCTTCTGGCCTGCAAGTGTATGTGTAGACAGAGCACTGTGTACATAATAATAAATACATAAATCTTTTTAAAATGTTACCTTTTTCAGTATATTATCCAACAATCATTTTCAAAATGATCTAAATTATGCTCTAGAAATATAAAGAGAAATTTATTTATTATGGTTCATAGTAATTCTTTGAGTTTTTTTTCACTAATTCATAATATTGAGATTTTCCTACTTTGTGTATATTTCTTATCTACTATAGAAATGTCCATATTATACCTATTAAGGTCAAGTATTTTGATTTTTTTCATCTAACTATATTTACAAGTGATTTTGGTATTTAATTAACTATCTATAATATATGATTAGAGATTCTATTTCAATGCTTTTTGTCATTTATCCTTCTAAAGTAATTTTATTTGTTTTTTTCATAAATTGTGGATGAACATAGTAAAATGGTTTTATTTAGCCATTTTATACATACATATTACTTTACTTTGTTCATATTCACCACCATCCTCCAACTTCTTCTTTTCTCTATTTTCATAATAGTTCCCCACAACATAGCCCACTAGGGCTCAATCTCCCTTTGTAGCCCAGTCTAGTCTTAAAATCATATTCCTCCTGTCACAGTATCTAGAGTACTGGTTTTTATCATGTGATGACCTACCTAGAAATTAATCATTTTTTCCAATATCTCCAATCCACAGTAGAAATAAAAATATACAGTAAAACAATGAAACTCAAGCATTTGTGTTGTCACCTAGTAACTCTTTTATTTACTTAGCCTAGAACCAAATACATTGCTCTGGGCTCAACTCAGCTAGACCTGATCCCTAACAGCTTGTTGTCATCTGTCTCACACTCAAACCACAAATAACTAGTCTCTTCAGACATTAATCTTCTGAGTGTTGCTTCCTTTAATTGAAGTTGTGAGTTTTCAAATCTCCATAGGGAAGCCTGTTTCACACTCACTTTTTCAGAAATCCTCCCAGTTTCTTAGATACCCAAACAAAATGTTTTGAATTTTGGATACTGTACTTCATTATTCTGTCTTATATATTCATATTACCATAATTGCTTATGTATTCTTAAACTGCTTATTTCTTTTATTCCGAGGGTCTCCATCAAATTTGAACCTTGTCTTCCTTGCTTTTCCCATCATCACTGGAGGCAATGTAAACTGTACTCTGTCCTGCATAATTTGCATTGGGAAGTTTTTTTTTGTAACACTGCTATTATATTGTCTACCTTGATAATATGGATTTCACATAATATATTATTTTTAATGGTCTTTACATAGGTTTATTTCATATTCCTCAAAGTGAGTGCTGAAAGATATAAGTGTCTTTTATAGAAGACCTATGAATCATAATATATATATATATTATATGATGTTTTTAAAATATCCCTGTAAAAAGAGCATTTTTGAAATTTTCTGCAGAAAATTAAAAGTATCTAGTGTTAAACAAATAGAAATATTAAGAAATCTGGATTCTTCCTTCTTCTTAATTATCATACTATATACCTATTCCATACTTCATAGACAAAATATAATTACCATTGGCAACTTTTTGCTGTTTCACTTTAAGTGAAATGTGATTCTCACCTGTGGTGGTTAATCTTGTCAGGCTGACTGCAAATAGAATCAGCTAAACCTCCAGCTGCTAGACACTCCTCAGAGAGATTTTCTTAATCAGATTATTTGGAGCAGGAAGATCTTTCCTAGATACGGGCCACAGCTTATGGTGATATCTCAGTAAAAGGGAACAGAAAATATTAAATTTATCCAAATTATTCTCTTTATATGATATGTATATCTTCCATTAAATTACTTCTAGTTGTTATGCCTTCATACATGCAAACATACATATGTACATACATACATACATATAAACATACATACATACACACACCATTTATATGGAATACTACAAAATACATACATTATATTCAAATATATTTTGATAGTATATTTTTCAATTATTTTATTCTTGCTCTCCAGGTGCAGAGAATTAGCACTTGATTTTCTGTTGAAAGATATAAAAAAGAGACAGAAAAAGTTGTTGATTGCTAGGTTGACAATCAGTCACTTGGTTGATTTTTCTTCCATTTCAGGTTCTACACTGTGAACAATTGGTGTGTAGTCACTGATTGCTGAGTTTTCTACCTAGATATAAAAATCATTGTATAGAACTGAAAAGTTCCAGGAAATTACTATCATTTTTGAATTTAAAATAAAATAAAATATAAACAAGAAAATTACTAAGCCTTTTTATCTATGTTTTAAGTTTCCATCTTTACTGTATCAGTAATATATTTGCTATTCTCAAAAGTTAACCCTGTTGATTAATAATAATGACATAGTTTCATACATTTTCAAATATGTGTGATATATCTCTACATCCTCAATACTTGAGAAAGATGAAGACTTTCAAACATTGAAAACAAAGCTAAAACAATTTAAAGGAAAATGAGAAGCAGTTGTGAGAGAGCCAATCCTTACGCACGAATGCACATTCCTGCGATTTTATTCCATTTCAACTTCCTTTATCTTTCCCATACATTTCGGTTCAATGTATATTTAAAAATTGTCAGTTTCTAACTTTTTTCTTCTTTAGATACTTACATGCCTTATTTCACTCAGATTATTGTTTTCAGCCTTTCTTCCCCAATAAATGTGTGTTTAGAGACAGCATACTGGGTATGTTTTATTCCTCCTGAATTCTCTCTGTTGTTGGGGTTTGGTCTGGTTGTGCCCAAATGAGCCGACTCATGTACCGCCAAATGCTTGGAACTTTGCCTAAGAACATATTCCCGTTTGACCAATGAAAAGGCAGCACACCAGGCCTGAGCGAATGGGCTAGGCATGGCTAAGAGTCTATGGGGAGAGAGACAAGAAGAGAAGGGAAACTAGGTGGAGGTGGTGAATGAAGAAGGCGGTAGCCATGGGCTAGATTGGGGAGAAGCACATGGCCAGCGTGGATGGAAGATTCAGGCCTGGTGGAGAACATTAGCAAGTATTTGGGATTATGGATGGGAAGTAGCTCAACAGAAATTATTAGAAGTAGATGGGCTGGGATTGAGCAGGGTATGGGATACCTGTCCCTATAGAGGAGGCAGTTTAGGGGATTAATATCTGCCCTGCCCCAGGTGAACAAAAGCTGTTTTAAAATAAAATAGGTGTCTATGCTTTATTGATAGATAATGAGTTAGAAAATGCACCAGAATAATAATTATAGGACTAATAATTCACACTTATTAGACCATATCTTAAATTAACCACAATACTCTGTAGTGTTTATTTCTCACATAACTCTTTAATGTGTGCTTTGGATGAAGGAACAGTGAAAGGAATAAACATTTTATTCTATTCCTTGGGAAGTAGGTGACAGAATTGGGGAATATTACAATATAAAACAATCTTAACTGTTACTTAGTCATAATAATTTCTAATGGATAAACTGGTGCTCCTAATTAAGGCTGCTATTACTTTGTGTTGTGTTTTAATGGGGACAGGACAACAATTTCAGTATATTTTCAGAGTTATGTTAAGTTAATATGTCAACCCCTGGCTATATTGTTAATAACTGTTCTTGAATGATAAACGGAATGGGTTTTGATCCAGAGTATTAAGTAGCCCTGTGTCTTCTTGAACTTGAGAAGCCATCAAGGCTATCCTTGAATCACTGATCCTGTTGCCTCTATGTAAGTGCTGAGACTGTAAATCCTCACCACAGTACCTTGTATTTTGTGGTGTTGGGGAGATCCAACTTAATGCTTGCTTCTGCTTTGCAACCATTCTACCACCTGTATGCAGTGTCCCTGGCCAGTACATATTTTTAATTACGTGTTAGAATTCTGACTTGCATCGGATTTTGAATTGGATTTATTTTATCCACCAGTTATTACTGTTTTGTTATATTGAGCTACTTTGACTTTTATTCCTAATTTTATAATCTACAAAGTAAATTTATAAGATAGGCAAAACTTTAACCTGGGAAATTAGGTGTATACGTCATCTTAGTAGAAGATTGGTATGTAAGAATTTGTTTTGTTTCGCTAAATTTTAATCAGCTTTAATATAACAACTCGTAGTTGCCCTGATTAAAATTATACTTTCAGCACATTGATTTAAGTCTACTTTGCTGCTACAAAAGTATCCTAAATATGCACTATTTTAGACAACCATCTGGCCCCCTGAATTCACATTTTACTTGACTGCAGTCCTAAGATACAGACATTTCATTCCTAATTAAATTTTGGTTCCTCTGTTGTATATAAAACTTACAATCTGTCAAGTAATTTTCCTTTAAACTCACATGAATAATTTTCTCCCGTCATGCATTCTACTTTAAGGAAGCATCCAGAAGACAATAGACAGTCAATTTTAATGAATCATAGACTTCAAGATTTTCGATATATTGCAATTGTGCCTTTGAGTGTGTATGTGTGTGTGTGTGTGTGTGTGTGTGTGTGTGTGTGTGTGTGTGTCTGTGTAAGAGAGTGCTGTCTTAGAGCCAGCTCACTGCAGCTTACACCATTATCTGGGGAACTTGTTCTACTCTGTAGAAGATGGCTTACCATGAGCCTATTGGAGACAGCAAGAAGCTCTCCCTGTAGGTTCTGGTACAATTACTTGGCTCTGAGTTCAATCATCAGAGATAAAATAAACAGGCCTACCTAAAATGGCATTCCATGAATTTATGTCTTGACTTGTTTCAGTGATGGCCTGTGACCTGGAATTGCAAACTTAGGAAACCCTTTCTCTCACAAATTGCTTTTTTTTTTTTTTTTTTTTTTTTTGCAGCATTGTATCATAGTAACAGACACTAGATAAGAGCAAGCCCTTGTAGGATACACAGTGATTGTCAGAAGAAAAGTACCTAGATCTTTGTCAAGGTTAAGAGTAAAGCAACTAAAATCCTTAGTCACCAGAAAATGCAAAGAAAACAACTTTCCTATTTTTTCTTAAATCCATCAGAATGTTTAAAACCAACAAAACAAATGAAAGTTGATACTGTGTAGGATGTCACTACCCAGCATAAGGAGGTCACTTACTGATTGCTTGTGGGAACGCAATGTTTACGTTCACTATGGAAATCAACACGGCCATTCCTCATAAAAATGGAAATTGGGTCAACACTGATACCTACTTGTCTTAGTCAGGATTTCTATTGCTGTGAAGACACACAATCACCAGTACAACTCTTAAAGGAAAACATTTAACGGGGGTGCGTGGCTCACAGTTCAGAGGTTTAGTCCACTATTCTCATGGTGGGAAGCGTTGTGGCATGCGGGAACACATGGTGGTGGAGAAGGGGCCAAGAGTTCTGCATTGACAGGCAGGAGAAAGGGAAAGTGATACTGGGTCTGGCTTGAGCATTTCCAATCTCAGAGCTGACTATCTGTGACAAACTTCCTCCAACATGGCCACATCTTCTCCAACGAGGCCACATCTACTTCAACAAGGCCACATATCCAAATAGTGCCACTCCCTATGTGCCAATGTGGGCCATTTTCACTCAAACTACCACAGGCCATATACCCAAAGAAGGCTTCATCCTAAAACAGACACATTGTCCAACTATTCATTACTGCTCTCTATATAGAACCAGAAACTGGAATCAACCTAGATGTCCCTTAGCAGATGAAATAATGAAGAAATTGCTGTACATTTACACAATGGGATATTACTCAGCTGTTGAAAAAGAAAGTTATGGAATTTGCAGATAAACAGATAGCACTATAAAAAATTTATCCTGAGTGAGATAACCCAGACCCAGATGACAAATACAGTATGTACTGACTTATAGGTGGATATTAGCTTTTAACCTAATGACAACCAAGGTCATTCTGGAGAACTTTTAACCCCAGTGGGCAATATTAAGACCCTTATCACAATTTGAATCAAGCATGATTTTACTGAAGTGCAACAAAACACTGGCCAGTGACTACACCACCATGTGACCACCATGTGATTAGCAAACATGACTAGGGAGGGTTACAATGTATCACAGAGGGTCAGGCAATGGGTTGTGGTGGCTAACACATCAGGAAACAGACATACACAGCAACTCAGCTCTTACAGTAAGCAGAACTTATATTTAAAAATACAGCATAATGGCTCCTGCCTTCAAAATGCATTCAAATCCACAGAGGTTAGGCAGAGAGGGGGAAACTAGAGGGAAGAGAGAGATCGCTAGGGAAATAGAATAGATAGTTATGGATAAGAAGGTGGGGCTCTATAACTGGAGGATCAGTTGAGAACAAGAAGGATGACACCAAGGAAAAAATGCCTTCCAAACACAGCAGGACTAACATATGAACTCAGTGACTGTAGATGCATGGGCAGAGCCTGCAAAAGTCTGTTTCATATGGGAACTTAGAATGGAAAGGAAAAAGCAGACAAATGCTCATCACTAATGCAGAAACTATCTCCAACTGTTAACTACTTGTAAATGAAAATTAAATTTTCTCCAAGGGAGTCTCTGTGGGGAAATAAACTACTTTTTTGTTTTTAATTAAATATTTCTTTATTTTTACATGTACATTTATATTATTACACTTATAGATAATAAACTATCTATAGCAATTGAAACAAACCACTTTTAAGGGTAGGCCACATGCCCAGCAGTTGATGGCCAACAGAAAACAAACTCAATGACATCATTTGAGGTTTATCGTTTCATAATATCATATCAAGGATTTTTCTATTATTTTTAAATAAATTTATCTATTTACTCACTTTACATCCCAATCATAGACCCTCCCTCCTCTTCTCTCTTTCCCACACTCCCTACCTAGCCCCTATCTCCCCTTACCCACTCCTTAGAAAAGAGGAAACCCCACAACCAACCCCAGCTCAGCAAGTCACATCAGAATTGAGTGCATCCTCCTTCCCTGTGGTCTGGAGAGGCACCCCAGCCCCCCACCCTCAGGCCCCTCTGTCAGAGGAAAGTGGTCAAAAGCAGGCAAAGGGAGTTCCTGTGAGAGACTCCTCCCACTACCCTTATTAGGGGACACACATGAGGTTGGAGCTGTCCATAGGCTGCACCTGTGTACAGAGCCTAGGGAGAGCCTGTGCGTGGTCCTTGGTTGGTTCTTCAGACTCCTCAAGTCCCTTTAGGCCCTCCTTGGTTCGATCTGTTGGTCTTCTCTTGGAGCTTTCTCATCCAGGTCCTTTTATCCATCCCCCCACTTTCCCATAGACTCTTTTCACTCTGCGCAATGTTTGACTGTGAGTCTCAGCATCTGCTTTCATCCACTGCTGGGTGAAGCCTCTGAGATCCAACCCATCGGACTGCCAACTCCTGACACTGCTAATTGCATAGTCATGTTTATTGCTACACTATTCTCAATGACTGTAGTTGCAGGGGATTTGAGACCCACCTTCAAACTTCCATACCCAATGCACACATGTGGTTCACATACATAAATGCAGGCAACACATTCATAAACAGAAGGTAAAATAAATATTTCTGAAAAAGAAGAGAATACTAAGAGACAAAGGTATAAACACTGAATGAATTAATGTTAATCTTCTCTTCAGAAAGTATGCAAGCAAAACCAGAATGGAGTAAAATAATGTTTAAAATGATTACCTACTTAGCATTCTTGGCTCAGCAAAACCAATTTTTACTGAAAGGAACTAAAGATTCTCCTGGACAATTGAAACTTGCAGAAATTTTTTGCTAATAGTTCTGTCATAGAAACATTAAAGAAGAACATATGTGAACATACATGAGTCATAACTTCAGTCTTAACAAGAAATGGAGGTACAAATTTAGGCAGGGCAGTCAAGCCCTGTCTTTATAGAAACATTTATATAAATACCTTACTTTAGTGTGATTTTACCTTATAAATTTAAAGGAAGGCATCTAAGAAAGTATAGTATCACTTTTTATAACTATAATATTAAAAATGCATTAATGTTCTAGCAATAGGTTCTGTGTGTATGTGTGTGTGTGTGTGTGTGTGTGTACTCTAACTGACACAGTAGATAACAATGGCTCAACTTTGTGAAGTGAGACTAATTCACTTTTAAAATATTCACTTTTGGAAGAGGTAAAGGAATTGGAGATTAGCTTAGGAGATAGTAGGTTTGTTGCTCTGGCAAAGAAACCTAATACAAGCTCCAGGTGGCTCACAAGCATGTGTAACTCCTGAACAAGGGATCTAATGTCCTCTTCTGACATGCCTGAATACTCTCACACATGCGCAATGGATACCTACAAATAAAATTATTTTAAAGAGCAGTAGGGAAGAAATAAATAATGTCAAAATAACAACTTATTGCACTTATTCATCATTAATTTAATAGATTAAATTTTAATAATAATAATGGCATTATAATGTATTGAGTGAATCATGCTTATTAATCAATGAGATGAACTAGAACAATATTCTAAAGGAGAAAATTGGGAAGACTTTGCTTTATGATATTTATACTTCCCTAATACTAATATATTGTCATTGCAAGGAAGACAGCTCTAGTCACTTCATTCAGGGAAATGCACTTTATTGTTGCTACCTTTTGTTCTGTAAAATCCCTTTATAGAAAGGCACAAACAACTGAAATGCAGAGTTGTGGAGGCTAGTCTCAATACAGCTCCAAAAAGGGTTTGTCTTCCTCTTTTCTTGGGAAGACATTCTTGAGCTCCTTTCAAGTGGTTAATATGTATTTTAACATGCCTGAAACATGAAGAGATATTGGTTGGATTATTACACAGTGAAAATGCTCATGGTTATGCCAAGGAAAGTGCCGTGGCTATCTGGAGATTTGTCACTCCCTTTTTACCTCACAATTTGCCTAGAGTAATTTTTCAAAATTACCACTTAAATGCTCTCATAGCACTTGGCTCAGCTGGATCTATTTCAGGTTTGTACATCTTGGCTGAGACTCTCAGAATGTATTTGTTCACATAATAAGATGTCAATTTGTTCTGCCATGGCTATCTGATAGGTTCAGAAAAGCGTAATTGGTTTTCAGCACTTTCAGAATATTTTTCTGAATAATTTTTCAGAATAATTATTGAAGTGAAGCTATAACAACTTTCAAGCACTTCACATGCTAGACATGTGAATGAATTTGTTACTAAGCCTTTTTACATGTGATCACATGAACAGTTCAATTAAAATAAAAATACAGGGAGTTCGTACAAAAAAAAAATAGTGGCCAGAGAAATGGCTCAGATGTTAAGAACTCAGTCTACCCTATTTGATTTAATTAATATTTTCAATATATTTTCTTCAACAACAGAATGTCACTACTTCTTATGAGGTCACTTACGATAAAAGCAAATTTTAAACACTGAAACTATTAAAGTACCATCAGAAATTGACATTAAAAATCACTGTACAGGTAATCACAGCTGTTGTGAGTGCATGACCTATACAAGAAAAAGCCAGTCAACATTGTAGCAAGGATTTGGAAGGGAATAAGGAAACTAACCCCAGCTGAGGCTGATGGGGAGAGTCAATTTCATTAGGGACTTGGCTCCTGGTAGGGTTCATATTCTCTAATGCATGCCGCTGTGCCAATGAGTAGACTGATTGCACATAGTGTGGTATGAAATTATTTAAAAAGTACATGAAATTGAAGGGCAGATACATTGAGGTAGCATCAGAGAGAGGAGAAAACGAAGGAGGACAGTGCAATCTAAATACATTGTGCACATGAAATTCTCAAAGGCTAAATTAAAAACAATACTAAAAATAATGTGGAAAGTGTCTATGACAAATAATTACGACCTTTTGCATCCATATTCAGGCACACATGGCATGTTCACTTACATTTACATGCATACACATACATACACACAAACGTACACACACACACACTCACAGATCAATTATTTGATTATTCTAAGATACAGGTTACTGAGTCAAGACAAGTAAAGTAGATGCAAAAGTGTTCCTTCATTTAATACCCATCATTAAGTGAACTTATTTTCTGGTACGTGACAATGATGATTGGTGATTTAAAAAGTTTATTGTGAACTCTTGAAATTGACATATTTGAAATATGTTAATTCATTACTAACTATGATCTGGTTCTTAAGGATATTTGTTGCTACTGTGGAAATTTTAATCCCAAAGCCTTTTCAGAGTAACTAACTCCTAAATAAAATATTAAATATTAAAAAAAAGTTATTTAAGAAAAATTGAATATTCAAATTTTCTTTTTAAAAGAAAAATATGGAGAACAGAGGAATTATTCTCAAATATCCGAGAATAGAAAACATGCCTTGAGTATTTCATGGTTTAGAAGTCTCTCATGAGCAGCATGGATGTACACACATGCGCACACACTCTCTCTCATGAAAGAAGTTTGGTTTATTTGAATAATTTGGAAAGAGTGAAATAAATACTTCTAGGGAATACATCCTAGTAAATTAATATAAAAAAGGAACATTTAGACCTAAGAAACAATACTCTAGTATATATGTTGTTTTTCTTCCCTTCACTGAAGGCATGAGATGAGAGCCATATCTAAGCTGTGTGAATACAGGCTTAGGCTGAGCCCAGAGCATGGCTATCATGTTTTAAATATCCTTAGGCCAAAGCCTGGAAGCTTCTAGCCTCCATACAATCTAATCTTCTGTAAATCAAGGTCTTGAAGGCTTGAGTTTCCAGCCTCCATCTGCTAAACTAGGCCTAGAATGTTCTCAGCCTCTGAGACTTACTGCTGAATAAGCTCACCTTTTCTATCTCTGGCTGTTTGGTTCACTCAACTTTTCTGGCTCAAAGTCGTCACCAAGCTGACTGATTTTATCCACCTTCTCTTGAATTCTGACTGAGTTGGATCCTTGGGAAAACTGCCTCTGTACTCCAGCAACTGAACTCAACGCTCAACTCTCCCTGCATTGCTCTTAAGTAGTCTCTCTTTCCTGTCTGATGTAGTGAGAGTTGGGCATATTCTATATCTGACTCATTTTGTCACTTTGTCTGCCCCTGAGTTATATAACACTCTTTGGGATTGAAGACATGCACAAAAAGTGTGTCTATTTTCCAGCCCAGGGGATTAAAGGTGTATACTAAGGAAATGTATATATTCCAGCTGATCCCACAGATCTAGGTCTTTGGATATGATCTCATGCCAGAATAGCCATATTGCTGGAATAAAATTCCTTTATAGTTTAAGAAGCATAAAATGTAACTAATAGGAAAAGTAAAAAATTGAATTTAAAGACTAAAGGATGATCAGTGATTCAAATAAGACCTCCTTCAATTCATGCAAAATATTGGTAAATTTCTGTCCATGTAAAGAAAGATGACTGAGTATCAGACATTAGATATGATAGGGCTACTATTCAAGACTAGTAATTCTCACACATGTTAAAATGTAGTAACAGCACTGAATTTTAAGTAAAACAATTCTTGCTTGACTTCTTACTTGAATATGAAAATTCATAAAAAGAAATGCATTTAGGATAGGATTATAATTACTAAATAATTTATATATATATATATATTTATATATATATTTACCTTTCTAACTGCAAATACTAATTCAAGCAATGTTTTACTTAGTATGTAGGGATCAATTGGTATGAGAAGATCTTGGTCTCCAAAATGAGAAAAATAAATACAACTCTGTTTTTCTGTTTAGTTGTATGATCTTCTCTCTTCCCATTTTTATGGACAGTATCATATTTGTCACCATATCGCAAACAAACAAAAGACTCTTACCAAACAAAAATGACTGTCTTCCATGTAAATATCTGCAAATATATGAAAATAAAATATAAATACATTGCATTGTATCCAAATGTGTGATGTTTGCAGTGGAAGTTTCGGTGTCTTTAGACACTCAGTTATCTTATATAAACATGTTTTAGTTTTACTTCCGAGTCTAGGATATGGGACTGCCTTAATTTATCCACATCTGTTTAGTTTATCACTCAGTGGCTTGGAGAGGGGGTGTACTCTTTGCCAGGAGAAGATAATTTAATTCTGAGGATTTAGAGACGGTATAAATACCAGAGCCCAGAGAGAAAGTCGGAAGGCTTAGAGGAGACAGATGAAGGAAGAAGAGGGCTGTTTATTTGTTCTTATTCTAGAAAATCTGATGACTGATATTGGTGTTTCCCCAAAGAACCTGATGGCCCTAACCAGCTGGAGCTCAGTGTAAAGAGGTCTATGTCCCCTTTTCCTTCTAACCTCTCTTTATTTCCTAGCTAGGGTTGAGGGACGAGAAGGGATGTAGAGGCTTAAGGAACCCCAAATAAAGTAGAATTTTTAAAAGGAGTGCCTATACATATTTTAAAAGGTGGTTATAAAATACATAAGTGAATAAAGTTCACTTTATCATTAGAGCACATTGAAGAGCCATTCATACAAATACTTGGTTATGGCTACAGGTTCAATCTGGCATATGACAATTGATCGAAACACAGAAAGAAATAGACAACACCTTTAATAATATACTAAGGCTGCCATTATGTACCTCTGTGAGACACTATCATTGTGGTAGCAGGAAAAGGGTAAGATAACCTCTTCGGTAATTACAGAAAAAGAAAAAAAAAAAACAGAGATCAACCAAGATGCCTATAAGAGGTCTGGACCAACTGAACCTCTAGGAAGGACACTCGCCAATCTGTTGAACTGCTTACTGGCTGTGCAGTGTACCCCCATATTTCCAGCTTTTATGCCTAGTTACTTGTGAAAGTATGCTCTTTGCTGCTGCAGCTGTTCTCGAGTACTTTCTGTTCTAAAATTACCTCTGACTCCTTTTGTCATAAGTAAATCACTTAAAGTCTATAAATTCACCAGGTTGAACTTTGGTGCTATCCTTCTCATGATCTGTTGTCACTTTTATATCTAGGCATTTATTTGCATCTTCACAGGAACAGTGGCCCACAGCAGGAACCTCAATCCATAGTTTACCACTGCCTATACATAGCATGTGTTGTCATTCCTCAGTTAACTCTTTTAGAAACACTCAAAGAAATACTCAGAAGTGAGTGTCACAAGTATTCATAGGTCAGTCATGTTGATCTTGAGGATAAACCACTTCAAATCTCAACCCATGTCTAAAATGATCCACTAAAATATTTATGTACTGTGTATAGTCAGTAGGCACAAAGATATTATCTATGTATTATAACTCGAGTTTTCTATATTTTTACATTTTAATTTTCGCAGTAGAAGAGTACTACTGAACATTGACCATTTGTTTCTTTCAAAATATTTATGATAATTTATTATCTAACTTTCCTGAATTAAAGTAGTAAAAAATTCAAGATATATATGTAAATATATTATTTAAAAATTTTATGTTGTAATCACAACTTTGTTATGTTCCTTATAGTCCTGACATAGATATGAATATTTGTGCTGTATTGGTAATTAAATGTTATAAATTAAATTTATTGCATCATATTTTTTACTTTGTGTTCTAGAAGTTTCCTTTTATGTTCACATTGAATACATATTGAACTAGTCCATGTATTAGTGTATATTCTGGGTTTATCATGTAGGAATGATAGTTATTACATACTTTTATTTGTCTTATGGCAGCACAATCCTTTCCATATGGTAGATTTACCAAAATATATCTTATCATAATATGTTTCCTTATTTTTATTATTATTATTTATACAGATTACATGCCAATTGTTATTCCCCTTACTTGTATCTTCTCATTCCCAACATCTCTTCCTCTTTTGCCTTATTTTCTATCATTTTGTTATGATAAATTTTTCACTTTTTATCAAAATGAAAGATACATATTCTATATCAGCATTAGTTTAAAATTAAAATTAAGATGTGCTATTATTTAAAATATCATTGAAAAATGTTGAGTCTAGTTGACAAGCAATGGAAATGTATATTGGAAATGTTTCAAGTGCTGTACGATATTTATACATCTCCGATTTCTGATTGCAGAATAAATATACTTCATTTCAGTTTGTTATTTTAGAGCTATGTCTTGGTGGTAAGAAAGAAAGTAATAATTTGTCACAAGAAAGCTATAATTATGTGTATTTATATTTAACCTTTGTAGATTTTGCTCATTAGCATCTCTTAGCACTGGCAGAATATATATCTCAATATACATCTTCTGTATAATGTTGTAATGACTATGGTAATCTTTGACTTATCCCTTTACATAAAGTATTACTTCAGTGTCAGAAAGGAAACTCTCAAAAACTAGACTTTGGGTAGCAGTTACAACTTTGCTACCAGTGTAACAAATTCAATTCTGTAAATGATGGAAAACATCATTTGCAGATATTTTGGTTTTGCTTTTGTTTTTCTTTGCTATGTGATTGAAAAGTAAGACAGAAAAATATCTAAACCTCAAGAGTTAAGTGAATGGTTAAAAAACATAAAAACAATGATCCAAGTAACATCAAACTGACTAACAATCAAGATGAAAGTTGTCGGGATAAGAGGACTCACTGCCTGTTTTCCAAACTCATTTGTTGTTGTCCTGATACCAGAAACAAAGACATTGTATCATTAAGAAAGAAATATGATTAATTCTAAGTAGTTCACCCTTTCTTTTTTCATTGTCATCCCTCATATACAGTAGTGCATTATTAAACTAACAAAAAAAAATTTTTTTAAATGGTGCAGTGCTAGGGAAGCTGGCAGAAACTGTGTTATCTGAAATTGTCACACACACACACACACACACACACGCACACACACACACACACACACACACACACACGTATTCATAAGGGGAAATAATCAGCATTCCTTTATCCTGGGTCATTCTGTCATGTGTATTTCCCGTTATTTCAATCACTATAAACAGCCTAGGAGAGAAATCTACAGAAAAGGAGAAAACTTATATCATTAAGAGTTAGGAAGTTTCAGTCTATAAAATGGCCTGTGGCAAAGTTATATTACATGGCAAAGGGTCTCATTCTCTACAGACTAAAAGAGACTATCAGTCCTTTGAAAGTGAGTCCAGTGGGATCTAAACATTTTTTACAGGGCCTCACTTCTCTGAGTTTTTTTTTTTTTTTTTCTTTTCTTACCTGTTCCAACAATGACACGCTGAAGTGCAGCCCTTCAGCATGGAGAATTTGAAGGCGGTTCAACCACACACTGAAACGCGATGCTAATGGATGCGGGGGAAGCCTTTTTATAGTTTAACAAGCAGCATGCATGTGTATTGCTTTACTCTGTATATAAGTATTTGTTTCTAGTATTTATTTCTATCTATCAAATTTGAAGGTCCATTTTCAAAATATAGTATGAAAGGCAACAGAGCATTTTTATACTTTGGTATAATGTATTCCTGGGCAACATAATGCAATATAGAGGTTTCCAATGCCATTATATTCATATTTATGTAAAATGTAAGTGAATATAATATCTGTGTTCATATATGCCTGTGGCTTATACCATCGCTTCATTTTCCATAATGACAAGCCTCTGTTTTAGTAAGTAAAACCATAAGTGATTTGAATCAAAATATACTTCAACTTGCTTTAATATTCATGTGATTTAAAGTGAATTTAATATTATAAGTATATAATAAATATTATATTGATAAATTGACATGTAGTTTTTTAGCTCACTTTGAAAGAAATGGAGTTGCTCCCCCCATTTTCGACCAATACATATTTGTGTCAAAATGTCTTTCAATGTCATTTGTCTGAAATTGGGATTGGCCTCAACTTTATAAAAACAGAGATAGAATAAAAGGTAAAGAGCTCAATGGTAAGTGTGTTGTATCCTTGAGAAGAGTTAGAAGGTAAACCATTTCCAAGAGGTGTTACTATTACTTGTTCCATTACAAGAAGCATATGCAGTGGGAAAGAGAAGTCAGAAATTTAACCATTTGAATCTCAACATGTACAAAAAAACTCTATTGTGAGAGCCTCAGTTGATAAATTTTTCTCTAGCTGCCACTGTTTGTTTTCTTACTAGAATGCCTCAATGGAATGTACATCCTGTTCTACTGAGGAATCTCTTCATCAGGAACTCGTGATTATTTGTGCAACATATTCCAAAGTCCCTAATTTTATGAAGTTATCATTCTGCAGTTATTTGTTGTTTTACTCAGAATCCTCAGTGTGTGTGTGTGTGTGTGTGTGTGTGTGTGTGTATGTGTGTGTGTGTGTGTAGCTAGAGACTTAGAAGGGAGGGTCTGCGGGTCTGCTTTGCCCAAGCAGGAATCTGTATAAATATATATTTAAACCAATTCCTGCACCTTTGGCAATTGTAGAGGGTGTAAAAAGACTGTAAGAACCAGAGGATGAGGGAGTTTGGTATGAGATAGTTTCTTTTAGGAATGTCAGCAGTATACCCATGGAGTCTCACTGACATGGCTGTCTAAATATAAAGAGAAGGACAGCCACAAGAACCTGGTAACATGG
>OU015751.1:105524264-105553492 GCA_907169655.1 Acomys percivali
AAAAAAAAAAAGCAAAAGAAGAATAAAACAAAACCAAAAACAAAGCTCTGTCAAATGTATTAGTTAAGATGACAACATTGTTGAGAGATTTGAAAAATCATGTTGTCATTTTTAAAATTGGTCTTAGCCACTCTTTCTGGTTGTTTTATGGATAATAGAAATGGAGGCATTAATGTGGTCGATTATGCATTACAGGTTGCTAGGGTAGTGTGTGTCTTCTGTGCCATAGTTATGATCTGAAGAAAACATTTTCCTAATGCGCTTGAAGGAAGTCATATCATAAGAGCCACATGTACATGATGAAGTCATCTTTTGCTTGTTTGCATAGCTCCATTCCTACCTATTAAGAACTTTGTCAATATGATGGTTTTTCAAAATACTGGTTTATAGATATACTTTTACTTCCAAAACAGAAGTTTTCTAAGTCTTGAGACATTTGCATTTGTTGAGGTAACAAGCAAATAAGCCTTTCCCTCTGAGCAACCAGCATCTATGTAATAAGACAACAGCAAAAGGGAAATATTGGAAAAGTATTGTGACTGTACTGAATGCAGTAAGGCATACTTGCCAATATCTACACACAATAGAACATAACTGCTACCACATTTATATTGTGTTAATTACCATATGTGATCAAGACATGAATTGATTTGTATAGTACTACATGAATGTAGGCTTAGATTTTTCAAAAATTACTTTATTTAGGGTTCTAAAACATTTGTACCTTCCTTCTAACCCACCCACTAGAGGTATGGGTAAAAGAAGGCAAACAGGAATCAGGAGTTGTGGACCTGTTTAGAAGTAGTTCCTTGGGGTATTCCACTCTTTGCTGTCAGGATACTAGCAGTTCTGTTCAATAGCAAACACCAAACATCAGCATAAATCAGTAGAAGCAGCACCTTCCAGCAGAAACAGCAAGGCTTCCCAAATCAGCACAAGTGAGGGGAAACAGCCAAAATCAGCGGGAATATCACAAGTTCGCTGGCACATTTCTCTATATGAAGAAAAGACCACTGAAGACCACTGAAGACCACTGAAGACCAGGAATCATTGCACTGCAAAGCAGAAGTGTCATCTCACTCTCTGCGGGGTTTTATTTATATTCTTTCTAAACATTGTGCAACCAACCTCTCATGTGTCTGCTTTCAGGAAAACATCATATGTCCTCACAAGGCAACTTCCAAAAAACATCACATGACACAACTGAGTTGTTAAGGAAACCAAAAATTTCCACTTTACATGATTGTCGGCTTTCATAGCTTTGCTATCATGTAAACAGATTCCAGTGTCTCTGGAGATCCTTGAATTGACTCCTCTTCCACAGATTACAAAGCCTTACCCTCTAAAACTTTCATTTCAAAGTTTCTAGACGTTACGTTTCAGTCCTTCATGACACTAGTTTGTTAAGAGTAAGGGAAAATCTACTATCACAATAAAGAAAGAGTCAATAATGGGACAGATGCAATAAATATAAGAATTTTAAAAGAACAAACTTTATGTTTACCCTACAAATTAAAATTAAAAAATCAGATTTTCAGGTTAGCAAGAATTCTACTGTCTAAATTTTATTAAGAAATTAATTTTTTATAAACGTGCTATTTTATAATCGTTAATAAGTTTTACTATGTATTAATAAAGAGGAGAATTTGACATGGGATAAAAGTTTAGTTATAATGCTATTTATTTATTGATGAATATTTGTAAATATTACATAAATATATTACATAATATAACCATAAAATTATAATTTAATACATGATGAGGAAATCACAAGTACAAAGCATTTTGTAGTTCATTTTCTGTAATAGGCCATTAAGTGATGAGTAACATTTATGTTTGGTTCTGAAATTCAAATAGTTATGTATTGTGCTTCATCTGAAATAGCCTTCATTTTTATTTCTTTTGATATTTTTAGTAAGTTTTTTTCTCTCTCTATTTCTGTTTCAGGGTAGTGAATTCCATGCCACCTGGGAATCAGGATGAGTTTTGAGTGCCTCACATGAATAACAGCCTAATTCTAGTTGTCAAAGGTGCTTTGATTAATGTACTGGAGAAAATCAGTTAGGCTTTACATGCTAAAGTTTGAAACATCTTTAAGCTGATGCACAGGAGGCAATAATTCTTATTCGTATGGCTCTAAGCCCTGAGTGGAAACTTTATGGATCTCTTGGTGATTCTGTCAGGAGTAAGTGACAAAACATTTGCAACTTATATTATAGCTAAATTCTCCACCTTTCCTTAAAAGAAAAATTAGCAAACTAAAATAAATATTTATTCTACAAAATAGCACATCTCAGAAAAATATTTTCTGGAGATGGTATCAATGGCAAGTGATTATTAAATGAATATATTATACATTATAATGAATACTAAGGGATAATTTTTGAAAAAATTAAACTCTGAAAACAGTCTTGATTTAAAATTTTTTCACTACTAAGCAAGATCATATTAATTAATTGCTAGTACTCAGTGCTGAATGGCATAATGAAAGCGCTGTATTTTGTTTACAGCTCCATTGATTTTTAGAAATATATGTATGAGTCAATGGGTGTGGGGGATGAGTTACAGCACAACATTTAAATCACATTGGAAAACAGCTGACTTTCTGATGTTCAATTTGAATATTAAAAAGAGAGATGCTGGAGTTTCTTTCCACAGTTCTCCAACTTAAAATGTGTTGATGCCTTACAGTTTTGACATTTTTGGCAAATGATAAATTGGTAAATATAAAATTATCAAGTTGTACCTATTTGCCATTTTTTTAAAAGTTCTTGTATATAGAATCTAATGAAAAAATTGATTCTTGCAGTATACTTTCAACTTAACTTATTGCGAGCAGATGGAGTGTCATATCTTTGTGAAATGCAATTCTAGAATAAACGCTAAAAAACATAATATAATAAAAGTATAATAAATACTTGTGTCAAGGGCTTTAAATTGATAATAATAATTATTACTATAGTTGTTGTTATCATAATTATCAAAGATCCCAAAAAATAATGTGAAAAATCTGACATTTACCTCTGGTATTACTATCATTGTATTAGCATATACTAAAACAATGATGCTAATATGGAAACATATATGATTAATTTAAAATTAAAGTATAGAAGAAAGAAAAAACTAAGAAATAGATATATAATCTAACATTTCAAAAATGTACCAAAATGTTTAGCTTACTTCAATATGAAGTCCTTCCTTAGGAGATAAAATAAGCTAATTTGAATATATAGTTATTGGGACAGAATTTGTTCTGGAAGGAATAGAATCAAGTGACAAAGAGCCTCATGTAGAAAGGAAAAACCGATAAAAAGGGATTCATCATATTCCACAGAAATTCATGTTATGCTTGTAGAAATTCTTCTTGTATAATTAACATAAAAATAAATTATTTGGTTTTACATTGGGAAAGAGGTGTCACTAGGATGTAAACATGGAGTACATAAAATGTAAGGACAGACTGAATTCCAAAACTAAAGTTTGAAAGGTGCTCTCTCAATAAAACCTGAAATGCAGGGACTGTTCACAAAGTGAAGTGGAAAATACTTCCTCACAAATCTCAGAATTTTCAGGTACTTTTTTAAAATAGACACTACATCAGCTTCAATTTCTATTATATCAATCAGAGAAAAACACTTGGTAAAGAGAGAGAAAATTGTGTTTTTCTTTATAAACAACTTGAGATAGACTATAGTCAATATTTTTGAATAATTGTGTCCTAGAACATCAAGCCAAAATTGAACAACCTTAGAAATGGTGGAATTCTGCAAAACACAAAGGCAAAATCTTCTGAATACAACCATCAAGAATGCAGGTTACATACACAGATATGCTGGCATGCATATATAATCTCACACTGACATAGATTTTTCCAAGGATTAGACAGAACAGAAAACAATGCCCCCTCCAAAAAGGAACCAGTAATTGTTATACAAGTTAAACCTCATTCTTTCAGCAAGGCATATGCTAGAACAGCTAAAAACATATAAGAAACATCTAGTATATACTAGTTGGTATGCATTACGTAGTAAAAGGCCATTGAAAACCCTATTAAGCATTCAAGTATAAAATATTGAAACAAAAAGTAGGTATGAATTTTATCTTAGTGATATTCTAAAGTAGAAATAAATACAAAGAAAATCATATTAAAAGTTAACTGCAAAGTATTTAAAATGTAGCATAGAATATGTGTATAGGCACCTAATATAAAATTGCAAGTGAACATTCCATGGTGGCAAGATTTAACTAGTATCCTGAGAAGACTGTCATAGAGGAAAAGCAGACAACTCAACTTAGAAGAGTGAGTGCGTAGGAAACAGCAAGCTTAGAAATTCTCCCAAATGATTTGCCGTCCAGACCGGCAGTGCTGAACAAGTGTTCTGTAAGGAGAGAGGTAATTAGACATTTAATGAGTTCCTCAGTATTGGAATCTTTTGCTGGCTAATTGGCAGTTGAGCTATTTGCGATAATCTCGATAGAGAAAGTCTTCATGCCTACACTGTGAAAGAGTATTTTCATTGCTGCCGCTTTTGTATTTTTTTCCCTCTGTATTTATTCTTCTCTCGTATTTTACATCTCTACTTCCTGACCTGGTTACAGAGATTACAGCCTCTTGTTTCATTTTACTAATAGTCTTCTATAGGGTCACCCGGATAGATTCTTTATATTTTCCACTGCACTAGGTTTTCACCTCTCTCCTGAAATTCCCTGCAAGTTCATCCTCCTCTCCAGGTATTCTCACCTCACAATCCTCCCACAACTGATCCCTCTGGTTCCCATCCTAATTGGCCTCTAGTCCACCTGTGAAATCTCTTCTAAGTCCTCTTCCTAGGAGAGCACATGTATCCCCCTCCTTGGTCCCTCTTCTGTGCCTGTGGATTGTGTCATGCTTATTCTTTACAGGTACATCACTTATATTCAGCACACACCATGTCTTCCTGCATCTGGCTTACCTGACTCTGTATGAACTTCTCCATCTCCATCCATTTCCCTGTAAACTTCACGATGTCATTTGAGGAGGAGGGTTCTTTGTAATTTTTGTTTTGTTTTGTTTCTTTCTTTGTTTGATTGCTTTTTGATGGAGTTTCTCTGTGTCACCTTGGCTGTCCTGGAATCACTTTGTAGACCAGGCTGACTTCAAACTCACAGAGAGCTGCCTGAGCCACCTGAATGTGGGAATTAAAGGCCTGAGCCACCACACCAGGCTGGTTATGTCACATTTTTTTAACAGCTGAGTAATATTCCATTGTGTAAATTAACCACATATTTTATCCAATTTTCTGTTGAGAGGAATCTAGGTTGTTTCCAGTTTCTAGCTATTATGAATAAAGTTATTATGAATAAACATAGATAAGTGTCTTTATGGTCTTTAACATCTTTTCGATATGTGCTAAAGAGTGGTATGAATATATCAATTAGCAATTTTCTGAGGAATTATTGTATTGATTTCCAAACTAGCTATACAAATTTGCACTCCCACAAGACAAAGCTACTTCTTAAATATTATCATCTTTATATTATATTATTACTGTCATTATGAAAATCTCACTGTGAAATAAGATACACTATCTCACTGTAAACAGTCTCAGGTCCCCCTCAATTACTGAGTCTTTTCTTTGTTTGTTTGTTTGTTTGTTTGTTTGTTTAAATTGTACGGTCATTTAAAATTTTTAACACATGCCACATACAAATTTGTACACAAAAGATAGAGGTACACTTAAAATGGACACTGGCCTAAATTGAGAAAAACATAATTGTTACAAAGGTTTTCAAGGGCCATGTAGGTGGGACAGAAAAACAGCTTTAGAACTCATTGAATGGATCCCACTGGTTAGCACAGCCAGGATGGATGTGCCTAAAAGAATCAGAGACCCAAGGTCTGCATGTCCTGAGACTTTATGCTGTTATTAAGTATTGCTTTGCTTGCTGTCCTTTTTGTATTCATATTTTTCTTAATTTATGAATTGTATGAAAACTCCAAGGAGACTTCCACACCCTCATTGGAAAATATCATTGGAACCTACAATAATAGTGCTTGGTCTTTCAAGCATTGCTGCCAGAGCAGGTTAATGATTCAACCACCACCCTTGGAAAGAACTTAGAAATTTAGATTGTTAGCAATGACCATGACCTTTAGAAAAAAATGGAAAAAGTAGATTTTTTTTATTAAGTATAGGATAAGATGTTTTCGTGAGAGGATCTGATGAAGAAAATCATGAGGAACAATTTAAGTTCAAAAAGTACAAAGTGAGTCCAAGACAGCCAAGGCTACACAGAGAAACCCTGTGTCTTAAACAAAACAAAACAAAGAGAAAGAAAGAAAAAGAAAAATTATACTCTTTGTGTGTGCATGTAAACTTTATTTTTAAAATATTTTAATATTTTACATATACATTTTTATTATTACACATATAAAAATTAAACTACATACAGTAAAAAGAACGAGGAACCAATCAGGAATTATATAAATGTTACATTCATAGTGTTATGGGTATTTGTATTTGGCAGCCTTGAAGAAAATATCTTTCCTATCTTGGTGAGTCTAAAACGCTGAATGTAAATCAGTAACTATCATATGTGATTATTATCAACTTAAAACATCTATCTATCTAGACATAGAGATCCCTTAACCTCTAAACAACTAAGCTTAATTATAAAACTAAACTATCTGATCATCAACCCCATCAGAGACTTCAGGAGGAATAAAATTAATTACCTTGGTAAACAGGAAGTGGAGGTTAGCAGCTTCCACAGTGAAAAAAAAAATGACAGAGTTAGTTTGCTGCCTGAACAGTCACATAAAACTCTATAACGTTGGAGCATCATCTTCAGGTGTCTGGCACAGTATATCTGACAGACACATTTGTGAGGTAGGAACTATTGAGGACTTGCTTACCCTGTCTTTTCAGAGTTCGGCTGTGGACTCTACCTACATCCAAGCTTGCACATTTTTAGGCAGAATTCTGTCTGTGGTAGAAACGAGGACATTTTGTCCAGTGGCTTGTTTGCCACATTTGAAGCCATCTCCACAAGGAGGTTCTTTGATGAGCATCATCTTCTTTGAGGTAGGCTGGATGTTGCCAATCATTAAGCTGTTTTATTGTCAAGGAATTTTTAAAATAATTTAGACATCTTTAAATGCCATATTCTGTAGGTCTCTGAGGTTTTTGAAGCCTTATCTAACAATTTTATCATATCTATTTTTTACACTTAGGATGTATATTCTTATGATGAAAATAGGCTAGTAATTGAGTATGTAGTCAATACTGGAGAATGTTCTATGAGGTGTGAGGTATAGAGAAGAGGGTGTGTTGTTCTGTGTTTGGGTGAAAAGTTTCATAGATATCTAGTAAGTTCATTTGGTTCATTACATCTGTTAGCTCTATTTATTTCTCTATTTAGTTTATAAGTGGGTGACCTTTCAATGATGAGAGTGGTGTATTAAAATTGTCCACTATCAATGTGTCAGGGGGTTTGTGTGATTTAAGTTTAGTAATGTTTCGTTTACAAACGTGGTGTCCTTATATTTGGGGCATAGATATTCAGAATTGAACTGTCATCTGGGTGGGTTTTCTTTTATGAGTATGATGTGTCTTTCCCCATCTCATTTAATTAATTTGTGCTTAAATCTATTTTGTTAGATATTAGAATAACTACACCAACTTGTTTCTTGAGGTCATTTGCTTGGGAAAAGTTTTCCCAACTTTTTACTCTGAGGTAATATCTACCTTTGATTTTGAGGTGTGTTTCTTGTATGTAGCAGATGGTGGATCATGTTTTCTCATCCGTTTTCTTAGTATGAGTCTTTAAATTGGAGACTTGAGTCCATTGATATTGAGAGATATTAATGGCCAGTGACTATTAACTTCTGTTATTTTATTATAGTTAGTGGTATTTTTGTGAGTGTGTGTGTGTGTGTGTGTGTGTGTGTGCGTGTGTGTGTGTGTGTGTGTGTGTTTCTTCTTAGGGTTTGCTGGCATAAGATTATTTATTGCTTGTGTAGTCATGGGTATAGTTAACCACAGCATAGAATAATTAATATTGTCAGAAATTGGTTGTCTCCCATGGAGTAGATTTTGGGTTGGGCGAGGCATTTGTTGGACATTTCCTCAATCTCTGTTCTATTTTGTTCCTGCACATGTTGTAGATGGGGTAAATATGGAGTTGTTTTTGTAGGTGGGTTTGTGTTCCCATCCCTCTACTAGGAGTCTTGCATCTTTAGAGGATGTCCTCTTCTAATGCTATGTTCTCTGTTACTAGGAGTATCTTCCAAAGTCCCCATAATATTCTTCTAGGTGCCTACCTTGACTTATGTCTCCAGTTTGTCATAGGGGTGTCTTCCCCTGCTCACAATCCCACTGTTTCTCTTTTCCCTGTAGGCCATCTCTCTTCTTGCCCAAGATCTTCCCAGGTCAGGTCATATCTCCATCCTCATAACACCTGTGTTACCTCTCATCCCTTGTTAGCTCTCTTCTACCACTAACCCTGTCTTTTCGATTTCCCTTTCTGAGTGATATTTGAACATCTCTTGAATCCTCCTTGCTATTTATCTTCTTTTGTTCTGGGCATTGTAATATGTTTATCCTGTACTATATGGCTAAAGTCCACTTATAAGTGAGTAAATACCACGTGTGTCTTTCTGAATTTGGGTTACTTCAGTCAGGATGATATTTTCTAATGCCATCCATTGGCCTGCGAATTTCATGATTTATTTGTTTTTAATAGCCTACTTCTTCATGGTGGATGATGTACTTAATGTGTTCTTTGATTCAGTTTGTGATTGTTTTATATTTATGCATCAATGTTCATGAGTAAAGTTGGTCTGAAATTCTCTTTCTTTGATGAGTCTTTGTGTGGTTTGGGTATCAGGGTAACTGTGACTTCATAGAATGAGTTTGGTAATGTTGTTTCTATTTCTATTTTGTGGAATAGTTTGAGGAGTATTGGTATTAATTGTTTTTGAATGTCTTGTAGAATTCTACGCTAAAACCATCTTGCTCTGGGCTTTTTCTGATTGGGAGACCTTTGATGTCTCCTTCTATTTCCTTGGGTGTTATTGGATTGTTTAAACTGTTTATCTCATCTTATTTTAACTGGTAAGTGAAATTTATCAAGAAAGTGTTCCATTTCCTTTAGATTTTCGAAATTTTGTTGAATACAGACACTCGGTATGTTGTGTCTTCATTTATATTGAATTGTAGAAAGCCTTTAATTTTTTTCTTTATTTTATCCTTGACCCATGGTCACTGAGTAGGGAGTTTTTCAGTTTCTGTTATTTCTATTGTTGTTGAGATCCACTTTTAATTCATAGTGGTCTGATAAGATACAAGGAGTTTGTTTAACATTCTTATATCTGTTAAGGCTTGCATTTTGACCAAGTATATGGTGGACGTTGGAGAAGGTTTCATGAGGTACTAAGAAGAAGGGATATTCTTTTATGTTCAGGTGAAATTATCTGTATATGTGTATTGGGTCCATTTTAATCTTGAAGTCTTTCCTTAATTCTCTGTTTACTTTCTGTCTCGACAATCTGTCCATTGGTGAGAGTGGGGTGTTGGTATCTCCCACTATTAAGATACAGTGTTTGATTTGTGATTCAAGTTTTAGTAATATTTCTTTTATGGATATGGATGGCCTTGAATGGCATAGATGTTCAGGATTGAGAAGTCATCTTGGTGGATTTTCCACTGATGAGTATTAAACATCCTTTCCCTCTTATCATCAGCATATCACTTCCCACACCTCTGTACAAAACCATCCTACCCGACCAGAGGCCAGGACAAAGCCCTGAACCTAGATAGCCCATAGATGCCCTGCATAACCCCAAGTGTCCCTTTTTCTTGTCACCACATCACAAAAAATTCTTCCAGAAGCCTCCTACCACAGTAGAGGCTAGGCCACCTGCATGTTCACTCAACATAACCCCAACTGCCCTTTCTCTCCTTATCACCATATCTTCTCCCATTCTGTTATGGAAGCCTCATACCCAACCAGAGGCCAATCCACCATCCTGAATGCAGAGACCAAGGCAGCTCCCTGAAAATGAGGAAGATGCCTTGTACCTTACCAGAAGTCAAGCCAGCAGCCAAAACCCTGGAAGACCCCTGGCCAGATCTGAGTCCATGAACATCACCAGAAACCCAGGGTCCAACTTAGACAGCATCATCCTGCTGGACAAGAGGTCAGCCAGTCCACCAGAAGTTCAGCAGCCATCTTGGGCAGTGGCCCTCTACTCAACCATAGGACACTCCAGCTAGAAGACCAGAAAGGAAACATCCATCCAACAAAGACAAACAGAGAAATCTGCACCTAGATCTGAATGTCTAAACTTCAGTGTAAGAACATAATCAACAGCAGCCAGGGCCCTTCCCCCAAAGAAAGCTCTGAATATTCCAACACAGCTGAAGCACAAAACAATACAAAACAAAATGAAAAAACAAAAAACAAAAATTTTAAACCAACCTCAAGAAGATGATAGAGGTCCTTAAAAAAATGAATAAACTCTAAAGTAATCAAGGAAAAGACAATCAAAAAAAGAAGGAAGTCAGAATTCCTTAAAGAATTAATAATCTACAAGTACATGTCTAGTTTTACAATTAAATTTCTGTTAATTTATAAAGAATTTTCACTCTAAATAGACCTAATCTGATCGCAGTTTAGTGTCAAGTTAGCCAGAAAAGGTACTTAGAATATTCTTACAGTATCAGTGCAATTGTGTTATAAGTTTCCTCTTCCCTCTTTTCTACCTTGAACCCAAGAGCTATCACGTCCCAGCAGTATATTTATAGTTACATCTATTTTCAGTTTCTATATACAGACTTTTCAACCTCTAAGGATTGTTATACAAAAATAAACCACATAGAAATGCCCATATTTAAGAGCAGTAACCTATACAAAACTTGAAGTCTCTAATTTAAATGTTCTACTCTTTAATGGTATATATAACTATTTTCTAAATAAAACCAAATATTTTCAACTTAAATCAAAATTTTAGATTATCCTTGTTTGTTCCTATGTTGATTGATATATTAGAAACACAGAAATTCAGTAGGAAAAAGTGAACTTTAGTCCTCAAAAATGTTTACATCTTTAGTATTCTATCCTTCAACAAAGAGAACAGTTTAAATTCAATATTATTTCAAATTATCTTGATATAGAAGACATGTTAGTTTGTAATAAATACTATTTGCATCTATTTTTGAAAGTCAAAGACTATAAATATTAGTTAATTTGTACTACACACTAAGTATATTTACTACTGTGTATAAACTTTATAACTTTATAAATTTTACACAGTGATGTATAATGCGTGTATATTCTACTTAATTTTCATATTGAGATAATCACACATGACAGGGAAAATATACCATTATGTAATCCTTGCTGCTGAAAACAAAATAGATTCAGTCTATAAACCAAAACATGTTCCAATTCCACATTTAATGGTCAGCTTCTGTAGTGTGTATTTACCTATGAACATAATGGAAGTGAAACAACCCTATGTTCTACATTAAACTGGTGATAGCTGTTTTTCTAGAAATACAAAGCAAGCTGTTTTTCTAGAAATACAAAGCAGATCCCTTTTGTTGTATAAATAATATTCATTGATTATATCTCATTTGAACTTTTAAAAATATATTTTATTAATTTATTCATATTACATTTCAATTGTTATCCCATCACTTCTATCCTCCCATTGTTCCCCCCTCTCAGTTTCCCCTTACTCCCCTCCCCTATGTCTGTGACTGAGGAGGACATCCTCCACCTGTACATGCTCATAGGGTATCAAGTTCTTCTTGGTAGCCAGTAATTGCACCACTAAGGCAAATTAATTACTTTTTATTTATTTTAAAATATTTGTTAATTTAAAGTAATTTATGTTTTATAATTCTATTAATAGAATATTGCTGAATCTTTTGTTTTAAAATAATTTTATTGTTTCTGATAATTTCTTTTAAAATTTATATTATAAGATAATTTTATACAATATATTTTGATCATGATCATATTATTTCCCTCCCTTAACTCTTTCTAGCTTCCCCCTACGTCTCCACTCATCCATTTTCACTTTTCTTCTTTCTTTATATTTATATTTATCAACTCTAGATTTTACATTATTTTGTCCCTTGTTCCACATTGATCCCTAAACCCAGGGAAGTAGGTGTATTACATATGTTCCACTTATGGCTAATAATTCTGCAATATCTTACTCTCTTCATTTGCCTCATTGTGTGCCTCTATGTGAATCCCCATTAACTGCAAATAGAAGCCTCCCATGTATTGAAAAACACATCGATCTGTAATATAATAATAAGTCATTAGAAATAAGTTTAAATCATTGCCTAATATAACAAAATAGTAATAGTAGGTTCTTCCCAAGTGAATTTGACATGTCCCATCATAGATTTTTAAACTGATCATAATAATTGTGCATTACATCTTTCAGAGAGGGACTTTACTCCAATCAGAAAGTTCTGCTGTTAATCACATGATGTATTGCATTGATGGGCATATGTTTCCGGCCAGACATTTGTGTAGTTCTCAGGGGTTGCAGCTAGTTATGATCTATAATTACTTTTTCTTTTCAAATAATATGGATAGTATCTTTCAACTCATATAAAGATAACAAGTAGGGATGAAGATTCAGTTTAGCACTGGCTTGAATTTACCATGTTCTATGAGTCAAGTACGTGGTATCCTCAGTAATAAGCTCTTGTCATGAAGTTCTAGAGTGAAAGAAGAGCTATGGAAATAATGTGTAAGAAATTTATCACTTTTGAGATATGACATATCATGAAGGAGACAAAAGATATATAAATGAAGAATAAAAACAATGAAGAAAGAATGATCCTTTATTATTCATCTCACATATTCCCTACTTAATAGTCTATACACTGTGCATACTCTTAGATTGCTTTGCTTACGTGAAAAATATTTGACAATAAGTGGACAAAGGTTTATACTTGGTCCTCAAAAACAAAAATCAGAACCAGAAGCTGAATGTTTATGACTGGGTATAAAGTAAGGGAGTCTATGGAAACGTCACATTTAAGTATGTTTGTATTCCTTCTTATGTTGGTATATAACACCCACAAAAATTATAATTAGGAAAAGAAACAACATAAGCTTTGACTATTGCCCTTGTGAAGTGAAAAAAAACTATATTGTTGAAGACACTGCAGGCTTCAGACACAGGAATTGAGGAATTGATTTGGAATTGATCTGGAAGCTTTCTCTTAGAAGATTTTCTTTCATAGTACTATGCAAGCTGCCCAGGGAGAAAGGCAATCGATAATCCTACCCTGGTGTAATGCATATGAACACAACAATGTGTTCTGAAATTTGTTTGAGACACCAGTCAGATGATGGCAAACTTTCAAATTGAAGACCTGTCCTTTATTTGAGAAGCCAACTCTTAGTCCTCCTTCCTCTGCCTTCTTTAGCAAATCCTACCAGCGTGTGCTATGAAATGATGCTTCTTTTTCGTTACTAACCTATATGACCCATGTTGATTACCCAGACTTCAGTAATACATTCTTTTTTAAAGTTGATTCATTAGACTAATTTAAAAGTAACTAAACACATAAATTAATAAATAGAAGACGTGTGTACATATGCAGTGTCAACATTATAAGGTAATCCCATTAAGAACTTGTAAGTGGCAGGGCATGCTAAGTAATACAGAGAGAGGGAAAAGAAAAACAGATGAGTAGTCCTAATGATGTTTGCAGAAGCAATAGGAAATAATTATTTTATCAGATTACTTTATTTAAAAATGTAAGAGTTAGGCAATACAGGATGATAATGTTCCATATAAGAGACATAGGCTTTTTAGGTTCTGGGCACAGTAGCACACACCTTTAATCCCAGCACTCGGGAGGCAGAGGCAGGCAGATCAATGTGAGTTTGAGGCCAGCCTGTCTGCAAAGGGAGTCCAGGACAGCCAAGGCTACACAGAGAAATCCTGTCTCAGAAACCAAAACAAAAAGACAATTGAGAGAGAGAGAGAGAGAGAGAGAGAGAGAGAGAGAGAGAGAGAGAGAGAGAGAGACATAGGCTCTTTTATAAAAAGGCTATTGACAGATACAGGAAACATCTCTAATTGTTGTCCACAGACGTCTAAGGAACACTTTGAATAGGCAAAGATCTCTGAACTTTGGGAGATTAAGACTCTGAGTTCCAGACTAACATTATCTTTTGAACTCAAAGAGACTTACCCACTTCTGTTTCTTAGTGCTTCAATTAAACTAGTAAGACAACATACCCTGGTCACATATACCTGATTACCTGGTTACCTCTGGCAATGGGCAAGTACAGGCCAAAAGGGAATCATTTTAATACCTTTCCTGCCTTCCCTGCCTTATTAATCCCAAGCTAGTAAGTGGTCAGGGTCTGTTATCTATGTAGACCTCCCCTGCAGATTTTCTTCCAAGTTAAAGCCTAGACTATTATTGGCAAGTTTGTCATAAAATAAAAGAGTGAGAAACTAAGACTCAGCATAATTTTGTCTATAGTATACATATTGATATATAGATGTCAATTTACCTAAACGGCATTAGTAGATTCTATTCTACGCCTAATAGCTTCATCCTGTTTTGTCTGGGTTTCCAGTAATAGGCAGGAATTTCTTCTTGCAGAAAAGGTTTTGGATGTTGCCAGAAGCATTTGGTTGGCCCCATACAGTTGTGACACTATAGCAAAAATGGACACATCTTTTTTTTTCTACCTGGAGGAACTATACTTCCTAAGATTCACAGATAGATTCGTATAATATCTTTTCTCCTCAACAATCTGTATTACCCCTTTTTGCATTATGATGGCTAGTCAGCAGGTAGAATACTTTCAACTTGCTTCCAGTTTGATTTCTTTGTCTTGTAAAAGAGTGTGTGGTTTCTTTAAATTACTATTTATTATTGTTGTTGTTGTTATTATTATTATTATTTATAGATTGTTTTTGCTTTTATTTTTGAGATTATAACATAAATATATTTCTGTCTTCTTCATATTCCCTTCAAAATCTCCCAGGGTACCCTCACCTACCTATTTTCCAATTCTTACCTTCTTTTTTCATCAATTATTATATGCGTATGTAACACATTAATGTAGCTGTATAATAGAGAGTGTTCTCTACAGGCTAGAATCTTAATAACTGCATGTGTTTAGTCTTACATTGATAATCAGTTTGGAAGGATTAGAAGGTGTAGTATTATTGGATGAGTTTTCCCATTCGTGGTAACTTTGAGTTTTCAAAAGTGCCTCTCAGGCCCAATCCCACACCCCCTCCCCTTTGCCTATGGATTAGAATATAAAGTACTCAGATACTACTCCAGGATCATACCTATCTGCTTCCTGTGAGGGTCATAGTGAACTAATCCTCTGAAACCCTGAATAAGTTCCTATTTCAATGCTTTCTTTTATAAAAGTTGCTTGGGTCACGTTTCCTCTTCACAGCAATAGAACTTTAACAGTGACAGTGAATATTATTATAGCCTCATTATGTGTGATGTTACCTGTGTGCATGTTTCCACAGCTAATTATTTACTATTAGACAGACAATGCATGTGGTCTTCCTAGGGGATTACCATTTCTACCACTCTCAGCATTACTTTTTCACCTGTACTATTTGTGTGGGGTTGAGGCCCATTTAATTTTATCTATCTACTTTGTCATGTCTATTGATTATCCTTTTTAGCTGATTTTTGGCTAAATATATTGATGAGGATTTGTGGGTGCACCTTCTGATATTATTAGAATACACACCAAAAGTTCTCTAATTGGGCTTAATACTCTATCTTGATACAAAAATTATAAAGATGTATCCCATACATAGTATGGATGTTTTTGTTTAGTAAACTGTTTTTTTCTATTAAAAACATTATCTAAAAAGAATATTTTCTTTTTAACACATTCTTTTAATGGTTTTTGAACTGTTTAACTAAATATAGTATGTTTGCTTATTTTTATATACTTTATTTTATAGTAACTTGTAACTATTTGCTATAAAGGATATCCCTTACATGTGCAAGTGATTACAGACAGAGATATAGAGATAGACAAATAGTTGGACAAACAAACATACACATATACATAATGCAAGAATAGTCAGTGAAATTTTCATATTATACACTGATTTGTGAAAGAATCTGCTTATACCTTAAAATAGTCTTTTCTAAACTTATCATTTGTCAGAAAATTTTGTTTCTTTAAAGACAATGTATAAACGTAAATGTTAAACAAACTCTATCATGATGTTAAATGATTCTTTTCAATGTATACAAATTAAATAGAAACATATTGATTATTAACGATAAAAGAGTGACCAGAAGTATAAGATTTGGTGGGTGAACATTATGAGATTATGCACCTACTCTTAAAGTTACCCATGTAAAAGTTTACCTAATGGTTTGAATGTAAAATCTGAGTTACCTTAATTCTCCCCCTCTACCCACCCCCCGTTCCTCTCCATTTTATTGTTGTTACTTAGAGAAGAATGGAATGCTATTTCCAAAGAGAAAAAGCAGAATTTTTTCTTCATTTATAATCTTTTCATCTACATGAAGAAATCTAGGTGTGATTATTGTTTTCAGGTTGTGGTTACTTTACTTGAGAATATTTGACGAGACAGGTTAACTCCTGGCCACACCCAGCCTACCTCAACGAAGATGATGAGCATCAAAGAACCTCCTTATGGAGATGGCTTCAAATGCAGAAAACCAGCTACTGGGCAAAATATCCTTTTTTCTGCCACAAACATAATTCTGCCTAAAAATGGGCAAGTTTGGATGTAGGCAGAGTTGACGGTCAAACTCTGCTAAGACAGAGTAAGCAAGTCCTAAATACTCCCTGCCTCACAAATATGTCTGTTAGATATATTGAGCCAGAAGGTTAAAGATGATGCTCCATCGTTATAGAGAGTTTCGGTAACTATTCAGGCAGTAAATTGGCTCTGTCATTTTTTCATTTTGGAAGCTGCTAACCAGCACTTCCTGTTTACTCAAGTAAGTGCATTTTATTCCTTCTCAAGTATCTGATGGAATTGAAGACCAGATAGTTTAGTTTTACAGTTAAGCTTAGCTGCTTAGGGCTTAAAATGTTTCTAGGTCTAGATAGATGTTTTAAGTTGATAGAAATAAGATGTGGTAGATATTGATTTACATTCAGAATGTTAGAGGCACCAAGATAGGAAAGATGATTTTGTACAAGTTTGCCAAATGAAAATAGCCAAAATACTATAAATGTAACATCTATATAATTCCTGATTGTTCTATGGGTCTTCTTGCTGTATGTTGTTTGTTGTATGTATAATAATATAAATGTATATGTAAAGAAGAATTATAACTAAAAAGTAAATTTTAACAAAAAACAAAAAAATGATGAAGTAAAAATTAATAGAGGAAAAATATACTAAGCCTTGGTATGAGGTTAGAGGAACTTACTATTTTTGTTTATAAATGGTCTACTCACATGCCAAAATTATTTACATAGTTGTTCCATACAAAATATCCTCTGTCCATATATGAATATGTAAATATGTCTTTTATTATCATATTTAAAAGTCATTACATATTCAACAATATCAAATGGTCAAAGATTGTGTGAGTATTATTTATCTTTAGTTTCATGGTGTAAAATTAAAAGAAACTAATAAATTGAATAAAAATAAAGAAATTTTGATTCCTGTAGCAGTTTCTCTTCTAAATTTTTGGCTGCACTGGATCTCCTATCAGTCATTATGAACCTTATGACTATTTTGTAGATATTTGTGAAGAATTGTGTAAAATTTTGATGATGACTGCACTGGATCTCCATAGTGGTTTTATTGGGAATAAAGATGTATTTGATTAAAATACAACATTGTCAGATATAATATTCTCAAACAATGAATTGAAACACAAAGTAAAAAATAAATACCAGCACTCTGAAAGATGAATTGCTGATATAGAAATAAAGTGATATTTTTTAAAAAGGTAGAAAGTGTAAAGTATACAAAAGTCAGTGAAATTTTGAAATTCATCTAGGTCCATTTTGCCAGTTGCTTGATCAAAAAGAAGTTCCATTTTTTTGGAATTGGTTTCTCCCTATGAAGTCTTATCTATGAATAGGTTTCTCAGCTTGATTCATGTTCACAGATGTTAAAGGCTTACAGGTCATTCTTCATTTTGAACTCGTTGTCCTTTTCAGTTCAGACAGAATAATCTTTGAAAACCATGAGCCCCTTGTACATAATTTATATTCAACGCAGTAAGATAAAGTCACGCCTTCATTTCTTTTGAAGGCAGGTCATTCTGTAGCATATGTCACAATTGGATTGCTATTGTTCTGTCTTCATGTGGTTTAGAAGTCCTTTCATCTAGTCACATAGATTTATGCTGTTGACTCTTGCAAGAGCTTTATCTAAGTATTTCAGAAAGATGGAATACTTATGAACTAACTGGAAACTACCTTATTCCCTTAAAAGTAATAGTAGATTTGAGACCAATAATTTTAATTATCTATTTGCTTAGATGCCTGACATGGAAAACAGTCTTATTTACCACTCTTTTATATTTAATTATTCATAAAATTTAGTATTTGCAGTTCTTGAGGTAGCTTGGCACTTTATCATAACTTGAAAGTTGTCACGTGCATGTAACATTGAATATGGAAATGTCCTAAGTCATAGCATGATTTTATTAGATGCTGTTTCTACTAAGCAGAATACCTCAGGGAACTATACTGACAAGTGTTCCTTCAGTTTTTTTCCTGTATCACATATCATCGCATCCTTCTTGCCTTCACACTGCAACTCTCTGGAACCTTCTAGAATTCCTCAGTTTCCTATGTTAGTCCATAGTTTTGTTTGGTTATGGGAATGTTCCCTATTTGTAGCCACATTATGATTAGCTATACATTACTGATTAACAAAAACACTTGATAAGAACAGTACCATTACTTTATTTTTTGAACTTTAAGTAAGTCTCAATGGAGCTAGCTTATCTAGCTCTTGATTTTGAAGAATTATTGGAACTAAACGAGGCAGAAAAAAGCATATATACATGAATATCAGGCTGTCATTAGAAAGCTCAATCTCTTTTTTCTTGAACTTTAATTTTAGTTCATTTGAATGTTTGGGCCTTTTAAAGAGAGGTTTTAACTTCAAAGACAAAGTAGGCAGGTGAACTAAAAGAGGTTCTGACTAGATGGCACAAGCTATCCTGCACTTATCAATACCTTTGCAGTTAAACGGAATTTGGTGTTGTGGAGAAATGGCTGTAAGTGAAGTGCTTGCCATGTTCATGGCCTGAGATCAATTGCTAGTAGCCACATGAAAAGCTTAGGGTAATGGAATATTCTTATAGCTAGAACACTAGACAGGCAGAGACAAGTGAATTAATACTGCTTTCTGAACAGTTGTTAGCTCAGTTGGCATGACATGGGAACTAGGGAGAGAGCCTATCATGCGCATTCACAGAAGGTGGGCCTGGAAAAATGGCACCATTAAGAGTAACACCCTGGTTCTCTTCCGAGCACCCATGTGGACATACAGCAGTCACTCTGCGAGTGAACATGTGGGTGCCAGCATTATATCTCCAGTTCTAGGTGATTTCACACACCCTTCTTGTATCTGTGGGTAATAGGCATGCGTGCAGTTTTCAGAAATGCATGCAGGCAAAACACCTATACATCTAAATGAAAAACAAAAAGAAAAGAAAATAAACCAAAAACATCAAAATACAAAAGTTCCGCCTATGAGGAAGGACACTCGATAATCTCTGACCTCTACGTGTACATCCCCTCCCACACACACCATCAAATAGGAACATAAATAGAAAAAAGTCAACACAGATTTCTGTTTTGAAGAAACTGAAACTTGCTAGATCACCATCATTCCAATACAGGTAGTTTCTATAATGCTGCTATCTTATCAATATATACTGTGAAATGTATCCAGCCTTGAGTTGATCAAGGCAACTCTAAAAAAGGAAATGTTGACTGGACCCGCAGTTCAATTGGCTTAGAGTACATGTTTGTCATTGAAGGTAGAGTGGCAGCAAGTGGGCAGGAACCAGACTGAGGCAGCAGAGGAGAGTGTAACATCCTTATTTACAAGCAGGAGGCAAAAAGAGCTAACTGGAAATAGCAGAGGCTTTTGACACCACAAAGCAAGTCCCAGTGACAGCTCTTGAAGCAAAGCCACACCTAATATTTACCAAATAGTTCCACGAGCAGAAGACATAGCATTAAATATACGAGCCCATAGGAATGATTTTTATTTAAACTACAGTAGCGTCTTCTTCTACCATAAAAGCTAGCCCTTAGGGTAGAGGCTTTCAGGCCAATTCCAGTTCACTGCCTCTGGACCTATGTCTGAGGGCATGGAGTTTCAGCAATAAGGATTTAATTATATGTCACATCTTGGGGAAAATCAAAGGCAATACCAATAACCTACATGGAGTATTCCTAATGACTTAATTTGTTTTACACTCTTTGCTTTATATTCTTTTCTTTCAATACTACAATTTCTTTTTTACACATATACTTTTATATTATTACACATACATACAATAAACTGCATATAGCAAGAAGAATCACAAAACAATCAAGAATTATATAAATGTTACATCATAGTGTTTTGGTTATTTGTATTTGGCAACCTTGAAGAAAACATCTTTCTTATCTTGATGAGTCTAAAATTCTGAATGAAAATCAGTATCTACCATATCTCATCTCTATCAACTTAGAACATCTATTTAGACCTAAAAACATCTTAATCCCTAATTAACTAAGCTTAATTGTAAAATGAAACTATCTTGTTCTCATTCCCATCAAAGACATGAAAAGAGTTAAAATTAATTACCTGAGTAAACCTGAAGTGACAGTTAGCAGCTTCCAAAATGAATAAATGACAGAGACAGTTTACTGCCTGAACACTCACCCAAAACTCTCTATAACATTGTCTTATATTCTAATTCACTGATCTTTGTAGATATTGTTATAAATGTTATATTTTCAGTTATACAAGCTTTATGATGTTTTATGAAGATTAGTTTCTGAGCCTCTATTTTTCCATATTTAACTCTTTTCTCAAATCTTTTTATTATGTATATTCATTTTAAATTTTAAAATAAATTGAGAGCTATCACAATGTACATATTCATTTTTTTCAACAAAATAAAAATTAAATGTTTTTATTTACTCTGATAATGAAATGATATGAGCATGATGCCTAACATTTACAAATACATGGCTTGCACTGTGCACAGAGAGTGTTTCTATGTACCTATTCCTAGGCCTTGGCTTGGAGGGTTTCTAGCCTCTGTACAATATATTTTTTTTTGGAAAACTTAACCTTGAAGACATCAGATTCTGGCATCCATCTGCTAACCTAACCTTATCCTTTCTAGTTCTTTCTGAACTCTGGCTGGCTGGTTTAACTCAGCTGTTACGGCTTAAGCTCCTCTCAAAGCTGACTGATCCAATCTGGCTTATTTTGGCTTCTGACTAAATTGCTCTTCTTGGAAAACTGTCTCTTAACTCCATGCACTGAACTCTACTGCCTGTATGAACTCAATTGCATTCAACTGAACTGCACCAAACTCTATGGTACTGTCTCCACAAACTCTTTGTACTGTTTCTCAGCCTGCTTTTAAGTAGCTCCTCTTTCCTGTTTGTAGTCCTGAGACTTGGGCATATCCCATCAGTGACGCATTCTGCTGAATCATTCTCTGATTCATCACTTTGTCTGTCCCTCAAGTAGACATCACCTTCAACATCTTTAAACATGCTTTCTTTCTTTTGCAAACTAATCTTACTTTTATTTTTTCTCGAATAAAGGTGTGTACTAAGGGTCTGCCTGTATTCCAGATAGATCATACTGGCATTCAGGGCATATCTGAGTTGCAGCTGGGCCACATAGACTTAGAATATCTTTAGATATGATCCTTTTCCAGAGCAGCTATATTGCTTTATATAATGCATTTAAATAATGTATTTCCTCAATTACATTTCCTTTTTCACCACTCCTGTGTATTTACATGTAGATATTATATTTTTTGCTCTATTTGTATTTCAATGTATTTGTGTCTGTTCACTTATGTAATTCAATCTTACATTTTGATTGATCATGGGAGAATATTTAATTTGTGTGTCAACCATTCTATTCTGTGAATTTGCTATAGTCAAGTGTTATTCCTGTCCAACAGGAAATATTAGCTACTCAGTAACTACCTGGTCAGCCAGAACAACTAATCCCTCCCTTCACACCGGCCTCAGAGTAAGCAGTTTTGTCTTTCTTGTAACTACCATGACTTTCACCTCTCAGAGTCAGAAACTATACCATTTCCTATTTGGGTTGTGCCAGGCTCATCAGTTCATTTCATTTTACTCTATTTCTTATGGTTATAAATGTTGTGAGGTGAGGTCCTCTCCATACCTAGTCTAATGTGATTTAACCTGTGGATACAGTTTATACATTCAAGGTAGTCCGTATTTATTGTCTAGTGAATAAAGCAATAAATATATGCTCTTAATGGAGTAGACATCCTATGGTTTCTTTGTGGGTCATCAAATAGTGGTGTATTTATATGTGGTAATTACTCTGTTTCCCTACTTCATTGTGTTACTTTGCCCCTCATGATCAGATCACTATGAACTCTATAACAGTTCAGTTTTGTTTACCATATTTATAGCTACATTCAAGCTGTTTCCTATGTGCCAATAAAAGTATAATTCTCATAGTTTCCCATGAATCTTGAGTTTCATCTGATAACTATATGATAATTTATTAATTTCTGCAAGTAATTTTCCAAAAATAATTTTTAATTATTTTGCTACGAAAAATAAATAATAAATATCTGATGAACCAGATTTGTTTCACCTTACTTGATTTTTCACAAAATATATGTATATATACACATAGGTGGTGTATTTGTATCAATATATACATAAATTGAAAGCTTATGTGATAATCATCAATTCAAATACCTACAACATTTTATATATAAATTGAAATAAAATTAATTTGAATCTTAAGTATCCTGGCTTCAGATATTAAGAAAAAATTTCAGCTTTCCTAAATTTCCTTTACATAAAGGAAATTATGTAACTCAAATTCTCATTTCGATTTGGAAGATGACAGTGTTGAGAACCTACCACATTTGAGCAGAGGAAGATGAGAGACTGCGAATCCAGTGAGTAACCTGACCATTGACTCCAAAACACTGCAGTTTGGGTTTTTCTGGACAAGAGGGGACATTCTGGGAGTCAGGGACACACATCTCCAGCCCTCCCCACTCCCACAAAGACCTGCTACCTTTGTCCAGGGTTAGTGCAATGTCCCTGGCTTGTAGCACCCTGTGCTTTCTGCCTACTTGAATGCAGATCACCAGTTCCACGGACACAACACTCCCACAAACAGACCTCCTCTTATTCCCCAACCACCATCCACCACTTCACTGACAGCAGAGTCTGTTTGTGGGGATAGCATCCCCAAGTCCAAACCATGGATCTTCTGGTCCCCAAGTGGGGACAGGCTACAAAATAGGATCTTATAGGTGCTGATCCCAAAGTGGCAGAACTCAAATGAATTTGAGTGCCCCTGGGAGCTCAGTGTAGGATTAGACAGCAACCTACAGCACAGCTGGATCCAAAACAGCAGTGCCCTTTCCTGGTCCTGAATATAAGCCTGGACTCCAGAGACATACAAACCCAGCCTTTGGTTCAGCTTTTTCCCAGATGGGAAGGGCATCCTGGGAGCCAGAAATGCACAGTTACAGGTCCCCTACAGCTGTCTCCCAGGCCAAGAAATCCCACATGGTCCCTGGCTTGAGGCCCCTTGTGCTTTCTGCCTACTCTAGCACTTGGTCCCCTGTCTCAGAGCTTATCATCTGCTTGGTCACAGCATGGCTGGATCTAAACCACCAGCTCGCTTTCTTGTTTGTATTCCTCCAGTCTTCTCCTGCAGTCTTGAAGACAACCTCTGGCCCTAGAGACTTACAGACCCAATATTCTGCCTATTACACAAATGTGTGTGCATTAGAGAGAGAGAGAGCAACTTTGAATCATTCATTTGTTTTCTGCAATCTTAACTACGAAATTTGTGAATGAAAGCGGTTCTGATGTTTAACTAGACGTTTGTCTTGCCTGCTACTACTAACCATCATTAAAAATCAAAATAAACTTACTCATGAAGAGCATGCAAAGATCATGGAGTAAACATTAGTTTTATCCTGAGAACAACTATTCACAAGAGATCTTGTGATTAATTAGGTTTGTGGACCGTAACTATGGCGCTCTGACAGGAAAGGCTTCCCCTACAGAAGTGTTACAGCACTTCCCTGGCTGCTGCAGGGGAAGGTGTAATAGTTCTTCTCCAGAAAGGTGAGGTTTTCCCCAGTGACAGTGTTACACCTGTGCTCCAGAGGGAGGTGTTTCCCCAGTAAAAGCTGTGTTCCAGGTGAGAGTATTACAGCTCTGTTCTTCTCTGAGAGGTATGCTGGCAGTCTGGAACCTAGGAAACAGCAAAACCTCACCCAGCAGGTTTATTTGGAAGGGAAACATAGAGGGCAGCAGCCTCTGCTGTGCGTGTGTGTGTGCGTGTGCGTGTGTGTGTGTGTGTGTTGGGGGTGGGGGAACCACAGCAGGGAGCTGAACAAAGCTTATATAGCATATTTAGATAGGAGGCAGAGCTTTCCAGGGTTCCTTGAGATTGGAAGGATTTCTGTTCCCGAGCTTGGGTGAGCTCACCAATTCCGGGGGTGTTGTGCTCTGGGATTGATTGGAATTTGGTTTCTTTTCCCTGGTTTTGGGCTTGGGGTCAAGACAGGCTCAGGGTGTTTCTATTTTGCTTCTTTATCCTACAAGGACCTCTTTAAAATAAAATCTACCTGCTGTAAAGATTGTGTTTGGCCATATTTAAGTTACCCAGAAGCTGAATCTGAATAAGATGCTAAGCACAACTCATCTATCTTTCTTGTTTAGGATGTGATAAAGCTTTAATCTGCTACAACTTATCCTGTATTAGTAGCCATTGGGAGCAAAGTCTCTGGAGGTTAGAGAAGAGCCTTAAAGAATTACAAAATGACAGTTGGAAACTTGGTCATTTATTGTGGAGTACTTAATCTGAATGCAAAAGCAATATGGATTGACAGTGAGTAGTGATGGCATCAGCTATCCCATAAAACATGGTGAAATATTTTTATGGTCATAAATGATATTTTTGCACATCTGTCATGCTGCCTTGAAAGCAAAATATACTGTTGAAGTGGGGCATGGGGCTTGACTGGGTCATCTCAGTGGAGATCTACCACCCACCCCAAAAAACAAGAAAGAAAAGGCCTAGCATGCCATACTACTGTCTGGCCCCTCTACTCTCTTGGGCAAAGAGACAGAATGAAAATGGGAAAGACCTGGGCACTTCGCCTCTATGTTACAAGATCTGGTGCTTGCCTCTTGTACACCATTCTGAGATCCCGCCATTATTCCACCCCAATGATGCCAGTAGGGCCCAACATTCTCATCGACCCACCATAGGTACTGCCAGCTACAGGACCAGGAATGGTCCTGTGCGTCTCCATTGGTCACTCAGGACCCCAGCTGGGTCTGGTCATGACTGAGAGCTTGGCCATAGGATGAAGCCCAGTCCTTAAGGCCACTTATATTTTCTTGAACTCATCCCAACACAACCTGTTGGACACCCCATATAACAAATGGTTTGCAATAACATGGCCATTCAACAGTACAGCTGACTCTGTACTGTCTGAGATGTGTCTGGGGAATCACCCCCAAACTGACCTCGGAGGCAGTACAGGGCTTCAATATTTACGTACATTCACCCAATGCCACAATTACAAGGCAGTTCAGTAGCCACTGTAACCATACTTATATAACTGATTCTGCTAGAGGGCACAAATACTTGGTACTTTCCAGAGGTGCTTGGTGGGCATGAGCCTCACCCTTTGTGCATGGACTAGGGTATTATAGCTTAAAGTGGGATTTTGTGTTACGGTTCAGGTCCTATCTGGAATTATGTACTTCTCAGGTGACACTATGTCTGATTATCTGGCATATTTTCCTACATCCATTCCCTGACACTGGAGAGAAATAATGAAGGGTTTCCTGATCCCCACCTTGACAGGGTTAGGACTTGCTGGGGCTGCTGGAGTGGGGACTGTGGTACGTGTCCTGCAGGGCAGCAATTAGGAAGACTTGAGTGCAGACCTGGCAGAGTGAGAAATCTGTCATAGAAAAATCTATGTCATACCTTGAGCGGTCCCAAGTTCCTTAGCTGAGGTGGTCCTGTAGAACCAGAGAGGCTTTAGGCCTCCTATTCCTATAGCAAGGGGGTCTTTGCTTAGCTCCAGGAGAACAATGTTGCTTCTATTCTAAACTTCGGGCATTATAAGAGATTTGCATGCTTTAGTGAGAAAAAAGCTCCAGGACCTAGGACAATACTCACAACAGAAAAACTGGCTCCAATTCATGTTCTTCTGGTCTTCCTGGCTAACAACCTTCATTATGGCCCTGGCAAGCCCTCTGCTACTGTTCTTGATACTCTTAATCTGTGTGCCGTGTTTAATTAGTGCTTTAATTTGCTTTATCCAAGACAGAATTTCCAGCATTAAAACTCATGGCTCAGCTCTCAGTATTCTCCAATCACCCTTGCCCCATACTCCTGGGAAGATGATCAGGGTGAATCAAGAATTTGAGCCACTCACAAACCCTAGAAGAGAATGGAAGAGGGTTGGAGGGCTGGCTAGGTTATCTGGGTGGAGATCCACCACCCACTCCAAGAACTAGAAAGAAATGGCTTAGCATGCCCCCCATCACCAGGCCCATGATCTCTCCTGTGCCTCACTCACTCTCCCCTTTCTTTCCGGATCCTTCAGCCCCCTTCAACCTCCCTGTGCTCAGCTTCCTCTTGAAAGGCCCCATCCCAAATGGCTCTGTAGAATGAGGCATCCACTGTGTGTCTTTTGCCCTAGGTTTCTGCCAAAGTCCCTGTCTTTGGCTTCCCCTTTAACTTCAGGAAAGGCCAAACAGCCTTCCACAGGCACCAGAAAAATATAGTCCTTTGAGCTATTCCTTGTGTTGATGTAAACATCATGCTATGGTTCCCCTGAACAGGCCCTTTACTCAGGAAGGGGTCTGTCACTTCAAAGAATGACTGAATGGCTGGGCGGTGGTGGCGCACGCCTCTAATCCCAGCACTCAGAAGGCAGAGGCAGGCGCATCTCTTTGAGTTCTAGGCAAGCCTGGTCTACAAAGTAAATCCAGGACAACCAAGGCTACACAGAGAAACCCTGTCTCAAAAAAACGAAAGAAAGACTGACTGAATGTTCACTTCAAAGGATGAATGAATGCTTAGTTAATCCTCTCCTGAACACCTAGCTGTGTCTTTTTGCTTTAAAAGAAACTTACCTCCTCCCTCACCTCTGCAACAGCTCCCAAAACTGTTGCAGTTCTAACTTGCTAGTCATTCCTCTGCAATAAATAAAGTTGCTTTTTGGCATACCTAGACTTCAGTGGTTCTCTCCTTTTTATTTGCATGTCCCTCAGACCCAACACTGTTAAATTGTTACTGAGGCCTGAATGCATAAACACTATGCTTTGTGCTTCTAGGTCCTCAAGCATATTTGAAATACATTAACCCCTTATGCTTACATGGCTCAGGATTATGAAACTTTCATAGTTTCTGTAGAAGAAAGAATATACAAATTAATTTAGTATTATATATAAGCTATATGTGAATTACAATAACATATATTAATGTTTGTATAATATATATTTTAAAGCTAATAGGCACATCAAAATTCTACAATACTCATATAAAGTTATTTTTAAAGGTATTTGAAAGAGAAAATGTTTTAAAGTATACTTAAAGCGTAAAACAAATGAAACAAACAAACAAAAAAGACTTTGCTCAAAAGATGTAGTAGGCACTGAATGCAAACTCTTGCATGAAACAGAAATTCTTATGGTCTTTTCCCTGTATATGTTAAGCAAATTTTAATGGGCTAAAGAAGTAAAAACAGCAGTGATAGTGTTTTAAGATAATGAACACTTGCAGTTCACTCAGATCCCAGAGACTATTCAACTTAAAAATACTGTTCTGGAATGTGCTTACCTTTGCTGCTTTTTGCCAGGTGAAGAGCTGGACAGGGAAGATTCAATGCAAAAGTCTTTTATAGTTGATGGTATCAGTCCCTCATACAGACCTTCAGATGGCACTAGGTCCAGGACTCCAGAACAGTTACAAATTAGTTACACAATAAATCATTATTGTGACCTTACTAAAAGTCACTCACATGGTCTTCTGTTTTTGTTTTTCTGTTTTTTTGTTTGTTTATTTTTTTGACCAGCTTAAGTGTTGCTCATTTTCTACATTAAATTTTAAAAACATTTTTCAATTGAACTTGTATATTAAGCCAATTCAACTCCCCAGATAAAAGGACCTACGAAAGAGGGGTATTCATATTTGTATGAAAATTACGTAGATATTTGCTGGCAAGAAAATGTAAAGTTAAAAAACATTCAAAAGGAAACAAATATACAATTTGGCACCATTCTGAAACAGTGTAACATGAAAGGGGAATTGATAATTCTGGTCAAGATAGCATTCTGAAAGGGAAATGTTGAATTATGCAGTGATCTCCAGTAGGCAATGATCATGTAACGTGATGGAGGCAAATCTTTGTTTGCTATGATTTCACCTTCCAAGAGGACTTTATTAAGAGCAACAGGGAATAATTCTACTTCTTCCCTTGCTCTTTCAGTGTCGGTAAAATAACAGCATGGTAATTTACAATATTGTGCTGTACAAGACTATTAAATCCCTGGGCTCTTGATTAGTTTTTTAATGTACCAACCTAAAATATTCTGAAGTTAATTTTGAGGTAGCAATTTGAGTATGGTTTATTTCTTTTACATTACTCTGTATCATCTACTTTAGTTTAATGGAAGCTATCTTTGAGTAATTTTAAAAAGTGAGGGAGCTATATCATTAGTTTTGTTTTTGCATTACATAAATATAAAATATGAGACTTTATTTTACTTTAATTACAAAAAATTTCTTATGTTCATCACTATAGTTTTGTCATTTCAAAAAGGAACTGACTTTTAAAACATTGAAATCTATGGAATGTAAAATATATTTTTCTAATAATAATTTAATAGTTTATAACAACTTTCTGAGTTGTAGTTCCTTAATTTTTTATCTCATAGTTTCTGGCCAACATCAAACCGTATTACAT
>OU015751.1:105553502-105573896 GCA_907169655.1 Acomys percivali
TACTCTAGCTATTTGAGACATATTTTAGTAATAAATAAAGATAACTATTTTTTATTTAGCTCTTGAATTGCAATTTTATGACTACTTAAAATATATACATATTAAATGTTAGATATTTCTTAGTTTAGGATGGTTACACATTTCTTCCATGGATGTACTGGCATGGTAAATATTAAAGAACATGTGTTGTGACCTCCAATACGCCCCAAATCTTAAGGAATATTATGTCTACAGAGTGTGAACTAGGTACAGAGGCCAACTGTATCTCTTATGTAGATTTGTTTTCCACTCTGTGCACACTGCAAGACGACCATAGGAAAAGTTAGAACTGAAACCTGAAACCTCTAAGTTGACTGACATTATACCTAAGAGCCAACTAACATTGTCAAGAATTATATATATATCATGGAAGTTTAAAATGTAAAGAGGTGGAGAACGAATGTAGAACTCATGTTCAATACTGTGATTGTGGACTGAGCAAAGGTCAACAACAGAATAAAATATGAAGACTCTTTAGAGTGAAGCATCATGGAATGAAATGTGATAAATGCTTGAACACCACTGAAAAGTAATTTTAAGTTTTATTCGTGGTCCAAGTGCTGCATGGACATTCAATCCTGCCATGAATATATGCCATATATTTTCAAATTTCTATGAACAGTCTGTTTTCCTATTAGATTTCACTGAACAGACAGTAAAAAGACTGCCAAAAGGGTGTATCTTTTTAATGACATATTTTTGTGATTTGTCATCAAGTTGATTTTTGTTTCAAATGAGAATTTACATTCATGTTTCACAAAGAGAAGGGAAGTGTTTTGACTAGATGGAACCACCTTATCTATCTACTGACATATGTTTCAATATGTTTATATCAAAAGCCTTTTACTATTTTCCCTACCAAAGGCAACACATAAAACATAAGTGAAACCCTTATGTTCTATTTTATTCTCTATCTTAGCTATTCACTGAGTTCACTCTTGGAAGTAACTCCTTTCTCTATGTCATATTTTCTGAGGTCATCAAAGATAATTTTTGAGAATATTATAAGATTATATTTCTTCTCTAACAATTTGTTTCAATCCAAAGACCAAATTCAATAATATTGATTAAAATACATCTCATCACCACACATGCTACTCTAAGTATTTTCTAGGTATTTTATAATTTGTATGTTCACATTTAGACTGTGGTTAAAACAAATTATTTACCCTGAAGGTACCTAATTACAGAAGCAGCATGCTTTTCAAAACTGTGTGAAAATTTCTAAGTAGTGAAAACAGGAAATAGTTCCAAACCTAGATTTACCTGAAAATGACTATGCCAATACATTTGAGTCTCTGTATTCAGTCACTAATTCCTTATTCTTCATCTAGTACAGTAATCTGTAAAAGCAGAGATTAGGTTGGAACCTTACCCTCTCTGGAGATATTTCTACTTCCAATGATTATGTACATCTTTTAAAATTATGACTTCAATTTTGTAGCTATTCATAAAATTGTAAGACTATAAGTAATGATACTTTGATATATATATATATATATATATATATATATATATATATATATATATATATTTGGCAACAAATAAGTAATAAAAATTTTATTGTTAATTTAATATAAATTTAATATAACTGTTTTTGTTTGGTTGGTTGGTTTCTGCTGTTTGTTTTTGAGACAGAGTTTCTCAGTGTAACAAGCCCTGGCTATCCTGGACTTGCTTTTCAGACCAGGCTGGCTTTGAACTCACAGAGATCCTCCAGCCTCTGCCTGCCTGAATGCTGGAATTAAAAGCATGAGCCACCATGCCTAGCTATTATAACCTTTAAAAATGACCAGAATAATGTTTTGCTCCCTGATTTGAAATAAAATAATATATTATATATTATACATTATAGTCTTATTAATTAAAGGTTTCATACATTTCTATATGTTTTCATTAAGTTTATCCTCATTCTTTCCTCTCCAACTTTTCTTCTCTGTCCTCCTATTGTTGAAATTTCTTTTAATTTAAATTTGAAATGAGTTAATTTATTTATTTAGTCATTCATTCATTCATTCATTCATTTATTCATTCATTCATCCTGGTCAAAGCCCCATCCCCCTCTTCTCCGAGTCCCACCCTCCTTCCCTTTCCCTTCTCTTTCTTACCTATTCTTCAGAAATGGGGGGGCTGCCTTCCCATCCCCCCTCAGCTCATCAAGTCTTATCAGGATTGAACATGTCCTCTTCCCTGTGGCCTGGTAAGGCAGTCCCACCAGGGGAAAGTATTTGAAAAACTGGCAGGAGTTCATGTCAGAGAAAACAGACAGTCCCCTTAGAAGATCCACAAGAAGCCTGAGCTGCCAATGAACTCCAGCCCAAGCAAGGTCTTTGGTTGGTGCTTCAGTCTCAGCAGGCCCCTCTGGGCCCTGGTTGCTTTTTTTCTGTTGGTCTTTTTTGAAGCTCCTGTCACTTCTTTGTCCATTTCTCCTCCCTCCCTGGCCTCTCCCCGTCAACTATGCTTTTCTTCCAAGCTCCTTAGCATTGCCCAATGTTTGGCTGTGAGTCTCAGCATTTATTTTGAGGTGCTGCGGGCTGGAGACTCTCAGAGTACAACTCTGCTAGATTCTTGTCTGGAAGCATAGCAAACTGTGCTTAATAGTGTCATAGTGTTGGGGGTTGGTTCTCTCCAATGTGGTAAGTCTTGGGTTGGGCCAGGCATTGTTTGGACCTTCCCTCAATCTCTGATCTATCTTTATGCCATCACAACTTCTAGGAAGGGTAAATGTTGAGTTGAAGTTTATATGTGTGGGTTGGTGTTTCTCTCCCTCTACTAGGAAACTTGTCTATTTGGAGTATATCCTCTTCAGTGTCTACGGTCTCTGCAATTAGAAAGTTCATTTTTTTACTAATTAGAGTTACTTTTATTTAATCAAACTTATGATGTCATTGTAATATTTCTGCAGTTTTGCTTATGTTTAGTGATCTATTTTATACATGTCACTGTTTTAATATGTATTACACATATTATTTTATTTAAGAAATAAAGGAGAAATAACCAGTAGGATATATTTAATTTTCCAAAATTTGTTTTTACCCCTTAGACTTAAGCCAAATAAAATTTGTAAGAAAGATTTGGCCTACATGTTATTATCATTCCCTCTACTACTCAAAAATGGGGACTGATATTAAATATTAGCTAATGTTAATTAATTCTAATGAATTCATAAATTTTTGCTCAAAGTTAATTCTGGTAGATACATATTCATAATTGTGAAGATTCAATTTCCTTAAGTATAAGCAAAACAATGGTGAACATGAGTTCAGGGTTTTGTTGTTGTTTTTGTGGTTGGTTTGTTTTTGTTGTTCTTTTCGGGGGTATGTTTGTTTGTTTTAGGGTTCAACCAAAACAACTGGAGCATTGATATTGCTGTGAAATAAAATAATTGGATTTAGTTCTCCCAGTGAAATTACATTGTTTTTAATGCAATTTCTGATTGTTCCTTCAATTCCATACAGTTTATCTCTAGCTGAGATTAAGGCATAACACAGCATTAACGTGAATTATTTCACTAAAATTCATAGTGTGTATATATACAATATTTTGAACTGTTTAGTAAATTTAGGATAATTTTCTATTTTTGAAAAAATTACAAGAAACAAGATAGCTAATATAATGATTAAAAATAATTGTACTCTTGGAAATGATTCATATTTGATTTCTATCACTCACTTTCAGAGATTAACAACTTCTTTAACGGTAGCTCCAAGGGATTTTATGACCTGTTCTGGACTGTCAGGCACAGACATAGACACAAATATATAAATAAAAATAATATATCTGACAAATCTATCTATGTATCTATCTATATGACAAAGTGAGTAAAACCCACCAATTATTTACTAAGACATAGATTATTTTAAATTTGCTTTTAAAACTTAACATCACTTCATATTAAATTTTAAAACTTGAATACAGTGTGAGATAATTTGCCAATATGACTTTTATCCATTAGTTTGTTCGACAAAATTTTTACATACCATTTTTTATATAAACTTCAGGATTTGATCAAGTCCCTGAAGTTGAATCAGAATCAATCATCTCACTGTGCTTCAATTGTTGAAACATATAATCATAACATAACTGAATACTGATTTAAATTGATATTTAAACCTCTTAAAATGATAAATATACTGAACAATTATTGGTCTAAAAATTGTTACTTAACAGTCCATTGGGAAAAAATACAACATAAACATGGACTCAGTATGGAAGGAGAAAGTCACTTCATAATAAAGAAATATTTTACAGATATATTTATTCTATTTTATGTTTACTATTGCACTTTTTAATTACAGGAATTCTCCCTACCCTTTCCTCCTTCCAAATGTTTCCATAAAACCTTCCCGAAGATGGCAGCGAGTAGTGTGGACTGTGTTTGGAAGCTCCAGTGAACAATTCAGGGAATTGCACAGATTTCTGAGCCAGGAACATGGAGATCCCTATACCACGGCAGCAGGAGTGCTCCACGGTTTGGAGGGAGCAGAGTGCGGAGTACCTGCGTGCCCCTGCACACGAGGAGCGCGGATTTTCTCAGATCGGAGCAGCAGTGGCAGAGGCAGCAGCAGCAGCAGCGGCACCAGCGGCACCAGTGTCAGCAGTGGTGACGGCTGAGGTTTGCAGCTCAGAGCCTTCTGGTGGAGGCGATTGGTGTGGTGGTCAGTGGAAGTTGCTGTGGGAGAGGGGAATCTGGGCAAGATTTGGGTTGTGTGGTGCATAGAGACCCAATCTGGGCTCGGCGGACAGTGCAGCAACAGAGTCCAGGGTTCAGCTCAGTGTGCAGTGCCATGGAGACGCTGGCTCAGCTCAGCAAGCAATTCTGCACGAGGTGCTAGCTCAGCGCAGCTGCAGTTCTCCTGCTGTGATGCAGGCTGTTCCACCTGAGGCCCTAGCTCAGCTCAGCAAGCAGTTCTGCCCAAGACACTAGCTCAGCTCAGCGTGTAGTTCTGGGGACGCTGATGCAGGCTGAGGTCAGCACGCAGATTCAGCCAAGAGTCCCTAGCTGGACTTGCCAGGCAAGTTTGGCCCAGAGACTCTAGCTGAGCTTTGCACACAGGCTCGACGGCCTTAAGACTCTGGCTAGACTCTCCATGCAGTTTAGGCCCAGAGTCCCGGGTGAACTCTGTGCGCAGTGTGGGTCCAGAGTCCCTGGCTGAGCTTGGTGCACAATTCCACCCTGGATACTCGGGTGGAGCTTGGCATGCAGTTTGGGGCTAGAGTCCCTAACTGTGCTTGGCAGACAAATTGGGCCCAGAGACTCTAGCTGAGCTTTTGGCACAGTCCTAGCTCTAAGACTCAGGTTGGACACAGTGTGCAGTTTGAATCCAGAATTCCTGGCTGAGCTGGGCAGACGGTCCGGGCCCTGAGTCAATAACTGACCACAGAACGCATTTTGGCCAAAAGCCCCTAGCTGGGCTTGGAGCGCCGTCCCATCCCAAAAATTCTGGCTGGACCCTGTGTGCATTTTGGGCCCAGAATCCCTAGCTGAACTCGGCAGACGGTTCAGGCCCTGAGAATCTAGGTGAGCTCAGCGTGTGGCTCCGGCCCAGTGTCCCTGGCTGGACTTGGCAGGGGACCCAGAAGTCTGTGGATACCATGGCCTGACCCAACGCTCATTCAGAGACCCAGAACGATTGCAGGAACCACAGCACAGGGGAGCTGAGAATCACTGGCTGTGAGAGTCCAAAATGACAGGGCTAGCCTCCTGCCATACACACTAGTGAAACATCAAAGCTTCCAGCCTACAGAAATTGTGAGAAAATAAGTGAATCTATCATCAGACTCTCTCTTTCCAACTCTGGAAGCTACCCAACAAAAACAGAAATGGCAAGATGTCTAAAGGACAGCGTAAAAGCATACACAAAAAAACTCAAAACAACATGGTGTCTCCAGTTTCCAGCTATCCCAAAGAAAACAACCCAGAGACCTCAAATACAATGGAAATACTAGAAAGTGACCTCAAATCCTTAGTAATGAGGATGATAATGGAGGAAACAAATGAAATTCGTAATCAATTGTAGGAAGACACAGCCAAACAGGTGAGAGACATAAAAGAAGCACATAGAGTGGAACTGGAAAATTTTCAGGAAAATGCAAACAACCAGATAAAAATGTAAATAAAATGGTTCAAGCTCTGAAGACCTGTAAAGAGGCAATGGAAGAAACTCAGGAATATAAAAAGTCAGATGAAAGAAATCAAAAAATCATTTCAAGATGTGAAGATGAAAATAGATTCAATGATAAACACACAGAGAGAAGAAAAACGAGAACGTGAGACCTCAGAGAAGAAGACGGGCGACACAGAGGTGAGCTTTTCTAACAGAATCCAAGAGATAGAAGAACGAATCTCAGGTCTAGAAGATACAATCACAGATTGAAGCAACCATTAAAGAAAGTGCCAAATCTGGAAAACTCCTGACAAAAAACATCCAAGAAATTAAGGACACCATGAAAAGAAAAAATCTGAGGATCATAGAAATTGAAGAAAGAGAAGATATCAGACTTCAAGGCCCAGAAACTATTCTCAAATTAGAAACTAAAGAACAGTCCAAAGAATCAACAAAACCAAGAGGTGGTTCCTTGTGAAAATCAACAAGATAGACAGACCGTTAGCCAAACTAACTAAAAGGCAGAGACAGTATAGAAATCAGCAAAATCAGAAATGAAAAGGGAGACATAACAACAGACACTGAAAAAATACAAAGAATCATAAGATCCCACTTTGAAGGCATATATGCCACAAAATTTGAAAATCAAAGGGAAATGGATGATTTTCTTGATCAATTTCACTTGCCAAAGTTGAGTGAAGAACAGATAAACAAGCTAAATACTCCCATTTCCCCTACGGAAATAGAAGCAATCATTGATAGTCTCTCAACCAAAAACAGCCCAGGGCCAGATGGTTTGAGTGCAGAATTTTACCTGAACTTGAAGGGTGAGCTAATACCGATACTCTTCAAGCTACTCCAAAAGATAGAAATGGATGGAACATTACCAAATTCATTCTATGAGGCCATAGTCACATTGATACCTAACCTTCACAAAGACTCAACAAAGAAAGAGAATTTTAGACCAATTTCTCTTATGAACATCGATGCAAAAATACAAAATATATACTTGCAAAACGAATACAAGAACACATAAAGGATATCATTCATCATGACCAAGTAGGCTTCACTCCAGGCATGCAGGGATGGTTTAATATAAGGAAATCCATCAATGGAATCCACCATATAAACAATCTGAAGATAAAAAACCACATGACCATCTCTTTAGATGCAGAGAAAGCATTTGATAAAATCCAACATCCATCATGTTTAAAGTTTTAGAGAGATCGGGGATACAAGGCACTTTCCTCAATGTAATAAAGGCTAAATACAGCAAGCAAATAGCCAAAATCAAAGTAAATGATGAGATACTCAAGGAAATTCCTCTAAAATCGGGAACAAGGCAAGGCTGCCCACTCTCTCCATATCTCTTCAATATAGTACTCGAAGTTCTAGCCAGAGCAATAAGACAACAAAAGGAGATCAATAGGATCCAAATGAATAAGGAGGAAGTCAAACTGTCCCTATTTGCAGATGATATGATAGTGTACATAAGTGACCCTCAAAATTCCACCAGAGAACTCCTACAGCTGATAAACACCTTCAGCAAATTGGTTGGATACAAAATTAACCCAAAAAAGTCTGTAGCCTTCCTATAAACAAATGACAAGCTTTCAGAGGAAGAAATTAGGAAAGCCACACCCTTCACATTAGCCACAAGCAATATAAAATATTTAGGAGTTACTCTAACTAAGCAAGTGAAGGACTTGTTTGAAAAAATTTTCAAAACTCTGAAGAAAGAGATTGAAGATGACATGAGAAGATGGAATGATCTTCCTTGCTCATGAATTGGGAGAATTAACATAGTAAAAATGGCCGTCCTACTAAAAGCAATCTACAGATTCAAAGCAATCCCTATCAAAATACCCACACAATTTTTTAAAGACATTGAAAGTTCAATTCTGAACTTCATATGGAAAAACAAAAAACCCAGAACAGCAAAAACAATCTTGTACAATAAAAGGTGCTCCAGAGGAATATTCATACCTGATCTCAAACTGTACTATAAAGCAATAGTAATTAAAACAGCATGGTACTGACACAGCAACAGGCTGGTTGATCAGTGGAATCGAATCGAAGACCCAGATATGAATCCACACATATATGGTCACTTGATTTTTGACAAAGAAGCCAAATCCATTCAATGGAAAAAAGGATTACATCTTCAACAAATGGTACTGGGTCTAACTGGAGGTCTATGTGTAAAAAAATGCAACTGGACCCATATTTGTCACCTTGCACAAAACTCAAATCCCAGTGGATTAAAGACTTCAACATAAATCCAGAGACACTAAGTCACTTAGAAGAAAAAGTGGGGAAGGGCCTGGAACATATTGGCACAGGAGACAACTTCCTGAACAGAACACCAACAGCCCAGGCCTTAATGTCAACAATTAATAAATGGGACCTCATGAGGCTGAGAAGCTTCTGTAAGGCTGGAGACACTGTCAAGAGAACAAAGTGACAGCCTGCAGACTGGGAAAAGATCTTCACCAACACTACATCTGACAAAGATCTAATATCCAAAATATATAAAGAACTCAAGACATTAAACACCACCAAACCAAATAACCCAATTAAGAAATGGGGCTTGGAACTAAACAGAGAATTCTCAACAGAAGAATATCAAATGGCTGAGAAACACTTAAAGAAATGCTCAACCTCCTTAGTCATCAGGGAAATGCAAATCAAAACAACTCTGAGATTCCATCTTACACCTATCAGAATGGCTAAGATCAGAAATTCAAGCGACACCACATGCTGGAGAAGATGTGGGGAGAGAGGAACACTCCTTCATTGCTGCTGGGAATGAAAACTAGTACAGCCACTTTGGAAATCTACCTGGCACTATCTCAGAAAATTGGGAATAGGGCTTCCTCAAGACCCACCTATTCCACTTCTTGGAATATACCCAGAAGATGCGCCAGCACACAACAAGAAAATTTGCTCAACCATGTTCATAGCAGCCTTATTCATAATAGCCAGATCATAAAAGCCAGAACCTGGAAACATCCTAAGTGTCCCTCAGTAGAAGAATGGATAAAGAAACTGTGGTACATATACACTATAGAATACTACTCAGCTATTAAAAACAAGGAATTCCCGAAATTTGTGGATAAATGGATTGAGCTAGAAATGATCATAATGAGTGAGTTAACCCAGAAGCAGAAAGACTCAAATGGTATATACTCACTTATATCTGCATACTAGCCCAAGGGGCATGTCCCACGAAAGCCTTCCCTTACCATGAAACTGGGACAGAGGGGAGGACATCCTATTGGGACTCTAGATGAGAGAACAATGGGAGAATAGCAATGTAGAAGGATCCAGTGGGTCCTAGAAACCTACAAGTAGAACATTATGATAGGCAAATTTGGGCCAAAGGGTCCCGCTCAAACTAAGGCACTAGCCAAGGACAATACAGGTGGTAAAATTTAAACCCCTACCCAGATCTAGCCCATAGACAGGACAGTCTCCACACTTGAGTGGAGAGTGGGATATGACTTTCTCATGTACTCTGGTGACTCACATTTGACTATGTCACCTGGAGGGGGAGACCTAGTGGCACTCAGAGGAAGGACAGCAGGTCACTGAGAAGAGACTTGATACCCTATGAGCATATACAGTGGGAGGTAATCCCTCTTAGGAACAGTCATAGGGGAGGGGAATAAGGGGGAAATGGGAGGGAGGGGAGAATGGGAGGATATAAGGGATGGGATAACCATAGAGATATAACAAGAATAAATTAATAAAATCAAATAATAATAATATGCTCAAATCAAATACAGCTGTCTTGCTGTATGTAAATTATTTTATGTGCAATAATATAAATGCATGTGTAAAAAACTAATATAATAGAATATATTTAAAAAAGAACAATCAAACAACAAAAGCAACAAGAAAGAAAACTAATAACCTACAAACTTTACTCTCTGAAGCTGGAAAACCTAAAAGAAATGCATGAATTCTATGACCCCAAGTAAAGCAAGCAGAAGCCAAGAACCTAAACAGACTGACACAAATGAGATTTAAACTGTAATAAAATTAAAATGCTTTGTAGCTAGGAAAAAAAAAAGACCAAAACTCCAAGGCCAGATGGAGTCACAGCAGAATTCCAGAAGACTTTCAAAGATGGTCTATAGCCAATCTTTCTTAAGCTATTCAAAACAGAAAGAGCGCTTCCAAACTGCTTCTTTAAGACAGTATCACTCTAATATCCAAGCCAGGCAAGGACGCAGCAGGGACAGCAAGGGCGTCTACAGGCATACAGGAAGAACTGGCAAGCAGAAAGACATGCCATCTCCAAGGGTGAATAAACCTAATATTGTATAAATGACTACTTTACCAAACACCATTTACTGATTCGGTGTAATCAAGTTCAAAATCTTCATCTCATTCTTTGAAGAGATTAAAAACAAAAAGTCCTAAAATTCATTGGAAGCCTCAGGAGACTATGGATAGCAAACAAACAAACAAAAACAAAACAAAAAGCAAACGTGGAAAAAATTTAAAAATTATGCAGGGATTATTGTTGGCATTCCTGCTGTGATGGGAAAATGATCTGGTACTTGGGAGACCAGAACCCACAAAGCTCTGAGATGGGAAAGTACCCCAATCTATGGGCATCCTGAGACAAAAAAATCCTGGTTCTGAGAGGAAGCCTCATCAGCAGAGACTTTGTAGCGCCCACGGGAGAGTAACCGCAGATGTGCTGAGGAGATCATGAGCCTCAGACACTGCTCGTTCTTCAATTCTTCTCGCCGTTGTTTCTTCTGATGAGAGAGTCACACCAGGCAACAAATGTCATACGAGAGGTTTATTGGAGAGTCCAGGAAGTGGAGGGATGAATCCACGACTGGCTGCTTCTGCTCCCTGCACACCACAGTATATAACTGTGCAGACACAGCCTTTATATGGTCTTTCTGACATTATAGTGCTTTCTAGGGCAGAGATTTCCAGGGTGAGGATTAAGGGGATTGCAAATCCTCAGCCTGAGGAAGCTCAGGGATTGGTGGGGTTTTGTTTAGACTTTTTCTCCTAAAAATAGCATAATCTGGAAAGGGTCTTACTGAGGGGCTGACTTTTGTGACAGTTACAGACGCTAGAACTGCCATTATGACATTGAGTGGGGGGGAGAGGCCTATTTGAATTATAGCTCATGGGGGTTACAGAGACTTGGATTCTGAGCTGACAGTGCCGGGCCATGTGAAGCTCTCTGCCTGGGACATTCTTTTTTAACAAAAGAATCAAAAGGACTGTTTTTACTGACGGATTTTTTAAATAGTAAGTTATGTACACTCCGCAGCTCAAATGTAATTTATATTGGTATTTGGTAGACTTTATGTATTAGAAGTACTAAAGATATAGATTATTTTTAATCTTTGATGTCATCGTTCATCCATCTGATGAATAGCAATAATTCCCCATCATATCGTCTGAGTGAAGATTTATGAGACGGGATCTTCTTAGATTCCTGCCCCACCCCATCGAGTACAAAGCTTTTATAATATCCCTTTACCAGCACACACTGATAGTCCGGCGGACAAAATGGCGATGTTGACGTAGCTTGGTTGCCGTGGCAACGTAGCGGTCTTTCAGCTTTAGTGAATGTCCAATACCAGCTCCGGAAATAACTAAAATTCCAGTGATTTTGATAGGAATAGGCAACTGCCAAGGTGGTGAGGAGCTGCACCCACGGATTGTTGAAGCCAAGCAGGCAATCTGAGTCGAAAACATGACTGTTGATTCCGAGAGAGAGCAAGTTGAATACGCTGGTACAGGTGCTTTGTGATTTCTAGGCACATTCATGAGAAGAAGCTAAGATATATGTTTTCCAGAATGTGCAGTGAACCAGTGCGCAGGTAAATCATTCATTCTGAAAATAATTCTGATACGATGGAAAATAGCACCGAAGGGGAAACTAATGCCTCAGAGAAGTCTATATCAAGATCAAAGAGGAAACCCTCAATTGTGACAAAATGTGGTGAATCTGATTATAAAAAGCCTATGGAGGAGAATATTAATCTCAAGTCTACCTGTGAAAATTCAGAAAGTGTTATTTCTATGCAAAGTTTGCGGAGAGGTACAGTGGTTTTACAATTAGATCCGTTGCTGAATGATTTAAAGGGGCCTGAATTTAGAAGCAAAGGTAAAATGAAAACGGAGTATCTCAAAACCCGCCAAAACAGATTTAATGGGGCCGTGAGATGCACTGCCTGCGGGCAACAGGTCAATCATTTTCACAAAGATTCCTTTTACAGACACCCCTCCCTGAAAGTCCTCCTCTGTAAGAGCTGCTTTAAGTATTACACAAGTGATGATATCAGCCGTGACTCAGATGGAATGGACGAACAATGCAGATGGTGTGCGGAAGGTGGGAACTTGATCTGCTGTGACTTTTGCCACAATGCCTTCTGTAAGAAATGCATCCTGTACAACTTTGGTCGGAAAGAGTTATCTACAATAATGGAACCAAACACTCAATGGCACTGCTATATTTGTCACCCAGAGCCTCTAATGGACTTGGTCGTTGCATGCAACAGTGTATTTGAGAATTTAGAACAGTCGTTGCAAAAAAATAAGAGAACAGAAGTTGACAGTGAAAAAACGAGTAAAGCATGTGATCATACACCTAAGTTTTCTCCAGAGAATAGTTTCAGCTATAATGAAGACTCATGCTCTGATTATGTACTGTGTCCTTACTCAGCAATAACTGTGCCCAAAGAAATGATGAAGAAGACAAAGGAACTGATTGAAGCCACATCTAATACAAACTCCAGTTATATTAAGTTTCTAAAGCAGGCAGCAGATAATTCAGAAATGAGTCCTGCTGTGAAGTTATGTCAGCTGAAGGCTTTTCAAACTGTGTTGGCTGATATCAAGAAGGCTCATCTTGCACTAGAAGATGACTTGGATTCAGAGATTCAAGCTTTGGATGTTGCACACAAAAGGAAAAGTACAGAGGAGCTTAAAATTGCAAATGCTAATTCTGAAACAAAAATGCACAAAGGAGAAAAATCCTGTCTTTCAGGAAAAAATGGTGCTTTAAGGTTAGATGCTAGCTCAACATTAAAGAGCAGAACCAGCAGGGACTTCTGCATAGAGGGACAAAAAGTAAATAAAAGTGATGAACACACAGGACTGAATAGGAAAGATGCAGCTCGGTACTCACATACTAACATTTCTGAAGTGTTAGACATGGGTATAGTTTCCGCTTCCTCCTCAGTTCCAGAAGACATGTTTGAGTGCCTTGATATTGCTATGGAAGTTCAGAGTTCAGCTGATTTTCAAGGACATAGCAACACAGGGACTGAGCCAGACCTGGAGAGCTTACCTTTAAAACTAAACACTTCTTCAGAAGACAGCAGAAGAAACAGCAAGTCAAAATTCACAGCGACAGTAAGAAAAGAATTGTATGTTAAACTCACCCCAATTTCCCTTCATAATTATCCAATTGGAGGTGCCAACACCAAGAAAGGTCCACAAGAGAAAGATGTCAGTAGAAGTTCCGGGTTGGCCCCCAGTTCAAAGAAATGTGGACCTCGAGAAGAAAATAGTGAGGATGAACTTTTAGTTGAAAATACTGTCCCATTACTCTTAGAAGAATCTGACCTTCAAAGATCGCTACGTGTAAAAGCCAAACCCTTGAGGCAAGAGACAGAAGCCAACCCTTCAATATCAAGTTCAGATGAAGAAAGCAACAAAACAACTAAAGAGAAGCAAAAGCTGTCTGTTCTTGAAAGAAAAAAAGATATGCAAAATTCTTCTGTTGTTGCTATTGATAAGCCTACACCCGATAAGGTGCCCACAGCTAAGCAAGCAAGGATTGCAGATGAAAGCTCAGTTTCTGATGGAACGCCAGCCGTCTTCACAGAGGAAAGCCAGATGGGTCACTCTTCTTCAGACACTGGCATTCAAGAAATAGAGACACTTTGTGAAATTCAAACAGGAAAAGGCGCTAATGAGAACAGGAAACGCGAAAGTTCTACTTCTGGTTCAGATGTTAGCATTATAAAAGGAAAGTCAACTAAAAATTCTATAATACCTAAAAAGAAATGTCAGAACTACTTCAAGTCTTCTAATTCTGAGTCAGAATTAGAAAGAGAGATAAATGTCATGAACAAAACTGAGGCTGATGGAGTAACCACAAAAAGTATTTCATATAAAAAAGTGCATGACTCTTCTGAAGTAAAGAGTAAAATACCAACGGATATTAAAAGGCTGGAGAAGGTGAACACTTTGCAAGGGCCATCTGATGACACCGAAGCGAAGGAGGAGGAGAATTTCTCTACAGTAGAAGTTACAGTCAAGAAAGACAAAAAGGTGGTGGAATCGAGAGATGTGGTTTGTAAGAGGCAGCAGCCTAGTCTTTTCTCTGATGGTGCTGAAAATCCTTCACAGAGAGAGGAGAATGTAAAGTTTCGTGAAGGAAAAATAGTTGCTAAAACTAAAAGCGTTGAACATATGAAAATTAAGACATGTAGAAACGTAAAGAGTACTTTTTTTGGTGTTGCTGATACATTTCCAAAGAAAGAGCCGAGTGAAGAATCTTCACAATGGGCCAAGAAGCAGAGTGGGCAGGAAACGGCAGCCAAAAGAAGGAGAACTACACACCTGGCAGAAACAGGGCAAAGAAAGCAACAGCAGGAACCTTCATTAGGTGGTACCAGGAGATTCGCCGAGGGAGAAGAAGTTGCTCATTTTCTTATAGGAATGAAACACAACAAGGAGGACACAACCGATAGAGAAAAGAAAGGTAAAAAAATAAATGCTGATAGTGTTGAGAAGTTGACAGGCAAAGGAGATAGTTGTGACTCTTCAGATGATAAAAAGATTAAGAATCAAGTGTCTGGTAGAGAGAAGAGAAAACGGAGCTTGCCAAGAAATAGTTCCAGGAAGAGGCCAGAGTGCTTATCATCTGATACTGAGACTTACTGTTTGAATAGACAATGTTGTTATTCTTCCACTAATAGATGGAAAACAATTGGATTGAGAGAAAGAAAGAATTTAAATTCAAAGAGAAATGCCAAGGAAACAACACAAAGTGATTCATCATCATCTGATGCTGAGGAAAATTCAGAAGATAAGAGAAAGTGGAAGAAACAAAGAATTTCAGCCCAAAAGAAAACAAACAATGCCAAACAGAAAAAAGGAAATTCCTTAACATCAATTACTAAAAGGATGCGAGCAGATATTGTTTTTTCATCTTCTGATACTGGAGATGATGATCACTATTCTGTAGGAAATGGGAGCAGTGATGAACCTACAGCCACACCCTGGACTGAACATTTACTGCTTTCTTCTCATAGTAGCTTCTGTCAGTCTTCAGGAGATGATGCATTACCTAGATCCGTGCCTGTCACAAACTTTGGTGAGGCCAACACCAGTGACCTTGAGAATAAGATTGCCAAGAGGATGCTTTTAGAAGAAATTAAAGCCAGCCTTTTCACCGATGAGGAGGGGTCCTCAAGTGATGAATCATAAAGAGAGAAAAACTAGCTGAGTTGGACAACAAAATTAAGAATCCCCAGGAGACAAGGAAACCTCAAATCACGTCAATTCTGAACCAGAATTAGATTTTGTAAAAAAAATCTAAGAAAGCAAGAAACAAACAAAGACTTTTCAAACTATAAACTGACTGTGAGAAATGGAGAATTTGGAGAAGAATTTGTCTAAAGTCTAAAGAACATGAAGAAGCCAATGGCAGAAGTGGAAGGGAGGTGAGTGGTTAAGATTCGCAATACACTGATTTCCAAGAATCAGTAGTTAGTGAAGTCAGTGAAATTGAGGATGGACAGCAACATAGAACAAAGTCAGCAAAAAAAGTAGAGTTAGGAAAAAAGTATTGGTGAGATTACCAACAGGAAGTTTCAAAAGGACTCATTCAGTCAATATGAGAGACATTCTGAAGAAAAGAGAAGGCTGAAAGGGGGGAAATGATGAATCTAAGTCACCTGGAAAAGGCAGAATTAAAATGTGGAAGATTCGTAATGTTGAAAAACTAAGAGCAGAAAAAAATATTCATGATAGTATTTTCACATAAAACAGATTTTTGTCCATTCTTTGCCTCGCCTCTCCTCATTAACTCACCTCCATTTAACTTTATACTTCATTTCACATATTTCATTTGCCCTTTTATGTTCCTCATCACTTCTATTATTTTTTAAGTTTATAGTAGAATTACATCACTCTACACCTTTCCTTTGTCCATATCCTTTCAAATATCTCTCCTTACTATCTTTCAAATATATGCCCTCCTTTAAATTAATTGTTACTGCATACTTGCATGTTTTAATATACACATATATATTCCTAAATACATAATATAATTTAATCAGTCTATATAGTATTATTTCTACTTATAGTTTTGGTGCTGGTCCTTTGTTTTTGCTAACAAAATGGTGAGATTTTCCTTGGGGAAATAAGCCTATTTCTCTTTTCATCAGGTTTCCTTTTTTGACTTTTAGTTCCATACATTGGGTTAACTCTATGTTTGCAATAGTGACACTCATACCTAGGTAATTATCAATAGCTCTCAAATTAAACTCAATGCATTTTCAGCAAAAGGAAAGTCATTCATGGTACCTAAAACTTCAACATGTCTTCCCCATCCATGATCTCATACAAAATTTCACTTGTGTAAGAGTGGTTTTGTATTTTATAAAGGTAAATTATATGTCATCATATAGGTAGATGTTAAATGAGACAGCATACTAACAGATCAAAAATACAAGGGCAATGTAAAAAGAAAACTAGGAGATATTTGAGTATAGTGCTAAATGAAAGGCCTGGGGAGATGGTGCAGTGGATAAAGGGCAGGGACTTCTCTTGCAAAGATGCAGAGGGTCCAAGTTAGGTTCCCACCAATTCTGACAGAAGCCTCAAAAGCACCTGTAACTCTGCGTCCAGACCATCTGACACTAGTTCTGAACTACGTGAACATTTGTTGTGTGTATACATACAAACACACACACACACACACACACACATATATATACACTCATACAGATCTATACACACATTTAAAATTAATAAAACTAAGACATGATAAAATATTAAATGTCTATTTAAAAAAGGTATAAACATTACCTATTTTAATTAAAGGTGTTTATAAATAATAAAGCAACATTATAATAAGAAATTCTAAATATTAGCAACTTAACATTATTAACAGTCATTTCTCAGTATAAAGTGTTACTCACTTCACATTAAAGTGAGGTTTTCATTTTACCAGAGGCATTTAACAAATCAGCATTCATGTTTTTCACAAAACAAAACAGAATCAGAAAAATATAATTGTAATGTAAAAATTTAGCCAAGAAACTTACAGTTTTTTTGCCCATTTTTCACTATTCAAACACAGTATCACATGTTGGAAGGAAAATTTATATTTTGGTGATTATTGTTATTGTTACTGCTATTGCTATTGCTATTGCTATTTACAGGCTTTATGCTAGTGGCCAATAGAACCGGTTAAGAAAATGTGACAAATGTGTAGTTGTAGAAATCATTTGCATGGAAAATAGGAGAGGGAATGTGAAACTAACTAAAGTTGTAGGATGTTATATTTATGTAGGAGTAAATATAAGGCCTATGAACATGCATTTTAAGATGAAGAAAAAATTCAAATTTTCAGTTGGAAATAAATTAAGTAATATTTGAAAATTACTCATAATGATATCTAGTATTATGACTCTGAAGCATTTTGCAATTTCTGTTTTTTCTCTTTTGGAGAAAGGCTCTCACAATAAAGATTTGGCTTTTTGGGAAGTCACTTCGTAAACCAGACTTGTCTCAAAATCCAGAGATGTTCCTATGTATTCCTTTGACATGTTGGAATTAAAGGTGTGCATCACTCTATACACCTTGAATATTTTTATTCAGTCATAGTACATAAATTGATATAAAATTGAAAGCCTTTGGTATCAAAACATCCAACATGTGTCTGTGTAGTTGGCTATTCAGATAAATACATAGGACATATACATAACTCTTAAAGAATGTTTGTTTTGTGTTTTCAGAACCCAGCCTGATGTTAACCACAGTTTATCCGCCAATTCCAGGAAACCTTATGTCCTCTAGCCTTCACTAGCACCAAGTATACATGCATACACGAAGGAAAAATGCTCAGATATATTAAATAAACATATTAAACTCTTCAAAATAAATAACTATTATAATGAATGCTTCATAATAGCCCAGTTTCTAGACAGATAAAATGCTTATATTTGCAGATCTTCGATTTTGTTTTCTTATTATGTAGTGGAATTTATTCATAAATAGTTCTATTATGGATAACATGTAAAAGTCAGAACTAATGATTAAGATTCTACTTAATAAAAATGCCAAAAGCAGTGATGAATATGTGTGAAAAGTTTCATCATTTTGTTGACATCAGTACAATTTTCTACACGTATACTTTGTATTTAAAAAGGAGAAGCAGAGCTTATGATGTAGAACACATTTATATTAGGCAAGAAACACAAATGTACAATTTACTACTTCATGAATAAATGTTTGCCATTCCCCTCTGATCAGTTGGTTTTAGATATTGAATTATTGACCAACATCTGCTCTTAGACCAGATTGCATCCTTAGAGAGCTTTCTGTTCATATGTTGTTTTCTCTGTGGGAAATAAATGGTTTCTCTGTAGGAAGCTTTCAATGCTTACTAATAAGTTGTTATCTCACTAGGCTTGGACTTTGTGAGGCTGGAATCTAAATCATTATTGTTATTATACTGAGGCAATTTCAAGATTATAAAAGTTCTTAGAATGCAGAGACCTTTTACATTAGAGGTAGCATATTTAATGTCAGGTTCACTTACAGATTCCTTTGAGTATTTTCTTTAAATCTATCATAAAGGATTAATTTGTGCTCTCGAAAAAAGTACCATAGCAGTAGATTTTTCAAATTAATTAAATGAACTCAATATTTTTCAAAGGTATTTAAGCTCACATCTAATTGCTATTGATCTTTTTATTTTACATTTGAAAATATTAAACAATTAAGTTAATAACATTAATGGATAAAACCAATTATACTAAGAAGGGTTTATTAGTATGATTTTTGATAAAAATGAAACATTACTTTATCACTTTATTGATATGATATACTGTTAACAGCTGATATTATTCTGAATATTTATAGTTTTATTCAGACTAATTTTTATTTGCATTGTAGGTATTTTCACTTAATTTCTTGATCTTTACTTTCAATACATATGTATATTTACTTCATGTGATTACATTTGTGTATGTATGTGCATACATGTGAAGGAGCTGACTGTCATACCTTAACTTTGACTCTAGACTCAAACCCAGGGTATCAGGTGAATAAAAACACTTAAAAGTAATTGAGACTGCATTGTAAATGTTGGTGAGTAGAGTGAAATTAAATTGTTATGTGGGAGAGCCATGGAAATTAGATGAATGTCCTGAGAGAGAAGAAGAATATAATATTGCCCTGTGAAATTTACAGTTTTGAAGTGTGTAAATAATACAGAAATTATGATAAAGTAATTTAGGGAAAGAGTAAGAAGTTTCATCAGTGGAATAAAAGAAATTTAATAGAACAGAATATTGATTTGATTAGACTGTAACACCCCTAAAATAGAGAATTAGAAAGAGAGACAGGATGCACATAAAACAAAAAGAGTTTCTCAGTGCGTGAAGTGGTTGGTATGTCTTAGTCTTCTCTAAAATAGTAGGAGATGCAGATTATTGGAGCTGTCTCCCTTAAGTATCATGAGGAAGATGATTACTCAGAAGTTGCAGAATATTTCAGTAGCATATAACAGAAAAAGTAAGCAGAAAACTTCACACTAGAGAAAAAAAAGTTGTGTGTGAGAATATGAAATGCCTGAATACCATAAAGAGCTATCAGTGGTCTGCCATTGGTTTATGGACCTGCTTAACTTCAATATAAAGTCTCTAGAAGTAGCAGATAAGTAAACTTATGATTTTTAACATAAATCTTTCCTATATTAAACTTATACAAGTCTCAATCTTGAGGACAAAAAGAAAAAGGTCTAAATTCCTCCTAATATAAAATGTGATTTTTAAAAATATGAATCAAAATCAGCTACTTACATAAAAATTTGTGTGTGTGAGGCAGAGAATACACAAGTAAAATAGACCTTTTATCTTAACACAACTTGTCCTGTAAGCAATCAATTTATGTAAGTGTGATGATAATGATTATGGTGTGTGTGTGTGTGTGTGTGTGTGTGTGTGTGTGTGTGTGTGTG
>OU015751.1:105573906-105624558 GCA_907169655.1 Acomys percivali
GTGTGTGTGTGTGTGTGTGTGTGTGTGTGTGTGTGTGTGTGTGTGAATTCACAAAGGAAATGGACTTTTTTCTTCTAGACATTTTGTCTTGTAAACCGAGTTGGGAAAATACATACATATACATGAAACTTTTAATATTTTTAAATAACAGTGTAAACCAATCACTAAGAGGGGTTCTCTGCAGTGTAATCTTGGGAATTGTTATGGAGAAAAGTCAACACCTATGGGAATAACCAAGCTATCTCTTAACTTTGCTCAGACACCAATTCAAACTGACCTTGTACAAGCTACTTGACTACTTAAATTTTCTCATCTCAGACAATAAAGACCTTATCTAGAAGTGAGTAGCACATATTGATTAGACACTAATCTGAAAGCTCTCTGCAGACTGAAGACACAAAGTGGATCATAATCTTTTGTGTCCTCTGTCCCAGGACAATATGTCCTCTCCTGCACCCTGACTATCAAGTTTGCAGCTGGTGCACAGACATATATAAAGTCAAAAATACCAAATAAAAATGAACATTTTTCAAGAAAACAAAAAACTCAACATATATATCATCATTTTATTTCTACTTAAATAACAAGATTCTGCAATAGGTTTTTATTGTGTTTTGTACAAAATTTTCTTCAAACACTTTCACTTTGTTAAGCATTAAAAAATATGTTTCCTGATTTAGATATTATATTTCCATCAGGCAATATATTGCTGGAGCAAAGTTAAAATACTTGATAGCTATAAACTCACATCAAATAGTAATAACATTGAAATGACCTAAAAATAAATATCTACTAGTAAATGGTTTTGATGATAGACACTTTAGGAAAGCTCACAGCACATTTTACTCTACTCAGATTTTTCCTCTTGAGGAAATTTTTGTTAATCTCAATTGCCATTTTACTATTTATATATATATATATATATATATATATGTATATATATATATATATAAAATCATGCTTCTTTTCATAATTAGTTAATTTATTATTACCCCTGCGTGGATGTGAATTAGGTTAGTTAGCCTTACTTTAAAGCTCAATGATTAATTTTATTAAAATTACCTTTTTCTGGAAGCCTTTTATTGCTCAATCAATTGAATATTAAAAGCTCCATCAGTGATAAATTTATTTATAGAGAAAAGATCTGGAGATTTTTCTTGTACAGCAAGTATAATTCAAAATTGTGAAAGTTAAAAGTTATGGTATGGATTGTGATTGTGTATTCTGGCATACACTTAACGCTGATATTCCAAGATTTCAGTGTTAGTAGTGTTTTTCTCTAGTTCCATTTTAATCTTCATAACACACAATTCCAAATTTACATCTGTGAATGCATTACATATACTTGAATGTATCTCTATATGCTTTTTTTATATTTTCAACTCCTCTTTCATGAATTTTTTCTTCTTATAAGCCTATGCTTTAACATACACGGATCTGTAAGTCATTATATTGCTGTGAAAGGTTAGACAGTGCTCTAAAAAAATCAATGAACATCTGAAACATGAATTAGGAAAACAATGCACTCAATACCCATATATTGCTTCCTCACTCAGCCCGAGAAGCTGCCTCTTGCAGAAGACTGGAACTAACACAGACCTAAAACTTGACACATTGCGAAGATTTACACTCTCTTCTTCCTTTTCTCTTCTTCCTCTTGTTCACACACACACACACACACACACACACACACACACACACACACACACTCAGGAATGCACACAGAGCAACCTCCTTCTTCCTTAGGAATTAGAACACTTGTATGTTGAGAGATAGGGAGACAGATGCTTTAATAAGATCAGCTCTTCTCTATTAAATTTCGTAAACACCTGCCCCCTTCAAGTTTCTAAACTGAGTAATGCTTTGGTTGATTTCAGATAGGAGAAATTGGGTTACGACGACAGCATATTTTACTGTATTATAAACACCAAGATTTATATTGCTAGGTCAACACTCCAGTTATCCAGAATTTTAAAGTGTAATTCAGAGGTGGGCTTGTGTGACACCATGCCTTTCCCTGGCATTTGCCCTCTGAGAAATTGTACATACTGTGTTTGTCAAGCTAATAAATTTGGGTGGTTTAATTAAGACTTTGTCATGTCTTTAAATTATGTTTTTCTTTTACTTATCTCTCTTCTAATTTTTTTCTGCAAATATACATTTATTCTTTTTCTGCTTCCTTAAAAGATATGTTTATATAAAGCAATAATTATAATGATGTAATACTAGAGCTCTAACACATATAGGCAACATATAAAGAAGTAATAATACAAAGTGCAAGTAGAGAATAAAGCTATACATATTCTTCATTCCTGATCAATTCAAAGACAAAAGTATCTTGAAGCCAGACAGTATTAAGTGTAATTTCCTGGACGACAAGAACACAGTCACACCTACAGTACATTAGACTGTTTCAAGACTTACTGAATTTTCCCAAGACTGAGCAGAATGGAATACCACGCCTAAAGAAGAATGCGTCTCAATTTGTCAGTTTCGCATAACTTATTTAATTTTATTTCACAAAGTCTTGTGATCTAGATGAACGTAATTCGTACGGCCTTAGTGTTCATCTGGAGCACATAAGTCAAACATAATCAAAGCTTTTACATTAGCTTCCCTTTAAGTGAATTAGAAAATAATATTCAAGTGTGGCATTGAAAGGGCACCAAATAAACTAAGTTGTGGTGGTGCAAGCCTCTAATCCCAGCACCTGGGAAGTGGAGACAGAAGGATCAGGATTTCAAGGTATTTTCTTCTATGTCATGAGTTCCTGGCCAGCTCTCGGCTACCTGAGGTCATGGTTCCAGAAAGCGGGTGGGAGACAAAATGGTTCAGTGGATAATAGCACTTACTGAGTCCAATCCATGGAATCCATGGTTGAAGGAAAGAACTGAGTTCCAAAAATTGCTCTCGGAATGTATCATACATTACACACACACACACACACACACACACACACACACACACGCACACACACATGCATTCCTGCATGTGCATGCACAAGCATAGGCACATGCACACAGACATGCACACAGACATGCACCCACACAAATAGTAAAACTTTAAAACAAGAAAAGAGAGCAGTGGTGCACACCTGTAATCCCAGCACGCTGGGAGGCAGTGGTGGGCAGATTTAACCTTTTTATATATCCTTGCTTGTTCTCTTTCAAACTCATGGCCTCTTATTTCAATACTTGTTTTTATACGCATAAACACATATATAGACATATAGTTCTAAAATAACCTGTTCAATATGTGTATTGTCAACTCTGTATGTTTTCAAGGAGGAACATCTGGTACAGGATAATCAATTGGCTTGCTCGTCTCTGGCAAAGATTGCTTTTCCCACTCTCAGTACCTTGTGTTGCTTTTTTTTGTTTGGGGTTGAGGGCTCTTGGATCCTCCTTTCCACCTTGCCTTGGTTACTGTTGTCCATACTTTAGTCATAAGTATGCAGTCAGGTGGGCTATATTTAATGGGTGTCCTTTAATATATGCTGACAGATAACCCTGGAAGGAATTTGGATAAAAGAAAATAGTTAAATATGAAATATATTAATTTTACAAATTATACTATTGACATAAAATTATTAGTGCCTGTATTGTACTAGTCTCAACATAAAATAGATGAGTATCAGAATTGGAAAGCGTCTTGATAGACCAGTGATTCCTTATTATGCATGTAGCTAAACACATAGGTTTTATCTAAATGCATAATAAATTTACATGTGCAAATCATTCACATGAAGTAAGCGCTTCATTTTTGCACTAGTAAAAATTAATTTTTTAATAAAATCATTTTATTTTATTGTTGGCATGTACATCTATGACTGCAACTATAGCCATATGTGTGTCTCTAAATGTAAAAATAAACCCCCTAACATATGAATTTACTGTATGTTTTCTTGTTTCACCTATGAACCACCTATTTTCTGAAGGCATCACAGATAATGAATCTTTGATATTAATTTGAGAAGGAACTGAACTTTGGAGATAGAATTGGAGAAACAAAACATACAAACATTAGATACACAAATGGACTTTAATATCCTGATACATATGCATTCTTTGTACTACTTAAATACAAAAAAAAAAATTGAAACATTCAATTTAATCTTGTGAACCAATTAGAGCAGTTGGTATCCAGCATTTGTTTATAAGCTTCACAACTGCTATGCAATTAACATTATTAGAAGTGCGTAAAAATACTAACAGCAGATATAAAGTGAAGGTGGGAGTGATGGCCTTTACTAAAGAATAAAACTTTTAATTTTTAAAAATTTGTTTATAAAGTAATACATTCTCATCAGGGTTCTTCACACCTCCTTCTTTGTGTGTTTTGTGTAAAATCCTCTCCATCCTCTCTTCTAACCACTCTTCCTGCTTTGTTCTTATTTAACCTGCCCCCTCCTCCTTTAATTCATCCTCTACTTTGGATCAAATGTGTTATTTTTAAAAAGGTAACTGAATCTGAATGGTGAATTAATTTAAATTTAAAAAGTGATATGAATATAATGAAATATGGAATTAAGACTATAGGAAGTCTAATAAAAACCTGTGTTAGGACATCTGAAAAGTAAAGATATAACTGACTCAGACAGACAGTATTTCCAGCTAAACTAAATAATGATTTTTTTGTTTCATTTTTTGTTGCAAAGAGGACAATAAAAAAGATGCAAGAAGGAATTTAAAGGAAGTTGAAAAGCACATAACTGTACAAAAATAGGAGGTTAAGTTTTCTATGAATAATGTATGTGACAGTATCTTTAAATATTCAATTGATTTAAATCATGCATTAAAATACTATTTAAATGAGAAAAAATTTGCTTTAAATCTCCTTTACTTAAATATCATCTATATAATTTATTCACTTTATCTGTGTGTAAATATCATCTATATAGCTTATTCACTTTATCTAAAATTCAAATTACTGATTCTGGTGAGATTTCAGCACGATATATTGGGAATTTGTTTTAACAGCCTAATGAAATTGCAGTTAAAACCTTTAAAACATTCTATCTTCATAATTATCGTGTTAACATTGAATGGGTAAATTTCATTTATAAACTCGAATGTTTATGTGTAGAAACTAATAATGCTTGAATCAACCTAGCTAGTGCTATTTTTTTATTAGCAACAATCGTGCCCAGGATAAAGATCATTGACTCAGGCACTTGCAATTCCTAAAGCTGCTGCTTCTATGTTAAAGATTTTCACAAGCACTTCCATAGCTATGAAAGCTAGTCAGCAAAGAGAAAGCTTCCTAGTGAGTACCAGCTTCATTTTTTTTCATAACTGGCAGTAAAGTGTAGTGGTTTCATCCATTTGGTCTTATCATCTAGTTACGGTGTGAAATGAACACATCGGTACCATGCGGTGCTTTAGGACCTGTTGGTCCTTGCATAACCCTCTCCTTGGAGATTGAAACATTCCGTCCTGCAGGAGGCTCCGTAAACAGGAAGGTAAAGAACTCAACATAGTTTCAGGAAGTCCCTGAAACTGACCAAATTTCCTACTCATCTTCCTGCTCTTAAAAATAAAAGCAAAAGACAAACAAGAAAGTCTGAGAAACCGAGTCAAGGTGCAAAGAAGGCCCTCAGGTAAGCCACCAGGAAAGCAAATTCCAAGAACCCACCAGGTGCCTGCTCAATGTTTAGAGCAGCTGATCCATTTAGAATAGAGGGTACTCTTCATCCCATTGTGCCGCCTGCAGGCTGTGCAAGGTTCTACATGCTCCCAGATTTTGCAGGCTGTCACACATGCTCAGGTGTGTTTTTGGTGATGCATTTGCCTCCTTTATTCCGCTCTAAGTAATCCCTCACCCACATTCCTGAGAGTAAGTTCAATAAAACTCATGCTTCACGACGTTGGACTTGAGTTGTATTCACACTCAGGTTTGTTATTTGGTTTCCTGTCTGGGGTGAATAAAGATATGTATAGCATCTCAGCAGGAATAATTCGTCACACAGCTGTCCTCTTTACCAAATAACATGAAAGGAGGTATCTCTCACCAAGCACTGTGATTTTCATTTATCAGTCCTGCATTGTGAGGAATTCCTCAGTAAATTAGGGCATCTTCATTCACAAACAAAATTAACTATATTTTAAATTATCTTCCAATGCAGTGGGTTTCAATGAAGTGTTTTCATGCATTGTTAGCTTTATTAAGCTACTTTCCAACCTCTTTTCTCCTTATTCTTATTTATCCATCCTCCTTGTAAGCTTTTAGTCCCCAACATAAGTTTTTCATACTTTAATCTTATACATGTCCTATAGTGCCCTTCACCCTATGAAAGTCTTACTTCCCAACCATGGTCCTATTGTATCTTCCACATCTCTCTAGACATTCCAAACTAAATACAAAAATATGAAAATGTTAAAATTAAGGTCCATATATGAGAAAAAAACGAAGTTCAGCTTGCTGGACCTAGAATGTCTCACTTGGTAGAATATTTCACCATTCTGTCATCTTTTTAAACAAAATTATTACAGCAATATTTTTAACCCACTAGTAATCAATGAAGACATAGAAAACTGTTGCATTTTAAAATAGCTTCGGTTAACCTGGGGCAAGGCAGATGTTAATCCCCTAAACTACATCCCATAGTGGGCCAGGCATCACACACCCTGTCCCAATCCCATGCCACCTGTCTGTCGAGCTACCTCCCAGCCACAATCCCAAATACTTGCTAATCCTCTTCGACTGGACCAAACCTCCATCCACACCATCCATGTGCTTCTCCTCCACTTAACCCAGGCGCTGGCCTCCTTGCTTTCTCTCTTCCTCTTCATGTCTCTCTCTCTCCCTTTCCCAAGATTCTCTCAGTCTTCAAAAGCCAGGGAACCATAGTCACACCTATTCTGTTTGCCCTGGCCAGGTGTGATGACCTTTTATCTGTCAAACAGGAAGTTTCTTATGCAATATTTCATAGCAATCTTGGGTAAAGAGACAGCAAGCAGTAATTAGCACCAAGTATTTCAGACCAACCTCCAACAAAAACTGAATAAAATTCCATTCATATGTGTACGACATAATTCCTTATACACTCAGTGTTGATGGGCATCTGAGCTGATTCCATATCCTAGTTACTGTGGATAGAGTTGAAATGGAGGAACTAGTATTGCAATGGTAGAATATGGAGTCCTACAGGCACCTTTTCAGGAGAAGAATAGATGGTTACTATGCCTGATATAATTTTAATTTTTAATAAACTATCACACTAAATTCCAATGTTGAAGTCACAGGTTTCAATTATACCAACATTAAATACCTTCCTCACATTGTTGTCAACATTAGCTGTCAAATAATTTCTGTTTCTACCCTTTATGATGAGAGTGAAAAGGAATTTCAAATTAGTTTTAATTTATATTTCCTTAATGGCTAATCATGTTGAACAGTTGCCACTGTGCTTACTAATGATTTGTATTTTTTATTAAGATCTGTTTAGGTCTATAGACCAGTTTTTACCACTGAGCTTTTTGTTTTACTGATTTTTTAAAAATATTATACCTTATATATTCTACATTCTAATATTCTGTTGGATAGATACCTACCAGAAATTTTATTCAAATATGTAGGCTGTTCTTTTAATTGGCTGACAAATTATTCTTCTGAATAAAAACATTTTAATTTTATGAGCTCATGTTCATCCATTATTAGTCTGATTTCTTATGTCATTGACATTCTTCTCAAAATGTCACTAAATACACAGGTGTATTGAAGTGTATTGATCCTTTCTTCAGAAATTTCAGAGCTTTAGGTCTTATATTGAACTCATAAAGCTATTGGGAGGTGGATTTTGTACAAAGGAAGAATGTGGTATTACAGATACATTCTCCTATTTGTAGATATCTAGATATCTCAGCATCCTTTACCTAAGACATAATCTTTCTTCCAATGTGTAGTTTCAATACTTTTGTCAGAAATCAGTTGGCCATAGATGTGCGATCCTGTATCTGAATCCTCTATTCCATTCCATCTCTGTATGTGTTGGGCTGTGTGACAGTAACATGTTCCTTTTATTACTATGTCTCTGTAATATAACTTTAAAGCAGTTATGGTGATAACTCCCACAGTGTTCTTTGTGTTCAAGACTGCTTTTGCTATCTGGGGAATTTTGTGTTCCTATGTGAATTTTAAAATTTTATTTCTCATTCTGAAAAGAATCTCACTTGAATTTTTATTGGCATCACATTGTATATGAAGATTGTTTTGTTAGGATGGACATTTTCACAAGATTGATTCTTCTTACCTATTAGCATATTAAAACTTCATATTATCACAAATTTGTTCTTGTTCCTCAGTGTCTTAAAGTTTTTATTGTAGAAATCTTTTATCTTATGGTTAGGTTTATTCCAAGATTTTTTTTTTTGCTTTTGTTTGTTTGAGGTTATTGTGAATGAAATTGTTTGCTAGATTTCTTTGTCTGTATGTTTGTCTCTGGTATATAGAGATTTTTATATTTGTGTGTGTGTGTGATTTTGCTTCTTCCACTTCATTGAAAATGTTATCAGTTTTAAGTGCCTTGTGGTTGAGTCTTTAGGGTCTTTGTAGAGTCATATAATCCAACCTTTCTTTGCCTTTTTATTTTTTTCCTTCCTTTAATTTTTTTCTTTTCTTATTATATAGTGAAGATATCAGCACAGTATTGAATAAAAGTGGACAAGTAGATATTCTTAACTTGTTCAATATTTTAGAAAAATTAGTTTGAGATTTCCCCAATATGAAATATTTCATAGGTTTCTCGTATATAAGCTGTACTACGTAAAATATAATATTCATATCTATTTCAAGTATATTCAGAAATTTTAACATAAAGATTTCTGATCTTGTCAAGGCTTTTTTTTTTTTTTTGTCTCTATTGATATTCCAATCTGGTATTTGTCCTGGAGTTCACTTATGTAATTTATAAAATATGTTTACACACATTGAAGCATTTTGCTATCTCTTGAATATGCATTACTTGATTGTGATGAGTGCTTTTTAATGTGCTCTTGACTTAGTTTGCATAGGATGCAACTTTTAGTATAAAATGTTTATTATTTGTTTATTTTATTATTATTATTATTAATTTATTAACTTTACATCCCAATTGTAGTAGTCCTCTTGCTAATCTCCTCCTTTCCTATTCCACCCATCCCTGTCCTCTAGTTCTCAGAAAGGGGGAACCTTCCTTCCTTACCACGTGATCCCATATTATCATGTCTCTTTAGTACTGCAGTATCCTCTTCCTCTGTGGCCTTACAAGGCCACTCTGCCAGGCAGGCAGAAATGATTGAAAAGCAGGAAACAGAGTTCATGTTGGAGACAGCAACTGATCCCCTCTTAGGTGACCTATATGCAAACTGAGCTGCCTATCAGTAACATCAGATCAGTGGGTCTGGTTCCTCTTTAGGCCTGGTCCTTCGTTGATGCATCACTCTCTGCAGGCTGCCCTGGACCCAGGTTTGTTGGCTCTGTTGGTCTTCTTGTAGAGCTTCTGTGTCTTCCATGCCCTTCTATTCCCCCACTCTTTCACAAGACTGCCTGTGCTCAGCTCAAAGTTTGTCTATGAGTCTCAGTATCTGATACAATCCCCTGCTGGATGGAATCATTTCAGAGGACATTCATGGAGGTCTTCCACCCTGTTTCCTATCTTCACACAACTCCAGTGTCTATTCTATTTGCCTTTCTGAATAAGAATTAAGCATTTTCCCTAGCATGTTAAATAGTTAAATAGATTCTCTTAGTTAAATACATTCTTTAGGTCTATGGATTATAAGTATGGTTATCCTGTATTTTTAGAGCTAATATCTGCTTATATGTATTTACCATGCATATCTTCCTGGGTGTGGGTAACCTCAGCATGATGTTTTACAGATCTGTCCTCTTTCCTGCAAATTTCAGGATGTCTTTTTTTAAAATAGCTGCATAATATTCTATTGTATAGATGTACCATCAATATTTATTCATTCTTTGGTTCAGGGTCATATAGGTTGTTTCCAGGTTCTGGAAATTATGAGTAAAGTTCCTATGAATACAGTTGAGCAATATCTTTGTTGTGTGTTGGGACATCTTTTGGGAATATGCTTAGGAATGGGTCTTCAGGTAGAGCTGTTCCCAATTTTCTGAGAAAGTGCCAGACTGATTTCCAAAGTGGTTTATGTTTGCACTCTCACCAGAAATGGAAGAGTGGTCCCCTTTCTCCACATTCACACCAGCATGTGCTGTCACTGAAATTTTTTATCTCAGCCATTCTGATAGGTGTAAGAAGGAATCTCAGAGTCATTTTGGTCTTATGGATATGTATAATTAACAGAGTAAAAATGGCCATCTTACCAAAAGTAATCTACAGATTTAATACAATTCCCATCAAAATATCAACACAATTTTACAGACCTTCAAAGAATAATTCTCAATTTCATGTAAAGTTTTTAAAAATAAGTCTTTCATTTGCTTGGTTAGAGTTACATCAAGATACTTTATGGGTTTTTGTTTGTTTGTTTTGTTTTGTGGCTACTGTGAAGGGTATTGTTTCTCTTATTTCTTTCTCATTCCATTTATTCTTTTGTTTATAGTAGGGTTACTGACTTTTCTGAGTTAATTTTGTACCCAGGCACTTTTCTGAAGGATTTTTTTTATCATCTATAGGAATTCCCTGATAGAATATTTAGTGTCACTTATGTATGCTGTCATATTATCTACAAATAGTGATACGTTGACTTCTTCCTTTCCAAATTGTATCCCCTTGATCTCCTTTAGTTGTCTTATTGCTCTATCTAGGATTTCAAGTCATATATTAAAGAGATATGGAGAGAGGATGTAGCCTTGTCTTGTCTCTGAATTCAGTATAATTGATTTAAGTTTCTCTTTAGTTTGATGTTGCCTGTAGGCTTGCTGTATATAGCATTTACTATGTATGTGCCTTGTGTCTCTGTTTTTTTCAAAGTTTAAACATGAAAAGGTGTTGGATTTTGTAAAATGCCTTTTCCTCATCTAAACAGATGATCATGTGGGGTTTTTTTCTTTCACTTTACTTATATGGCATGTTACATTGATAGATTGGGATGAAGTCTAGTTGGTCATGGGGAAAGATAATTTTGGTATGTTCTTTGATTCAGTTTGCAAGGATTTTATTGAGTGTTTCTGTGTCAGTGTTCATAAGGTCTAGGTATCCAGGGAGTATAGATTTATAGAATGAATTTGGTAATGTTTCTTCTGCTTATGTTTTGTGGAATAGTTTGAAAAACTTTGGAATGTGTTTGGTAATGTTTTTTTCTGCTTCGATTTTGTGGAATAGTTTGAAAAACTTTGCTATTCACTGGTATTATTCTGTGCTAAATCATATAGCCCTGGGCTTTTCTTGGTTGGAAGTCTTTTGATGATGGCTTCTATTTCTTTTCAATATATAGGACTATTTAATTTGTTTGCCTGATCTTGATTCAATTTTGGCAAATGAAATCTGTCAAGAATATTCTTCATTTCATTTAGATTTTCTAATCTACTGGCATATTAGCTTATGAAGTACTATCTAATCCGTCTTCAATTTTCCTAAGTTTCTGTTGTTATGCCCCCTATTCATTTCTGATTTTCTTGATTTAGATAGTGTCTCTCTACCTTTTACTAGTTTGCCTAAGTGTTTGTCTATCTTGTTGATTTTCTCAAAGAACCAGCTCTTGGTTTGGCTGATGTTTTATATTGTTCTCTTTATTTCTAATTTATTGAGTTCATCCCTGAGATTGATTATTTCCAGGCATAGACTCCTTTTGGGTGTGTCTGCTTCATCTCCCCCTAGGGATTTCAGGTGAGATGTTAAGATGCATGTATGAGATGCTCTCGATTTCCTTTTGGAGGCACTTCATGTTATGACCTTTCCTCTTAGGACTGCTTTTCTTGTGTCCCATAACCGTGGGTATGTTGTGCCTTCATTTTAATTGAATTTTAGCAGGTCTTTATTTTCTTTCTTTATTTCTTCCTGGACCCAACTATCATTGAGTAGAGAGTTGTTCAGTTTCCATACATGTGTAGGTTTTTTCTTATTTCTGTTGTTATTGAGGTCTAGCTTTAATCCATTGATAAATACTGTAAACAAAAGAAAAATGGACTGAAAAAGAAATAAGGGAAACAGCACCCTTCACAGTAGCCACAAACAAAACAAACAAACAAAAAACCATAAAGTGTTCTGATAAGATACACAGTATTATTTCAATTTTCTTGTATCTGTTAATGCCTGCTTTGTGGCCAGCTATATGGTCAATTTTGGAGAAAGTTCCATGAGGTGCTAAGAAGATATTCTCTTTTGTTTGGGTAAAAAGGTCTGTAGATAACTGTCAGGTGCATTTGATTCATAACATCTGTTAGTATCATTATATTTCAGTTTAGATATGTTTTGATAATGTGACCTTGGGTGAGAGTGGGGTGTGTATGTCTCCCACTATTAATGTGTTGTTTAAGCTTTATTAATTATTCTTTTACAAATATGGGTGTCCTTGTATTTGGGGCATAGGTGCTCAGAGTTCAGATGTTATCTTGGTGTAATATTCCTTTGATGAATAAGAAGTGTCCATCATAACCTTGGATTAATTTTGGTTGAAAGTCTATTTTATTAGACATTATAATGGCTACTCCAGTTTGCTTCTTGTGTCCATTTGCGTGGAAAATCTTTTTAAGCCCTTTACTCTCAGGTAATTTCTAACTTTGTGGTTGAGATGTGTTACTTGTATTCAGTGGAATGACGGATCCTGTTTATGCATCTGTCCTGTTATTCTGTGTCTTCTTATTAGAGAGTTGAATCCACTGATATTGAAAAAATTAATGACTGGTGAATGTTTGTTCCTTTTATATTGATATTGGTTGTCATAGTGTGTTTGTGTGCTTGTGTACTTCTGGTATCACTATAGTGAGGTTATTATAGCTTGTGTTATCTTTGGTGTAGTTAACCTCTTCAGGTGGGAGTTTTCTCTACAGTATCATCTGTAGGGCTAGAATTGTGCATAGATATTGTTTAAATTTGGTTCTATTCTGGAATATCTTGTTTTTTCCATCTATAGTGATTGAAAGTTTTGCTGGGTATAGCAGTCTTGACTGATATCTGTGGTCTCTTGGGGTTTGCAAAACATCTGCCCAGGCCCCTCTGTCTTTTATGGTCTCTGCTGAGAGGTTAGGTGTGATTCTGATAGATTTTCCATTATATATTACTTGGCCTTTTCCCCATTCAACTTAAATATATTGCTTTGATCTGTATATTTAGTTTTTTTTTATTATAAGACAGGAGGATTTTCTTTTGTGGTCTAATATATTTGGTTTCCTGTAGGCCTCTTCTATGCTTAAAGACAGCTCTCTTTTGGTTGGGGAAACTTTCTTCTATTATTTTGTTGAAAGTCTGTTTTGTCCTTGGAGCCCATAATCTTCTCTTTCCCATATTCTTATTATAGGATTCTTTGAATTCTTGCATGTTTTGTTTTAGGATTTTTAAAGATTTAACATTTTAAAGAATGCATCAATTTCTTCCATTGCTACTTCTACACCTGAGATTCTTTCTTCAGCTCTTTTATCCTGTTGCAATGCTTCCCTCTGTACTTCCTGTTTTCTTCCCTAATTTCTCCCTCTCCAGGATTTCCTGAGTTTGTGCTTTTTTATTGTTTCTGTTTCTATTTTCAGATACGGAGCAGTTTTATGGATTATCTTCAAATGTTTGTGTTTTCTGCATTTTAAAAAGTGATTTGTTCAATTCCTTTACCTGTTTGTGTTTTCCTGTATTTCTTTGGATCATTGATACATTTCCTCTCCACAGGGCTCTCTAAAGGCCTCCATCTCTTTGACAGTATCTTCTTGTATTAATGTAAGGATTTTGTTCATTTCCTCTGTTATCATCTTTATAATCGTAAGATTTAAGGTCATTTTCTTGTGGTACGGTTGTGTTGATTGTTACTCCTTGCTGTGGGATACCTGGTTTTTGGAGATGCCATATTGCTCTGGTTTTTGCTGATTGTATTTTTTAATATGGCCTTTAGCCATCTGTTTGTTCTTTGCACCTGCTGGAGTTGGATTTTAGGGACACTGCAGGAAAAGCCTTTGGCAAGAAGCTGGATGTTCCCACAGGATCCCTCCTCATATTGCTGGATATGGTCTTCGACTGGCAGGTGTTTCTTGAGGAAATTCCTGCGGTTCTCCTCACTTTTAGGATTCTATTGACTATTGACTAACTTGACTCCTCATGAGCCCAAGGTCTCCTGTCTCGCCAGAGGAAGTCCCAGAGACAGCTGCTCTCCCACTGGCTTTCTTGTTCTGAGGTTAATGAGCTGCAATGTCCCGACACTGTGCTAACTGGTCACCATCTTCTTAGAGAACTTCAGGAGATGTAGAGGAATGTTAATTCAGAAGATGGCTATTCTGACAAGAGATCATATCCAAAGATCTTCTTTGTTTACGAGATCCAGATAGCAAGGGATCATATCCTAAGATCTTCTAGAGCTGTGTGATCCATCTCAAATAAAAACACATCTTTAATCTGAAGACAGAGCCAAACATATATGAATTCAAGGCCAGCCTGCTATACAGCAAGTATCAGGTAAAGAATTTTTTAGGCCCAGGAATGGTGGTACATGGGTTTAATCCAAAAGAGGTAAAATTAGTTTGTAGGGGGAAGTGCCTATGTTTGAAAGTGATGTCTAATTGAGTGGCAGAAAAGGTGATGAATAAGAGAAGATTTGACAGAATAGTATATACTGAACTCTTACAAGCAGACAGAGGAAAGGGAAACTACTTGGTATACAGGTTTTCAGAGATAGGAGGCAGTTACCAGGACAGTAATAGAGAAATAGATTGCAGAGAGAACTCAGGTGAAAATGGAAAAAGCCAGAAAATGAGAAGAAGCCAGAAGATAAGATCAGATTACTGAGTTAGTTTGAGGCCAAGCAGAGCAATTCTAGGCAGAGAGAAAAGCCCAATTAAATACATCACCTGGGAGAAGAGTTTCAGCCAGAACAGCTGGGTAGAATCAGGCAGCCCATAGCTCAGAAATAACAAGTAAGGGTGAGCTTATTAAGCAGTAAGTCTAAGAGGAAGAAAACACTCTAGACCTAGATTAGATTTTATGGAGGCCAGAAGCTTCCAAGACTAGGCCTAGGCTAGCAGGAGCCAGTAAGCCTTCCAGAAAACAATTGAGCTGGGGGATTTCCTTTCACCAGGCTAAGACTCTGGGAGCTGCCACTTCACTGGCTTTCTTGCTCTGAGTTAATGAGCTGAAGCTACCCAGACACTGTGCTCAGACACTGTGCTTGCTTGGAGTGGCCATCTTGGGGAATCTGTAAGCATAGAGGTCTGGTTGATCTCCCTAGGGAGACAGGTTGAGCTTTGAAGAGGAATCTGGGGCTTTTCCTATGGCTCCAGGCAGTGTCAGGAGGCCAAAGGTTGGAGCTGCAGTCCCGGTAACCAGAAGGTATTCAGGGGTTAGTGAGAGTGCCTTGCAAGTGGGTGGCTGAGCTGCCCCTGAGAGAATGAAGGGTATTTACCAGGGGTCAGCCAGGTGACCTGAGGTTGAACCCACTAGTTTCCCTCACAGCGAGGTTCCTCTCACTTTGGAATCACAGATGCTGGTGTTTTGGAACCCATGATTTGGTCTGTCAGTTGTTCTATATTCACTACTGTCCTGCTGATCACACACAGTGCATACTCAATTCCACCAACTTGGATCCCTCATTTTGCTTATTTTTCAAGTTATAATTGAATTCCGTTTCTCTCTACACCTTCTTCTCTTTAAACTTTCAATATTCCTCTTCTACACTCCTCCTTCAAAGACATAGTCTCTTTTTTCACACTGTATGGACATAAAGATTATATTTTTGAATATAAATACATATATATTTATTTATATATGGAATGATGTGATATGCATTGAGTATAGACCCAGAGTGATTTGCTAAGTCTAATGATCAAATGACAAATTATACATACATATATACATACATAAAACACACAAATATATATTACACACATATATAAACATACACACACACACACACATATATATATATATGGCATTTGCAGACTATTTTCTATAATGTCTATGCCAATATAACAATCCACTCAAAAGTTTATTTTCCTGATGCCCTTTTCAGCAGCATAAACCTTCTATGTTCAACAGCAATCTATACAAAGGAGAAATAACATCTCATACATATTTAATTGGAATTCTGTTTAGGATCCCTGTTATCAACAAACTTTTGAAAGTCCTAGTTTGATTTTTTATGTTTTACAAAGTACTGTTCAGATATAAATTACTTTCCCTTATGTATTCTTTACCAGTGGCTGAGATTTATGAATTATTTTGAAATAATGGATCTTAAGTCTATCAGGTATGTGAGTTGCAGATTTTGCAGGACATAAGTCGGTTTGGCTGTACAGATTATAATTTCATGATGTCACATTTACTTATTTGTAATATTGCTATTTGTATTTTTGGTATGAAATTCCATTATCAGTGTCAGCAGACTCTGCCGTTACGTACTTTTGAAAGCCTTTTACAGTGTTTAAAGACTTTCATCTACTTTTACTTGATTTTCCCCCAATTGAAAGAAGAATCTAGTTTCAGAATTTTCATGTCCAAATCTAGCTTCCCTACAAAAATTTTAAGAGAACCTATCCTCAAATTGCCCTCTCTATGGCCAATATGAGCATTAGAAGTTTACAAGTGCACTTATTTCTGCGTTTATGCTTTATTTTCACTTTATCTTAGTTATTAAAGACAAATAATTAACAGATATATCTTAAATTTAAATTCTCTTAAATTTGAGGTATGTCCACACATAGTTATTTTTTGTTGCTTTCTTTTTCTATGAGAGTAAAGAGTCTACAATAATGCCATTTAGTTTGTTGTGTGTTGGCCATCTGCTGCTTGGCATTCAGCCTGCTCTTAAGAGTGGTTTGTATATGCAGTGAAACTTCATAGAATAAAACTATTTTTCCTTTCTGAGCACATATCAATTGCAGATAACTTCATGGTTAGGGACAGGAGTTGGTTTCTATCCACACCTCTCAGGACTACGATCCCAGCTGACTTGAACCTGTGCAGGCTTTGTACATACTATGACAATTTCTATGAGTTTACATGTGCATTCTGTTGTGTCTGGATGACATGGTTTTGTTGGTGCCGTCCATCCCCTCTGTTTCTTACAGTCTTTCTGCACCCTTTTTCATATAGATTCCTGAGTCCTAAGAGGTGGGTTTGATGAGGAAACCTCACTCACCACTTACTTCTCCTAAGTCTTCTTTCTACATATTGTTCATTTGATGTCGTCTTAATGAGTTCTCATCCAACACAAGAGGATATAATTACACAACTTCAGAATTTGTGTTAAGCATAATCCATAACTACAATTAAATTTAAAATTAGTGTACTCTCTCAATTTAGCTGATGTAATACTCAAACCATTTTTAAACAAACATTTTTACAAGAAGTATTCTCTTGAACAATTATCTCTAATGGAGATCACTAAAGTAAAATAGAAGTCATTAGGGGTTCTTATAGGAAGACTTTAATAATTATGACTGTGACAGTTTTGACTCCTAAAAAAATCCCAGAAAATGTATCACGAGTGAATGTGGGTGGGTAACACCTGAACTTGTTCCCTGGGAAAGATAAATAATTGAAATCCCTGCAATGATGAAGGCAGAAATGAAGACAGAATGAAACTAACAGCATATGGACATGGACACTAATGCTGGGAGTTCACTAAAGAGGCTCTGTACAGACTGTTGTTTACGTTCCTGAGTTATCTCCCTTTCCTTATCGGTACTGTATAGGTACCTGTGTCTAATACTTGCTAAATTTTAATCTTTAAAATGGCATTGAAGAAGAAGAAGAAGAAGAAGAAGAAGAAGAAGAAGAAGAAGAAGAAGAAGAAGAAGAAGAAGAAGAAGAAGAAGAAAAAAAGAAGAAGAAGAAGAAAAAGAAGAAGAAGAAGAAGAAGAAGAAGAAGAAGAAGAAGGCACTATCTCAGAGAGCCCACTTTTGCTCTCTCATCTATCTGCATCTCTCTAACTCTCATTCCATTTAATTTGTCATCTACATAGGTAAGAATGAGATTTGAGATGACATTCTTTTATTTTGATGGTTCACAACAATGATAGGATTATTTTAGCTAGCATTGAAGCAACATTGTATTTTGTTAAGTTTTAATGAGGAATAATTCCAGGATCATTAATAAAATCAAAGTTTTTAAGAAAAGACATTAGAAATGAAGTTACAGCAGAAAGAGAAACAGCTTGTGTTAGTAATAAGACACCAACCAACCTCAATTGCACTATGAATCTGTGAATGGAACAATCTAGGATGTTGTCAGAACCCTGAGTCCTGCACCACTGTAGGTGAAACACCACAGAACCCTTAGAAGACATTTACATCTGAAACCATACCAAAAAATTTGAAGAAAGTCATTGATATCAGATTCACTGAATAGTTCACAGAGTCTATCAGCTAGGTTTCTGCTTTCCAGTTAAGGCTGGCTCTCTGTTTGTCCAGGTTTTTTATGGAGGATATAGAGTCTTGAGCAAGACCCAAAATGGATATGGTTCCTGTTTTCCCAAGTTTGCAGACTTAACATGCTATACATATGCTAAGATCTCAAAGTAAAAATCTTACAAACCATTTAATATTTTCAGTAAGCACACCATTTGTTAGCAGATATATATGGCTGTAAACTTGTGCGTGGCATTTAATAAGTCAGAATGTTGTGCACAACAACCCAACAGATAGACAAGTGCACATTATCACATCCATCTCAGGAATGATTTTAAGAGTCAATAGACAAGGCTTTGAGTATTCTTCTCAAATGAAAATTATATGCACATTTTTCTCTTGGTTCAACTTGCATTACCTTAGAAACAACAATTTTCAACTAGCCTTTTTCCTCCTTGATTATTTATTTACTCTATGCTATTTGCATTTGAATCTTGTGTTTTCATTATTTGTGATATGTTTTGAAGTAACTAATGAACCACAAAAGATCTATTCTATAAAATTATGAAGTCAAATACAGAAAAGATTATATATATATACAAGAACCATATTCTTAAAGATCCTACCCACCTAGCTAAAAAACAAGCATGCCTTTGTTTTTAATATTTATAAATAATACCAAGCAATGTATTTATATATATATGTGTGTGTACAACTATACTGAAATACCTCTTGTTCATGTATTTCCAAATTTAAAACACTGAAAAAAATTTTTGTATCAAATATCTCCTTTTGTAAAACATAAGTATAAAAATGAAAAATATGTTGAGCTCATTAATCTTTGTTGTCATTGTGAGTCTTCCTGGGATCACCTAAACAACATGACATTGAGTGGTCTGAGAGAAATTCCTCTGCAAAGATTAATGAAGGAAGGGCAACTATTCCAGAGAATACCTGGCACCATATGATTGCCCTGAAACAAGAAGGTATAGGGGACATTGCTGGTTGCCTTCCATCGTTTGTTCCTTTCAGGTGACTGCATCTACCCTGTTGCTACTATCACTGTGTCCTTCCTTCCCTGGTAGGAGAACCCAGAGTCTTCAGATTTCTACTATAGAATGAAGATAGTCTTCTCTCAGTCAGGTCTTCAGTGCCAAATTAGAACTGTTGAGACAGCTGGCCTCACCCACTGAGAAGTTTCTGAGTTCTTCACTTTTCCTATCGAATAAAGTATGTAGTAAATACATTAGTTACACATGTGAAAGTATATGGTTGAGCTTTCCTTTTGAAATCAGTAATTCTACACTGATAAGAGATAGTATTTGGTGTCCATTATATTGGATTACAATTACTGGCTGTGTGTGCTTCCTCCCCCGACCCCAAACATAATTCAGCCCATTATCAACATCTCCTAAGTTTCTCTCCACTGCATCTGTTTTTCCAAGATCATCTGTGCTGCCATGATATACACCCACCCACCATCTGTCATGTTAAATTGTCGCTGTTTTTACTTAAGAAAAACAACTTGTATAATGAAAAACAATGTGTTCTTTACAAATTAGTATTTCTGACACATGGTACTTACTTAGATTTATAGTATGAAATTTTGTATTATTTATAGTTTTATATTTGAATAAAATTAAAGAAATTGGTAAAAGCCATTTAAATAGAATGTGCAAAATAGAGGTAAGCATAAGAATATGATAAAGTCAAGAAAATATAAAGCATACATCTGAAAAACCATTTGAAAATAATTCCAGTGCATTTTTAAAATCAGGGGATCTATTTGTTGATAAAATTTACAAAATTATATATACATTTGTGTATAGACTATACAAAGTTTCTCATAGATATTCTTTAGCAGATAATGCACATTAAAATACATATTAGGTAATTTAAGAATTACAGGGAAACTTTGAAGAATGTCTATGAAAGGAACAACAGCTCTATAGGTAGGTATGATTAGAATTGTTGAACTAAAATCAGTGAACATGTTCTATAGTACATCACCACAAAAACCATGAAACTGAAACGCCACAACTTCTTATATAATTATCATGAAAGCCTCATCCCTTCTTTCATTTAAATGTTATAAATTCATAGGATTTGGCTCACCATCAGATGTTGAGTACAGTATCCAGTGAATGTCAAATGATGAATTCCTAGGGGAAAACACCTTGAACTGCATTTGGGGCTGACACAATTCAACAGAGCAGGTTACTGTGTAACCACAAATTTGACACGATAATTGTTGCAGGAGAAGAATATAGACAGATAGACAAGGTAGCATTTCAGCCTATTGTTCTTTAAACATAAAACTGGTTTACCATAAAACTTTAAACAGAGAGTGAAGTTTACGTTCTTTAATGGAAAATAAAGTATCACAAAGTTCCTGAGTCTACTTGAATATAAATTACAATTTGCGCAACCCGTATATGCATCATTAGGTACAGGTGTTTTCTCCAAAGTCTGACATTTAAAGTCAATGATGAGAATATACATGGTGAAAGTAGAAGGCCAATTTCATCATGTTATACACAGACATTTATATATGTATTTTGTCATACATCCTCATATATCCCTGCACATGTTCTCACACATACGCAAGTGTAGACATATTGCATAAAGTTAAAAATAATGACAAATGTGAGAATGCAATGCAGTTATCATTAATTATGATATTTATTTTAAGTAATACTTTTTGAATAAGGGAATTAATAATCACCACAGTACATCATATTAGAGAGTGTAGGCTCCTAAATGACAGATAATAATAATATAATAAAATATAAATTGGTGATGAGCTCAGAGATGTTTACAAATGTAAGTATTCATATACTCTTACAAATTTTCTCATATAATTAGAAGTACTTGAAGCTCATTTTGTGTTTTTGTAATCTCACAAATAATGATGCTTCTTATATTTTATATACAGATACATATTTTAATACTAGAAGACGAAAAAATTTAATACATGTTAATTAATTGATGTTGCTTGATATTATTATAATGAACTACTTTTAGAGAAAAAATATATTTGTAATCAAAGTATAGATTAGAAAAATAATCAATGGAACTAACCTGTTACTTTTCCATTGATTGTAAGTTCATACGTGAAGAAATACTTTTAAACTCACAACAAATAACTATTAATGATATTTTTTCTTTCTATACAACATCTATGGCACAAGATAATTTATCTTCACTAATACATTTACAATTATCAAATCAATTCTACTTTCATGGATAGTATTATTAAGTATCCAAAATCATTCATTGCAAGTCCTGAAATATGTATGTCAAGGTATTTATCTCATCTAAGAGATAAAATTTATTGTAAGGTATTTATATATATGTATATATATATATACATATATATATATATATCACTATCTCTGTTCTTCATTGTCTCTCATGACTCAAAACGATGAGAATTAAAATGATAACTGAATGCTGAGCAATGATTTTTTGCACCTATTGATTCTGATGCATATTCAACTCAATACCATGCAATTATAGAAACATGTTGATTTGATAATTTAAAAATATTAAGCAATTGCTGGTGTTGGAGAAAATATGAGTTTTGATGAATTTTTGATTTTCCATTGAGGCATTTGGGACCATTTATCTAGAATATTGTCAGTGTACTGATGGCTCTGCATATGCTGAAAGAGAATACTGGACTATTTTCAAGATGGTAAGACAGCATAAGAAACATCTTTTTAAATATTTCCCAAGTACTTCTTATTGCAACATAAATGCTGTCTCCAAAATTAAAAGCATAAATTATGCAAACTTTCTGGAAGAAAGCATTGATTTCTACACAAGAAGTACCATAATCCTCAATTTCTGGGAAGAAAATCAAGGAATACAGCTCATTCATACCCACACTAAGCCCATATTCTAAAGGGAAGTTTTAATCCTATTTTAATTTAGCTTTTTTGTTATAATGCATTAACTGTTCACATTGAGTATTGTCTATGGAATTTCTATAGATGCATGCAGCATGTGTTTATCATGATGTCTAGTGCCATGTTCTCTCCACTGTTTACTGTAATTATTGTTGCAGTATATTTAAAAGAAAGAGAAAACCATTTTAAGTGAAATACATACTGTGTGCAGTAGTATGTAGAATTATATCAATCATTTCAGGTAATAATTGCAAAAAAAGCCATGCTAAAATTATGAACCTAAGATATAGACTTGATAAACCAGTATATATATATATATATATATATATATATATATATATATATATGTATGTATGTATATATATATATATATCCTACACATGATGAATATGATTTAAATATGTAGACACATTTATTCAATACATTTGAAGTGAATATGAACATAAAGAAACCGGATATGATTAAACAGTTGAAAAAATTGCCAAGTATCATCTGATATATGAAAGCTATTAAAACCAAGGTGTTTTCTATACACCGGAATCGTCTTTGCTGTCTTACCGATTTTATCTATCTTAGCCTTAGGACCCAAAGCAAGGAATTATGTGTGTAGAAATCAATCAGTGTCTCACCTGCCACTCTCTAGTGTACATTCATACATTTTCTGTGTTTCTTGACTATTCTATTTCATATTTTTGTGATTTCTGTTATTTTTTCCAATTTAATGATACAGAAGTTTTACTTTCCTTATCATGAGTGCAGAATGTGGCAACTGTGGAAGGGCACATATAAAGAGCCGTGGTGGTCACAGACGGGCAAGGACAGAAACATGAAGTGGATTTAAGCTATAGGAGAAGCTGCATAAAGGCTCATATAGAATATGGCAATCTACTCCAGAAGAAGGTTAATCTAGAAAAGAATAGAGGTGAATTCAGTGTGGAAGAGAAGGCAATCCAAGAACACCAGTGACAATGACAATGCTGAGATAAAAGTTTAAAAAGACATATAGCTAGCTGTATAATTTATATCTCGACTTGGTCTGAGATGTAATCCCTCCAAAACACTACTGAAAAGAAAAAGGCACTACTACTCCCCCTCCCTCAGGTCTACATTAGTGACCTGATTACATAATAAGCTGGTGCAATAATGCACATGTTGTGGGGGTAATACACCACTATCTGCTTAGATTTTGTGCCAGTTCCATGAGATGGGATCTATCATCCTGAGGTTGCGAAGAATCTGAGATTACATGAGACACAGTATAGCTGAAAACCAAATATTATTCTTCCTGTAAAGAAATAACAATAAATTGATGCCTAATGACAGACATTCTGCTACAACCATAGGTCAGTGTCTTCCTCAGCCATTATAAGAGAAGCTTTCCTTTGTGTTTGGGTGAAGAGTTCTGTAAATATCTGTTAGATCCATTTGTTTCATGGTGTTGGTTAATGATGTTATTTCTTGGCTTAGTTTCTCTGTCAATGACCTATCCTTCAGTGAAAGTGGGGTGTTGAAGTCTCCCGCTACTAATGTGTGGGGATTGATGTGTGTTTTGAGCTTTGTTAATAGTTCTTTTACAAAAGTGGGTGCCCTTGTATTTGGAGCATAGATGTTCAGCATTGTGATGTCATCTTGGTTGATTTTACCTTTGATGAGTATGAAGTGTCCTTCTTCATCCCTTTTGATTAAATTTGGTTGAAAGTCTGTTTTATTAGATATTAAAATAGCCACAACAGCTTGCTTCTTGTGACCATTTGCTTGGAATATTTTTCCAGCCTTTTACCTTGAGGTTATGTCTGTTCTTGTAGGTAAGATGTGTTTCTTGAATGCAGAAGAATGTTGGATCTTGTTTGTGCATCCTATCAGTTGGTCTGTGTCTTCTTATTGGAGAATTAAGAACATTGATGTTGAGAGATATTAATGACAAGTGACTGTTAAGTCCCTTAGATTTTGATGTTGGTTACAGTAGAGAGTTTGTGGGGTTGTGTTTTTGTGATGGTGTAGTTATGGTGGAGAGGCCTGATGGCACTCAAAGAAAGACTAAGCAGACTACCAAGATGAGACTTGATAGCCTATGACCATATAGTGGGGGAGTAGGTCCCCCTTGGTCTTAGACCTAGGGGAGGGGAATAGGGTGAAAATGAGAGGGAGGGAGGAACAAGTGATGGGATAACAATTTAATTGTAATCTGAATAAATTAATAAAAATAAAATTAAAAAGGAGAAGCTTTCCTTTCCAGGAGATGGGAACTATAATAGAGACCCACTAATAGACAATGCACAGAGTGTGAGAATGTGAAACAAGGCTAAGAGAATAATGTTGACTAGGAGGTGGAAAGACTGTAAGACCCAGGGATAAAGGATACCAATAGTGTCTTCCAGATAAAACAGAACTGATCCATGCATATACTCACACTGAGTGGGATAGCACGCAAAGAGCCAACACAGATCCTAACCAGACTGAGATAAGAGAGCAAACATGAGTCACGTTACCAAGCAAGAAGTTATCTCCAATTAAGAACAGCCCGAAGAGAAAAAAAAGTTTCTCTGAGGACATTCTATTGGGCATGAAAAATAACATTTTTGAACAAACCCCATGTTTATCGATAGATGGCCAAACCCAAAGGGACTCAAAGGTTTGTATGGAGGTTTTTAGGTTTTGTTTTTGTTTTTCTTTGTCTCATGTTGTTTTATTTGAACATTTTAATTCTTTTTTTGCATCGTAGGTCTTTTCACTTGTATTATGGTTCCTGATTTTGTTGTTTTATGTGTTTGTGAATGTGTCTGTCTCTGTCTGTTGGCGAATTAATTTGTTGTGTTCTTTTTATGGTTTCTGTGTATTTTACTTTTTTTCTGTTATTCTTGTTAGTCTTAGTTTTTTGCTTGTTGTTTTAATAAAGAGATTTTATTTGGTTTGCATTTATGGAGTTTACGATGCCAATTATGGTGGCTGACACACATGATGTGAGGATTTGCTGAAGGAATCAGAGGCAGCAGGAATACAAGTTTGAGACCATCTTGTGCCTGTTTTCTTAAGGGAGAGTATTTACTGTATCTGAAGAATCTCTCAGAAAATTCCATCTCTGTCAAGTCTTCTCTCAATTTGCTAAAGAATACAATTAAGGTATTAAATTTTGGGTAATGTCTTTTGTTAACAAATTAATTATTGTAAATATTTTCATAACAGCTGAGCTAATTATACTTTTTATGAGTCTTTTGATTCTTCAAAGTAATTTATTTTATCAAAATGAAAATTTATTTTTACAAAAGTTTGGCAAAATTTGTTTATTATAGCATCAATTACTGTACTTTCTACAGAAGATTCATCATTTTATTTTGCCATTACCAATGCCTTGTTATTATTCTTATTTTATTTTTTAGTCTATATTAAAGTATACTAATCTAGATTTTAAGAATATTTATTTTCATAATTGAATAATCTTTATCAATGTTATTGATTTCTATTCTTCATAGTTTTAAGTGTCATTCAAAACAAAATCTTTTCCACTTAAAAAAAAGTAAATATGAAATTCTAACTTGACGTTACACTTCTTCAATGATACTACTCAATGAAGCTATAAATTTTCATGTTTAATTTTACTTTTCATTTTTTATATTTCATCTTTTCTTTTACCCTTGTAATTTACAGTTTGTTTCACAAACGCTTAAAATTATTTTGAAATTTCTCCTATTATTTTGCATGTTTCTATAAATAATTTTCTAGTTGATATTTGTTTCAATTTAGTCAGAAAATGTCTTTTACTCTTCCAGTTTTAATCAATGCTCATGCTGCACTTGTGTCTGCTGAAAAACATCTTGGCCACTCTTTGTCACTTAGCCTCCAGAATGTCATGTACTGTGTTTTGTGTGATGCTCTATCAGAGCTATAATCTTTGGTCATCCTGTACTTTGTTTCAGTTCGTGAACAGGTGGTAAAAAAGATTTTGGAGAAGAGCTATAAAGGCATCAGTTTTCAAAAGACATTCATAATTACAAAAAATTGTCCCCTCAAAATAGGAAACTTCCCATGTACAAGATTCATGACTACAATCTGAATAAAATGTGAATTCGCTTTGGAAATAATGGAAAACAATATGTGTGCACATGATCTAAATTTGATACAAGAAGAAAAGTGACAATTTTTTTTTCAACACTTCTGGTTAAGCTAAGGAAGTCACAAATACCACATATGAAAGACAAGAAAAAAGTACTGTTTTGAAAACATGATATGCCTGCCCATTCAAGGATGGGCTGTTTTCAGTAAGATTCTTTCCAAGTAAATCAGTCAGCAATCTGATGTTGGATGATGTTGAACATTGGGGAGCAATTACTGAAGTTAAATTTTGTAAACAAACAAGGTAGTTTAAAGAAAACCCACTGAAAATTTCTAAAGAAAAAATTAAGTTTAGTCTCTGTGGGGAGATATAATTGATTCACGATAATATCAGCTCTAACATTTAAGTAAACTGATACCAAGATATGTGCAAACCCTAGAAGTCTCCGTTGATTTGAGGCTTGTTGTTAGTTTTTGAAGACTTAAAATTGATTCTATGAAATGTTTTAAATTACTGGGTGAGTTAAAGTGTAGGCCGCTTTTGACACTGGGGGAAAAAGCAACAAATAAGCTTCCTTATAGGAGTACTGGTAAGTCAATGATATTCTTCAATTCCAAGGATGAAATGTCAAAAAATATACCAAGACAATTCAAAACATGTATCTCTATAAATAAAAAAGCAAACAAATAAATAAATAAGTTTCTGATAAAATGTCATGATTTACAGTGAATATTTATTTTAAAACCCCAGTCCTACATTAAAAATGAGGTGCAAAAATAATAATATGATAGAAAAATATCTTCCTTATTTTATTCATAAGTTAGGCCATCTTGAAGCATGTATATTCCAAATCAGGTACAATCTGAAAAAACAAACTGTTTTTTTGCTCTTGTATCCATCATGATGCACCAAACACATTAAATATAAGGTACATAATAAGGTCCAAGTGATATAGCCAGTATGCAGCAGTTAGGTTTATAGAATTATCGTGAAGCTTCTGGATAAAAAAATCCAGGTTCAGCAATGCTAGTGATCTTGTTGCACAGATCAACTTATGGTCAAGAGCGAAACACACCGTGAAATTCATTTCCCTATTCACCTTTGTAGCCATCCGTAAACACAGCCATTACCTCACTTAATGATGAATTTGATAATTGATATGTTGATTTCTCAGCTCTCTCCGTGAATTACAACTTTATATATTTGTGTGTCTAGTGAGTACTAAGAAAACAGTTATTAACTTTGAGTCCCCAAAAAGTCTTCCTCCCGTCTCCCCATTCTCTTCCCTTCTCCCTCCTTTCCACATTTATTTATTTATTTATTTATTTATTTATTTATTTATTTATTTATCTATCTACTTTTCATCATGATCATAGCCCCCTCCCTCCTCTCCTTCTGGTGGCACCCTCTGCCCTCTTAGATCATGGCCTTCCATATTCTTCAGAAAAGGGGAACACTCTGTACCAACCCGCCTAAGCTCAACAAGTCTCATCAGGACCTAGTTCCTCCTCTTTCTCTGTAGTTTGGCAAAGCAACCCCTGCAGGGGGAAGGGATCAAACAGCAAGGAACAGGGTACATGTCAGAGATAGCCTCTTCTTCCCTTACTGGGGGACCCACATGAAGCCCAGCTGCCCATCAGGTACTTCAAGTAGGGAGCCTAAGTCCTGTCCATAAAGATGCAGTTTTGGGGGGATTTGTGTGTTTTTGGCTTTGTGTGTGTGTGTGTATGTGTGTGTGTGTGTGTGTGTGTGTATGTGTGTGTGTGTGTGTGTGTGTGTGTGTGTGTGTGTGTTTTCTGAAACAGAGTTTCATTGTGTAGCTCTGGCTGTTTTTGAACTCCTTAGAGAAGCCTGGCCTCAAACTCAGCAATCCACTACCTTCCTCTGCCTCCCTAGTACTGGGATTAAAGGCCCTTGCCATCACCGCCAGGCAAAACTGTCCTTTTCTACCCAAATGTGGCAATCCCTGTTTGATTTTAAAGCTGAGAAGACTATATTCTGCAAAAAAAATAATTGATTACTTTTCTGTTTCAATAGTGACATTCATTTATTTTCCCTCATATCATCATGCACATGCTGTAGTATTTAAATATTTTTGTCAGGTATAATTTTGTAGCTCTGTGGCTTTTCATTACAAGTCTTGGTAATCACATATGTAGACAAATACAAACTTAAAATTCATCCTACTCTAGTGTTTAAGCTTGAACTTTTGGTAAATCTTTAACAAAATTGATTCTGTATGCAACAAAAAAGAATAATTAATCAGTGAACTTTTACATCTAATATTTCATTTGCTGGGAGTAGAGCACCCGCCCAGTATCACACCTGCATCCTATATTGTCCTATTGGGATTGAGTCTACCTTTGTTATATCCCTGGCTGAAGCAGATTTTAGAAACCTTCATATGCTTTAAGGCTTGTAGAACATAATGGCCTACAAATTCTTCAGTCTGACTGGTACCACTGCACTGGTCATGTTCCTGCTCTGCAACTAGGCTCTCACCACTAACGCCAACCCCACCCTGCTCAGAACATAAGTGCCTGTGTCCTGCTCGTTTTCTGGACCTTACATAAGACATTGTATAAGATGTAAGGTATCTTTCTCTTTCATTCCTTATATTTTTTCACTTAAAATAAGACCCACTGGTTCCGTCCATAGTGTTGTAAATGAAAGGATATTATTTTCATATCTGAATTATAATCTACTATATAAGTGCCATACATGGAACAGTCATACAATCATACCAAGAAGCAGCTTCTTCTGGGTAAGGACTCAGGAAATTAATGCTCAATACACTCCACACAGTCACTCATTCATAAAACACACAAAAGTTATAAGGCTTTTAAAACTGTTTATTTGATCCAGATTTAACCTTGGCAAATGAAATATATTAAGAAAACAATTCCTATTTCCCTTGGATTTTTCCAAGTTTGTGGAATACAGGCTTCTGAGGACCTAATGATTCTTTGCATTTCCTCAGTGTCTGTTGTTGTTAAGTCCCTTTGCTTCTTGGGTACATCGGATGGAGAAATTCTTCTAGCCTGCTACTCAGAGATAATGTCTATATTTATGACTGAAATGTGTTTCTTGTATGCAGCAGATTGATGGATCTTGTTTGAAAGATTGAGATTTTAAAAACAACACTATTCAGGCCTCAATTGCTTATAACTAGACACACGTCTATATGTCCTTTAAATATCTATGTCCTCTCTTTACATTTTTATCAGGTGTTCTCTACTCTATATTTTTATTGGATCTTATCTTGTACACAAGAGATAGAACTGTCATAGTTGTCAACAATATTAAGTTGGTCTTTCTGAATTTCAGATGGTAAGTTTGTTTCCCTGAACTACCATTCTGTTCTCTCTTTGTGTCCATCAGGAACACAGAGTTTTCCCAAGAAGGTTCTCTGTGAAGAATTAAGAAACAAAATATGTCAATATATATTTAATAACACTCCTTTTATTTCACTATTTGTTGGATAACTCAAAATTGACATACTGTACAAAGTGGACAATGAAGCTAGAATGATGAGAATTTTTATGTTTCTCTAAAATGGATGCCTCAACCAGCCATTATGTAATATGAGCAAGCACCTTCTTTTTAAATAAATTTCCAGCTGTACACAAAATATGAAGTTATTCAGACATGATCACTGTCCCTATATGATTAACTATTAGAAGTAGGGCTGAGAAACACTTAAAGAAATGCTCAGCATCATTAGTCATCAGGGAAATGCAAATCAAAACGAGACTGAGATTCCATCTAATACTCATCAGAATGGCTAAAATTAAAAATTCAAGTGACACCACGTGCTGACAAGGATGCGGAAAAAGAGGAACACTCCTTCATTGCTGGTGGGAAGGCAAACTGGTACAACCACTTTGGAAATCATTCTGGCACTTTCTCAGAAAAATAGGAACAGGGCTTCCTCAAGACCCAGTTATTCCACTCCTTGGAATATACCCAGAAGATGCTCCACCATACAACAGGGACATATGCTCATCCATGTTCATAGCGGCCTTATTCATAATAGCCAGATCATGGAAACAGCCTAAGTGTCCCTCAGTAGAAGAATGGATAAAGAAACTGTGGTACATTTACACTACGGAATACTACGCCGCTATTAAAAACAAGGAATTCCCGAAATTTGTGGACAAATGGATTGAACTAGAAATGATTATAATGAGTGAGTTAACCCAGAAGCAGAAAGAATCAAATGGTATATACTCATCATATCTTGACAGTCACCCAACAGGCATGTCCCATGAAAGTCTTCACTTACCAGGATAGTGGGTCAAAAGGGAGGACATCCTATTGGGACTTTAGGTGAGAGAAGCATGGGTTAATGGGAAATAGAAGAATCCAGAGGGTCCTAGAAACATACAAGAAGAACATTATGACAGGCGGATCTGTATGGGTCTGGCCCAAACTATGACACCAGCCAAGGACAATATGTGCAGTAAACTTCGAACCCCTACGCAGATCTAGCCAATGGACAGGACATTCTCCACCGTTGAGTAGAGTGGGGACTGACTTTCACATGAACTCTGGTGCCCCGTTTTTGACCACATCCACTTGATGGGGAGGCCTGATGGCACTCAGAGGAAGGCTAGCAGGCTCCCAAGAAGAGACTTGATACCCTATGAGCATATACAGGTGGTGGAAGTCCCCCTCAGTCACAGACATAGGGAAGGAGAGTAGGGGAAAGCGGGAGAAAGGGAGGAATAGGAGGATACAAGGAATGGGCTAACAATTGAGATGTAATATGAATTAATTAATAAAATATTTTAAAAAGAAGGGATATGTTAGGTGACATAAAATTGTGGTTATCTAATTGAAAAGGATTAAATAGATGCTCAGGTTTTACAGAGAAAAAAAATATCAACAGTAGTTGTCATGAGACCAACTGAGGATAGATAAACTGCAAAGGAGATTTAGTTAAGACATCATTTAATCATGGACTAATGATCAAAGGCTAATTGAATACCTTAGTTTACAATAGATACAACACATTTACACCAAGAAAGAGTAAGTCTAATTCTAAAGCTTTTAGCCAAGAGAAATATTGTTGTCTGTAACGTTTTGAATTTGAGAATTTAGAATTTATAAATCAAATCAGTAGTTACAATTATTAGAGATACACTAATGTCAAACCTTTATAACAGTGCAAATATCCTAAAATGACTATGAACATATTTAAATTAATATAATTATACATAAAAATTTTCTTAGCATTTGTACTTTAGACCTACAAGAAAATCATTGAGTTGCTTCATTCAGAGTATAACATTTTGAGTCTCATTGAGTATACCAGTGTAATAGAAGGCTTGGTTTCTTTGTAAACTCAGTCAGGTGATGTAAATATGTTTTTGTTTTAATCCCAAGTGTGACATTTTATTTTGAGCTTTAGCTTGTCCACACCTGCTAATTTTTTGGTGAGGGGCATGGCTTTTTAAAGCTGGTAATGACATTCCTTGTGTAGCATGGAGTGGGGTGTTGTCTAGGGCTCTGCGGATATAAATAAGAGCACAGAGAGAGTGTGATGTGCTGTGCAGAGTTGAAGATTTCATGTCGTAGCTTGAAGAGACAAGAGATAGACAGAGTTATGATTTGGAGAAGACAGACAGAGAGAAACGCTCTAGGGCGCAATGGCTTGAAGAAGACTACTGCCTCCTCTGCTGTTGGCAGAGCTCTTCCTACCCATAAAAAGAGACTTGATACCCTATGAGTATATACAGAGGGAGGTAATCCCTCTGAGGAACAGTCATATGGGAGGGGAATAAGGGGAAAATGGGAGGGAGGGAAGAATGGGAGGATACAAGGGATGGGATAACCATTGAGATGTAACAAGAATAAATTAATTTAAAAAAAAAGTCCATATAACCCTAAATGTCTTGAAGAAGTAAAGGAGCTCCCTACTAACCTCTTTTCTATGTAATGTTGGGAGGTTGGAAGGGAGGTTGAGGTTTAAACACCCCAAATAAAATAGAGTTTATTTATATATAGTAGTTTCTCTATATGATGTGATATGTTTGGAGGAAAATAGAAGTTATGTGATTATACTATTGGAAAACTGTGATGTATAATAAGTACATTAGCAAGGTGATTTATATTTTCTATTTCTTGCTTCTATATGCAAATGAAAAGCCAAAGAAATTTTACTAATATATCCTGGCAGTAACCACTATCAAAGTTTAGTGCCACAGAGCTTAGGTAGCTGTTTAATGTTTTTTTTTTTTTTTTCAGGAGCCCATAATTCAAACAAATGAAAAACAGATTTGATGTAAGTAAAGGAATATACATCTAAAGATAAACATAATTGGGGTGATATTGAGTAGTAAAGGTTTTGTTGTTCTCATCATTAGAGACACTAACATAGGCAACCCTTTTATATTCATTTGTGCATATTTATTCTATATTGAAAATACATATCCAATATCTATGTTTTTCCACTTTTTGTTGTTGTTATTTTTCTAACTGCCAGGTAAATATACCAGAAAATAAAGCTTAATATTTCTCTGTACTTCTATAGTATCTGCTCTTATTAAAAGCAACTCTCATGTTCCTTTTGATTTTGTGTTGAGTTATTGCTACTGGAAAACATCCATCCAGCATCAGGCTTTAAGACGAAGAAAAAAAAACTCTATATTATCCTTAACGTTCTGTTATATTTGATTTGAATCATCCCTTGAAGATTCAGTTAGCCACCTTTGATCTCTAGAAGTACTGGAAATACTTTTCAAAGGCTAGACCTGCATTTGTCTTGATTGTTGTACGTTCAGCATGGAAATATGAAGGTAGAACCACAGGTGAGTCAAAATGAAGTCCAGAGAGAAGACATGGCACTTTAACAGGGACCAAGTCACCAGTAAAACTTTCATAAGTCTGCTCATGTAAAGATGAACTTAAAGTCAGTTTTCCAAGAGCTCATGGGGAATGCTTTCTATTCATGACCTCCTTTTCATGACAGAGTCTCATCAGTGATGAATCCAGCTATCAATTCTCTCTTGAGGGCTGTAGGGGAAGGAGGGAAGAAAGAAAGGTCTTTCCAAAGGGACTTGCTAGCACTGATGCTTACCACCCTGAGCCCTAGTAATTAGTACTTAACAACTAGACTCTTGGTTAAGAAACATTGTGCATATTATGGTTTCGAATTTCATGATTTAATGAGTATTGCTTTTGAGTGTACGTGTTTTGTGCTTTTTTTTTATCCTGAATTTTTTCTTTTTAAAAGGTTAGCCTCTTTGTTTTCTCAAGAAGGAGAAAAAGATAGCATGTAATTAGTTGGAGGGAAGGGGTGAGAATGAATAGATGATTAGAGGAATTCTAATAAGAATATATGTATGAATCATTTATTTTGAATAAAATTATGTGTGTAGGTTTTCCACCTTTTCCAATGAATTTGGCACTTTAAAACTTATTATTTAAAAATGTATTTTTTTGTCATTTACATTATATCCCAATGGTAATCCCAACCCTCCCTCCTCTCATCCAGGATCCTCCACTCTGTCACTCCCTCCCTCTTCCTCCTATTCCCTCTTCCCTCCCTCACAGAAAAAGGGAGTCTTCCCACTAAGCCACTCCAGCACATTGAGTAAAATCAGGACTAAGCTTGAGGCCTATCAAGGGGAAACTGATCAAAAAGCTTGCAACAGAGACATTGTCAGTGACACACGTCATTCCTCTTTCTAGGAGACCCACATGAAGACCACGCTGCCCATTGGATACATATGTATAGGGAGCCCAGGTCTAGTTAACACATGTTGCTGGCTAGATGTTTCAATCATCTCAAGCCCCTCTGGGACAACAGTAGTTGGCACTGTTGGTCTTCTTGTGGAGGTCCTGTCCCCGCCACTCTCATCCTTCAAATGGATTGATTTGGAAAAGAGCATCCTAAGTGAGGTAACTCAGACCCAGAAAGACACACATAGTATGTGTTAGCAATCAGGTACCTCTGTGGATGACTGCAGGGTACTTGACAGCAAGACAACAGGCATGTCTATGGCCAGTGCAGAGACTCAGACACAGCAGGCACATCATCACCAGTTGCAAGGATGCAATTGTCCCTTGAGCCACATGTGCTCTTTCTGTGCATGCACTGAGTCTCCTTATAAGAAGACACCTTCCTCTCCCTCTTCCTCTCTCTTCCACCCCTCTCTCCCTCTCTCTTGTCATTTCCCCAGAGAGAGTCTCTATGAGTCTCTGTAACCCCTCCCTTATAAAATCTTTCATGTGGACCTGCTTCATGGCATTATCTGTGGGCCTATTGCATAGTTCTGCAGTCTAAATCCCAACATTTCTTGCATTGCCTGGGATTTGAACTTGGGACTTTTGGAAGATCCGATGGGGCTCTTAGTTGCTGAGCCAGTTCTCCCACTGTATGTACACACTTATAAGTGGGAATTATGCATATAGTGCAAGATAACCATATAACAATTTATAGACCCAAGGAAGCTAAGTATCAAGGAGAGCCCAAGAGAAGATGTCTGATTCTTACTCAGAAGGGGAAATAGAATACAGCATTCCAGAGACAGAGGCCAAATGACCTCTGTATGCCATGCTAGTGTACATAGACACTGATGGAAATGGCTGAAGGAAAGCTCATAGAGAAGACAACCTGTACTCACAGAGATCTCAGTTTCTGTCCCCAGCATCCATATGGTGGTAACTCCAGTTCCAGGGAATCTGCTTTCCTTTTCTGACCACTACAGGCATGCAGTACACATGCAAACAAAATATACATACACATAAAAATCAAATCTTTTTTTAAAAGGTGAAAAACAAAAATAACAACCACAAAAGAATAGATAGCCACTTAGTTGAAGAAAAGGAACAGGATAGGAGAGGGAACACTGAAGGAAATGGGAGTGGAGATGAGATGTGTGTAGAGGTGAGGAGTGGGAGGACAGAATGCTTTCAGAGAGAAGAGAAATCAAGAGCAGAAGCAACTCTTAGAAAAGCTGTAGACACATAGACATCCAATTAATTCCCAAAATTTTTGGACAAATGGATTGAGCTGGAAATGGTCATAATGAGTGAGTTAAATGAGAAGAAGAAAGAGTTAAATGGTATGTCCCCTGAAAGTCTTCACTTACCAGAAAACTGGGACAGAGGAGAGGACATCCTATTGGGACTCTAGATGAGAGAAGCATGGGAGAAGAGCAAAGTAGAAGGATCCAGAGGGTCCTAGAAACCTACAAGAAGAACATTATGATAGGCAGATTTGGGCCCAGGGGTCCCGCTCAAACTATGGCATCAGCCAAAGACAGTACAGACCACAAACTTCACACCCCTACCCAGATCTAGCCAATGGACAGGAAATTCTCCACAGTTGAGTAGAGAGTGGGGTCTGACTTTCACACATACTCTGGTGCCTCATATTGGACCATGTTCCCTGGAGGGGGAGACCTGGTGGAACTCAGAGGAAGGATAGCAGGCTACCAAGAAGAGACTTGATACCCTATGAGCATATAAAGAGGGAGGAAGTCCCCTTCAGTCACAGTCATAGGGGAGGGGAGTAAGGGGAAAATAGGAGGGAAGGAGGAATGGGAGGATACAAGGGATGGGATAACCATTGAGATGTAACAAGAATAAATTAATTAAAAAGAAAAGAAAAGCTGTAGACCTACAACAGGGTAGTCTCCTGGGAGGATATGGAGGTGACTCAGCTCTGACCACTAATAGAAAGAGTCATGGAGCCTGAAGAGACCATCCTCTAACTGGTCAGGACTCCTAGTGGAGGGAGGGGAACACAAACATACCCACAAATACTGTGACCCAAAATTTACCGTGCCTAAAAGACTGCAGGGATACAGATAGGGCACACATTGAAGGAATCCCTAACCAATGCCTGGCCCAAGCTAAGACCCACGATATGAGAGACTGTCAACTCCTGACACTATTAACAACACTGTGCTATGTTTACAGACAGGAGCATAGCATAGCTTTCCTCTGAGAGCCTCCACCCAGCAATGAAATGAAACAGAATCTGAGACCTATAGCCAAACATTAGGAGGGACATAGGGACCCCTGTGTTAAATTTTTCACTTACTTTTAAAATTTTATTTAAATTTTAAACTTTGCTTAATTTTTAATTAAATGTATTTATTTATTAACTTTACACACCAGTTGTAGTCTTCTCCCTCTTCTCTTCCTAGTTCCACCCTCCCTCTCCTTCCCTCCTCCTCTGTTTTCGCTCATCAAGTCACATCAAACTGAGTTTGTCCTCTTTCCCTGTGGCCTGACAAGGCAACCCACTAGAAGGAAGTGATCAGAAGGGAGGCAACAGAGTCCATGTTCAAGACAGCCTCTGCATCCCTTATAAGAAGACCCACATGAAATATGAGAAGTGCATCAGTTGCATCTATGTAGGACACCAGAGGACCAGGCCATGACTGGTCTTTATTGGTGCTTCAGACTCCACAAGCTCCTCTGGCCCCTGCTTAGTTGGCTCTGTTGTGAAACTCTTGTAACCTCTAGATCATTTTGTCCTTCCCCTCATTTTCTTTTCACTAGACTCTCTATGCTTTGCTTAATTCTTGGCATGTGTCTCAGCATCTGTTTGGGACCCCTGCTGCCATATTGTACAGGATAAACATACTACAATGCACAGACCCAAAGCAGATAAGTAACAAGGAGGACATAAGGAGGATGCTTAACTCTGACTCAGAAGCGGAAATAGAGGTAGTAGTGGAAGAAAGGGACCAACATAGGAGAGGGAACTCAGAGAGAAATAAGGGTAGAGGTCAGACCTGGGGAGATCAGGGGCAAAACGACAGAAGGCTTCCAGAGAAAAGAGGAACTGTGGGAGGGGGACATCTTTGTGACAATCTGGAGACTTAAGTCAGGATATGAGGGGGACTCTATCTGAGACTCGTAGTAGCAGGGCCCATGAAGACTGAAGAGGACACCCTCTAACTAGACAAGGCTCCTAGTGGAAGAAGTAGAACACCAAAACCACCCACAAAATCTTCAATCCTAAACTTACCCTGCCTATGAGATGTGCAAGAATAAAGATATAGCAGAGACTAAAAAAAAATTTTTTTAATTTAGTGCAGAGGCAAATTGATTTTAAGTTTAGGTTTTGTCATTTATGAAGGGAATTGAATATAGGGAGGCCTGATCATAATGTGCTTTAAGAGGCCAGGGGAGAGATTGGAAGACTTCAAATGGATTTGAAGATCTTTTGGTAATTTTGCTCTCCAACTAAAACAAGTTTCTTGGAAAATGTTTTTTATTAATTAGTTACTTATAATTATTTGTAATTAAATTATTAATTAATTAACCCTTGGATCAGAGATTCTTTTCTCTCCTTTCCTCTCAGGGCTTATTTCTCACTTTTCCATACACCTTCTCTCTTCCTCCTCAGAGAAGGTGAGACACTCCTTGGATATCAACGCACCTTTGCATATCAAGTTGCAGTTGGACTAGGTGCATCATCCTCTATTGTGACTAGAAAAGGCAGCCCATTTAGTGTCAGTAGATCCAAGGCATGCCACACAGTCAAAGACAGGCCTTGCTCCTTCTGTTAGGGGATCCCAAATGAAGACCATGCTGCATTTCTGTTACATATGTATAAGGGCCTAGGTCCATCCTATGCATTATCCCTGGCTGGTGGTTCATCTCTATGAGACTCTATGGACCTAAGTTAGATGATTATGTATGTTTTCTTGTAGAATACTTGATTTCTGTGGATCTTTCAATCCTTACTCCCCGTCTTCCACAAGGTTTTCTGAGCTCTGTCTAATGTTTTTCTTTGGGTCTCTGCATCTGTTCCCTTTGGGTGCTGTGTTAAGCCTCTCACGTGACAATTATTCAAATCTCCTGTCAGCAAGTATAGCAGAATATTATTAATAGTGTCAGGGTTGAGATCTCTCCTGTGGTAGGAGAGTCAAGTTGGACTAGTCATTGATTGGTCATTCCCTCCATTTCTGGTCCCTCTTTATCCCTGCACATCTTATAGGCAAGCAAAATTGTGAACCAAAAGTTTTAAGGATGGATTGGTGCTCATCCCTCCATTGTAAATCTTACCTGGCTACAGAAGGTGGCCTCAGATTCCCTATTTCCTATTGTAAGGAGTCTTAGCTAGAGTCTCTCTGATAGAGTCCATTATCCCAGAGATGCCTCTCTAATTCCAGTTCTCTCTAACAGTTGTAAAAACTTTTAATACATAATTTTAATGTTTGATTACAATGTTTATCTGAGAAGAACAAAGATAATATGTAATTATCAGAGAGTTAGCTATAGACTGTAAGAAATAAAGATATAATTACCACTGTTTTCAAGTTAGCTTGGATAGCCAAACTGAAAAATACCTTAGATACCTAGCTAGCTTTCTCAGAGCTTGTTTGAATATATAAAAAGCATAATTACTTGAATTTTGATCAGGAGGAAGTTAGACAAAAGCTATTTGCCAATATTCATGTGGGTAATGATCATACCACTAAACTAGAGCCAATAAGGGGAAGGTTTATTTCCCTTAGGCTCATTAACAGTACAAGAAGCGTAGGGCTGTGAAATGAGATCAATATTCTTATAAAGTTCTTTGCCACTGAACATCTGTTTACAAGTCTTAGATAATCAGTCCTAGATGGTATAACAACAAGCATGTAATTCCTTAATGATTTACCACTGCATAGACTGTTGAAGGTTGAAGTGTTACTGATTTCAACTACACTTCTAGTTTTTGTCAATGACCTTTGGATAAAGCCCAGCTTTTCAGGCCTGGGCTGTATATTGGAAAGGAAGATGAAATCATGCAGACAATACTAAGCTTGAAAACAATATGACTTTTGAAGGCTCAGTTGATCTTTTTACTGTTTTATTTATTTGCTTTCTTACTCCTAAGAATTTCTTTGTGTTGAAGTTTGATACATCTTGCAATGCATTACTCAACACCTTTGGCTCGAAAGTATTCTAACATCAGTAAAGATGGGATATGGGGCAACACTTTATGGTAACATAATAATTATTAAAATAACATTGCCTGGATTGCCAGGAATTAGATACTGTGTAGCCTTAGTGTAGAATAAACCAGGACTAGAAAAAAAATCAATGAAATGATTTGTGTTGATCACATCCAGACATAATACATGGAGTGTAACCTGGAGGCATGTGCAGATGAGTGTGCAGGCCAGAAGATGGTATTCGATTCTTTGTTGCTAGAGGTAGAGGCGACTGTGAGAAATTTGCTTGGGTACTGGATCCAAACTCAATCCTCTTCAAGAACACCAAATGCCCTTAACCAAAGAGCCAACTCTTTAGCCACTCAGTTCACAGGTATACTGGCTTGTCCAAGAGTGTCACTTAAGTGTTGTTACTGCATTGGGGACAAAATCATACTCAAAAGTGGAATAAATAATACTCCTGGAGACACAACTCAAAGGTAGAATGCTTGCCGAGCAACCCCAAAGTGGCTGGATTGGTCTCAATCATTAGTTTGATTGTCATTGCTATAAGAAAAGAAATGCACAGAAGTAAGAACGCTAGGTAATTGCATTACATATATGAATGTTTACCCAATAATTCAACTGTTCTGGACTTTTGAAATTCTTCATGTTATAATGTTGGATGGAATCACAGTGGGAATAATTAAAGCGCTCCATAACTGAAATAAGAAAAAAAACTTCTCTTTCCAGGTGGCAGTATATGCATATATAACCAAGAAAACATACTCATAATCCATCTCTTGTACACAGTCACCTTCTGGTCTTAGGTCCCAAATCACGGCATCAGATTTCAAACTCAGTATCAGGAAGCATAGTCCAAGCTTCTGTCATAAATATATGATATATATTACATATATATGTATATGTATGTGATATAAACATACATATTATATATGTATGCATATATCTGTGCATGTAAGTGTGTGACATAATTTTATGACTGTCTCTGAGTTTACTATAGGTAAACCTAGAAACTATCATAAATCAACCACATTCCATCTAATCTATCAAAATGTTTTCCTGATTCTTTTCTAATAAAAGACAAATCAAAATTTTCTAGGTGTTCATTAGTGGAATTACAAAAATGGTCCTCTGAATTAGATAAATTAAACTTTGGGGTAGGAAGCAACGACACAGACACAACTGTGAAGCATATTGTCAAAACATCTAAAGACTGTCAAGAACTAAAGACTGATAATGCAAACAATAATTATCTGTAAGTAAATGGTATCCATTATATACAACAGGGAGGTTTTGCAATGTAAAATATAAACAAGCAAACAAGAGATTAAAAACAAAATTTAAGTATCTTTCTATTAAGAGTAAATGTTGCTGTTTTTGACTGCCTCATGGCCAAACAGTTGTGATATATATCAAATAGTTAAGTGATTTTGAGCACAGATTGTACTCCTCTGTCAATAATATGAGGTTCAACTGCATGTAGTTTAAATAGTTTGTGTGGATTACATAATTCTGAATACAAGCTCCTTAAAGGAAGAAAGAACTTTAAATTTATTTAAAAATTTTTATCCCTTTTTAGTTCCAAAAAAGGTTGAACTTTGTCATTTTTGTACTGTGGATATTCATGAAGGTCAAAAGAAATAGTTATTCAAGTCACCAATATATTTTTAAAAATATCTTATTTTAAAATATACATTTATATTATTACACACATATACAAAAAACTCCCTACAGAAAGAAAAACCATCAAACAATCAGGAATTATATAAATGTTACATTCTTAGTGTTTCAGCTATTTGTATTTGGCAACCAAGAAAAAACATCTTTCCTATCTTGGTTCATCCAAAAATTTGAATGTAAATCAATATCTATTATATCTCATCATTATCAATTTAAAACATCTATATAGACCTAAAAACATCTTAAGCCCCAGAAAACTAAGCTTAATTGTAACACTAAACTATATGGTCTTCAACCCCATCAGAGATTTGAGAAGGAGTAAAATTGATTACCTGAGTGTACCAGGAGTGTAGGTTGTAGCTTTCCAAATGAGAAGATAACAGAGACAATTTGCTACCTGAAGAGTCATTCAAAACACTCTATAATGTTGGAGCATCATCTTCAGCCTTCTTTCTGGCAATAGAATTCTGTCTTAAAAAGGCAAGTTTGGAGACAGTCAGAGTCAGTGGCCAAACTCTGCCAAGACAGGGTCTTCAATAGTTCTGGCCTCACAAATATGTCTGTCACATATATTTTCTAATATAAAGATTTGTAAATATTCTCAAGTGATGGTGGCACATGCCTTTAATCCCAGCATGAGGGAAGCAAGCATATCTCCATGAGTTCGAGGCCATTCCAAACCTTTATCTTAATCCACTGTTCTTTTCCCTGCAATTGAAAAGCAAATTCAGGTTTCATCATAAAAATATTGGTAAAGAATAAATAATTAAATTGTTAGAAGATATATAGAGTGAATTAATTGACCGTAAGGGTCCCATTTATTTAATAATCTAACAAAAGTTAGAGACTAAATTGTCTACAATAAGATGTGTCAAAAATGTGTTTGGGTAATTTTCATTGCTGAAGACAATTACAAGGCACCTTATAGATTATGGTTTATTTGAGGGCTTATAGTTTTGTTTGGTGACTAAATGACAATCATGGTAAGGATCATGACAGGAAACACTGACGCATAATGTTGGCGCAGTAGCTCAGAACTTAAGCATCCTTATTCACAAGTAGGAAACATAGAAAATGATAACTGGAAGTGGTATCAAATTTGAAACCTCTATGACCATGCCCCTCATATGACACACTTTCTCTCACAAGACCACATACTAACACTTAACAAACAGTTCTACCAACTATGGAACAAATATTCAAAGTAACACAGAAGGTAAGAGCAGAGTAGTGAAAGGACACTCCCATAATGAAAACTTACGGCCATCTGCTAACTTTTGAAAAATTCCAGAAGCTCTGTGCATTAATAGTGCTGGTTATGTGGGAGTCCCAGCAGAGACAGGAGTTTCTTTATTTCATGGATAACATGTGAAGCTCAGATCTAGTAATTCCTCAGTAACCAGGTAAGTAAATTATTCAGTTTCCCCAAATATTGTCACTTTGACATTAGTGAATCATAGGAAAAGATTTGCCTAATTTTTCATCCAATTGCCTGGTAACATTTTTTGGTAGGCATATTTATCTGAAAGTGTTAGAGGCAGGAAATATTATATCAATCCATAAACCTCAAGGTGTTCTTCACACTTTTTGTTATTTTATCCCCAAAACTTTAGTTTTCTTTTTCTTTTCTTCTCTAGATCACAGTTACAGGACAAAATGTAATAGGCCATTAATAGGAGTCTTCAATTGTAATGATCTTTTTAACGTTTCTTTCGGACAAGTAAAAGAATATGTAAAGAATCTGTCTTAAATAACAATAACAACAACAATTTTTGTTTCTTTAAATGGGGAAGGATTAACTTCATTGTGCTTTTCATAATGTAGAAAAGGCACTATTGAGATGCAGTAGGGTCTCAGGTAAATAGCTGTTTGTTTGCGATGATTTTCTGCCATTGATTTACTACACTCTGTAGTCCTTCAAGCACACAGGCAATGAATTTTTGGATGTCTTCATATACTCTTTATGATTATAATCTTATTTCTAGGAAGCCACTCTTACTGCTTCACTTCCTATGGGATTCAGTCCAACTCATCTACACAACCTTTACACTGGTACTCTTAAGATCCTGATGTTCTATCCCCTACTAACACTGGAATCTTTCTATGATATTTGTTTATTTGGGGGGAATGTGTTGGAACTATGTTTCTCAGAGTTATCAGAGAATGTGTCCCAATGCCTATCATGCTGGATTTGTTTAAGTATTTGTAGATAGAAGTGTTAAAGGGCTTTATTAGTTAAGGCTCTTTACCAACATCCAAGTAGGAACATCATAATTCCAGAATTTTGGTATGGAGTAGCTGGTGAGAGTATCCATGTTTTTTTTTTTTTCTTCATAAAGCCATGAGATTTATTGAAGCTGCCAAACTGTCTGGACTTAATCAAAATGGATTATGTTGGTCCCAATGTGTGCTCTCTTCTCTCTACTTCATCACTATACACAACTATTCTTATTTGTTTACACAGGAATAGAACTTTATATTGATCTCATGATTCTTTTTTTTTTTTTAACATTCTCTGTTTTATTGAGATTTCTCATTCTCAGACAAAATTGCTTCAAAACGTTCATAAACAGCTTTTTTTTGTATTTTTTTATTTTATTAATTTATTCTTGTTACATCTCTATGGTTATCCCATCCGGACAGGACAGTCTCCACACTTGAGTGGAGAGTGGGATATGACTTTCTCATGTACTCTGGTGCCTCACATTTGACTATGTCCCCTGGAGGGGGAGACCTAGTGGCACTCAGAGGAAGGACAGCAGGTCACTGAGAAGAGACTTGATACTCTATGAGCATATACAGGGGGAGGTCCCCTGTTCCCTCTGAGGAACAGTCATAGGGGAGGAGAATAAGGAGAAAATGGGAGGGAGGGGAGAATGGGAGGATACAAGGGATGGGATAACCATAGAGATGTATCCATGGTTTTATTACTCATTAATTGGGCAAACAATTGAGTGTTTTCTCTCTTATATTGGCGAAGTTTAATTCCTAAAGCCAACTTACAATACTGACACAAATCTTAATTTTCTCTATATTAAATTAAATTTATGAATAAGATATTTCCATCAATTGATCAATAATCACAAAACATTGGAAAATAGTATAGTTAATACTACTTTATAATACAATGATTACTCCCTCTCATTTTGCATTAAGCCATAAAGCCCTAAGGGGGGAAATCACTTTTAAAAGCTTTCATAATCACTTTTATCTGATTATGAATCATATATCTGACTACTAGATTATTATGAGGTGTAGTGTTTTTATGTACAATGAGGAGAAGAACACAATTGCACTAAAGCATTGTTTAAAATTCCACAGAAAACTTGTATGCCTCTTTAACTTGGATGCCTAGAAGTCAGGTGCAGTATGCCTTTCTTCCTGCTTCCGGAGTTACTTGATTTAAGAATATCAAATTCTGTCTCCCTTATTGTCTATCCTTGTCTCTGTCTCTGTCTCTCTTTCTCTCTGTCTCTGTCTCTGTCTTTCTCTTCTCTCTCTCTCTCTCTCTCTCTCTCTCTCTCTCTCTCTCTCTCTCACACACACACACACACACACACACACACACACACACACACACATCATTGCTTCTCCTGAATTACCATGAATTTACTTCCTGCAAAAATCTGAAGATATTGTAAAGAAAAGAATATAAAGAGCTACTCTTCCTTGGTCATTGTATTTATGAGGTTAATAATTACAGGATACTTTGGGACATTATGTAACATGTGACTCCAAAACAGAGGAAACTACCAATTGCAGTCTGATATGGGCTATAAAAATAAGACGATCTTATGGTCACTTGGAAATAACATGAGTATATTCCTATATGTATTTAACAGGGGTAGATAGATTTAGCATAAGAGTTCATGCATAGAAGGGCTTTGAGAGTGGAAATGATAAGAATATTTTATGATTTATGTAATGGAGGGGATTCAATGCCTTAATATAATTATAATGAGGAAAATTTAATTATAAAGTAATAGAAACACAAGATGTCACTGGAAGCCTATTTTGAATGTGCCTCACTGTTTTGCAGCTCTCCATAATATCCACCAAAAGAACCCTAAATCACAGACTTCAGTGTAAAATTTAAGTAGAGTCATGGGAACACAGCACATTTTCCAGAAATGTAGGTAGACAAAGGACAAATGAAAGATTACCCCAACTTTGCTTTGTGCTGTCTTTTTATATTTTAATAAGACTCTACTCCAGTTCATTTCTGTAAGCCTTTTATCTATTTAAACGGTGGAATGTCCAGCTTGGCTCTTAATAGATAGTGCATGTGTACCTTTCCTTCTTTATTTATTTTTTGATTGGAGAGCTTCCTGGTACAGTGTAATTATGTACATTTTGTAATCACAGAATGAGGATATATAGCTATGTATTAATGGGCTCCTGAAAACTCAGAATTGTATGTCTATTCCCAGCACTCTAGTCCCATTGATCTGTCCATTTTTTATAGCATGTCAACTTCAAGCATCAGTTTTACAATGTATTGATTATGAAAGTGAGGCTAAGTCTCAAAGTTTTCAAATTATGTTGTATCTATCCAACTATCTAAAATAGTAATGACCAATGATACTAATTTTAAGTACCATATTAAATGATATAATAATAAGACAACACACCATTCAAAAACATATTTATAGTCATTTTATGGAATTCAGTGCTTCCATCTCTAATTTATAGAACATAAGAGCTTCCATAGCTACTAAAATAAGTAAAATGTTTTAATTTTAAATTTTATTTTTATTTTTAGTTACTTTTTAAAATTAATTTATTCTTGTTACATCTCAATGGTTGTCCCATCCCTTGTATCCTCCCATTCTTCCCTCTCTCCCATTTTCCCCTTATTCCTCCCCCCATGTCTGTTCCTGAGGGGGATTACCTCCCCCTGTATATGCTCATAGGGTATCAAGTCTCTTCTTGGTAACCTGCTGTCCTTCCTCTGAGTGCCACCAGGTCTCCCCCTCCAGGGGACATGGTTAAATGTGAGGCACCAGAGTACATGAGAAAGTCATATCCCACTCAAGTGTGGAGATTGTTCTGACCATTGGCTAGATCTGGGTAGGGGTTAAAGTTTACCGCCTGTATTGTCCTTGGCTGGTGCCTTAGTTTGAGCAGGACCCTTGAGCCAAAATCTGCCTATCATAATGTTCTACTTGTAGGTTTCTAGGACCCTCTGGATACTTCTGCTTTGCTATTCTCCCATGCTTCTCTCATCTAGAGTCCCAATAGGATGTCCTCCCCTCCGTCCCAGTTTCCTGGTAAGGGAAGGCTTTTGTGGGACATGCCCGTTGGGCTAGTATGCAGATATAAGTGAGTATATACCATTTGAGTCTTTCTGCTTCTGGGTTAACTCACTCATTATGATCATTTCTAGCTCAATCCATTTGTCCACAAATTTCGGGAATTCCTTGTTTTTAATAGCTGAGTAGTATTCCATAGTGTATATGTACCACAGTTTCTTTATCCATTCTTCTACTCAGGGACACTTAGGCTGTTTCTATGATCTGGCTATTATGAATAAGGCTGCTATGAACATGGTTGAGCAAATTTTCTTGTTGAGTGTTGGAGCATCTTCTGGGTATATTCCAAGGAGTGGAATAGCTGGGTCTTGAGGAAGCCCTATTCCCAGTTTTCTGAGATAGCACCAGATAGATTTCCAAAGTGGCTGTACTAGTTTGCATTCCCACCAGCAATGAAGGAGTGTTCCTCTCTCCCCACATCCTCGCCAGATGTGGTATCAATTGAATTTTTGATCTTAGCCATTCTGATGGTTGCAAGATGGAATCTCAGAGTTGTTTTGATTTGCATTTCCCTGATGACTAAGGAGGTTGAGCATTTCTTTAAGTGTTTCTCAGCCATTTGATATTCCTCTGTTGAGAATTCTCTGTTTCGTTCCAAGCCCCATTTCTCAATTGGGTTATTTGGTTTATGGTATTTAATTTCTTGAGTTCTTTATATATTTTGGATATTAGACCTTTGTCAGATGTAGGGTTGGTGAAGATCTTTTCCCAGTCTGTAGGCTGTCGCTTTGTTCTCTTGACAGTGTCTCCTGCCTTACAGAAGCTTCTCAGCCTCATGAGGTCCCATTTATTAATTGTTGACATTAAGGCCTGGGCTGTTGGTGTTCTGTTCAGGAAGTTGTCTCCTGTGCCAATATGTTCCAGGCTCTTCCCCACTTTTTCTTCTAAGTGACTTAGTGTCTCTGGTTTTATGTTGAGGTCTTTAATCCACTTGGATTTGAGTTTTGTGCAAGGTGACAAATATGGATCCAGTTGCATTTTTTTACACATAGACATCCAGTTAGACCAGCACCATTTGTTGAAGATGCTATCCTATTTCCATTGAATGGATTTGGCTTCTTTGTCAAAAATCAAGTGACCATATGTGTGTGGATTCATATCTGGGTCTTCGATTCGAATCCACTGATCAACCAGCCTGTTGTTCTGCTCGTACCATGCTGCTGTTTTAATTACTATTGCTTTATAGTAGAGTTTGAGATCAGGTATGGAGATTCCTCCGGAGCACCTTTTATTGTACAAGATTGTTTTAGCTATTCTTGGTTTTTTGTTTTTCTATATGAAGTTTGGAATTGAACTTTCAATGTCTTTAAGAAATTGTGTAGGTATTTTGATAGTGATTGCATTGAATCTGTAGATTGCTTCTGGTAGGATGGCCATTTTTACTATGTTAATTCTCCTGATCCATGAGCAAGGAAGATCTTAATTTTACATTTTAATTTCAGTAAAAACAGCTTATTCTCAAGAGCTTATGACTATTAATAGATATGGTATAATATAAGTGATTAAACTTAGAGATTTCTTTTACTTATATTTCAAAATTATTTTGTTATTGTGGAAAAATGATTTTATATTTTAGCTCTCAAAGATCAAAACATATTTGAGATACATTTTTCTGCAAGTACTTTTCAGTTCAATATCATTAAAGCAGGTAACTCTGATTTCATTAAACAAATAAATCATCTAAAATTTAACTGAAGGTCTAATTTTATGGAAGTTAAAAATGGGTATTTGGAAACAGATTTGAATGTGAAAGAACATACAGACCTATTAATAAACTGTGTTAAGCTTTTGTATTGCACATTAGAGATCATATTGTCATATTATGCAAATTATCTTGTTCTTTTACTAGTTTTGTCACTAAATAACTTTAAATGTAAAATTTAGTATAAAGTGTCTATGTTCCTAGAACTGATGGGCATACCAGGGACTTTCTGGCCAACAATTAGTGCTAAATGACAAATCTGAGTTCCATAAGAGAGCCTGTCTCAAAAAGAAAAATACGTTAAAGAGAGATAGAGGACAACACAAAAATTTGATTAATGAACAGGTAAGAGGATGATCACATACCTGCACATCTCACGCACATACAACACACACACACACACACACACACACACACACACACACACACACCCCACAAGTTTCATTTAAGGGAAAATCATATTATAAAAATTTTTATTCACTACTGCTTTAGTTACTCAAATAAGTATTTTTATCAATTGTATTAGAATTAATAAAACATTAAATATAAAGCATTATGCATTTATATATTTTAAAATGATAACCATTCAAACTACTTAAATATTTTAAGTAGTTTACATTTCTACATATTACTAAACACCTACTAATACCCAATTTGTAAGTATCATGACCTATCTTCAAATTGTGCATTTTGTTTTCTCATTATATTTAAAAAGATAATGAATCTTAAGTGTTTTAAGAAGAAATGTAGAGTAAAAATCTGGGAAAAATTAAAGGGTAGATGACTTCCCTGCAGATTTTCCCCCAAGAAATATCTGCTTGTATTTTAAAACCTGCATCACTGTTCCTCCTTACCTGCTTCGGCAGAGTGATGGATAACGATACTTCTCAGAAACTGGTGTCACTGTATTTTAAGAGATTTTTTTTTTTTTTTTTTGCAGCTGTCAAAATAAATTTCAGACACACCCTCCTCTCTTTCAACATGCTTAACTCTTAACCTAATCAAATGTAAATGCCGAGTCAAAACAAACCATCATGAAGGCATATCTTGGCTACTCTAAATGGAGCAGTGTATTTACAGGGAGAGCTAGATTTTCATTTTCCTTTAATTATAGGCTAAGTCAGCCAGTAATTGCCAAAGCCTTCTTTAGAAACTGATGGGCAATTTGGCACTTAAAGAATCATTGAACACAATAATAAACAGTCATGATTTCAATAATTAAGTCCTTGATACAAGAGATTGGCGTTTATACACACATAATAAAAAAGCCCACTTAAACACCATAGGAAAAAAATGAAGATTTACTAAAGTATAGACTATAGTAAACAATTCAAGATCTTTGAAAAAATTTATGTTTGTTTATTTGTTGATTTTATTTGTTTGTGTGTTTGTTTATGCTAATATAGGCTCTTGCTATGTGCTTCTGGCAGTGTAGACCCAGCTGGCCTTGATCTCAGAGAGATATGCCTGCCTTTGCCTCCCGTGTGCTCAAAGTAAAGATGTGTGGTGTTATGCCTAGCTTCAAACTATATTTTTAAGTACAATCTTACTGCCAAATAAACCCAGAAACATCATCAGAAAGGCCATATCATCTTTGAAATTTTAAAGTGATTGTATTAATATTTCTCAAACATCACAGAAGACAGTAAGACAACCCTGGATATAGTATAGTAGCTTGTCTAACATTTTATCTATGTTTGTGTTTTAGTACACAGTGCGCTTATGATTTATATCACCCAAATTTCCACAGAACTGGCAGGCTAATTGTGAATAGCTGTTCTTCAAAAAGACCTCAAGACCACAGAGGAAAACACAGTACTAGTTATATGCACTTGAGATACAGATGGCATCTCAGAGTTATGAAAATAATTTTAATAATAGTTCAAACACTACCTAATTTCTTTGAAATTAAGATGAAAGAAAAAATATAAGTTATGTTTGATTCAAAAAAAGATCTGCAAGAGTGTTTAGCGCTACCTGGTATCTTCCCCAATTTCCTGTCCCATACTAGGTTCACAATCTCAGTTACTGTTCAGGATTCAGCGCACAAATTGAAAGCCTAAAAGTTAACATCTACATATTAGAGGAAACATGCAGTAATTGTTTTTTAGAATCTGGGTGACTGTAGATCACCATCTAAGAATGGAAGTGTGTGAGGAGAATTCTGAGACCTTGTGAGAAAACACTAAGGAAACTAGACAAGGGTCTTGTGACCCCCGTTTCTTCAAAAACACAGACTTGTTTTTGGATTAAAGTTTCTTGTCCCTCCAGGTATAGAGGGTAGGAATTGGTTTACTTTACAATATTCGTAACAACTGGATATTGTACTTTGTTTATACGACTCTATGGAAAAATATGTTTTTGCCATGTTCAGCTTGATTTGGTGATTGTACACTTACTCATATTACTATTCTTAACCCTGAAAGTATACATTGGCTGATGTTCTGAGTTTATTTGGTTATTGTATGAGGATTTAGATAATCTCTTTTATCATCTCCAATCTCCCAGGTTCTACCACCGAATTTAGGATGATGCTTTCAGGTCCATCTATTTACTTGCATATTTTATGTTTTCATTTTTCTTAACAGCTCAATAATATTTTATTCTGCACCATATTTTCATTATCAGTTCATCAGTTGATAGAATGTA